>CM060923.1:153012500-153637500 GCA_030737875.1 Allium sativum
AACGGGGTGCGGGCGTGCACACACTCCGGCGTAGAAAAATAAGGCACTAGGCACCAGTAGCATACTTGTGCATTCTAGGATTGTGTCGGGCCGCCACTATGGGACTTGATACACCCCATGGTGGGACCAGCATAGGTAACTACAACATCGAGGGCCGTAAGACACATGTAACTATGCGAGTAGGAGCCGATCATTAGAAACTAATCACTTCACCCTGATTACGGGGTGCCTGTTGGGGACCGGTTTAAAAGGATGCAGAGATTAATATGGGGTACGATAGTACATTAGACTCTAGACAACTTAACTTAGTTTATGGTGCTTTCCCATTTCCAGTTTATACTTATCATACCCAGTTGTTTATTCATAGACTGAATAGTCCTAGACTTACTCAGGCTTTATGTCTGACTCTACTTTTCTTTCGCCTTCCTTCCTTTCGTCCCCCCCCCCAGGTCCACAGGGAGGGAATACCGCAGCTTGACCAGTTTCCACACCCAGCTTGAAGAGAGGAATGTATGGCTTGGATCTTTTCGTTTTGGACTATGGCTTTAGACAGCAATTATGGGACTTATGCATTTTAATTATGTTTTTTTTATGCTTCTTTAAATAATGTAATCAAGACAGTTATGAAGATGTAATGGTTTGTGGAATTATTGTAAGACAAGTCATGACATGGTTTTATGTATCACGTATTTTGTTGAAATAAAAATTTCTGTTGTTTCCCGCTGTTCAAAAATATGTGTATTCATATCTGTCTTGTATATCTGTGACTTGTACTTATAAACCTCCACCAAAATTAGGGCATTCCCTTTGAGAATGACCCTAACGGAGGAGGGGTGTTTCAAGAACTAATGTATGTCCTTAAGATATGTAGACAAAGCAAGAAAGAAGATATTTAATATGGTAAGTAGTTTAGGATAATTAGGTACAACTTTCGATTGAGACTATCGTGTAACAATATAGAACCTAATAGACGATTAAATATCGTAATAAAAGAATAAAATAAATAAAAAGAAAGGGAATGTGTAATAAACACATAAAAAAAGATTAGACATAGGATCTAATAAAGAAAGAGGTCACAACTCTAACCTCACAAGACGGGTTAACAATATTCTAAAGGGAACATCGATGTAGGCCTTATGAATCGGACCATTTTATCTCCTTTAAAGTAAAGGGGGTCCTCAACGATGAAGAACCATGAATTTTTCGACAAAGGTAGATAAGCGACTTCAAGAGACGTGGAGGATACCCTAAGATGACCCTCCGATGTAGGCTTTATGAAGCGGACCATCGATGTCAGGTCTGTTAGATTTTATCAAGAGGGTATGCCTAGACTGCATTAGACAGTTTAAAGGATGATAGTTGATTTCGGTATTCGTGCAACACCTAACTTAGATTCGGTTCAAGGAGAGAACCAAATGGATAGTATTCGCTCAAGTACTGGTCATCATCAATTAGTAGCGAGCATAGGGAAGGGCTTGGGTTAGACTTCTATAGGCTAATGATTCTTCACTATCGAGATGCTGAATTGAGGAGGCAATGTCACATGGTTATTTAATTTTCTTTTTTTTGGCGAGGTCATTAACCCATGAGAAAGACTTCCAACTAGTAGATGGGTAGCTGCTAAGGGACATTGTTGTGCTCTTAAAGGGACAATCCATAGATGGCATCTGTTTCGCACAATGTGGGCATTGGTGCAACTTGTGAAAGGGACTCAAAAGGGTAGGTAGAATTATAATGTTCATATCCACAATAGAAAGAACTTTACAAATATTCTTATTGTATGATGGAACATTTATAATGTAGGCCTTACGAAGTGGAACGTTACAGAAGTAGTTCGGCACTCCTGGTGAGAAGGTGGATTCTTAGCGAGGAGGATATGAAAGGTACTACGGGTGGTACCTAGGACCGAGGTCGTAACGACCCGAATTTCCCCACCCTTCGAACAGACCATAAGCCATATAGGTCTGATAAAAAAGGACAGAAATCTTCGGATTGTTATGAGAACACGATGCATCGAAACACATAACAAGGTAACTTTTCATTGCTATTACAACTAGTTACATCAGAGTACTAGATATCAGAGTACAAATGAATAATACACAGTGGAAAAATATCAGGGAATCAATTACAATACAACAAAATTTTAAATACATAAATACAATACACAGCGGAAGACTACAAAATAATCCTGAGTACAACTCATGCCATAATCTAAGATCCTGTTAAATAAATATCTGCAAAACAAAAACGACTAGCTGCCCGTGTGGAAAATATGGACACCTAGAGTTTAGGTGGAAAACAATAAACTCTGAGTCAGTCATGGGACTGGTGCGATAACTAAAAACAATTATTAACTTTATTTTAAAGTAATGTAAATTACGGGACCATGCCGTATGACATGGAACGGGTTTACTCAACATGCATACCAGTGCATAAAAACAAACAATGCAATGCCTTTTAAAAAATGAAGCTATTATAAGACTCAGTTCCCATCACACAATGCAAGCGCAAGCCGCAGGGTAGAGTTTTGACTTATAATAGCCAAACATGCTTGATATGCGGTATTTTTATATTCATATTAGTATATAGTGCAGAAAAAAAATTTCAAAAATAAATGTATCAATCTTAGACGGGTTAATACCCCATCCTACTATGTCGTCATTAGGTTTACAACTAAAACCATAATGTTGCATATTAGAAATTGGGTTTCCATCATGAGCCGAGGCAAGGGATCTTCCTTATCTTATTCGGGCCATCTCTAGCTGGATGCCTAGGACCCAGACTCCGGTGATCCCTTGGAGCGGTAGGGCCAGTCAGCAGTACGTTGCTGATTGGTCAATACCTGAACAATATGTTTCTCGGTCCTATTGGACCCCTTGGTATATCTGTCGATCTTGTCCTTGTGCGGCCATATCCAAGGTGCCTCGATTCCAACATCCAAATAAGTAAAAATGTCAGGGCTCCATACCATGACATCGCTTCTAGCTAGAAAGAAACACATGTCCTCATTACAGTCCATTCCGTTTTTGACTCATATCAGGGTGTGAAGCTCACGAAATTACGCCATACACAAAGCTATGCTATATTAGTTATGCTTCAATCATCATCCACAAAGATCTGCTTTTCAACAAAAGATTTGATCACTGCATCTCAACATGCCACATTATCAATCCATATTGCACCATTGAAGTTTACCAATATATTACCTCTACGCTCATATGTCTCAGAGAAGTGTGTTAAGCTAAGAGAATAAATTCTCCACCACAAAACAAATATATATTTAGTAAGGTCCAATTAATACATCACAAAATACAATGTTAGACATATAATCCATTTGCAAGTCCATTCTGAGTGTGAATGAAGCTGGAGGCACCTTATTCCTCATCCCATATGCCGAATATAGGAGAAAAGACCTCGCATATCCGGTCGATATCCAAGTACGTCTGGATGATAACCACTTATTACATCAACTTGGGTGTACCGCCCAATTGAGACATCAATAATCTTCCACATGATGTGAAGATCTCCGGTCTTCAACCACCGTCTTCGTATCCTCGACTTTTAATCGTCGTAATAGTTATTCGAGATGGGTTAAACCTATCTTTTCGAATAACTCATGCATCTTTAAAATCATGTGATATATATAAAGATAATACACACATCACATTCCAATCCAGAATATTCTTTTACTCAAATATTCTTTACTCCGGTAAAGGTTACAATTAATCTTATGAAAGATCGTCGCATTTAAACTTATTGTTTAAACCATTCCTTAGAAATCATTTCAAAAGTTTTCATAATATCTTTTCACAAATTAAACCAAATTAAGGTTTATAAAATTAGTCGGGATTATCGAGCCTTATCGAAGTAATCATTCATTTTATTAGCCCAATCCCAACCTATTCATCACATGAAGCAAAACTGGTAGTACTCCATGACTAACACCCATTGTGTTAAATTTAATTATCATTTAACATTCAAATCTAATTAAAGATTCATTAATTGCATGGAGTAAAACTGGTAGTACTCCACGAACACTTCTTATGTTTGGTAAATTTAATTACCGTTTAAATTTCAAGTTAACTAAAGATTAATTAAAAACTTAATTTAATTCTAAATCTCAAGAATCATCACTTAGTGAATACTCAACCTAGGAAATTAATCCTATCTTTAAATGGGTAAAAGAACTAATGTCATTTAAAACATCGTTCACAATAAACCAAAAATCACCTTCCATTAAGTATGGAACCATCACGGAAATCAGATCAGTCATAATCAGTATAAATTTTTGTATACCACTAATACTATAAACAGAATAACAGAAAAGCCTTTAAAATTCCATAAATAGTAAAGGTCTTCCTTCACAGGAGCTCATTTCGATTATTAATAAATCGAATTTCATTCGATTCAAATTTAATTTATTTAAATGGAAAGCTTATCTAATTAAAAGATTTATTACATTCTCAACCGGGGTTTAAAAATAGTATTATTAAAGATATGATTCACAACAAACCCAACATCCAATTTGATATTAAATACAAGGCTTTGAATAAAAATCATAACGACTTATTTTCAATACCAAATTCAAAAACTAACAAATACTGTTTTGTGAATAACGATATCTATATCTTCCAAATTCCTCAATGATATCCATATAATCACGAAATCAAATATCGAAATATCCAAAGATAATTTCCTTCAAATCCTTTCAAATTTATATGTTGGAAAACTCTAGTTATGTTAAAACTATTCTCAATCCAATAAGCTATTTCAAATTATTGGAGTACTTAAATCCAGAAAACATCGTCTGATTTTAGTCGAATATCTGATGTCATTTCGGTTCTTCCCACCCCTCGCCTAACGGAATAATTTCTAATTGGATCTCACGGGTGGTACTAGACTTTACTCTCAGGAATTATTGCATATTCCTTTTGGTTCTTTACTCTAGTTGTCAGCTAGCTCATTCAGATAAAAATATCTTTTATCTTTTCCAAACTTGGAGTATACCATCCATAAATCTTTATAAATCAATTATTATGATTTAACATATTTTAGCCATATTTTTAATAATTTTATTAAGGCGCTTACAATTGGTTTCCAATATCGGCCACCGAGCTGTATCCATAACGAACTTTTCCAAATCAGATTTGGACATATTTTAAAATCAAACTGTTGGATTTCAAAAATTATTTTTTTGTTTGAAATATATTTTCATTATGGATCTAACGCTTACAGTTTCAGGAGAATCCGACGGTTGGATCTACCGGTATGCCAATTCGAAGAGACGGGTTAATGTTTGCGAACTATCGCCATGTGACACATTCTATTCAAACCCGAATAAATTTACAATTTAAAAATAAATCAAAACACTTTCCGATCCAATTTTATAAATTATAAAAAGTTTGTATAATTATCTTTGAAAACTCTGTTACAATCATTTCTCTTTAAAATCCATATTTCAACTATATGGTTAACTTTAATATTATTTTAATGAAAAAAATAACTTTATTTTTCAAAAGTCTTTATTTTTTTTCAATTTTTCCGTACAGTCATTATAAAAATAAACGAAAAACTTTCGAGATTGAATTTCTTTCAAAACGTTTTCTAAATAGCCCGACCAAACTTCCCTTTAAAAAAATTTACTATTCATTTCCAAATCAAAACTTCGACAAGGCCATAAGTATATTAAAATTACTTCAAAATCATTCGCTACAATTACGAATATTAATCAATATTGTATTATATACACTTCCGTCTAAAATCAGACATCGAAATCAAACTTTGAATTTTCATTGAATATTATATTATTAAAATATTCGTTTTTATTATGAATTGGAATGAAATGCAACCAAACACCATATAATTTTATTTATGTGGATTTTCAAACATCATATGTATCCAACAATAGTTGTGAACAACTATCTAAAATCCAATTCACACGCAAAGTGCACTTTACCATATAAGCATTAAATAACGCTTATATCGCTCTATCAATTCACAGATTGACCGTCTACATACTTGGGGTTAAGATTAGCGTTTAACTTTCTCCCAATACCCATGTGAGGATTACATCACATTCACAAACAATCATGACTTATCTACACACATGGGGATGTGTGAAATTATCATTTCAAGATTATTGTGGGGTTTACATTATAATTTATGTATCTTACATACACACATAAGAGACGTGTGAATTACTGTAATCTCAAGACCCGTGTGGGGTTTGCTATTCAATTAATGTGACTTACACACACACTTGGGAGATGTGTAAAAATATCATCCCAATACCCATGTGGGGTTTACGTCAAAATCTATGTAGCTTATTTACACATAAGAGAGACGTGTAACATATTGCCATCTCAGGATCCGTGTGGGATTGCTTTTCAATCAATGTGTTAATACAAGCGTATAAATATATATAAAAATCCAACGCATCATTCAAGAACTAAACATATTAATATAAGACATCCCATTTCTTAAGAGATAACGTAAGCAAATAAAAAATTTCACTTGAATGCATAGGAAAAAAAGTTAATAGATATTTTAACCAAACCTTTAAATGAAACAAAATTTACTAAATTTTGAAGAGAAATAAGCATTTCCTCTTTAACCGAAATAGTGCAATTAAATATATTAATATAAATATAGTATAAAATATAATTAAAAAATAAAAAATAAAAAATATTGTATGTATGTCTACATACGGAAACTTGAAATGAATTCTCCTATGAGTAGAGACTTCCATCTCCACATGGATCATTTCTTTAGAACCAAATGGGGGATAAAATGGAGTGTGCCCAGTCGTAGTTTTATGAGTCATACGATAAGCCCATAGTGCAAGTGGGGGCTCTTCTAACTAACCACCCTTGGCTTTCTCGAGGCGCTTCTTGATGGTCCATTTTATGATATTATTTACTGCTTCTACCTGCCCGTTTGTTTTGCGGATTGGCAACTGCTGAGAAGCTCTTCTGGATATTATACTTATCACAGAAGCTCCGAAATTCATCACTCTCAAATTGCATCCCATTGTCTGTGACTATCTTCTGCGGTACGCCAAACCTGCGAGTGTAGAACAAAATTAATGACTTTATTTGAGGTGATGATGGTCAATGGCTCTACTTCGGCCCATTTGGTGAAGTAGTCCACAACTAAAATGGCATATCTGAAACTAGATTTTGCGGTGGGAAGTTCTCTAATGAGATCAATGCCCCAGACAGCAAACTGCCATGGGCTAACCATTTGAGTTATCTCTATAGATGGCATCCTTGGAATCTTTGCAAATCTCTGACACCTGTCACATTTTACGGTGAAAGCTGCGAAGTCTTGATTCACATCAGGCCAAAAATAACCATATCGAAGAATTTCTTGGCCACATTAACCGCTGTGCAGCTCTACTAGAATTTCTTTTGATTCCTCTTTAGTGACACATCGGAGCAAAGGCATAGTAAAACCCCATTGGTATAGTCGACCATCCTGAATAAGATACAATGGAGCTTTCCACAAAATCTTTCTCCGCATCTTCTCTTCTGTTGGGAGTGTTCCATTCAGTTGGTATTCTTTGATTGGAGTCATTTATGAATCTATCTCTTTGGCTGCTTCCATAATCCAATCAACATCAGTGTGCTCAATGTTAGGGCTCGAAAGGACTTCTACTGGAACCAATCCCATTTGCTGCACATCTCCTGTGCTTACCAACTTTGCAAGCGAATCTGCTTTCGTATTCTGCTGTCGAGGAATATGAGATATGGTATAATGGTCGAAGCCTTCAAGTAGCTTCCAAGCCTTGGATAGATAAGCCGGCAAGTTGCCTGCTTTAGCTTGGAATTCTTTCTTGACTTGGCACACCACAAGCTTCGAATCGTTGAAGATTTGCAATGTCCTTAACTGCAATTCCTTCACCAATCTTATTCCAATGATGAGAGCTTCATACTCTGCTTCATTATTTATCGACGGAAATTCTAGTCTCAGCGCATAGCAAATGGATCTCCCTTCGGGAGATTCCAAGATCACTCCTTTCCATGAACAATAACCGTTTCCTACTCCATCAACAAATAACTTCCACTGAATCACAGTTTGAACTAGAGGCTCTTCCTCCTTCTCCTCTCCACGGTCTGTGAACTCTACGATGAGATCTACAAATGATTTTCTATTAATTGCCCTTCGAGGATGATAAGTGATGTCATACTGGATTAGCTGTATATTCGACTTCTACAATCTCCCGGAGGTTCCAGGGGATACAAGACTTGCTTCAACGGCTAGTCGGTGAGGACTTTAATCGGATGAGCTTGAAATCAGGGCCTGAGTTCTTTGAGGCGATCAATAAGCAGTAGGCAAGCTTTTCCAGGTTCGGCAGTTTAGCTTTGCCCCCGTCAACCTTTTACTGATGTAGTTGACAGGTCTCTGAATCTTCAAATCTTCCTTTACCAAAACAACACTCAACGCATGTGAAGACACAACCAAGTACAAGAACAAATCTTCGCCGTCGCTGGGCTACGATAACATTGGATATGTCACCATATGCTGGATGAGTTCTTCGAACGCTTTCTAAAATTCCTAAGTCCACCGGATATCTTTATTTCCTTTTCGTAGGGAATCAAAGAAAGGAAGGCATCTATCAGTTGCTCTCGATATGAAGCGATTCAAAGCAGCAATCTTCCCATTAAGCCTTTGAAGCTCTCTCTTGGTTCTTGGAGAACGCATTTCCCTAAGAGCAGAAATCCGAGCTGGATTGACCTCTATCCCACGAGCGTTGACCTTGAATCCTAGGAACTTGCCTGATGCGACCTTAAAAGAGCACTTCAAAGGATTTAGCTTCATGCCATATCTTCGCAGGATAACAAACATCTGGGCCAAATTTTGTAAATGATCGGCGACCCTTTTTGACTTTACCAACATATCATCAACTTAAACTTCCATTGTCTTTCTGATTTGAGCTTTGAACATTGCGTTTACAAGTCGTTGGTAAGTCGTCCCTGCGTTCTTCAGGCCAAATGGCATCACCTTATAGCAATACAAATCCCTGTCGGTCATGAAGCTGGTGTTGTCTTGGTCAGGTTCATACATCATAATCTGATTATATTCCGAATATGCATCCATGAAGGATAACAACTCATACCCGGTAGTTGAATCTACGAGTTGATCTATCTTAGGTAGAGGGAAGCTATCCTTCGGATATGCCATGTTCAGATCCGAACAATCGACGCAGACCCGTCATTTGCCATTTGACTTTTTCACTAACACGGGATTGGAGACCTAGTCTGGATAGGCAGATTCTCTAATAAAGCCATTGTCCATCAACCTATCAACTTCTTCTTTCAAAGTCGTCAATCATTCCAATCGTTGGGTTCTCCTTTTTGGATTTACAGATGGTACGCGCGGGTCTATGTTAAGCTTGTGGACAACAACATCTGGTGATATTCCACACATGTCGGAGTGATTCCACATGAACACATCTAAGTTTGATTTCAGAAAAACAATCAACTGACTCTTTATTTCCGGACTCAGCTAAGATCCAATATTTGGTACATGATTTGGATCCTTCGGATTTACTACAACAGGAAGAGTAATCTCAGCTGGGATCGGTCTCCCCTCCTCTACACTGGCTTTTCTAGGATCAATATCTTTTTGTGCACTATTGTGCTCGCCAATGTAAGGGCCTTGCTTTAACTGCTATAATGCATTTTCATGAATGTGGAGTGAGGCCTCCACACTCACTGTCCTCCCCATCTCCCGCTTCCTCGCTTCATGAAGCTCATCCATATAGCAATCTCTCGTTGTGATCTGATCTGCCTTGATCACTCCCACTCCGTTCTCAGTTGGAAACTTCATAGTCAAACACTAGGGAGTGAGAGAAATTTTGAAGCTTGCAAGAGTCGGTCATCCAAGAAATGCATTATGTGAGGATAGCTCATCCACTAGGATAAAAGTTTGTAACATGGACACCTTACGCACTCCGTCTGCCAATTCCGCAAGCAGATCAATCTCCTTAATTGGTTGTGTCGGCTGGCCGTTGAATCCATGAACCTTTTGCAGACCAGCCCTCGCATCCTTCAATGAAAGCTTCATTTTCTGGAAAGAGTTTATGAAAAGGACGTTCACCGAGGCTCCTGTATCGACCAAAACCCTTCTCATAATCACCGGGCCAAGGCCAACCATGATTACCAAAGAATCAACAGTCGAAGAGAGAAACCCATCAAAATCTATTTCTTCGAACACCACATCATCATTAGAGGTTTTGGGTATCTTCATCGGAAGTGAGTTACTTAGGATCTCACACCTTCCTTCCTTGGAAACATTTTTTAGCTCTTCAGCGTACCTTTCCATTTCACCCCAACTCTTCCCAACTGGATGTGGTCCTCCACAAATTATGTTGACGATCGGTCTCGGGTCCATTGGAGCATGAGCCTTCTCCCCAGATGCCCTGTGTCCAGCAGAGGCCTTTTGTCCTTTAGTGTTCTGAGGCTTCTTCACATACTGCGGGAGAAGGCCCTTTCTAATGAGCTCCTCTATCAAGGACTGCAAATGCTTACACTCATTTGTATCGTGCCCTGGCTGTTTATGAAACCTGCAGTACTTCCATGACTTGAGAGCTTGCTCTGTGACCTTCTGCTTCTTTACTTCTGGGAAAGTATCGTGGTCCATGGTTGCGATATAAATCATTTCCGGAGTCTCATTGAGGGGAGTGAGCTCTGAAGGTTTAAAGAACCGCATCTTCTTGTACATCTTATTATCCTTCGCCTCTCCCCCTCTCTTCTGGCCAGAATTGTTCTTCTGCTCAGTTTTCCCCTTGCCGCCTTTCTTAGTTTAAGAAGCACTACTTTCCCCAGGTTCTAGAGCAATCTCAGGATCATCCTCAACCCGAATATACTCATCGGCTTTTTTGTAGAATTTTTCAAGAGTATTCAGCTCTTTCATTTTTATCCATCTTCCAAGCTGTGACTTCTTATATATATTATGATACAAATCCATCAATATCATCCGCGGTTCGGGATTTCCTAGTTCATCGACAGCTGCATTAAAGCGGGTTAGGAAGGCTTTCACGGACTCTCCAGGCCTCTGCTCAACATCGTTGAGTGACATGACGTCTTTCGCCTTGGTAGAGTACAACCGAAACTGCTCTTTAAACTTTTTTGCCAAGGTAGCAAAATCATCCACAAACTTCGGCGGGATCTAGTGAACCATAGAGAAGCCACCGCTTCCAAATACGTGGGGAAACGTAAACATTTTATCTCGTCGGTGGCCCTAGCACCGTTCATGTGCTAGTCGTATTTAAACAGAAAAATGTTTGGATTCCCTGTTCCGCTATATGCAGTTATGGTTGGAGGTGTAAACTTCTTGGGGAACTTCGCCTTTTTGAACCTCTCTGTGAAAGGGTTTTTGGTTGGTGAAAATTCCCATTCTTTTTCATCATATTCGCGGGTCATGCTCCCCTTCATTATATGTTTGACTACATCAGATGAACGCTTCTCATAATCGATTTGCTCCAGGGAGCAGGCATCGGTTGTCTTACCAGATCGATCACGTTTCGAATTCCGATGCCTGGGACCCTTCTTGATGGGTGCTCCTACGGTGGGGCTAGCGATGTTCCGAGCTGCATTCCTCTCGATGTGGTGTCGATGTAACTCCCCGTAATTTTAAAGAACATTAAAATGATAAACTAAAGTGTACTTAATTAAATTTGGGAATTAATTAAAATGGAATGCGCCATTGCGTTCGCCTCGGAATTCTGCTTAAAATAGACTTTGAGTTTGCGTAAAACGAACATCGTATAAAGAAGTTATTAAACCTAGAAATTTATACATATATAAGCTAATTATATATTTATTAAAATCAGATTTCAAATTCAAACGACGCGGAAAAGGGAGGGAGTTAGGCCCATTAGGGGTCGACCCATACCCTAGGGATGTCGACACCTATGTCGACCCCACCTAGGGGTTGTCGACCACTATGTCGACACCTATGTCGACCCCCCTTCAATCTGGACACGCTAGGTGTCCTGGTTCATTGGCTGACGACTATATAAAGGACCTTAATCCCATTGTTTTATTCACTAACATCTATGCTGACGCCATGAAGTTGCTCCAATTTAGATTGATTTATCCTACTCTTTTTCAACAACTAAAGATAGACATACTCAAGGATCTGTGCTACAACATCAACAATGAACTCTCTGTTTTTTGATCTAGTCCTTGTGAGTTCATGTTATTTTTAGATATAATTATCTAATAAGTAATCCTGACATGTTTATAAATTGGATCTAAGCCTATGTCTGTTAGTAATTCGGATCATATCAGATCAACTATTACTTGTACATCGAATCCATAGTTCTCATATGCCTAAATTCTACCATTATATGTCTATCTTGTTAGTATGGTCTATTTTATTATCTTATGCCTATTTTTTTATCGTGCCTATTCTTGTTCTCTTCCCTTCCTCTTTCCCTTTTTATTTTTAAGTCTACGTTACATTCGAGCCTAGGCCAAATAACGTAGAGATATACGTACGGATGAAATTGGGAAATGTTTGGGAAATTTCACTACAACAAAACGAATCTACTACAACAAGCAATGCCCGTTGTAATAGGTGTTTTACAACGGCCAGCTTGCCCGCTGTATTAGGCCATGTTGTAATATGTCCTTTTTTACAATGGGCAATGATCGTGGTAATAGGCAGTTGTAATAAACTTTTTACAACGGTCTTATGTTGTTGTTATATGTTCATTCAATAGAATAGCAACCCGTTGTAATATTTTTTGCAACAGGTATTGACCATTGTAATAAATGTCTATTACAACTGTTTTTGCTAGTTGTTAAAAATATACAAAATTATAAGAAAACCATTGATGCAACATATGCAAATTGTACGCGCAATTGTCAGAAACAAACACAAATTATATATTCACATTATATGAAGTCACACATTTATTTCTTTTTAAAAAAACTGTCACACATTTACAATAAATAACAAAGAATATAGTACATGTTAAACACAACAAAAATAATAATACCTATTGTTTGGATACAGATATGATACAAACATTCACATACTAATCACATATATATCATGATAAGTAAAAAACACTTATGGACATAATGCATATAACCTTATTTCTCAAAAGATGAGTGCAAGTGCAATTTCAACACTCAATCCCTTCACTTGTTTCAATCCCGACGAAAAATCTCACTTTCGCTTCTTAAACTCGAAAGCAACAATTATGTCTCTTTGGTCTTTCGCCAAAGCCTCGTCTTCATGTGCTCTTGATTGAATTCAATAATATAGAAAGGTTAAATAGCCCATCACAATAACAATTTGGAATTATATTCACAATTCATACCTTACTTTTAAATGGCATTAGACTATTTGACATAGGTTAAATACTAAAAAAAATATGTCACTATGTGCAACTGAGTTGCAAACTCAGTTTGTAAACTGAGTTTGCAACTTAGTGGCAGAACTAAGTTGTTCCAAACTGATTGGAAAAACTGAGTTGTTCTAAAATAACTAATCTTAAACAATAGTTTATAGTATTTCCTATACTTTCTTTCATGATTCTTCATACAACTGATCTACCTAAATTATTTGACAGTTTGGTCATGAACATATAAATGTACTAGATGGAAACCAAGCCCATATACCTAGGAGATACTCATTAAGCTAAAAGGAAGGCACATATACCCAATCATTATTATTTTCTAGAGAACTAAAATTGAAAATAAAACAATTATTAAATATTTAACATAACCAAATGTTTGTGTATAATATTTGTTCATATGTATAATTTTATACGCATAGTACTTCATAGAAAGTATTTTGAAAGTACACACAAGAATATGTATTTTCATCATGCCGAGAACATAAAGGTTCTTCATTTCTCATCTGGTCTTTTTAGTTCAAATAATTTGGCTTGGTAACATTTTATGTGATGTTTTTGCTTTATCAATATGCCTAAAGCTATTGGATTTCTTAAACAAAATCCATATGTGTTTTTCCTCTGGTACAAATTCAACACTAGGCCTTATAATTTCAAGATTCTTCCAGTTAGTAGTACGTACCTTTAGTGAAGTTTCAGCTTCTTCGCTACAGTTCAGGTTTTTAAGTTCTTCAGTTGATTTCATCATTCACTCTATCTACTAATAATTCAGTTTTAAGTACCTTTTTCCAACATTGGTGTTAAAACATAAGATCTGCATCACTTTCCAATCCTCCTGACGTCAGAGCAGGATCCATGTCCAAGTTTTCGACTTTCCTTCTATCCTTTTTAGATTGGCTTGGCTTCTCTTCAAATGTAGAAGGAACGAAAATCAGTAGTCTAAAAAAATGATCTACTATTTATCAAAGAGGAACAAAGAAGCAAGTTATGAAATCACCAATGTTACAAAAGTTTATATGCATCACAAATAGTTCTAAGAGGCTCGGATGCCATCTGCACCAAAAATTGTCATAGATATGTACCAAATAAGAAACAGATTAAACTATAGCTTAACTTCTAAATCCTAACTTCCATGAGCGATTCTACGTTCGGGATGTATGCCCAATGCAAGTATTTATGTCGTCATGCAATTAAAAAAAATGTAACTGTTGTTTTGTCTTGGAATAATCATGTGAACAACATGAATGAAGACAGCCGAGACAAGCCAGCTTTTCTACTTATGTGAATAATATAAGTTTCCACACAAAAGGGCCATCATTTGTGCTACAGAAAATTGGGTGTGCAAGAAGAGTTATGACTTATGAAGTACAATATATAAAGTCTAATTTAACATGTACAATTTCCACATTTTGAGATAGAGACATAATGGTCCAAACAACTACAAGATGCGACTTCTTGATGCTACAGAGAAGGAAACAAGGCAGAAATGTTACAATTCGAGACATGTACTAAACAACACATACATATACATGCATATGAATGCATGTATGTATATACTGATCCATTCACCCTTAGTTAGATGCATGTAGTTCCAACTTTCAGCAAACAAGGATATGTGGAGTTTACAGTGTTAGAATTTTTTTTAATAAGAATTTCAGCATCTGCAAGTGTACACAAAGCATTCACGTGTGTGTTACCAATCGACAATTTAAAGATAGAGCCATGGTTATCATACATCCACCCAAATCAGTCAAAATATGCGGCCACCAACCTTTAAAAATTATGTCCAAGTTTGTAAACGTTTCTGCTAGTTCTCATGTTCCCAATCAAAGATGCAATATGTGTTATGGTCATAAAAATATAAAGTTATATTCAAATGGTAAGTGCACAGTAACTCACTTATCAACATGGGTAAATATGTGATAACAGGGTGCTTCCAGGTTTTTTCACACATGGCTATAGGATGTGTTTTTGCTATAGGAAATATTAACCAAGTAAAACACATAACAAAATGTGTATTCATGTTGCAAATGATACAATAGGGGATGGTTCTTACTGATGATATAAATCAGAATAAACAAGGCAAACATGATTTTCTTGCTACAGATTATAGTGAACAAGGCAACACATAATAGTGGAACAAACAAATCCCAAATATAACTTCAAATTACCATGGATCAAACATAACTATTTAAGGGTTCAAAGCGGTCGGTGTAAATTTGTAGGGCACCGCAATATACAAGGTACAAAGTTTAACGCAGACTCAAATCAAACTAAACGTGAAAATAATGCAACCATAGGAAGCAAACATAAGACAGGAGTTCCACGGCAAATCGGTAGTTCAACATCAAACAAGTCACAACTATATTTCTAGTATAAAATCGAAGTTGAACATGACTTAAAGCAAATCGTGAGATGACTCACCTCTTCGGTGGACAGCAGCAGCAAAATAACAGTTGCGCGAAGAAGCTTCAGATGTGTCAGAGATCTTCCCTGGTCAGCGCACTGTCAAAGGCGCAAACAGCGATGGATTCGTCGAAGTTGAGAAGAGTAAACTGCGATGAAAGCCTGTAGAAGGAGGCGGCTTCAGGTGGACTTCTACTTGAAGACGAGTGAACGTAGCGGCTGTCGGGGTTAGGTTGGTCGGAGCAGGTGCTGACGAGGTGGTGGCCAGGGAGCTCTGTGGTCGGAGGGGTTACTTGGGCTTGCGGAGAATCGTTGATGGGGTCAGTTTCACTGGTGACAGCGAGGGTAAGTGGGAATGGATGGGGTGAGCTTAACAAGCGATCTCCTTTTATTTTTTAGTTGTTAGTGTTATAAAAAAAGGAGAGGAGGGAGAAATGGGTGATGATGTTCATAACGAAAGAGGAAGGTGGAGGCGAATGGATTTGAGAAGGGAGATGGATTTGGTGGAGCCCATGATTTTCAATTTGGGAATTTGGGGCTCATGTTTTGGCTGAGGCGAGAATGAAATGATAATGAAGTGTTTGCTTTCAGTGGCTATAGAATAAGAGCGGCAGTAATTAAAAATACAGGGAACGGACACGGTTTTGGCAAAACAAATGGACACATTTTGAAATCTCTGAACAATACGAACATATGCCAACAAATTCAGCTAGGTCCAACAAGTAACAAAACAATTTAAACAAATAATTTAAAAAGAGTATATACCGAGTTTACTCTATGTATACATACCATTAAATTATACAAAAAAATACTAGTAGTGTATTTAATACACTTCAAAACACATCTAAATTTAAATTAAAATCAAAATTCAACCATATAAAATTATTTAAATAAAATTTCGAACAATATACATCAATTAGTTTAAAATATCGCTAAATTTTAATTTAACAAAATATAAAAATTTAAATTTACATTTAAAAATTAATTTAAAACAATAATAAAATAGACTAGATCTCAAATTTTAACCAATATAAATTTCCTAAATATCAAATATCAAATAAATTTCATATTTTAAAACATTAAAAATCTTGGTTCATTACATTTTAACAGAGGCAACAAAACATTCTAAACATTAAACAAAAATTTGTATTATAAATTTATAATTCTAAATTTGAATAATGTATGAAACGTTAATTTATAATATTTATTTATAAATTTTATCGAAGTTTCAAATTTTAATTCTAATTTTTTTTTGAATTTTAGTATATTTATCTTGGAAAATTTAAAATTCTTGGAATATTAGATGTTAAAGATAACAAGTATTTACATGATTAATTACTTAAAAAGAAATTATAAATATCACTTCTTAATTATTAAAAATTACATATTAATCTAAATTATTAAAAATAAATTATCAAATACATAGTAAATATTTATTATTATTATTATTACAAATTATTAGTTATAATCTATAGTTGTAAAATATTAAATATTTTTAAATATGATCATCAATCATTAATTATTAATTATTAATGAATAATATTATATTATTAATGATTAGTAATTAGTAATTTAATTCTGTAGTTATTAATTTATAACATATGATTAATACAATATTATTAATAAATAAATAATATAATAATTATTTATTTTAAGAAAGCATTAAGATTGCTCATTATTAATTATTGATTATTGGTACTTATTACAACGTGCATTACGACCGTTGTAAAATTAGCACCTCTTACAACGGACGTTTTAAGATCGTTGTAAAATTGGCACCTATTACAACATGCATTTTGTGAACGTTGTAATATAGATGTCTAATTACAACGGGCTCGAAAATACCGTTGTAATATCTTTCTATTATAACGGGCAGTTATTGCCTGTTGTATAAATGACGTTGTATGAGGAATCTATTACAACGGGCCTGAATTGACCGTTGTAATAGCTCTCTATTACAACGGATAGATAATGCCCGTTGTAAAAATGATGTTGTAATAGGGTATTTTTGTTGTAGTGTTTGAGGAATAACTTATGTTTTGAAATTTTTGGCATAACTTACGTTTGGGATTGTGGGCATAACATGTATTGGGACTTTTAGGTAAAAGGCATAAACTATAATGAACATGAACAATTGGCTAAGAATGGATATGCCTAGACCCGAGGTTAGATTTGACTTGCGGTAGAAGTCTGCCCGGAACCACCCGGCATATCCAGCAACCACATGTGGTTAATCTAATGTGAGAGGTCGAGAGCATAACTATACACGATGCTTAGACATGAGGTTAACTCTAGCTTGTGGTAGAAGTCTGCTCGGAACCGCCCGGCATATCCAGCAACCACAAGTAGTCGACTTAATGTGGGAGGTCTATGTAATAGTAAATATGAGTAAACAATTAGAAATGCTTAACCAAGATAAGATTGGAGTGTTTACATAAACATGATTGAGTCAGTGGGAGGGATTAAGTCATCTTGCATAAACGGAAAAACTTAGCCTATATTACATGTTGTTTGAATTAGTGAGAGGGGTTAAGTCATTTTTTAGAAACCGACAAACTTAACCTATAATGGGGTTATGCAAACAGTATGCGTAACCTGTAGAAAAACTAGTAGTGGGGATGCAAGCCTTGGAGGGTGGGTTGTATCATTTGTGTGAAAGCCTTATCAATCAGTAACCCATCTAGGTATCAAACGAAGTACTCTGAACTAGGTCAGGTCAGGGCACGCTTACTAAATTGATTGTAAGAGGTCAAAAGAGAGAGGGTGTTGGCAACGCAGGTTCCGATGGGGTCATATACTTGCATGGTTCCAGATTGGTAGAGGAAGAATAAGATGCTGTGACATCAGTAGATATGGCTGTACATCTCGTTGTATCATGGCTGCCACTTTAGGGAGTGATACACCCTACTATGGGGCCAACACGGGTATCTGCAAGAGTAGGGAGCCGATCGATTTGGGGTAGTAATTAGGGTATATCTAGTCTTGTTAGGAGCCCCTTAATATCGTTAGGGGTAACATCTGTCAGTTCTGTTGGGCTACCTGTTATTGTATGGGTTGAAAACCTCTCGCTAGAATTACACCTAAGTATACCATCTTGTTGGGATCACCTTGTTCTGTGATACTAATATTGGTGCAAAGAAAAGTATTAGAGAAGTGCAATATATCCTGTCATGTTTATCCTGTTTACCTTGTTATATCTACCTTATGACACTGTTATCTCTTTCATCCAGTCTATGTGCTTGTCATGATGCTTTTACTTATTTGTATGCTAAAAGTCAGTGGACTCACCAGAGTTTATGTTTGACCCGTTTGGTTTCCTCTTATTTTCTTCCGTTTCCCCCTTAGGTTCTCAGGGTGGAAATACTCAAGCTTGATTCAGATTCCTCTTTCTTTCTTCTTGGAGTTGCTTGATGTACTGCTTGATTTCGTATCTTCTTTACTATGGCTATATTTTGGGGATTATGCTCTTTTATGTACTCTGATGATAATATAATAAAAGGTAGAAGTTTTATGTTGATGTAATAAGTTTTAGTATTACAGACTTGTTATGTAATTGGGTTTGGGCCACGAAGATTTTCTATATGTTGAAGTTTTTTTTATTCTGTTGTTATTTTAATTATCTGTCTTGTGATATTTCTGTTTCAATTTACATATAACGCTTCACGAAACTTAATGCATTCCCTTAGTGAGTGACATTAAAGGATGTGGGGTGTCACACTTGGTATCAGAGCTGAAGGTTACCGGATCGGATAAAAGATTTTGAAAATTGTTTTCAAAAAGGTTTTAAAAGAAAGAATTTACATAGGAAAACTCTGTTTTAAAAACATTTTCTCCAAAGCCATATGAACTATCTTTCGATTCTCTATTTGAATCTCTTTTTCCTTTCATTTTAGCATGTCTGGAGAACCTGTCCTTCCTGAGGGCGTACAGATACCATCTTGGTTTCATAGGTATCTAGAGGCTATGGCACCTACCGTTGGCCAAGCAGACACTCCTCCACTAGCTGCAGCCGCTGTTCCTCCTCCACCGCGTGTTGATGCTTTCGCAAAGATACGTAAGGATTTCCATGCTATGGGGGAAAACCTTTTCATGGAACTGAGACTTTTGTAGAAGCTAGGAATTGGCTTAAAAAACGAAGAATTTGTTTGAGATTTTCGAGTTTGATGATCGTAGGAAGATTCAGCTAGATGTTTGGCAGCTGAAAGATGAAGCCCCGTTTTGGTGGAAAGTGACGCACACAGGATGTCCGGTGGAGACTTGGTTTGATTTCTGATAGAAGTTTGAATTGAAATTTCTTTCTCAAGTAGAGGAGAGTATGCATATGGAAAGGTTTTTAGCGCTTAAGGAAGGAAACATATCTGTTAAGTAGTATGTCAATAAGTTTAACCAATTGGCTAGGTTTGGTCTGGAACTAGTGAATACCCCGCACAAGAAAGCTTTGAGGTTTGCAAGAGGATTAAATGAACCTCTCCATGGTGGATATGTCACATATTTCTATGGGGGCAACTTTTGAGAAACTCGTTCATATGACATTTATTCAAGAAGAAGATAAAGGAGAAAAGAAAGAGGCTAAGTTGATGAGGCACAAAACAAGAAGGTGGAACCCAAGAAAGGAAAACAACAGAAAAAGAAGGTTGGGAAAAACGATTAAGCCCGAGAGAAGAGAAAGGGTCATAATTGTGGATGGGTAGGTCATCTAATCAAAGATTGTAGGAAAAGGAAGATTGGAAATTATTTCCTGTGCGGTGAGGCAGAACATCTTATCAAGGATTTCCCGAAGAGACAGGGGAAAGGCCAAAAGACAGGATCTTATGGAGGGCAAGTGCATGCTCTCGTGGCTAGTGTACCCGAAAGAGGTAGGAAAGTTTCCGTCGAAAGTTTAATTTCCATTTTTGATCACCTTGTCGGAACTCTTTTTGATTCTGGCATTTCACATTCATTTATATCTGATTCTGTAGTTGAGTCTCTACACCTTAGTACTAGTATGGTTTTGGATCCCGTTGTTGTCTCAAACCCCAATGGGGGTTTGGCACATTTGTCTATGATCTGTCAGGGTTTGAGAATATCTATATTGGGCGTTGAGTTTGAGTGCAGCGCCTTTGTGATTGGTTTCATGGGCTATGGTTTCATTCTAGGGATGGATTGGCTAGCCGGATATGGTGTCGTCCAAGACTGTGAGAGCAGGGTAGTTAGACTTTTGACCTGCTTTCGTAAGACCCTAGAGATTTCTTGTGACCCTAAGGATTATGTCATGCTTAGCTACCTAGAATCGCTTATTACATCAATTGATGATTTACGATCTGTTCGAGTAGTCTGTGAGTATCCTGATGTTTTCGAGGAGGTTCGGGGTTTACCTCCGAAGCGCGAGATTGATTTCCGCATATATTTAATAGACAATGCAAAGCCAGTTGCATTGCCTGTGCGCCACATGGCTCCAAGGGAGAGAGAGAGAAGGGATCTCAGTAAGGAAGTTGGGGAGCTACTTGAGAAAGGGTTTATTAGGCGAAGCATATCGGAATGGGGTGCTGCGGTTGTTTTTGCAACAAAATATGAGGGATCTTGTAACGGCCTAGAAATTTTGATGTTAGAAAATATTAATTGTACTTTGAATTAATGTTAAAATAAATATTTTATTTGGATTTCAACTTAAAAATTTGGACCTTTACTTATTTTGGAACATTGTGTATACCTATAAATGGAGATTCTTTTCGGTGAACGGTCTGTCGAAAGCAAATGTTACTAACATTATAACTAATTTGGGACTTCTTTGAATAATCAAAACCTAAGATTGAATGGAAGAAAATGAATCTTGTAAGTTTAAATTTAAATTTTTAATAATTCAATGTAATTAGTTTAGTTAAATTATACATTATTAGTGTTTTAAAACAAAAATTGAAATTGTTGTTTACACAATTATGTATAATGGTTTGGAAATATAACTTGAAATATTTAATTTATATAGATTTCAATTTGGTTAAGGAATAAAAAAATGAACTTGAGAAATTATTTGTATGTTTTGTTTTACACTTGTTAGGTAGGCTGAAAATTTCGTGCCACTTGTTGTATGAAAATATTATGTTTAACACTTGTTCTTTTTTTTCCTTTGTTTGAATCACCACGAGTTCCCTTGTTTTTGCATGCGTCCCTTCCCTTTTCTTTTTCTTATATTTTGCCGTGCCTTCCCTCACTTCTATCACAAGCCAAGAAAATCAAAAATCCCCAAAAAAATTGAAAAAAAACTGAGCCTTCCTCCAAAAAAAAATCAAAATCATTTACTTCCCGATTCGAGAAGATGGCCTTCGCAATCGGTGCCTCCTCTCAGCCGACGCCATCCAACGTTTCTCTCTCTACAGCCAACCTCAAAGCTGACCACCTGCGTCTCCACCGAACCCGTAACCTTCACCAATATCGTTCGCTCCTCTCAAAGTCCACACCGCCATCAAGTCACCTTTCACCGTCGCTCCCTCTACCTCGCTAAAACCTTGAACCCGCAGCCACAAAAATTTTAACAGATGTCAGCCTAACCTCCTCGCGTCCGTCGAAATCAGGAGCAAGACCAACTCGAACATCACCGCTAGTTCCGGTTTTGTCATCGTCGTCAAATTGTAAGTCTAACTTACAATTACACCTTTTAGGAAGTTTTTTACTTCGGAATCACTAAGTATAATTGGTTTAGCTACTGTTCTTGATTTCGGGTTCATCACTTAATGCATTATTATGGGATTTCATACTGAATTTGTTCACTTCCTGTGAATATACGCTTTAGTAGGATCTTTATAACAACCCTGTTTACACATGTCTGTCTCAAGGGAAGTGCTATAAGTTACCTGAGCACTATATTTGCTATCTATACAGTCATTTATATGTGGTTGATAAGTTAAACTGATATTACATAGGTCAGAAGCAGATAAAAAATGATATAGGGAAATTTAAGTATAAGACAATTGCTGTTACTTTTAAATAATAAGTATTAACCATTTCATACTTAAGTAATTGTGGTACATACACTGGTTTCATTCACCACTGTGACTTCCACGAAGCAACTTAGTTCACGCGTGCGCAATTTACATCGCTAGCTGACATGTTCATACACATATATACCCATTGTTGTCATGTAAATTTGAAGCACCTGGAGGATATATATACCTTGTTTATTTCTGTAGCTTAAAAAATAAAAATTCCCATGCCTTACTGCCAAACTTAATCCATATATATTGTTATCCGAGAAAATTCATGTACATTTTGGATGGGTCGTTCTTATGCGGGTCGGTTTTGTTAACCTTGAACACGGAGGGGCCAGTCGAAATATCAAGAAAAGACTGGTCGTCATTCTTTACTTAGTAGTCGGGTCGGTTCTGAACCTCCTTGCAGCGAGTCGGTTTCATTCTGGACAATCTGACTGCTGGGTCGGTCTTGTTACCATCACAATATTGTCGATCTCAAGTAACCTGGTCGGTCATATTCCTATGTTAGCATGGTAGTTATTTTTCCTGGTCAGTCCGCAATCCTCCTGGTCGGTCCACAAGCCTCCTGGTTGGTCCGCAAGCGTCCTGGTCGATCTAAGTATGATTTGGGTCGGTCATAGCAGGTCGGGTCGGTTTTAATGCTTGACAACTGGTGACAGCTAGTAGTGACAATTCCGTAAATATTTATAAAATCGACCCATAGCCTGAAAACCATATTTTAGCATTTCCATCACCTATAAATAGGGGGTCACTTCCATTGTTTTGGGGGGAGAATTCGGGAGGGAAGGAGGTGCTGCCAAATCATTTCCAAGAGGAATTCCAATCATTCCAACATTCATTTACTTTCAATCGTCAAAGATCCATGAACTTGATGTCCATGGCTTCCTTGAAGATATCATGAAGGTCCATAAAGTTGAAGATTAATCTTAAAAGCCCGACAAGTGAAGAAATTCCTCGTTGTCCATCTAAGTTCTCTCCCTTTTCTATGAATTCTAAGGATGAATGCATGTAAAAGAGTGATCTTATAGGTGTATGAGCAAGTATATGTTGTAAAATTCTTGGTGAATAATAGATTTCCTATTCAAAGTGGACGTAGGCCTCCTCAAAGGTCGAACCACTATAAACTTTGTGTCATTTTCTCCATTTTGATGTTTGATATGTTAGATTTGGTTCCACAAAATCTCTCTTGAAGTATTCTAACAATACTCTGAGTTGTTTGTGTCAGTTTTTGGTGTAAACAATTAGGCGCCCACCATGGGGTCAGATCACATTCTCAAGCTTATTCGCCTTGTTGAAAACGAGATCCCTGGAGAGACACTTTTCAAAGTTTAGATCGATAACCGAGATAATGGCGAAATCCAAAAAGACGACTAGCAAATCTGTTGGTGGAACTGATGATGTCGCTAACAACAATGCTACTCCTCAAACCAACCGTCCAGAAGTTGGCCAAAATTCTATAACTGGAGCTGGTGTGAAAAGGGGCGAGTTGGATGAAATCGTCGCCAATTTGAACTAAAGAGTGGATGCTTCTACCAAGGCGATGATGGAGAAACTAGACGCCATACTCAATGCTCGTTCAAATCATGTCCTTCCTAAAGTTCATATCAACCTTGAAAGGAACGAATATTCTTCTGCTTCCGACCAAAATCTCAACAATGATATGGAGAATGTCGAAGGATGGATGAACGATAATAATGGTGCCAATGTTGTTAATACCAAGCCACATGCTAAAAATCATTCTACTCGATATACTTGAAATGTTGTTAGTCCCACGCAAGGGGCACTTCCTACATCCTTGAACCGTGATGACTTGTTTAGGCAAAGATCCGGTAAAGGGATCGACGTTGATGTGGCGGAACAACGCAACACTGAAGAGTATATTGCGGGAATGATTGAGCAAATCATGAAGAAAAATCAAGCCTACAATGACGATGAGAAAGACTTGGGCTTCTCACCTAGTCGAACTCCATTTATAGAAAGGATTCTTCAAGCAGAGTGCCCAAAGAAGTTTACTCCTTCTACGTTACCCTTATACAATGGTCTCACGGATCCCAACTACTTCTTTTTCAAATATGAGTGGGGTATGACTGTAGCAAAAGCTACCGTCGAGATGAGATGCACTTATTTTCCCCTCTATTTGGAAGATGCTGCATCACTATGGTTTACAAAGCTGCCACCCAAATCCATTGACCAGTTCACAGATTTAACTAAAAAATTCAAAGAGCAATTTCGCTTATATGCTGTGAAAGCTAAGGATGCCATAACGCTCTCATCAATGAAGCAAAATCCGGGAGAAACAGTTAAAGCATTCCTCAGTTGTTTCAATGTTGATCTTTCTGAAGTAAGGAATCTGGAACCCCGTATAATTCTCATGTCTCTTCTCAGCGCGATAGATGAAAACAGCGAATTTGGTAGATGGATCAAAATGAAAGAACCAAACACGCTAGACAAGTTCTACAAAAAAGAGGAAGAATACAAGAGAATAGACAAGGATCCTTCATGTGGCCCAAGTAACGCCACTGAGGATAAGAAGGTTGACAACTCCCAGAATACTCAAGGACAGAAACGATTCAATGATGGAAATGGGAACAAATTTAACAAGAAGTATCGTATTCCTGAGTTACCTCCTTTGAATGAGACTGTTGCAAATAATTATCTGGCAACAAAAGATACTGAAAGTTATCCAAAACCTCAACCAATGAGAGTGTATGACCGCATGCTCAAATCAGGAAAATACTGTATCTATCACAAACAGCCTGGTCACGACACTAACGATTGTAGACAACTAAAGGCGCTATTTGAAGAGCTGATCAAGAAAGGTCATCTGCAACAATATATAAAGAATTCCCAAGCTGCAAATCCCTCTATAACTACCCAGGGGCAAGGAGCTGCTCAAAACGATTCGAGGCCAATAATTGATTGACATCCATTGTCATTCTCTCCTCAATGGATCAGAATAAGCGATCATCATCGCCCTTCTTTTACTTACTGCTTTATTGCATTGCTTTTACTTTCTGTTACATTAGAAGTTTCATGTAAACGGATTGTGATAATTGCTAAATAAAACACTGAATAATTGCCCTGTGATCAAAAGCATATGTGCTTAACTAAGTTCTTATCTTGCAATGTTATGGATAAAACAAAATTTGCTAAGAAATGATTTCTTGTTATAGGCTATCTAATGAATGCTTGACTTCCTAAAATCTGATGCAATATGATGACTCCCGATAATTCCAACTTACATATCAAAGTGCAGAAATATCAATACAACGATAAAAAGCATATCATGGAATATAAACAAAGGGAGTTGCCAAAGGTCAGATGGAAAAAATTCAACGAGCATAGAACAAAATCTCATGGAGGTCTAGGCTCCTTCAGTTGGAATGTGAAACACTCATGATAATGGGTGACTTTACCGAAGACTAATGCCCGCTCCATGGGAATAACCCAAGACCTCTACGGGGGCAACTAACCCAAGACCTCTACGGGGGAAAATAACCCAAGACCTCTACGGGGGAAAATAACCCAAGACCTCTACGGGGGCAATTAACCCAAGACCTCTACAGAGGCAAATAACCCAAGACCTCTACGGGGGTAGATAACCCAAGACCTCTACGGGGCCAGATCCAAAGACCTCCACAAGGGGGCAGATCCAAAGACCTCCACAAGGGGGCATATCCAACAACCTCATGGAGGTCCAGGCTCCTTCGGACGGGAGACGAAACACTCATGACGATGAGTGAATTAGCCGATGACCGATGCTCGCTCCATGGATCCATTCCTTAATCCAAAAACCTCATGGAGGTCCAGGCTCCTTCGGTCGGGAGACGAAACACTCATGACGATGAGTGAATTAGCCGATGACCGATGCCCGCTCCATGGATCCATTCCTTAATCCAAAAACCTCATGGAGGTCCAGGCTCCTTCGGTCGGGAGACGAAACACTCATGATGATGAGTGAATTAGCCGATGACCGATGCCCGCTCCATGGGTCCATTCCTTAATCCATTAACCTCATGGAGGCCCAGGATTCTTCAGTCAAGAGATAAAACACTCATGACAATGAGTAGTTTTAGCTGATAACTGATGCCCGCTTTGCAAGACTAAGCAAATCGTTTCCAATGAAGAAACTAGTAACCACCTCTTAAGCAAGGGGCATCGACATCAAAGACTTCTTCAAAAGGGAAGAAACAACAAAACACAAATACATATTCTCTACATGTGAAATTATACTGCATGGTGAAATAACGTTTAAAAGCCACGATCGATTTCAATCGATTAAAGTATTTTAATCATTTGTTGTGAATCTGAATTGAAATGTCGTGTTTGTGCAAATGAATTTCAATGAATTCTAAACTATCAAATAAAGCAAGTTCAGCATAAATACTTCATTTAGTTCAGAATAAAGTTAACTATAAATAATTTTTAACCACTATTGATGTGGACGATCAATGGTGAGTATAAGTCCAAGACTCGTGCAACTATTTTCTTAAATTACAGAACAAGCAGCATGAAGCATATAAAGTTAGATAATAGAGTGCTATTTTAAGCTGCATCACAACATCATCAACTACTCAACTATCCATAGAGCAAAGTAGCAAGAAGTATCAGGCGAGGACTGGTACTCGCATACTACATCCAGTCTAATAACATACATGAGACCAGCATACAAAAAAGTCAATGCTAAAAGTCAGACATGCACGGCATGAAGTCATTTCTCATCATGAGGGGAAGATGAGCCAGCATTGTTTTCTCGGCCCTGGAGTTCTGCAATCATCTTGTCTCTAGACTTCAGGGCTTGGATGAGATAAGCTTTGTCCTCCTCTAGAAGGGATATGCGCTTGAGCTGTTCATGATTCAGTCCTGTAAGGTTGTTGACAAGATCACGCCATCCACTCATGTCTTTGGCTACGTAGTTGCTAAGCATATCAAAGTGTTTCCCCAGCCAATCTTTTGTTTTGTCGAGCTATGTGAGTGCATCAGTTTGGATAGAGTTTACGTCATCAGCAAGCACTCGGTAATTTGACGGATCAATGTCAGGATTAATAAACACTCCATCCAAGCACCATCCCTTGAATCGACGAGCGAGTTCTGGATGGCACGACAAAGCAGAATACTGAGGTCAATTCATAATAACTTGGAGTTCATCCAAGGAAGGGGTTTTCACAACCGACTCACCGGTTACAGAGCAAGTTTTAGACATAGGAAGTTTATCAGTTCTGCGGCATTTCTGGGCTCCTTCCGCTGTATCACCCTTATTTGTCATCCTGCATAAGGATTTCACAAATTTTTAACCATGGAAAGTTAGAATGATCGACTTTTGATCAAATGGACTTAAAGGGGTCGGTCTTGTTAAGCCTCGAACAGGGTCGGTTCTAGACTGATCATCCCTTTAGTCGGTCGAGATTTTCAAACAGATGTGCATGGATCGGTTTAGACAGAGCTGGGTTAGACAGAGCTATAGTTGGTCGGTCGCATACGATATGTCATATAAAGCATTTAAAACCGATCCATATTTAGTCACTAGAAAACTGACCCCAGCCAACCGAGTTGGTATCAATAGCCAATTCCAACCAACCGTATAAGTGTCAATGCAATTTCCTCAATAACATCATAATCTCGACAATCAAGATAAGTCAGTGTTGGAAGTGTACATAATCATTTCTTCAAACAACATTCAAGCATGAAAGCAGACATGATTTCGAAAAGCATTATTACATTCCGTGTCACTCATAAACAAGTTAAAACCCAAAATTTTGCCAACCTATCCAATCAATACCACCTCAAAATTACCATCTCAAACAATAATCCCAGCTCAGCCACACTTTACCTCAGAAACCTTCCGAGTTCATAGCTTAAAAACCAAGTATTACTAAAATAAAAGCCAATTTAAAAGCATTCATACCTGCAAGTGAGTTGAATCTGCTGACGAGAATTGGAAGACGTGTGACTTTTTGAAGCAAAAGGGTAAGTGAAGGTTGATTCAAAAATGCGATACAATCTTAGTGTGGATAGAATTAAAAGGTGGATGAGAATTCGGCAGAGTTTTTCGCAAGAGCTACCGCCATTAAGTTGAGACGAGTCAAAGTTTAGAGAAAATAAAGAGTAGAAATAATAAAAAGGATTTTATGCATGCCATATATTAATGGGCTATTTCATCCCATTAACGTTTAGTCGATCCGGCAAAATATCGACCCATAAATTGGGCTCGGTTATGACATTAACATCGAAATGAGGAATCCATCAAAATGTGGTCTGTCAGTTTCAAAGCCTACGATTTTTCACAAGTTAAAAATTATAAACTTTGAATGGGATAATGTTATCCAAGAAAATTCATGTACATTTTGGATGGGTCGTTCTTGTGCGGGTCGGTGTTGTTAACCTTGAACACGGAGGGGTCGGTCGAAATATCAAGAAAAGACTGGTCGTCATTCTTTACTTAGTCGTCGGGTCGATTCTGAACCTCCTTGCAGCGAGTCGGTTTCATTCTGGACAATCTAACTACTGGGTCGGTCTTGTTACCATCACAATATTGTCGATCTCAAGTAACCTGGTCGGTCATAGTCCCATGTTAGCATGGTAGTTCTTTTTCCTGGTCGGTCCGCAAGCCTCTTGGTCGGTCCACAAGCCTCCTGGTTGGTCCGCAAGCCTCCTGGTCGATCTAAGTATGGTTTGGGTCGGTCATAGCAGTTCTGGGCGGTTTTAATGCTTGACAACCGGTGACAGCTAGTAGTGGCAATTCCGTAGATATTTAAAAAAAACCGACCCATAGCCTGAAAACCATATTTCACCATTTCCATCACCTATAAATAGGGGGTCACTTCCATCGTTTTGGAGGGAGAATTCGGGAGGGAAGGAGGTGCTACCAAATCATTTCCAAGACGAATTCCAATCATTCCAACATTCAATTACTTTCAATCGTCAAAGATCCATGAAGTTGATGTCCATGGCTTCCTTGAAGATATCATGAAGGTCCATAAAGTTAAAGATTCATCTTAAAAGCCCGACAAGTGAAGAAATTCCTCGCTGTCCATCTAAGTTCTCTCCCTTTTTCTATGAATTCTAAGGATGAATGCATGTAAAAGAGTGATGTAATAGGTGTTTGAGCAAGTATATGTTGTAAAACTCTTGGTGAATAATAGATTTCCTATTCAAAATGGACGTAGGACTCCTCAAAGGTTGAACCACTATAAACTTTTTGTCATTTTCTCCATTTTGATGTTTGAGATGTTAGATTTGGTTCCACAAAATCTCTCTTGAAGTATTCTAACAATACTCTGAGTTGTTTGTGTCATTTTTTGGTATAAACATATATATATATACACACGCACACATATGCACACACACTTGTGTATAGGCCTTTGTTCGTATACTATAGCACAAATGTATATATTACATAATCACCATTGTGTCCCCTACTGCTCTAAGGCTAGTTAAGCAAGGATATTCAAGTTAGAAACATTTTCTTGTCTATTTTTAAAAATTGCTACGTTTGAGCTTCAACTCCTAAAGCCATATCATCACCTTTTGTATTAACAGACCCAACGTTATTAATCGAAACTTGCTTTTCCGTTCCGGATGTATTTTGACCACGCATGCTGTGAACCGCGCTTGTCCGCTGGCTTCGGGTTCATAAGATGTTGTTTTGGCCGTTCGCTGCACACATCCGTTGTTTAATAGCTGTTGATATTGTTACTTTGTTTGATGACTGTGATATGCTTCATAAACCTGTTCTTACCAGTCCCTCTTTCATATGTAGTTCGGCAATACATTGATCATTGTGATGCTTGAATTATTTAGTAACCTAAGTTGGCCTCCCACTATTTATGCAAAGTTGGAGAATCTAGCCTAGATAACTTTTTTTTGATACTTGGATTCACTTCTGCATGCCACACATAATGCTGCATACAATGCTTTAGGACTGGTGTAATGATATTTTTTCTATTTGGCGCCATCTATAGCTTACTACATTGGAAGTAATACTTAATTGAATCAGTGACACATGGTTATAACTAACATAGGTGTTGGTTTGATAGGAATGGAGATTTATTTGGAGGTTTGTAAATAATTGAACGTTGGATTTGGTTAGAAGCAAGTAATAACAAAATATATAATAAGAAATTTCCATGCTGCCTTAAAATACATGCTACGTTTTATTGTGCTGTGCATGATTTGTTACCATAAAACCTTCAGCACTTGTGTTCCATTTTAAGGTGCAATAGCATTTTCTTGCATATGCATGTCTTCTATATTGATTGCTGCTCATCCGTATGCTACTTGTTAGCATACACTTTTGGCCTATGCTTTGTTTACTTTGACATTACATTCGTGGTTCTCGCATAAAAATTTAATGACAAATGCATCTAGTATTGGTCGTGCAAGCTTACATTATAATGATGGTTCGCCCTTGAAATTTGACAAGTGTATATATATGTTAGGAACACCCATTGTGTTATTTATTGAACCTCAGTAAATATTGGCACTCAATATATATATATATATATATATATATATATGTATGTATGTATATGTATATATATGTATGTATGTATATGTATATGTATGTGTGTGTGTTTGTGTTGCTAATGCTCAGTCACAACTTGTTAATATACACAAGTTAAAGTCTTTTGGATATCTGTTATACTGCATGCACCAAGACTGAATATCCTTACATGTCCCACGCTAGCTGCTTTGCTGTCTCATTCTTTTGACTGTCCTTTAAGATTCTAGTCCTCTGTTTTGTAAGTGGTTCTTCCTTATGTTATAGGATGGCCTGGCTCACTGTATTACATCTTCGGTATAAACATTATATAGTTGCATGTTATGTTATCCCCATTCCTGATGATTAAATTATTGCATGCTTCTTGACTCTTCCTAGTTCATATAGTCGGTTGCATTTCAAGTGTAAGCCATTTCTTGACCATGAGACATGACACCCTTTATTTCCACACATTATGTTGTTGATTCATGCATATATTTTTGACTCGTTATATTAATGTTTCATCAGTCCGTAGGTATGTTATACTCGAAATTTTGTATATTTTGGGATTAAACTAATTATATTCATGTGTTTATCGAAGTGTGCTAACTTGAAATAAGTTTAATCCTGACTCGGGTGTTTTGTGTATTTTGCATGGAACGCTCGGGTTAGGCCCTAAGTGTTTCAGATCTAAAGATATCAGCTCGCAATCTGGAGTGACATGTGAGGACAACACGCAAAGGCACACGCCCACTCGTGTTACGCTCGACAAAGGCGTAAACGTTTTTATTTAAAAAATTATGTACAAATTTATGTTAATGCATCCACTGTACAAATTTGTAAAACTCTGATTTTATATGAAAATTTATCCCGCTGCAACATTTATGCTATGTGATTCTATACGGATTCTGTTTAAACCATATAAGCCAAAACAATATGTGATTTTGGACGTTCCGAGTTGGTGTAAATACCGGCTAGGAGCGAACAAAATGGCAGGTTGTTATAGATTTGTTCGCTTATGTGTGGATTACCGAGAGCTGAATAAGCTCACTAAGTAAAATAGACACCCACTTCCAAGGATAGATGATTTTTTTTGACTAGCTTGTTAGTGCATCTGTTTTCTCTCAGTTAGACTTAGCCACAGGGTTTCATCAGGTACAAGTAGTCGCGGATAGTATAGACAAGACTGCCTTTAGAACTCCAGATGGTTTTGTCGAGTGGCTCGTCATGCCTTTTGGTTTGATGAATGCACCCGCCTATTTTGTAGATCTAATGAGTAGGGTGTTTCGGGTGTTTCTAAATAAGTTTTTTGTGGCCTTTATTGATGATATCTTGATTTTCTTGAAGAGCGAGGAAGAGCATTTCTTACATTTAGGGGACGTTTTGAAGACCCTCCGAGCACATCAGCTTAAGGCAAAGTTCTTTAAATGCAATTTTTGGAGAAAAGAGGTGAGATTTCTAGGGCATGTGGTGGTTTCTAAGGGAGGGATAACGGTAGATACCGCAAAGGTAGTTGCAGTACAAGATTGGAAAATCCCATGGAATGCAACAGAAGTAAGGAGTTTTCATGGTTTAGCGGGCTATTATAGGAAGTTCATTAAGGATTTTGCAAAGATATCGGCCCCACTCACCAGATTAACAAAGAAGAGTCTGACCTTTTCATGGAATGTTGACTGTGAGGATGCTTTTCAGTGATCAAAGAGGGCTCTGGCGACAGACCTATTTTTGACTTTGCCTAATGTAAAACAAATGTTTACAGTAACACCGATGCATGCAGTACATGGCTTGGTGCTGTTTTGATGCAAGTAGGTAAGGTAGTATGTTATGGAGGGAGACAGTTTAGAGTCCACGAGAAGAACTACCCTACGCATGATTCAGAATTAGCCGCTGTAGTATTTTCACTTAAGTCTTGGTGCTATTATTTGCTTGGAGGGAAGTTCGAGTTATATACTGATCATAAATCTTTGAAGTACTTATTCTCATAGAAGGATCTCAATTTGAGGCAACAATGATGGATGGAGTTTCTAGCATCATATGACTTTGAGATTGCTTATAACCCTGCCAAGGGTAATGTGGTGGCAGATTCCTTGAGTAGACAAAGGTTGGTCTTAAGTCCTCTTTTAATAGAAAGGTAGGGTTTGGAGTATATATCGACCTTTGATTTTAGACCCTCTACCGAGATTGTACCTGGCTTATTAGCATCGTTAGAAGTGCGATCTACGCTTTTGGATCAGATAGGAGCTTCATAGCAAGAAGACCCTCAGATAGTGAACATACCAGATAAACTAAGTAGAGGGGAGACTTCCAGTCACCTCAGTAGATATTCCATAGGTGATATAGGGTGGTAACGACGTGATGGGAGGCTTTGCATTCTGTGAGTTGGGAGTTTGTTAAAAACAATCCTTGAGGAAGCACACCATTCTAGGATGACTATACATCCCAGGGGTGACAAGATGTACAAAGATATGAAAAGTGTTTTCTTTTGGGCTGGAATGAAGAAAGATGTAGCAGAGTTTGTTTCTAGATGTCTTGTTTGCTAACAAGTCAAAGCTGAGCAAAAGAAGCAAGGTGGTTTGCTTCATCCTAAATCAAATTGGATCAAATTAGAAGATTAATCAAATTAGAAGTCTCAATAGCTACAACAATTCGATTATCTTTTCTTAGCCAATCAAGGTGAGTTCAAGTTGCTTTTAGAACTAAATGCTTAAAAGTATAACATGACATGACTATGATTTGGGTATATGTTTGCAAGTGAATCATGTTGAATCTAAATCTCTATCTAGTTGGATTTGTTGGAACTATCATGACATTGTAGGATATGGACATTCTAGGATATGGACCTTGGCTTTATCTATGATTTTGGATCTAAATTATGTAGACATCGAAATTGATTATCAGATCTAGTTCATCACCTTGTGCCTATCATGTTGATTCTGACTAAGATGAACACATAGATTGTCAAATTGGACCTTGTTAAGTTATTGTGACATCATAGTTATGATTAAAATTGATAATTATGTTAGGATTGTCAACCTAGACCTTGTTGAGTTATTAAGACATCGTAGTTTTGCTTGAATTGTTAATTGCCACAAGATTATCAAGTTCATCAAGTTCATGCCTATATGTTCCCTTTTGTCATCATACAAGTTTATGTTTATGCCAAGTTGTGTTGAATCATCTTAGTCATCTTTCTTTCTTTTTCACCGTTATAGTTAGGCTATTTTATAGCCTAAAAGCCATTGAACCATATACGATTGCGTTAGTTAGACAACGGGGGGTAAAGGGTTAAATTGGGCATAATTGGTGTAATATTTATATGAACTGGACATATAAATCGAATGAGGGGAAAAAGGGAAATAGCTACCTATAAAGACATAGGTTGGATAAGAACGAAAGATGGGATAATTATAATTAGAAATTATAATTGTAAGAATGTAATGTGGGACAATTATAATCAAAAATTATAATTGTACTTTTGACACGAGGTTAGGTTACATTAGTGATGGAAGTCTGCCCAGAACCGACCGACATATCCAGCAATCACTAGTGATGAACCAAATGTGAGAGGTCTAAGTACGCAAATACGAAGCGGGCTATGACACGATGTTAAGCCCAACTTGTGGAAGAAGTCTACCCGGAACCGACCGGCATATCCAGCATCCATAAGTTGCAGGCCTAATGTGGGAGGTCCAGCCCATTGTAAGCCATAAATGGACATGGTAATGAAAAGGATTACTTAACCAAATCTAATATATTGGGATTAGATGAATATGAATTAAAGTTGTATGGGTTAAGTAAACTAAAGTGAACGGTGGGTGAGTTAAGTAAAACTAAGAGGGTCGGAAATATTTGCATATAGGCCCAAAGACTTAGCCTATTAGGGTTATGTAATTAAAGACACCTAGTGGTATACATAACCAAAGAAAGTATGTAGTAAACGGTGGGTGGGTTAAGTAAGTCTAGGGTAGATGGGTAATATTACTATATATAGGCCCATAAACTTAACTATTAAATAAGCATGCTTGGAATCGGTAGGAGGGTTAAGTAAGTCTTGGGTAGGTGGGTAATATTATTATATATAGGCCCATAAACTTAACAATTAAATAAATATTCTTGAGTCAGTGGGAGGGTTAAGTAAATCTGTAGGGGTGGGTAATATTTACTTATAGGCTCATAAACTTAACCGGTAGAAATAATAAGGGTTATGTAATTAAATACACCTAGTGGTATACATAACCGAAGAAAGTAGGAAAGTTTTGTATTAAAGACACCTGTAGGTAAGCATAACCGTTGGAAGTAAAAGCTATGTAATTAAAGACACCTTAAGGGTATACATAGTCAGGGGTTATTTATCAAAGCCACCTATAGGTAAGGATAACTATGGGGAGGATAAAACTATGTAATCAAAGACACCATATGGTATACATAGTCAAAATAAAACCTACTGGGGATACAGGACAGAGGGGAGAGCTTGTATCATGTTGTGTGGAATCCATTTCATCCAGTAACCAGGGGTAGGTATCAAAGTATGAACTCTGTACTCGGCGGAGAAGGGGAACGCTTACTAGACTGACTATAAGCGATCCAAAATGAGACGGGTGGTGTGGGCGGCGCAAATCGACCGGGGACATGTGTGTGCATGGGCCGAGCAGAAGGGACTATGGGTTGCCACCTTAGGAAGTGATACATCCGACTGTGGGGCCAGCACAAGGTATCTATGGAGTAGGGAGTTGATCAATATAGGGTAGTATTAGGGATACATTTGGACGTATGCCTAAGTCTACCATTTAGTGGAAGGGATCATCTCATTCTGGTTATACTAGTAGATAGTGCAGAGTAATGATAGGGTTGAGCATGGAACTAGTGATGGCGTAGTATAGTGTACAGGTGCGACGTATTGCGTAACATACAATTGGTTGGGTTGGGTGATTCTCTAAGTATTAGTCTGATGTTGATTTCGGTCTTCGGGGCTAAAATTTAGGGCGTTACTCTCTTAACCAAGGTGTATGGGAAGTCATAGGAATATCTTATATAAATTAAAGAGTAATCGTTGTCACACCTTGTTCATCTTGTTTACCTTATCACGCTTGTCCTATCTGAAGTTATCTCTCTTATCCACCTTATATGTCTGTCATGCTACTTTTGTTTATTTACTTTCTAAAAGCCACTGGACTCGCTAGACTTTATGTCTGACCCTTTTTGTTTTCGCCTCTTTTCTTCCTCCCCCCCCCAGGTTCACAGGGTGGGAATACTGCTTTGTACGGATTCTTTTCAGAAGCTTGAAGACTGTTAATGTATCGCTTTGGACTTTCTTTGCTTTGCTCTATGGGGATTTATGCTACTTACTTAAGTTGATGCTTCTTTATGTATTTTGGAGTTTTTGAAAGAGATAGTAATCCTTATGTAATGGTTTAAGAATGATGAAGACTTTTGATGTAAGCTTGTTTTGAACTATGAAATAAAATTCTATTTTTCCACTGTTTTATTTATTTGCCTTGTAATCTATCTGTTCTGTACACTTATAATGCTCCATGAAAGTTAATGCATTCCCTTTGTGAGTGACATTAATGGACTTGGGGTGTTACACGTGGTATCAGAGCTGAAGGTTACCAGAACAGATAAAAGATTTTGAAATGAGTTTCAAAAGTGTTTTCAAAAGCAAATTTTTAAGAAGTAGTTTCAAAAACTGGTTTTGAAGAAGCTATTTTTCAAAGGAAAAGTTTATTTTGAAAAGCAAGATCCCAAAGGCTTTATATCTTTCTTTCAATTCTCCGTTTGAATCCTTGTTCCCTTCTTTTCTGAGTCTCTGAGGCTCCTAGCTTTCTAGGAGGAATCCTCATCGCGGTGTGGTTCTGTAGGCATGTTGAGACTACGACACCTGTCGGTGGGCAAAGAAGTGCCTAACTTCCATCTATAGCCACAATAGTTTCACCTATGGCTAATTTTCTTTTAAAGATTTGTAGGGTTTTCCATGCGATGAAGGCAGTTTTCGAGAGGCTTCTTAACATGTTTTTCAAGGATGAGAATGAGAATGAGGGAGTTTAGGCTAAGGAACACAGCCAAGGATGAGAAACTTGCTGGTATGGCTTTAATCCACGAAGAAGGTAAAGGTGAAAAGAAAGAGGTCAAAGAGGAAGAACAAGGAAGTAGAGTTTAAGAAAGGTGGAAAGAATGACAAGGTTAAGGGTAAGAGGAAATGTCATTATTGTGAGAAGGAAGGTCATTTGATTAAGGATGGTAAAAGGAAGAAGAATTCTTGCTTTAATTGTGGAGAGGTTGGACACTTTTCTAAAGAGTGCCCAAAGAAAAAAGGTTCACAAGGACAGGGTCAGAGGATAGGAACTTCTGGAGGGCAGGTGCATGCTCTTGCGATTGGTGCTTCTGAAAGAGGTAGAAGATTTTTTGTAGAGGGTTTAGTTTCTCTTTCAAACTATCCTGTTCGAGCACATTTTGATTCTAGCGCTTCACATTCTTTTATATCTAGTTCTATGGTTAAACCTCTGCACTTAATTACTAGTATGGTAGTGGATTCCGTAGTTGTTTCAAACCCCGTTGGTAGTTCGGCTCATTCTTCAATAGTTTGTGGGGGTTTGAAAATATCTATATTAGGCGACGAGTTTGATTGTTATGCGTATGTACCCGAGTGTAAGGGCTATGGGTTGATTCTAGTAATGGATTGGCTTACTAGGTGAGGCCATTCTAGATTGAGAAAGAAGGGTATGTCATGTTTTTTCCTTAAGTCTCTAGATACATCCATAGATGATTTGAAATATGTTCCGATAGTTCGAGATATTACTGATGTTTTTGACGAGGTACGAGGATTACCTCTAAGGCGTGAGATCGACTTTCGTATATACCTGGGGGACAATGCAAAGCCAGTTGCATTACATGGCTCAAAGGGAAAGAGGAAGATAAGTAATCAAGTAGGGGAGTTACTTGAGAAGGGATTTATTAGATGAAGTATATCTGAATAAGGTGCTTCAATGGTATTCGCAGCTAAGGCGGATGGTTCGCTTCGTTTGTATATAGACTATGAAGAATTTAATATTACCTCTTCGATCCTTAGGTAGAAGCATATGGATGTAAACATGTGTTTGAGACATGTTTTGATTGATGATTGCAAGTGTTTGCTAGTGGTTGCTCATGGATGCATATACACACACTAGGCATTAGATCGGCTCAAAAACACTCTCATATTGCATATGCATGCATGTGCATATATATAGGTTAATGGATGAAATTGAATGTGTTATCATATGGATGTTGCATATGGATGAATGATGTGCACACATATAGTGTTTATATGACTAGGACTGTTTGCATACATGTTGGACTCATGGCACAAACATGATTTGCATTAAGGAGGTCAACTGAATCAGTGGACCGCCTGATCTTTTGCATTGGTATTGGGACATTTACACACACTTATGCATATATTCATATTGCGTTATGACTCTTTTAAGGACAATGGATGCCCGTGATTGATGGTTGAGTAGATGGGTGATTGGATGGTAGGACACATTCTTCTTAACTTGAAGATTTCGAGGAGAAATCCTTTAAGGAGGGGAGAAGGTAACACCCCGTATTTTAATTTAATGTTAAAATAACAAATTAGGCTATAATTAATTTTTAAAATAAGAATTAAGGGAAACGGGATGCGCCATTGCGTTCGTCTCGAAATTCTTCTTGGAATAGAGTCCGAGTTTTCAAAAAACGGAGTCCGTACGACAAAGATACGAGCATCAGAAGAATCAACAGAAAAAAATAAAAAAAATTAGGCAGGTCGACCTCCCAGAGGGGAGGTCAACCAAGGAGTCGACCTACCCCCCTGAGGTCAACCTATAGGCCGACCTCCCCCTTTGATTTTGATGATCGATTTTCCCAGTTTTTGACGATCCCTTTTCCTACTACGTGTCGGACGATTCTGAACGATTCGGGAAGCTTCTAACTTGATCCTAAGGTCCTAAAACATTCTCTAAGTCTATAAATAAGTGCCTAACCTAACCCTAACTCACTACGAGTTCTCTAGCCGCCACCATGCTGGAAAAATCTATTAAAACCTAGCCTACATCTAAATTAAAAATTAGGGTTAATCCACCGCTTCAACAAATCAAATTAGAGAATTGTGCAAAGGAATGGATAGACAATAACAATGCCTAAATCAAATTGGATCAAATTAGAAGATTAATCAAATTAGAAGTGTCAATAGCTACAACAATTCGATTATCTTTTCTTAGCCAATCAAGGTGAGTTCAAGTTTCTTTTAGAACTAAATGCTTAAAAGTATAACATGACATAACTATGATTTGGGTATATGTTTGCAAGTGAATCATGTTGAATCTAAATCTCTATCTAGTTGGTTTTGTTGGAACTATCATGACATTCTAGGATATGGACATTCTAGGATATGGACCTTGGCTTTATCTATGATTTTGGATCTAAATTATGTAGACATCGAAATTGATTATCAGATCTAGTTCATCACCTTGTGCCTATAATGTTGAATCTGACTAAGATGAACACCTAGATTGTCAAAATAGACCTTGTTATGTTATTGTAACATCATAGTTATGATTAAATTTGATAATTATGTTAAGATTGTCAACCTAGACCTTGTTGAGTTGTTATGACATCGTAGTTATGATAGAATTGTTAATTGCCATAAGATTATCAAGTTCATCAAGTTCATGCCTATATGTTCCCTTTTGTCATCATACAAGTTTATGTTTATGCCAAGTTGTGTTGAATCATCTTAGTCATCTTTCTTTCTTTTTCACCTTTATAGTTAGGCTATTTTATAGCCTAAAAGCCGTTGAACCATATACGATTGCATTAGTTAGACAATGGGGGAAAAGGGTTAAATTGGGCATAATTGGTATAATGTTTATATGAATTGGACATATAAATCAAATGAAGGGAAAAAGGGAAATAGTTACCTATAACGACATAGGTTGGATAAGAACGAAAGATGGGATTATTATAATTAGAAATTATAATTGTAAGAATGTAATGTGGGACAATTATAATAAGAAATTATAATTGTACTTTTGACACGAGGTTATGTTACATTAGTGATGGAAGTCTGCCTGGAACCGACCGGCATATCCAACAGTCACTAGTGTTGAACCTAATGTGAGAGGTCTAAGTACGCAAATACGAAGCAGACTATGATATGAGGTTAAGCCCAACTTGTGGAAGAAGTCTGCCCGGAACCAACCGACATATCCAGCGTCCACAAGTTGCAGGCCTAATGTGGGAGGCCTAGCCCATTGTAAACAATAGATGGACATGGTATTGAAAAGGATTACTTAACCAAATCTAATATATTGAGATTAGATGAATATGAATTAAAGTTGGGTGGGTTAAGTAAATTAAAGTGAATGATGGGTGGGTTATGTAAAACTAAGACGGTCGGTAATATTTACATATAGGCCCAAAGACTTAACCTAATAGGGTTATGTAATTAAAGACACCTAGTGGTATACATAACCAAAGGAAGTACGAAGTAAACGGTGGGTGGGTTAAGTAAGTCTAGGGTAGGTGGGTAATATTATTATATATAGGCCTATAAACTTAACCATTAAATAAACATGCTTGGAATTGATATGAGGGTTAAGTAAGTCTTGAGTAGGTGGGTAATATTATTATATATAGGCCCATAAACTTAACCATTAAATAAATATGCTTGAGTCAGTGGGAGGGTTAAGTAAATATGAGGGGGGTGGGTAATATTTACATATAGGCCCATAAAGTTAACCGGTAGAAATAATAAGGGTTATGTAATTAAAGACACCTAGTGGTATACGTAACCGAAGAAAGTAGGAAAGTTATGTATTAAAGACACCTGTAGGTAAGCATAACCGTAGGAGGTAAAAAGCTATGTAATTAAAGACGCCTTAAGGGTATACATAGTCAGGGGTTATGTATTAAAGACACTTATAGGTAAGCATAACTGTGGGGAGGATAAAACTATGTAATTAAAGACACCATACGCTATACATAGTCTAAAGAAAACCTAGTGGGGATACAAGACAAAGGGGAGAGCTTGTAACATGTTGTGTGGGATCCATTTCACCCAGTAACCCGGGGGAGGTATCAAAGTATGAACTCCGTACTAGGCGGAGAAGGGGCACGCTTACTGGACTGACTATAAGCGGTCCAAAACGAGACGGGTGGTGTGGGAAGCGCAAACCGACCGGGGACATGTGCGTGCATGGGCCGGGCAGAAGGGGCTAAGATGACCATGACACCAGTAGATATGGTTGTGCACACCATAGGTTGCTACCTTAGGAAGAGATACATCCTACTGTGGAGCAAGCACAAGGTATCTACGGAGTAGGGAGCTGATCGATGTTGGGTAGAAGTAGGGATACATTTGGACGTATGCGTAAGTCTACCATTTAGTGGAAGGGATCATATCATTCTTGTTATACTGGTAGATAGTGCAGAGTAATGATAGGGTTGAGTATGGAACTAGTGATGGCGCAGTGTAGGGTATAGGTGCGACGTATTACGTAACATACAATTTGTTGGGTTGGGTGATTATCTGATTATTAGTCTGATGTTGATTTCGATCTTCGGGGCTAATATTTAGGGCGTTACTCTCTTATCCAAGGTGTATGGGAAGTCATAGGAATATCTTATATAGATTAAAGTGCAATCATTGTCACACCTTGTTCATCTTGTTTACCTTATCACACTTGTCCTTTCTGAATTTATCTCTCTTATCCACCTTATATGTCTGTCATGCTACTTTTGTTTATTTTCTTGCTAAAAGCCATTAGACTCGCTAGACTTTATGTTTGACCCTTTTTGTTTTCGCCTCTTTTCTTCCTTTCCCCCTAGGTTCACAGAGTGGGAATACTGCTTAGTACGGATTCTTTTCAAAAGCTTGAAGACTGTTAATGTATCGCTTTGGACTTTCTTTGTTTTTCTCTATGAGGATTTATGCTACTTATTTAAGTTGATGCTTCTTTATGTATTTTGGAGTTTCTGAAAGAGATATTAATCCTTATGTAATGGTTTAAGAATGATGGAGACTTTTAATGTAAGCTTGTTTTGAACTATGAAATAAAATTCTATTTTTCCGTTGTTTTATTTATCTGCCTTGTAATTCATCTATTCTATACACTTATAATGCTCCATGAAAGTTAATGCATTCCCTTTGCGAGTGACATTAATGGACGTGGGGTGTTACAAAAAATCATTTTTTTCAAAAACATGCCACTTTTTCTTTAAAACCCAGCATGCACTAAATATGTTCTTTGCATATTTTTCTCAAACATCAAAAATACTTTTAAGATTAAAACTAGAAAACACCACAAACTCTTTTGCCAAAAAATTTATAATTTCAGGTTCTCAAAAGTTAATCATTGGGTTAGACTCAAAGTGGGTCTTCAACTCAACTAGGCTTTCCTTTACACTTTCCCAAATTCAATTCTCTCAACTATATATATTCCTAATCCATTTTCCACATTTTAACCTTTTTCTAATTTATAAGGTTTCACTTCTAAAACCACTAATCTGAACTACTAACATTTCAGTTTCTATCATATGGGATGCTTTTTTCTCCAATACCAAATCATGTTGTACACTTTCCAAAAAAACAACCTAAGGGTCTCAAAATTTCTATGTTCATTCCTTTAGTGTACAAAATAGATATCCCAATTCTTTCCATATTTTTCTCTTCCTAGTTAGTGGGCTCCTTTATGGATCTAGGTTTATATATATATATATATAATATATTTTTGAAAATACAAATACGCTCACTCGTTATTTCCCTAGGAGCATTAAACCGAAGCTCCGATACAAGATGTAACAACCCGTATCCCGACAGACCAGATTTTTTCAAAAACTCAATCCATCGATACCTGAGTTGGGTGCTTTAGTATCCTGCAGAATAGACTGAGATATAAAAACATGTCAGAGCTCGGAAAACAACTCACAGCGGAAGGAACAAAATATAATGTAATCAAAATATTTCTTTACCTTTATAAATATACTGCCAAACCAGTATCCCGAGCTATCATATCTCTGCCACAAACCTAACCTAGATTATGTTATGAGGAGGGGGTCAGAACATAAGACCTGGTGACTAGACTTAAACTTCTAGATAATCCTACATATACCGTTTAGTTACATTTTCTTATATATTAGGTTATCTGTGTTATTAGCACTCTAGGCTTATACACACACGTCGCACCCATCTACTCCCTAGTAGGTTAACCTAATATAATGCATATGTAGCTACCCCCAACTGAGGTACACCCTACTCGCACGGTCTCCTCTGTATGTATGCAGTCCCTTATCCAATGTCGAATGTCGTACAGAATTCTATATATATATACATATATATATATATATATCAACGCTACGTTTTCTTAGAACCACCAATTCTGTATTACGGAAGCGTTTGTACTTCCATCCTAGATCGTACTAGGTTACGTCGTTGAATAATACCTAGATCCCATAGGTTCTCTTACCGCATGATACCTAGATCCCACTAGGTTCTCTTACCGCATGATTCCTAGTTGCCACTAGGTTCCCTTATCGAATAATGCCCTCTATTTTATGGTACACCACCCAGACCGATACGTATGTACCTAGACTTTCCCCACGTACGTATCTTCAATCATACTCGATGTCTATTTGCACATGTTCTCTAAATGTGCACCCGAGTCCCATGGTAGGGCTACACAAGAAACACGGAACTCGGTCGAGAGCTTTTTAGTTATCTGCCTATGTGAAGATGCTAAGGTATGCTTTTCCAGTGGCTATGGTCCCACTAGACCTCTCCCTCAACTAATAAAAGGCACCCCTAAATGAGAACTAAACCCTAGCCCTCTATGCCTTTATATCCTATTGGCCAACCTCACCCATAACTAGATAGCAAATATATGGTCTTTTGGAGTTCTCCGCCTTTCCGCTTCACATACTATGATATGTATGAAGATGGTAAGTAGATGACGACTTGCTATCTCAGGGCATTAACTGATATCACCAAATCACCGTAGCCACCTTAGTCTTTTGATTGCACCTTATTATTGCAATCAAGGCATACTCATTGGTTCACCCATGCAGACCTGGCCTTTTGTGAGCACAGGCGGAACATCTTCCACTCACAGAGGGATACCAAGAGTACCCTTCACATGCCCGGAAGCGGCGTACTTCATAACCCAGTCCCTTGGAGCCTTCTGCATGATCATATTGACGTTCGCTCCCCCTCGTGCCTTACGGCATCGTGATGATCTACCGCGTTTGGTTATTCATCCCCTGTTGTATGGAATGGTCCAAGGGCCTTACCCTTTCATGTTATTAGACCTTATGTCTAAACTTCCAATTACGCGCTTTCTCTATCTCATTGGGTTTCTTTTAAACTTGGTTATCCTCATCCATATTAGTTTTTAACTCAAATTACCAAGTTTCTCATGCTTATTAATCTTCATTTATAACTTATCCCTTTTAAGTTCATTAATAAGCTACGTCATGTTGTCCATCTTAACTTATTTCTTTCATAAGTCTTTCCTCATATCTTCTAATTCAATTATACTACCATCTGTTGATGTCGTCACAATTCATTGTTATTTACTAGTTCTCTTAACTAAGGTTTACTAATAAATTCTCTTTATCGTTGTTTACTTATTAACTTAGTCCTCTTAACTAAGGTTTACTAATAAGTTTCCTCGTTATTCATATAACTTATGTTTCCTTATTCGTGGCTTTCTTCCCGTTCTCACGGATTACTTAATCTTCAGTTAAGTGCGGCTTGCATTCTTTCATAATTTATTTCCTCATCGTATCGTTTATTATAACCTACGTTATAATTCTTACTCATCTTGTAATAAGCTTACCTATTATCTTTCGTTTTCCTTATACAGGTTTATTCATAATAGGTTATTATCATTCCTCATTTACTTTACTTTGGTTGGTTAAGTTTGTCTATCCACTCAAATTGACTTAACCCCATCCACTTATTCAATCCCATGTAATATTGGTTAAGTGTTGTCTATTCACCAAAATTGACTTAACCCCACCAACTTATCAAGTTTGCGCTTTACATAGTGTTTATCCTAGTCAGCATTAATTATTTATTAATGCACATACCTCTCACATTAGACCTGTTGCTTGCGATTGCTGGTTACGCCGGGCGGTTCTGAGCAGACTTCTACCACAAGCTCATTCTAACCTTGAATCTCGGCATCTCGTAGTTATACCTAAACCTCTCACATTAGACCTGTTGTTTGCGGTTGTTGGTTGCACCGGGTAGTTCCGGGCAGACTTCTACCACAAACTCATTCTAACCTCGGGTCTAGGTATGTTCATGTTTAACCAAGTAGTTTATTTATAGCTCATCCCCAAATTAAGATTTCAAAATATTATATGCTGATTTTTCCATAAATCCCCATTATAGGTTATGTGTAAAATCCCAAATAATAGTTATGCCTCAATTTCCCAATCTCAAGCATTTTATTTCACTTCCAAGTATTACATGATTCAATCGTCTCAATTTAACTTTACCATGTACATATGACCTCAAACCAATAATATTAGATCTGAAATGAATCATCTCTTCCCATATCCCCTTCCATATCTAATGGTTTTAATTTAATTCACACATATTCCTGTTAACATCTTAGAATATAACTCCTAATTATATGTCATTTACCCTAGATTCTCATTCCTAAGTTATACTCAAAGATCTATTATGAATTACGCTAAAAAATTCCCAATTATAGATTATACCTTAATAATTTCCCAATATTCTTCCAAATTACATTAATATTGTTCGCAACGAGATCTGGACTTGGTTCGAAGGTAGCCTAGGCTTTAAAATAAAAAGGAAAGGGGAAAAAGAACAGAATAGACACAAAATAAAGACTGTAATCATTAACTTGTTCATTAAGTTAAATTTTTACATCGGAGAATGCTAAACGATACTCATACCATTATACGACAAGTGTATTTTAAATCCATTCACATTGATTTGCTTTCCAAAATCCTAGATCTGATTTAGTTTTAGCATCCATGGTTTTTCCCTTTCGTGCAGCGTAGATTGTAGATCTAAATACTTTTCTCTTATTTTGAATTAGAGGAATCCTAGATCTAACTTTTTTTGAAGAAGAATAAGTTTAGATCCATTGTTTTTGAATACATTTAGATTACTTGAGGAAGAAGAAGGAGAAGAATAGGTTTGAGTAGTGCCATGGCGTCGCCATTAGTTTAGGTGAAGAAAACAATGAGTTTAGGGTCCATTATATAGCCTCTAGGTCAACGAATGGTGCCACAAAACTATCCAGAAACGTAACAATTAATCCAACCCAGATTTGATATAGGGGTCGACACCCCTTAAGGGGGGTCGACACCTATGTCGACCCCGTTTAAGAGGGGTCGACACCATCTGGGCGGGATTTTTCCCTCTCAGCCGCCTTCGTTGGTTTTTGAATATTTTTGAATTGTTTTGAATCTAGAGATGATTTTGTGTGTATATATATATGCTTCCTTATGCATATACAAACTTCTAAGGCTTATAATATCTTCATACGTTGTCCATTTTACGCAAACTTGGTGTCCATCCAAACCAGAATTTCGAGACGAGCGCAATGGTGATGTCCATTTTACTTAATTTCTAATATTTAAATTAAATATATTTATTTTATTATCTCTTCTGTTACATACATGGTTATCGTATTAATTTTCATTCTCTTCCACGTAATAATTTATTTAAATTGCACATCATCATTATTTATGTTATCTATAAAATAGAAGAATGCTTCGATGGAGTAAATGTGAGCAGGCAACGGAGTCGGTCTGGATTTCATGATCAAAGTTGTCGGTTTTGAGAGGTCGGTTCTCCCCAAGGCAGGCTGGTCGGTCCCATTCTTCAGCATCTAAAGGAAGAGGTCGGTTTCGTCATCAAAGTACCTTGTCGGCCCTGCTTCTTTGATATGTTCGGTCTTTCGGATCCTAAAGGACAGGTCCATCCTACTCATTCAAATTCTCCCAAAACTGATCTGTTCAAATTAGCTTCAGCAAAAGGTTGATCTCACCGTCTTATGGTCGTTTATTTTCCTACATCAAAGCTTCCAGGTCGGTTCTGTCAAAGGTGATCAGTCCCGTTCTTTTATGAAGCATGCTCCGCCCTATATCGAAGATACCTGGTCGCCCCTCCTTCCAAATCCAGCCTCTTGGTCGGTACGCCTTGTGCTGAAGGCTTCTTTTCATCCCAAAGGTGCTCCGGATCGGTCCAGGCTCTATTAGTCGATTTTGGAGCATGACAACTGGCAACAGCTGGCGATGGCAGTTCTGTAAATACCCAAAAATACCGACCACGCTCCTTCACTTCATAATTACAAGCCTTCCCCTACCCTCAAACTTCACCTATAAACAGCCCCCTTCTCCACATTTGAGGGGGAGGATTCCACTACCCCGAAGGGCTGCTCAAATCACCTCTCTCGCTTGTCCATGGCTTCCAAAGCTCTATTCCTCACTCATCATTAAATCTTCATTTCCATTGAAGATCCACCATTAGATTCTTACAAAGTTCCATCAAAAACGAGGGAATGAGTGATGTGTTGTAAAATCATGAGAGTTTAAATCATTTTGTATTTTGTAACATGGAAATGTTAATGAAGAATGTTGCATAGTGGACGTAGATCTAAACAAGATCGAACCACTCTAAAATCTCTTTGTTATTTTTTATTGCTTTGTTTTGTGAATAACGGCTTAACGTTTCTTCATACATGCTTTTCAAAATGTCTCTCCCTTAAGTTGGTGGCGTGCTTTCCTGGCACTTTACCTCTAATTGGGTGACGCACTCGTAAGGCATCGTATTTGGTGTTTGATCAAAATTTTGGTTAAAACATTTGGCGCCCACCGTGGGGTCGTGATGACATTACTAAGAAAATCATTTGCCAAAATTCCTAGAGAGGTTTTCTTCGAAGTTCAGATCCATAACCGAGATAATGGTGAAATCTAAAAAGGCGAATAGCAAATCAGTTGGAGGAGTAGAAGATATCGCTAATAACGAAGCTACACCTCAAACTAACCTTCTGGAGGATGGCAAAAATTCCATAAACGGAGCCGGTGTCACAAAATACGAGTTGAATGTTGTGGTTGCCAACATAAATCAACGAGTTGATGCTGCTACCAAAGCTATGATGAAGAAATTAGATGCCATCCTTGGTGTTCGCCCTAATCCTGCTCTTCCAAGGGTTCAAGCCAATCTCGATGAAAAAGAAGGCTCTTCTGCTTTTGACCAAAGTCGTAACAATAATATGGAGGATTTTGAGGGTCGAGAACACGACGATAATGAAGCTAAGGTTGTGGACGCCAAGCCACGTGATACAATCATTCTGCCCGATATACTCGAAATGTTGTTAGTCCCGCAGGGGCACTTCCTACATCCTTGAATTGTGTTGACTTGCTGAGGCAAAGATCAGGTAAAGGGATTGACATTGGTGTTGCTGAACAACGCAACACTGAAGAGTATATTGCAGGAATGATAGAGCAGATTATGAAAAAGAATCAAGCTTGCAAGGATGATTAGAAAGACTGGGATTTTTCTCCAAGTCGAACTCCATTCACTGAAAGGGTCCTTCAAGCGGAGTGCCTAAAGAAGTTCACTCCTCCCACTCTACCTCCATACAATGGTCTTACTGATCCCAACTATTTCTCGTTTAAGTACGAGTGGGCCATGACCGCAGCTAAAGCTACTGATGAGATGAGATGCACTTACTTTCCTCTTTACTTAGAAGGAGCTACCTCGTTATGGTTCACAAAGCTACCACCAAAATCCATTGACCAGTTCTCAGATCTAACTAAAAAGTTTAAAGAGCAGTTTCGCTTATATGCCGTCAAGGCTAAAGATGCTATAACCCTTTCATCAATGAAACAGAATCCCGAGGAAACTGTCAAAGCATTCCTCATTCACTTTAATGTTGCTCTCTCAGAAGTGCGAAATTCGGAGCCTCGCATAATCCTCATGTCTCTGCTCAGCGCAATAGATGAAAATAGCGAATTTGGAAAATGGATTAAAATGAAAGAGCCGACTACGCTTGATAAATTCTACAAGAAAGCGGAAGAATACATGAGGATAGACAAGGATCCTTCAGTTGGCCCAAGCAATGCCATTGAAGAAAAAAGAAGCGATAATGCCCATAAAACTCAATGGCAAAAACGATTCAATGATGGGAATGGGAACAAAGCTAACAAGAAATCTCGCCTCCCCGATCTCTCAGAATTGACTACTTTAAATGACTCTGTTATGAGCATTTACTTGGCCACAAAGGATACTGAAGATTATCTAGAGCCTCGACCAATGAAGGTCAGCGACCGCATGCTTAAATCTGGGAAGTTCTGTATCTATCACAAACAGTCTGGCCATGATACAAATGATTGTAGACAACTAAGAATGTTGATGGAAGAGCTGATCAAGAAAGGTCATCTTCAACAGTACATCAAAAATCTCCAGGCCGCGAATCCCTCCGTAACTCCCCAGGGGCAAGAAGCTATTCAAAACAATTCAAGGCCAATAATTGATTGATGACCATTGTCATTCTTGCCTTAATGAACCAAGAATAAGCGATCATCATCGCTCTCCTTTTACTTGCTGCTTTACTGCTTTACTTTTACTTTCTGTTACATTTGAAATTCTATGTAAACAGTTTGTAATAATTGCTAAATGAAGCACTGAACAATCGTCCTGTAAACAAAAACATATATGCTTAATCGAATTCTTAGCTTCCAATTTTATGAGTGATTCAAAATTTAAACTCTACTAAGAAATGATTTCTCAATACAGGTCATCCAATAAATGCTTAACTTCCCCAAGTACTGATGAAATATGACGACCCTCAATGAGTCTAAATAAAACATCAAAGTGCAAAAATATCGATGCAATGATAAGAAGCACATTATGGAACATGAGAAAGGGGAGTTGCTAAAAGTCAGATGGGGGAAAAATTTCAACAAGCACAAAGTGTAACCTCATGAAGGTCCAGGCTCCTTCAGTCGGGATGCGAAATACTCATAACGATGGGTAACTTAGCTGATGACTGGTACCCGCTCCATGAGGCTGAACCAAAGACCTCCATAGGGGGTAGAACCAAAGACCTCCACCAGGGGAAAAACCAAAGACCTCCATAGGGGCAGAACCAAAGACCTCCATAGGGGGCAGAACCAAAGACCTCCATTGGGGGCATAACCAAAGACCTCCATCAGGGGCAGATCCAGAGACCTACACAAGGAGGCATATACTATAACCTCATGGAGGTCCAGGCTCCTTCAGTCGGGACGCGAAACACTCATGACGATGGGTGAATTAGCCGATGACTGATGCCCACTCCATGAATCCATTCCTCTATACTATAACCTCATGGAGGTCCAGGCTCCTTCAGTCGGGATGCGAAACACTTATGATGATGGGTGACTTAGCCGATGACTGATGCCCGCTCCATGAATCCATTCCTCTAAACTATAACCTCGTGGAGGTCCAGGCTCCTTCAGTCGGGATGCAAAACACTCATGACGATGGGTGACTTAGCCGATGACTGATGCCTGCTCCATGAATCCATTCCTCTACACTATAACCTCATGGAAGTCCAGGCACCTTCAGTCGGGATGCGAAACACTCATGACGATGGGTGACTTAGCCGATTACTGATGCCCGCTCCATGAATCCATTCCTCTACACTATAACCACATGGAGGTCCAGGCTCCTTCAGTCGGGAGACGAAACACTCATGACGATGAGTGTAGTAACAGATGACTGATGCCCGCTCCATGAATCCATTCCTATAAACCAAAACCACATGGAGGTCCAGGTTCCTTCTGTCGGGATATGAAACACTCATGATAATGAGTGGGGTAACTTATGACTAATGCCCGCTCCATAAGGGTAAATCAACCCTTCCAACAATGAAGAACAATAAGCCACCTCTTATGCAGGGGCATCGATATCGTAGATTTCTCCAGAAGGAATCAATAACAGAAATGTATTCTCTACATGTAGGTTTTTTTATTACATGGTGAAATAATGTTTAAAATCTATAGTCGGTTTCAATCGATTAGTTGATTTTAATCGTTCATTCGAATTAGAATAGTGTGTTTGTGAAAATGTATTTTGATGAGTTCTAAACCATCAAATAAAACTAGTTTAGCACAAATGTATTATTTTAGTTCCGAGGAAAATTCACCGTAAATCATTAACTAATCCGCTATCGACACGAACAATTGATAGTGTGTATAAGTCCAATACCATGCATTTGCTTGTTTAAAGTGTAGAAAAGACAATGTGAGATGCATAAGGTCAGAGTAAGCAATACAAAGCATAACTAAGCTGCTGGATCATCAGTCATAACTACACAAAAGCAGATAATACGAATTATCAGGCGAGGACTGGCACCCGCATAATACATCCAGTCTAATAGCATACATAAGCAAAAAGTCAGAACAGTTAAAGCATGAAATCAATCTTCATCATCAGGAGGAGATGGATCAGCACTTCCCTTTTGTCCTAGAAGCTCTGCAATCATCCTATCTCTCGACTTGAGGGCCTAGATGAGATAATCTTTGTCCTTCTCCAAAAGGAATACGCGCTTGACACGTTCACGGTTTAGCTCTTGAAGGTTGCTAACCAAGTCACGCCACCCCGTCAAGTCTTTGGCTATATAGTTGCTCAGCATATCAAAATGCTTCTCTACCCAATCTTTTGTTTTGTCAAGTTGTCCAAGCATTTCAGTTTGAAGGGAGTTTCCGTCATCTGAAAGTACTCGGTAATCTGATGGATCAATATCAGGGTTGGTCGATACTCCACCGAAATACCATCCCTCGAATATGGTCGCAAGTTCAGGGTGACAAGGTTTGACTTAGTAAGAAGGCCTATTGATGATCACTTGAAGTTCATCCAAGGAAGGGGCCTTTGTGACAAAATTGCCAACCGCGGAATGGGTTTCCGGCATGGGAGATTTGCCATCTCAATGTCTTTTCCTCGAGCCATCCACATCCTCTGAAGGGCTTCCTGAAACATTGTGTTTACTCGCCATCCTGCATAAAGATGTTATATATGTGGAGTCATGAAATTCAGAAAAAAGTCAGTTTAGTTAGACCCCTTTTGGGTCGGTTTCAGACGAGAATGATCCAGATCAAGTAATAAAGCCGATTTGGACGGTTTCAAGATAAATAGAATTCTGTGCAGTAGCATAGCAGGTCGGTCCTGGAAGTTGATCTGATCGGTCGATCAAATAAAGATAAATCGAAAAAACCGACCCAAACATTAATGATACAACCAGCATGAAGCCTGAAAAGTATAATGGGATGGTTTTAACAAAGAATGAAGTCTTTACCACAAGTTGTTAACTCGAGCATTTAAGCAAACGAATGGTGAGCATTATTACAAAGATAAAGGTACTATGAAGTCAAACATTTTGGTTTAACCATCCACAATCTCAAATCAAGCTGAAACCCAAGCTTAGAGATGTACTCAGTTAATCAACCATTCTGAACTATTGCATTAAAGCATGGTTATTCCAATCCGTTCGTTTTTCCCAAGTTATCCCAAAGAAATCCCAACTTGCAATAACCAAGACCAGGTATTAACTAGATTTAAAAGCATATATACCTGTGATTAGTCAAGTTCTTAAGGTTTTGAAGAGTTCGAGAGTTTCAGAAAGCTAAGTTCGAGATGCAAGAACGCAGTGGTTTGGGCTGAAGAACAAAATTAGTGCGAATTAAGATGGAGTTTCGAATTAAAAGAAGAGTAAAAAGAGATTGGTAATTTACCTTAGTGAGGAGCTTCCGCCATTAAAAAGAAATCAGGTTGAAGTTTTAAGGAATGGAAAAAACCACCATTGAAAAGGGATTTTATGTAGCCAATGGGCCAGTATAACCCGTTCTTAACAGGCCCAATAACCCTCCGAAAATCGACCCATATGTTGGGAACTCCGAACAGACTCCTGACAAAAGTCAGAAGATCACATCCATCAGCACACAATGTATTAGTTTGAAGTCCATAAAACTTTTATAAAATATTATGGAACTCCGAGGGGCAAATGTTATCTATAAAATAGACGAATGCTTCGATGCAGTAAATGTGAGCAGGCAACGGAGTCGGTCTGGATTTCATGATCAAAGTGGTCGGTTTCGAGAGGTCGGTTCTCCCCAAGGCAGGCAGGTCGGTCCCATTCTTCAGCATCTAAAGGAAGAGGTCGGTTTCGTCATCAAAGTACCTGGTCGGCCCTGCTTCTTTGATATGTTCGGTCTTTCAGATCCTAAAGGACAGGTCAACCCTGCTCATTCAAATTCTCCCAAACCTGATCGGTTCAAATTAGCTTCAGCAAAAGGTCGATCTCACGTCTTATGGTCGTTCAATTTCCTACATCAAAGCTTCCCGGTCGATTCTGTCAAAGGTGATCGGTCCCGTTCTTATATGAAGCATGCTCCGCCCTATATAGAAGATACATGGTCGCCCCGCCTTCCTAATCCAGCCTCTTGGTCGGTACGCTTCTGGTCATCCCAAAGGTGCTCCGGATCGGTCCAGGCTCCTCCGGTCGGTTTTGGAGCATGACAACTGGCAACAGCTGGCGATGGCATTTCTGTAAATACCAAAAAATACCGACCACGCTCCTTCATTTCATAATTACATGCCTGCCACTACCCTCAAACTTCACCTATAAATAGCCCCCTTCTCCACATTTGAGGGGGAGGATTCCACTACCCCGAAGGGCTGCTCAAATCACATCTCTCGCTTATCCATAGCTTCTAAAGCTCTATTCTTCACTCATTATTAAATCTCCATTTCCATTGAAGATCCACCATTAGATTCTTACAAAGTTCCATCAAAAAGGAGAGAATGAGTGATGTGTTGTAAAATCATGAGAGTTTAAATCATTTTGTAGTTTGTAACATGGAAATGATAATGAAGAATGTTGCATAGTGGACGTAGATCCAAACAGGATCAAACCACTCTAAAATCTCTTTTTTCTTTTTTATTGCTTTGTTTTCGTGATTAACGGCTTTACGTTTCTTCATACATGCTTTTCAAAATGTCTCGCCCATAAGTTGGTGGCGTGCTTTCCTGGCACTACCTCTAATTGGGTGACGCACTCGTAAGGCATCGTATTTGGTGTTTGATCAAATTTTTGGTTAAAACAATTTATATATCTATACATATATATTTATGCATATTTTTAATTATATTAAAAAAATGCGTTGTGTTACAATGGATGCTTTTGGATGATGGATGAGTAGAAGGATGATGGATGTTAGGATACATTCTTCTTAACTTGGAGATTTCGGGGACGAAATCCTTTACGGAAGGGAGAATGTAACACCCCGTGTTTTCTAAGAATATCAAAATAACAAAATTAAAGGATAATTAATTTTTAAAGAAAGGATTAGGGGAAACGGGTTGTGCCATTGTTATTGTCTCGGAATTCTGCTTGGGATAGAGTCTGAGTTTGTGTAAAACGGACATCGTATGAGGAAGTTATGAGACTTAGAAGATTTGAAAATTAAGCAGAATTAAAATAATAAAATAATAAAACCAATTCAAAATTCAAAAAATTTCAAAATCCAACCACAGCGGCTGAGAAGGAAAATTCCTGCTCTGAGGGTGTCGAAGCCCCTAGGGGGTGTCGACATATGTGTTGACCCCCTATAGGGATAGATCTACAACTGCAACACCTATTTCTTCTAGATCCAACCACTGTGATTTCAGTTATTTTCATATCTGAATATCTAATTGTAATCTTGACATGTAATAAAGTGAATCTAGATCTATGCCTGATTATAAGTTATTCCTCTCAGATCTATCCCTAATTCTCTTATCAGATCTATGATATTATATGCCTGCGATGTTATTATTATTAGTTTACTCATATCTATCATTATTGTACATCAGATCTATCAGATCTATAATCCTTTTATCAAATTTGTAACACCCCACGTCCATTAATGTCACTCACGAAGGGAATGCATTAACTTCCATGGAGGTTATAAGTGAATATAGAACAGAAAAATTACAACAAGACAGATAGTAAATAGTACTTGGAAATCTAAAACTTCATTTTATTACAGCGGAAATTAAACATGTTTGTTACATCATAAAACCATAGATCATAACCAAGTACAATATCCATCTTCATAAAAACAAAATACATAATCCCATTACATAAATAGCCATTAAAAAGATAACAAGCTGGACTTTACTTCAACGGTCCAAGCTTTCCAAAGAGAGATGAAGCAATTCAATCAAACTCCACTAGAGTTGGACCCAACCTGAGGACCAGGAGGGGGAAAAAGGATAGAAATAGAGGGGGTCAGACATAAAGTCTGGCGAGTATGATAATTCTAACAATACTATTATCAAAATAACTAGACTAAGGCATAAGCTGGAAGACAAGTAAATGTCTATGAACTCTTAGGAAGATAAAGATAGCGTTTAAGATAACGTTAAAGATAACGGTAAAGGCACACCTAATTACTAACGAATGATTACTACACTGCACTGCACATTACTACACTGCACCACACCAGCCACCCTAATGTTTGATCCCACTTGCTTCACACAGAAACTTTATAAATAGCCTTACGTACCCCTAGCTGACTACATAGGTGTCGTCTGCCCCTATCTCCACTAGGTGTACCCCACTACCCACTTTCGATCGGCTCCCTACTCGTAGATACCCGTGCTGGCCCCACAGTGGGGTGTATCACTCCCCTAAAGTGGCAACCCGATACAACTTGAGAATGCACGGCTTATACCTACACGATGCAACAATGTCTTACCTACCAGCCCGGGTCCACACACGCATACGAAACCCGTTGGACTTGCGTTGCCACCGCTCCCCGTTTTGGCCTCTTACAGTCGAACCCAGCATGCGTGTCCCGTCCTCGACTTGGGTCGAGCCCACAAAGATACGTTTGGGATACTGGTCGAAATGGGCCCCCACAAGCTACCCACCTAAGCTTGTCACTAGTATATCCCACTTAACCCTCTTAGTCATATTCATTTACATGTGTGTTTGGTTAAGTCTTACTAATCGTATTTCACATGCCACTAAGGGCACCCCCTAGATTCCTCATGCCACCCAAGGCACCTACTTAACCCCCATGTCACACCTTACACGTTTATCTGGTTAAGTATTTCTTAATTCATTCAGGCCATAACCTCAAAAAGACCTCTCACATTAGACTGGCATTTATGGCAGCTGGATTTGCCGGGCGGGTCCGGGCAGTCTTACACCATAAAAGAGTATAACCTCGTGTCTTTACAACTGTTATGCTTTAGTTTAGGCCAAGGACCACTCACAGTGGGCTGACATTTGTGACCACTGGATTTGCCGGGCGGGTCCGGGTAGGTTTACGTCACAAACAAGTCCAACCTCGTGTCCTAAGCATTGATTAACACTTAAAATCTTTTACCCCAGTTTTAATAATTCCCTATTCAAATTATTAATTAAGTCAACTTTTAATGATGTCCATAATTGACTCAATTATGGCCATCCACTTATGGCATGCAAAATCATATCAATTGCACCCCAACTTTTTAATATTAAATCCTTAATATTACCCCTACCCCACGTTTATACGTTCGCTTATTCAACGCATAATATAGGCTAGACTGGTATAGTCTAACACCTAGCACAAAGATAAATTATCACAACATATAGACAATTAAAATAAATCTAATCATAATAGGGGTGAAACTTGCATAAACTACACATGTTAAGGATCAAAAGGTGTCAACTTGTTAAATGTCTCAATTTACATGATATCATCATAGCCCAAATCTATACATAAACTTGCATATGGGGTTTTTAGGCAACATAATGATGGTGTGAACTAGCATAGGATATCACATATGTCATAGCATAATTCTAGATGTCATAATAGATGTCTTGGCATATGTTCATAACTTTTCTAATCAATCCAACTTGCATATGTGACTTGTCATATAGATCAACATAACCCAAACATGATGATTTAATTAATATGAACTAACTAGCATAGATGGTAACATCATGGCCTTTTTAACATGTATGATTCGTCACAACTTAGCATAGAAACTTTCAACATACATAACATCATCATAGCATGATTTACAACATATAAGATATCATCATCACATAACATTGGATTTACAATATACATGATAGCAAAAGGGGTTTACAACAACATATATGATAATCCACATCATCTACTCATAATCCATTCATAACTCAACCTAATTAAAATGATAATAATCTTGTTAAGATCATCATACTCACAATTTAGAGAAGAAAAGAGAGAGTTTTGCTTTGCTTTAGGGTTGAGAGAATTAGAATTGAATTTGCTTTTCTTCTTTCTTAGTTGGCGGCGGCTCCATTGATTTCCATGGCGACGGTATAACGGTAACTATTCTATTTTAATTAGGTTTAGGATTAGCATTAGGATGTATTTATAGGTGTAGGAAGTTATTTAGGACCATTAGATTAACCCTGAACCATGAGAACCAATCAAATGCAAAATCTGCATTTGAGCAAATCGGCCCATGGGTTGACAGCCAAACACCCTGGATAAACCCCTAGTCGACCCAGCGGGGCTTGGGTCGACCTCAAAAATGGGCCGGTTCGGTTATTTCCCCTCCCAATTCGCTGTTTTGAACTTTTTCGCATATTTATTTATTTAGTTTTTAATTTATATATATATATATCAATATATATATATTTCTCTGCGCAACCTATTTCACTTAATTCTTTTCTAAAAATTGAGTATACTTTAATTTGTGAGTTTTAATGTTATAAAATTACGGGGTGTTACATTCTCCCCTCCTTAAAGGATTTCATCCCCGAAATCTCCAAGTCAAGAAGAATGTATATCCTACCATCTAATCGTCCATCTACTCAACCATCAAACACCAGCATCCATTGTCCTTAAAAGACTTCTAATGCTTTAATGTTTATATGCACAGTGTGTGTATATGTCCATATCTAATGCAAAATTAGGCGGTCTACTGATTCAGTCGACCTCCTTAGTGCAATTCATGATAGTGCCATGCGTCCAATATGTATGCAAAAGAATCCTAATGATACATATTAATTCTATATGTGTGCACAACCATCCACTCGAATGCAACAACTATATGATAATACAACCATTATACATCCATTTTACTAAATACATCCATATATATGCAATATGCAATATGAAGTGACTGAGCCGATCTGGTGCCTAATAGTGTGTGTATATGCATCCACGAGCAACCACTAGCAAACACTTGCATCCACTTTGCATCAGCCATACATAACATGTCTCAAACACATGTTTCAACCATAGGATTATCCTAACTAAAGGTCAAAGATACTAGCGAGAGGATATACTAAAGATAAGATAAGTACAAGCTAAGCGATAAAGGAGAAATCAAAGGACATACCCTCAAAAAGAAAAGGGTATCGTGAACGCATCTTCTCTTCCGTCTCCCAAGTAGCGTTGCTCTCATCATCTCCCCATTATACTTTGACTAGTCTGACCTCTCGATTCCTCAACCTCTTGATCTCCGACCCAAGAATGCACGTAGGAGCTCGTCGAATTGTCGCATCACGCTCTATCTCCACCTCTCTAAGCAAGCTCGGCTCTACAACTTCCGCGGTCTCGTGCAAGCACTTCCTCAAATGTGACACATGGAATACGTCATGTACACCACTAAGTCTCTCGGGCAACACCACTCTATACGCCATCCGTCCAATCCTCTCCTTAATAGGAAACGACCCTATAAACCTTGGTGCTAATTTCCCAATGGACCCAAAGCGAACAACGTTTCGTAATGGAGACACGTTGACAAAGACCATGTCCCCAACTTCGAACTCGAGATATGTCCTCCTCTTATCCGCATAAGATTTCTGCCTATCTTGCGCTGCTTTCATCCTCCTTCGAATCAAGTCGATCTTCTCCGAAGTCTCCCTAATCATATCGGGCCCAAGTAAGATCTTATCCGTAGATTCCCATCAACATGTAGGTGAACGACAAGGTCGTCCATAAAGAGCTTCGAATGGTGCCATACCAATGCTGGACTGAAAGCTATTATTATATTCGAACTCAACCAATGGAAGATGCTCTTCCCATGTACCCCCAAGTCTAGGATACATAGCCTCAACAGATCCTCTAGAATGCGATTCACCCTCTCGGTCTGGCCGTCCGTATGAGGATGATATGCGGTGCTTAAACATAACTGAGTCCCTACCGCCTCTTGTAATCTTCTCCAAAATTCGCTAGTAAAATAGGATCGCGGTCGCTCACTATGCTAGAAGGAACACCGTGCAAACGAACTATCTCTCGAACGTATATAAAAGCTAACCATGGAGCAGTCCTCTTACTCTTCACGGGAATGAAATGGGCGCTCTTAGTAAGTCTATCTACTATAACCCAAATCCCCGTATTACCCCTCCTCGATCGCGGTAATCCATCCACAAAATCCATCGAGACACTCTCCCACTTCCATAGTGGAACCTCCAATGGGTGAAGCAACCCACCGGGTTTCTTTTGCCCCGCTTTTACTTGTTGGCATACCAAGCATCTAGCGACATACTCGGCCACGTCTTTCTTCATGCCGGCCCAAAAGTAAACTCTCTTCATGTCTTTGTACATCTTGTCCCCGCTGGGATGAATGGTCATCTTCGAACGATGTGCTTCGTCAAGAATAGTCTTCCTTAGGTCATCGTCTTTTGGTACACAAAGTCTACCGTCCCTACGTAACCAACCCATATCATCTAGGGTATACCTACGGAGATAGCTTGATGACTCCCATCCTTTGAGCTTTTCTACTAACTCAACTAACTGTGGGTCGTCTCGCTGTGCCTCGCCAATCCGTCCCAAAAGCGTAGGTCTGACCTCCAAGGATGCTAGCAAACCGGGTACGAAGTCAACAGAAGGTCTAAAGTCAAACATCGAAATGAATTCTAAACTTTGCCGCTCAACAAATAAAGGACTTAAGGATAATCTTTTTCTACTTAAGGCATCGGCCACCACGTTACCCTTGCCAGGGGTATATGCTATCTCAAAGTCGTAGGACGCTAAGAACTCCATCCACCTTTGCTGCCTTAAGTTCAAGTCCTTTTGAGAGAATAGGTATTTTAAAGATTTGTGGTCAGTGAATAATTCGAATTTCTCGCCAAGAAGATAATGACGCCAAGACTTAAGCGCGAAAACAATAGCGGCCAACTCTAGGTCATGTGTGGGGTAATTCTTCTCATGCGCTCTCAACTACCTTCCACCATAGGCTATTACCCTGCCCTCTTGCATTAAGACTGCGCCTAGTCCTGTCCCACAAGCGTCAATATAAACGGTAAACGGCTTACTCCCGTCTGGCAATACTAAGACTGGGGCTGAAGTCAAAGCTCTCTTCAAACGTTGGAACGCATCATCACAATCTACGTCCCATGTGAAAACTAGGTTCTTCTTCATCAAGCGTGTCAGTGGAGCTGATATCTTTGCGAAGTCTTTGATAAACTTCCTATAGTAGCCAGCCAACCCCAAGAAACTTCTCACTTCGGTAGCATTTTTGGGAACCTTCCAATCTTGGATGGCCACCACCTTCGCGGGATCTACAGCTATCCCTTCTTGGGAAACCACGTGCCCCAAGAACCGTACTTCCTTCCTCCAGAAGTGACACTTAGAAAATTTAGCCTTAAGGCTATGTGCTCGTAGGGTCTCCAACACTTCCCTAAGATGTAGGGCATGCTCTTCTTCATCCTTAGAAAAGATCAAGATGTCATCTACAAAGACTACCACAAATTTGTTAAGGTACTCCCTAAACACCCTACTCATCAAATCAACAAAGTATGCGGGGGCGTTTGTCAAACCGAAGGGCATCACTAGCCATTCATAGAAACCGTCCGGAGTCCTAAAGGCAGTCTTGTCAATACTATCCTCATCCACTCTCAACTGATGGAACCCAGTGGCTAAGTCCAACTGCGAAAACACTGAGGCGCCAACTAACTGATCGAAGAGATCGTCAATCCTCGACAGTGGGTGTCTGTTCTTCTTAGTAAGCTTATTAAGTTCTCCATAGTCCACACAAAGTCTAAGGGACCCATCCTCCTTCGTGGCAAATACTACTGGAGCACCCCACTCCGATATACTTCGTCTTATGAAACCCTTCTCAAGCAACTCCATCACTTGCTTACCGAGTTCCCTCCTTTCACGTGGAGCCATGTGGCGTACTGGAAAAGATACTGGTTTCGCATTATCCACAAGATATATTCGAAAATCTATCTCCCGCTTCGGAGGCAAGCCCTTCACCTCCTCAAACACATCCGAGTATTCCTGGACCACTCTAACAGATCGTAGATTTTCCTCAGACGCGTCAAGCGATTCTAGATAACTTAGCATAACCGAATTTATGGGATTACAAAAGATTTCGAGAGTGTTGCCAAGGTGAGTCACGAGCCTTACTACTCTCCTTTCACAATCAAGAACGACCCCATTTCTGGATAACCAATCCATTCCTAAAATTAGCCCATAGCCCGTGAAGCCCAACACATAAGCATCACATCTAAATTCAACGCTAAGTATGGAAATTTTCAAATCCAAACACATCATAGACAAATAAGCTGAGCCCCCAATTGGATTCGAAACAACTAAGGGATCCTCTACTAAATTGGTGTTTAAGTGCAGTGATTCAACTAATGATGTAGAGATAAACGAATGTGATGCGCTCGAATCGAATAAGGTACGGACAGGATGATCAAACAGAAAAACTAAGCTTTCTACAGAAATGGTTCTACCTCGTTCTTGCAGCGGTGGGACCGCGAGAGCCTAAACTTGTCCCCTTGCCTGCCCTGGTGCCATAAGAGCCTGCACCTGTCCTCCCGAGGTAGCTCCTGCCCTCTGCCCCTTCTTTGGGCAGTCCTTCACTAAATGTCCCGCATCGCCACAATGAAAACAGCCTGTCTTCTTTTTCTTTCGGCAATCCTTGCTGAGATGGCCTGGTGTCCCACAGTTAAAACATTTCTTCTTTCCCTTGCCGTTATTGTCTTTACCACCCTTCTTGTTTTGCTGTTGTGGTTTCTTCTGATCCCCCTTCTTCTCGGGTGCCTTATCAGCTTTAGCGCTTTTCTCCTCATGCATAAGCGCCATTTCTACTAACTTCTCAAAGGTGGCCCCCATAGGGATGTGGGTCATAGCCAACCCTTGCAATGGTTCATGCAAGCCATTCACGAACCTCAGCGCCTTCTTCTCCAGCGTGTTCACTAAGTCCAAGCCAAACCTTGCTAACTGATTAAATTTATTGACATATTCTTTCACTGATGAGCTTCCTTGCTTCAATGTCAAGGACATTTCCATATATAGATTTTCTTCCGCCCTTGAGAGAAACTTCGCCTCGAACCTACGTCTGAAATCCGCCCAAGAGTCAACAGGACGCTCCCCATTAGTGACCTCCCACCAAAACGAGGCCTCTCCCTTCATCAACCAAGCTGCTAAACGAACTCTCTTCCCTTCTTCTACTTCAAAGATTTCTAGCAATTCTTCCACCTCCTTAAGCCAATCTCTAGCTTCCACAAACGTTTCTGACCCTTGAAATGGTTTTCCACCCATAGCCTTGAATTCCTTGCACGTCTTTGCAAAAGTATATACGCGAGGAGGAGGAGGAAGAACGGGTGCAACTGGTGGTGGAGGAACATTGGCTGGACCTACAGCGGCCCTAGCCTCTAATAACCTCCTATACCATCCTGGTATCGTTACACCGTCGGGTAGATTAAGATCTTCAGCCATGCTGAAACGAAAAAGAAAGATTCAAAATGGAGAATTCGAAAGATAAAGATATGGGCTATTGGGGATTATGTTTTTTTTCTTAAAAACTCTTCTCTTTAAATTTCTCATTAAAACATGTTTTTGAAAGCACTTCTTCCAAAAATAACTATTTTTCTAAAGTATTTTTATCTGTTCTGGTAACCTTAAGCTCTGATACCACGTGTAACACCCCACGTCCATTAATGTCACTCACGAAGGGAATGCATTAACTTCCATGGAGGTTATAAGTGAATATAGAACAGAAAAATTACAACAAGACAGATGGTAAATAGTACTTGGAAATCTAAAACTTCATTTTATTGCAGCGGAAATTAAACATGTTTGTTACATCATAAAACCATAGATCATAACCAAGTACAATATCCATCTTCATAAAAACAAAATACATAATCCCATTACATAAATAGCCATTAAAAAGATAACAAGCTGGACTTTACTTCAACGGTCTAAGCTTTCCAAAGAGAGATGAAGCAATTCAATCAAACTCCACTAGAGCTGGGCCCAACCTGAGGACCTGGAGGGGGAAAAAGGATAGAAATATAGGGGGTCAGACATAAAGTCTGGCGAGTATGATAATTCTAACAATACTATTATCAAAATAACTAGACTAAGGCATAAGCTGGAAGACAAGTAAATGTCTATGAACTCTTAGGAAGATAAAGATAGCATTTAAGATAACGTTAAAGATAACGGTAAAGGCACACCTAATTACTAACGAATGATTACTACACTGCAGCGCACATTACTACATTGCACCACACCAGTCACCCTTTTGTTTGATCCCACTTGCTTTACACAGAAACTTTATAAATACCCTTACGTACCCCTAGCTGACTACATAGGTGTTGTCTGCCCCTAGCTCCACTAGGTGTACCCCACTACCCACTTTCGATCGGCTCCCTACTCGTAGATACCCGTGCTGGCCCCACAGTGGGGTGTATCTCTCCCTTAAAGTGGCAACCCGATACAACTTGAGAATGCACGGCTTATACCTACACGATGCAACAACATCTTACCTACCAGCCCGGGTCCACACACGCATACGAAACCCGTTGGACTTGCGTTGCCACCGTTCCCCGTTTTGGCCTCTTACAGTCGAACCCAGCATGCGTGTCCCGTACTTGACATGGGTCGAGCCCACAAAGATACGTTTGGGATACTGGTCGAAATGGGCCCCCACAAGCTACCCACCTAAGCTTGTCACTAGTATATCCCACTTAACCCTCTTAGTCATGTTCATTTACATGTGTGTTTGGTTAAGCCTTACTAATCGTATTTCATATGCCACTAAGGGCACCCCCTAGATTCCTCATGCCACCCAAGGCACCTACTTAACCCCCATGTCCCACCTTACATGTTTATCTGGTTAAGTATTTCTTAATTCATTCAGGACATAACCTCATAAAGACCTCTCACATTAGACTGGCATTTATGGCAGCTGGATTTGTCGGGCGGGTCCGGGCAGTCTTACACCATAAAAGAGTCTAACCTCGTGTCTTTACAACCGTTATGCTTTAGTTTAGGCCTAGGACATCTCACATTGGGCTGACATTTGTGACCACTGGATTTGCCGGGCGGGTCCGGGCAGGTTTACGTCACAAACGAGTCCAACCTCGTGTCCTAAGCATTGATTAACACTTAAAATCTTTTACCCCAGTTTTAATAATTCCCTATTCAAATTATTAATTAAGTCAACTTTTAATGATGTCCATAATTGACTCAATTATGGCCATCCACTAATGGCATGCAAAATCATATCAATTGCACCCCAACTTTTTAATATTAAATCCTTAATATTACCCCTACCCCACGTTTATACGTTCGCTTATTCAACGCATAATATAGGCTAGACTTGTATAGTCTAACACCAAGCACAAAGATAAATTATCACAACATATAGACAATTAAAATAAATCTAATCATAATAGGGGTGAAACTTGCATAAACTACACGTGTTATGGATCAAAAGGTGGCAACTTGTTAAATGTCTCAATTTACATGATATCATCATAGCCCAAATCTATACATAAACTTGCATATGGGGTTTTTAGGCAACATAATGATGGTGTGAACTAGCATAGGATATCACATATGTCATAGCATAATTCTAGATGTCATAATAGATGTCTTGGCATATGTTCATAACTTTTCTAATCAATCCAACTTGCATATGTGACTTGTCATATAGATCAACATAACCCAAACATGATGATTTAATTAATATGAACTAACTAGCATAGATGGTAACATCATGGCCTTTTTAACATGGATGATTCATCATAACTTAGCATAGAAACTTTCAACATACATAACATCATCATAGCATGATTTACAACATATAAGATATCATCATCACATAACATTGGATTTACAATATACATGATAACAAAAGGGGTTTACAACAACATATATGATAATTCACATCATCTGCTCATAATCCATTCATAACTCAACCTAATTAAAATGATAATAATCTTGTTAAGATCATCATACTCACAATTTAGAGAAGAAAAGAGAGAGTTTTTCTTTGCTTTAGGGTTGAGAGAATTAGAATTGAATTTGCTTTTCTTCTTTCTTAGTTGGCGGCGGCTCCATTGATTTCCATGGCGACGGTATGACGGTAACTATTCTATTTTAATTAGGTTTAGGGTTAGCATTAGGATGTATTTTTAGGTGTAGGAAGTTATTTAGGACCATTAGATTAACCCTGAACCATGAGAACCAATCAAATGCAAAATCTGCATTTGAGCGAATCGGCCCACGGGTTGACAGCCAAACACCCTGGATTAACCCCTAGTCGACCCAGCGAGGCTCGGGCAGACCTCAAAAATGGGCCGGTTCGGTTATTTCCCCTCCCAATTCGTTGTTTTGAACTTTTTCGCATATTTATTTATTTAATTTTTAATTTATATATATATATATATCAATATATATATATTTCTCTGCGCAACCCATTTCACTTAATTCTTTTCTAAAAATTAAGTATACTTTAATTTGTGAATTTTAATGTTATAAAATTACGGGGTGTTACAAAATCTATCGTTGTATGCTTATTTTTGTGCTTGTTCTTATTTATGTTCCTTCTTTCATCCCCTTTTTCTTTATGAACCTAGGCTAACTTCGAACCAAAGCTGAATCTCGTAATACGTGCAAATGGAATAAAGGGATATTGGGGAAAGTGGGCATAACATATTTTGAGTAATTATGGGGCATAACTTGTAATTGGATTTATTGGGCTTAACTTGAGATTTGAGGCATAACTATTATTGTGAATTTGGGGTAACTAGAATATTAAATCTAGAATAAGGCATGAATTATAAATGTGTTATGGGGCTAAAGATGAACATGCCTAAACCCGTGGTTAGAATGAGTTTGCGGTAGAAGTCTGTCCGGAACCGCACGGCATATCCAGCAACCACAAACAACAGATCTAATGTGAGAGGTTGGTGCATTAATAAATGATTAATGCTGATTAACAAACATGCTAAGTGTGGTAAGGTTAAGTCAACATATAAGAAGCAACACTTAACCAATGTAACCTGTTGATTGAATGAGTGGGTGAGGTTCAGTTAACTTGAACGGATAGATAACACTTAACCAACATGCGGGGTATGCGAATGTATAAAAAAAACTCTAGGAAAACCCTAGTAGCAGGGACCTATTTCAGCAGTAACCCACATAGGTATCAACGGAACCCTGAGCTAGGCAGGGTGGGGCACGATTACTGGGCTAATTATAAGTGGTCAAATAGCGGCAGGTGGTGCAGCAGTGTAGGTTCTGACGGGATCACGGGCGTGCACATATTTTGGAATGGAAAAATAAGGCATTGGGCATCAGTAGATATAACGTTGTGCCATTATTAGTTGTATCGGGGTTGCCGTCTTAGGACGTGATACAACCTAGGGTGGAACCAACACAGGTATCTACAAGCAGGGGGCTGATCGATACAAGCAGGAGGCGGATCGATACGAGTAGAAGCCGATCGATTAAGATAGGGGTACGTTCAGTTCTTTTGGGGCAGTTAAGCTGTCATTTTGAGGTGGGATCCTCTCGTGTACCTATAAAACTGCCATTTGCAGAATAGGGATCATCTTATTGTTTAATACAGGATACTAGTTGGGATACTAGTTGGGTGGTGCAGAGAAATGGAAATCAGTGATATAGTGAAGTAGAGAAGTTGAGAGAAAGTAGAAGCGCACTCAGTTTACCTTACCTTATCATATCTTATCACTTGTTATCTAGTTATGCTTATTGTCATGATCATATCTTGTATCCAGTTTATTCATGTCATGATGCTCTTACATGTCATGATCATATCTTTATGTCTGACCCGTTTTGTTTCGGCTTCTATTCTTCTGTTTCCCCCCTAGGTCAGCAGGGAGGGAATACTTCAGCTTAGCTCAGATCTCATTCCAAGCTTGAAGATAGTTGATGTATTGCTTGGATTCTATTTTCTACTGCTATGGCTTTACTTATTCTCTACTGGGGAATTTTATATTATTATGCTTCTTTATATGTTAAACAAGACATATGTTTTGATGTAATGGGTTTCGGTGTTTTGGTGATTGCAAACAATCTTTGTAAAAGTTAATCAGACCATGCTACTTTATAAATGCTATGAAGTTGACTTTTATTTATTTCCACTGTTTTATCTATCTGTCTTGTAATGTATATGTTTCTTTACCTACAACGCTCCACCGAAGTTAATGCATTCTCGTTTGTGAGTGACATTAATGAACATGGGGTGTTACACAAGCAGACGCTCCTCCCCTAGCTGCAGCCACTGTTCCTCCTCCTCCTCCGCGTGTGAATTCTTTTTCGAAGGTTTGTAAGGATTTCTGTGCTATGGGTGGAAAGATCTTTAATGGAACTGAGACGCTTGTGGAAGCTCAGAACTGGCTTATGGAAACCGAGGATCTGTTAGTTATCTTTGAAGTGGTTGATATAATGAAGATACAGATGGTCGTTTGGAAAATGAAGGACGAAACTTCTTTTTGGTGGGAGGTTACTAATGCTGGACGACCGGTAGTGACTTCGGAGGATTTCAAACGAAGGTTCGAGTCGAAATATCTTTTGCAAGCGGAGCAGAGCTTGCAGATGGAGGGGGTTTTGGCGCTCAAACAGGGAAGCATGTAAGTTAAAGAGTACATTAATAAGTTCGACCAGTTGGCAAGATTCAGATTGGAATTGGTGAATACTCCACACAAGAAGGCTCTAAGATTTGCTAAAGGATTGAATGAGTCGTTCCAAGTATTAGCTATGTCCCATATTCCAATGGGCGCAACTTTCTAAAGGTTGGTTGACATGGCATTGTTACATGAGCAAGCCAAGGGTGAAAAGAAAGAGGTGAAAGTGGAAGAATCACAAAAAAAGAAAGGGGAGGAATCACAGAACAAGAAGGTGGAATATAAGAAGGGTGAAAGGGATAATAAGCCCCGAGATAAGAGGAAGTGTCATCACTGTGGTATAGTAGGCCATATAGCTAGAGACCGTAAGGGAAAGAAAAAGAAAACGGGTTGTTTCCAGTGCGGCAAGGCAGGACATCTTATCAAGGATTGCCTGAGAAGGAAAGGGCAATGGCCAGGGCAAGAACAAAGGACAAGATCTTCTGGAGGGAAAGTGCATGCTCTCATGACTGGTGTACCTGAGTGAGGTAGGAAAGTTTCTGTTGAAAGTTTAGTTTTCCTTTTTGATCATCCTGTTAGGACGCTTTCTTATTCTAGCGCTTCACATTCGTTTATATCTGCTTCTGTTGTTGAGATTCTGCACCTTAGTACTATTATGGTAGAGGATCCCATTGTCGTCTCAAATCTTATTGGGGGTGTGGCTCATTTGTTTATGATTTGTAGGGATTTGGGAGTGTCTATATTAGGCGTTAAATTTCGGTGTAATGCTAACGTTCTTAATTTCATGGGCTATGGTTTGATTATAGGGAAGGATTGGCTAGCCAGGAATGGCGCCATCCTCGATTGTGAAAAGAGGGTAGTTAGACTTTTGACTTGCCTTGGTAATACCCTCCAGATTTCGTGAGACCCTAAGGGTTTTGTTATGCTTAGCTACCTAGAATCTCTTGAAGCATTTATCGATGATTTGCGATCTGTTCGAGTAGTCCATGAGTATTCCGATGTTTTGAGGAAGTTAAGGGATTATCCCCAAAGCACAAGATGTATTTCCGCATATATTTGGTTAATAATGCAAAACCAGTTGCATTACCTGTTCGGCACATGGCTCCAAGGGAGAGGAAGGAGCTGAGTAAACAAGTAAAGGAATTACTGGAGAAAGGATTTATTATGCGAAGCATTTCTGAAAGGGGTGCTCCAGTAGTGTTCGCAACTAAGGCGGATGGTTCGCTTCGCTTATGTGTGGATTATAGGGAACCGAACAAGCTGACTAAGAAGAATAGGCACCCACTTCCAAGGATAGGTGATTTGTTTGACCGGCTTGTTGATGCATCTGTTTTCTCCCTGTTAGATTTGGCCACAGGTTTTCACCAGCTAAGAGTACCTTAGGACAATACAGACAAGACTGCTTTTAGGACTCCGAATGGTTTCTTTGAGTGGCTCGTCATGCCTTTTGGTTGGACGAATGCACCCGCCTATTTTGTGGATATAATGAGTAGGGTGTTTAGGGAGTTCCTTAATAAGTTTGTTGTAGTATTGTGGATGACATCCTGATTTTCTCGAAGAGCGAGGAAGAGCATTCCTTACATTTTGTTTACCCACCAAAATCCCTACATATGTTTTTGATGGATTCAGTCGACAAAATGGATCATACAAATGGCTGAAAGAAAACTCAATAAAAAGGCACCGATCGGTCCTGAAGGAGGAGACACCGACCGGTCATACCAAGAAGATACATAATGCAAAAGCACATACCGACCGGTTTGGCTCCCAGGACCACCGACCGCTATAAGAAAGCATGCACCGACCGGTGGAAAAGAAAGAGCATCACACAACCTTGTTTAGAGCAAAGGAAGACAACGACCAGTATAGGTGTCAAAACACCGACCGGTACAGTATACTGTATGACACAGAGAAGCTTACCGATAGGGTACAAATCAGGCATACCGACCGGAATGAAAATGAAAGCATGTTGGTTAGTTAATAATGAGTGCACCAACTGGTCAAGGCAGAAAGAAGCACGAACAATATAGCAAAATACCAATCGGTCAAAGGGTGAGACACATCGATCGGTCATGGGAGAATACCGCTCGACCAGAGATAGTTGACAACTGTTGCCAGCTGTATCTTGCTGTCCATTGGCATTCTTTTAAATATACAAAAATACCGACTGGTTCCCTGTAGTCCATATTTTCAGCTTCTCTTTACTTGTTCTCCACCTATAAATAGACGATGGTTTCCACCATTAAAGGGGATCGGATCTCAAGACAACGGAGGGTTGTCGAATCCTTTTCTCCTCCATTTTAAATCATTCCAACACTTGAAGATCATCAACCAAGGAAGATTCATGGCCATGGCTTCCTCCAAATGCCATCCAAGCTGAAGATTAATCATCCAAATCCTCAAAATAGATGAGATCTCATGAATTCTTCGCTGATCTATCTCATTCCATGCTGATTACATCATTTCTCCACCATTTCTCACGGATTCAAGTGAAGATCATAGGTGAGAGAGTGATAATTGTTGTATGAGCGCATATTATGTTGTAAATTGACAAAGTGATAATGAAGCTTTCCTTCAAAGTGGGCGTAGACTTCTTCTAAAAGCCGAACCACTATAAACCTCGTGTTGTTTCTTTTTATAATGCTTTTTTATATTTGAGATCATGGCTCCACTTATTTCCCGTTAAAGTGCCTTCGTAGCACTCTGAGTTGTTTTTCCATTTTTTGGTGTAAAAAATTAGGCGCCCACCTAAGGGCCATATTTACTCTCTATCGCCGAGTATACTGTGGAAATTCTAAAGTTCTAAACCCATTCAATCTCTAAGTTCAATCGCCTTGTGAAAGCTGTTGATGTCTGCGGTCCCTCTCCTACGATAAGTCTTTCTAATTCTAGATCTGGACCAATCAATGAGATTCCTTCCAAATTCAAAAGTGGACCGGCGTCATCCATTCTTGAAGACCAAGTGTTCTGTGGAAAATACTGTAACTATGCCTCTATCAAAAAAGTACGACGAGTGGTTCGCTGAATGTTCAGGAAATAATGATCATGAAGCTGTCACCATTCCACGAGCCAATCAACCAAGCGATGACAAACCTTTAGAAGTAGGAATGGGTATACCTCAACATGAGTTGAATACTGTTATGAACGACTTGAACCAACGAATTCCCACTTCGAAAGAAACCTTAACCGAAAAGCTGAGAATGCCTCTGATTGATCAATTGAGTAGAGAACCTTTGAGTATTGATCTGCAAAAGCATAGTGAAACTCGGAGAGCTTCTTGCAAAGATGTGGAAAATGTTTCTCCCACTACCCAACATGATAGTCCAATCAAAGGCCAGATTCCAGGAGATGTTATAACCAGGCAGGAATTTAATGTTGCTATAGCCAGTTTGAACCGGGAAATTGTTACCTCAAATGAGTTGATTTTAGACCAGATGTATAGTGTTATGGTCGTTATTGCCAATATAACAGATCGTAAAGTTGACACTCGTACAGAAGAAAATTCGCACTCTTTAACATCTGTTCCTCGTAAGAAGGATCATGATTATCACAACAAAGAATCAAATAAAAGCGAGTGTCAACTCCCCTTCATCCATCAGAAGGTAGTGAGAAGAATGTCAAAGGATGGAAAAGGGAGTATGAAAGAAAAGGGGAAGAAAAGAGAAGAAATAAAAAATTTCACTTTTTCAAACCAGAAGAATTGACTCTCCTCAACGATACCCCAAAGAACATCTTTCTCGCTACTAGAGATACAGAATGTTTTCCTAATCCACTGCCAACATGAAAACTTGCAGATAATGCATTGGATTCCGAAATGTTTTGCATCTACCATAACCAGCCTGATGATACTGACGAATATAGACATTTAAAGAGTGCAATCGAAGAATTGGTTAGGAGAAACAAGCTACAACGGTATGTCAAGAAGCCACGTCCGACCGATCCTCTGGCATTTCCTAAGAAGAAAAACCTTCTCATCAATCGACCAGGTCAAGGTAGTAAGCCTTCACCATGGAACATGTCAGAATCTAGGTGCAACATCATCGCCAACAATACTCATCCAGATGATGAAACCAGGGAAGGAATGGAAGGTCAATCGGATGCTCAGAAATATAGTCCTACAAAAGCATCAATTCCAATGGAATTAAAAGCTCCTGTTCATCCAATGATAGCTAGACATTTCCATGCAAAAATTCAGCAGAAAGCCTTCAAAATCGGAGACCTTGTCTTGAGATGGGAAGCAGTTGATGGAAGATTCCTTGGATCCAATTGGCACGGACCTTACAGGATCAATCAAGTACTCCCAGCTGGCACCTTCAGTCTAATGACGGTTGATGGGATCCAAATTCCGGAAGCCTGAAGTAGCGAAAGTTTGCGACAGTTCTATGAATAATGCACTCCTCAACTCTTATAAAAATATAAATGAAAATTGTTACGAGTGTAAACCTCCTCTGGTAAAAGGGGGATTGTACCAAATGTTATCTTTGCTATTGAAATAATTCATGCTGATTCCGATTGTATATTTGCCAATTTTTTGAAATAAATTCAAAATCGTTAACAATCGAATTGATTTTGCAGACGAATATAAAAAAGCTTGCTTCCTCGCAAAACGGAAAAACAATGAGGAGTGCATAGAAATGAAAAAAAGCCAACTATAAGTCAAACGAAATAGAGAATGACAAGCAAGTGTGTAACAAAAGTTGCAAGTCCCACTCCAAGGGACAACAACCAGGCTAAAGGTTCGTACCTCATCAAAAGGGCACCTCTTAAAATAAGAGGTCCAGACCCTACATCCAATCATTAAATTGGTGTACTCAATACATCCAATCATTAAATTGGTGTGCTCAATACACTCAATCATTAAATTGGTGTGTTCAATACACCCAATCATTAAATTGGTGTGCTCAATACACCCAATCATTACAATACACCCAATCAATAAATTGGTGTGCTCAATACACCCAATCAATAAATTGGTGTATTCAGTACACCCAATCATTAAATTGGGGTAATAATTCAATACGCTCAATCAATCGCATAACCGAAAGCCAGTAAATATCTGACCCGGTTATCATCAAATTGGGGTACCAAGTTAACTGCTTGCGTAGCATTTGGTCCGCCCATTTGCGAAAAGAGTTGACCCTTAAAACCTCTCTCGAGGCACCCAATCAGCTATTAAAGTCAGTAAATAACTTACCTAGCAATACCATACATTAGCTAAAAGCCCTCCTTACGAGGCATTCACTTATTCCGTAAATATTCGGTTAGCCCATATACAAAGAATATTGGATTGAAAATAAAACAACTGTTCGCGTAGCACTTGGTCCGCCATGTGTTGTGAGGAAAGTTGTCCCCGAAAATCCTCCTCGTAGGCGTCCATCCATTTGAATAATATCTGATCTATTCAGATACTAAAAATGATGGATTCAAAACAAAATCTAATAACTAGGATTCCACGATTCGTACAAAAGACAGGAAGCTCTGAATGTCACGGCATAATGGCAGACGTTTCCAAAAGTCTAAAGGCGATCCAAAGAACCCAGTATTGACAATCACATTAAATATACAAAGGCTAAATCAATCCGTTGGTATGGGGGCATCACCATAAATAAATAAAAAATCAACATTTGCTGCCTCACATGCTAAAGGATCACCAAAGCCATATATACTTGAAAAATCTACAAATAACAGAATGTGTAGAGTGAGATGTGCAAAGTGTGATGTACAAGCCAGAAAATGAAGGAAAAATGCAATAAGAAAGACAGAGCATAGTCATATCACATACAAACATAGAAACAAGTCACAATGTCATCGAGTACAATAATTCAGAAAACAGGATAATGTGAAGTGACAAGCGAGGGCCGGCACCCGCATATACAACTGGTCTAAATAAAATGCAACGAAAAGTAAAATCAGCAGATCTGAGCCCTTACTTCTTCTTTGAATCGCTAGACCTAAGTGAAGGCTTGGAAGGAAAAGGGGAAATGATGTCAATCGCAGTCGATACCTCGAGGGCAGGACTCTCGGGGGATGATAAGCTGACAATCTTCCTCTTTGCAGCAGTGTGTTTGCGTCCTCTTCGACCGGTGGAAGTTTCGGTCCCCTTGTCTGGGATGTCAGCCAAGCCATCGTTCGTCTCTTCAGAGTCTTGATCATCATCATCGAGGCTTTGAATGTCACGATCCAAGTTAATGATTGCTGATATTCTCTCTTCTTGTGAACCCGGTTGGGTAGGTATATTCTTCAGGAGAGGAGCACCGTTTGGCCCTACAGTAGTAGCCAACAATGAAGACAAGTCAGTATCAATAGCTTCCATCACCATAGCAGTGTATCCACCGATGGGAGAAGATGATGAAAGCAAATTTATTGAACAATTATAATAGTGCAGAAACTTGGCATGCCCAAGAGGGGAAATGAGATAATCTAAGTCCAACATGACTTAGTACATGTCATTTTTACTTGGGGCAGCAAGATTCATTTCAATTTCAAAGTCCTCAATGTTTGCTTCATCATCTGAATCCTGCTGTTTGTCTTCAGCAATCTCTCCCTCTCCCCGTGCAGTGGAAGGGTCAACTGTGTGGGTCTAGGAACCTAAAATGTTAGTGTCAACCAAGCTGATAGATGTATCACCAGTGGTAATACCTGAAGCCTTGGTCCCGGACGATTCAGCGTGTTTTCCTCTGAGAAGGCTCCTACCTTCAGCCAAAGCAGCTCGGTCATCTTCGTCTAATTGATCCTGTTGGAGTTGACTGTCTGCAATTCCTCCAGATCGCTTTAGCACCTCTTCCCAGACTCGGGCCAATGTCGTTCCATAATCGTCTCCCAAGAAACGTAGGCTCCCCTGAGTCATGATGCTGCAAACATAGAGGTCAAGGAAGGTGGCTTTGTCTTCCTCCCTGGTCTTTTGGATATTGTCTAGAGCCTCGCGCTTCTCTTTCTCTAAAGTGGTGGCCATGGTGGTTTCAAAGGCAAGCTTATCACGAAGAGATGCAATTTCCAGCTGATGGGATGAGGAAGTCCTCCTTTCCAGAGCTAACTGAGATTCGGCCTCTTCTTGAGCCTTTTGAGCATCTTCAAATCACTTCTGCATCTCGATTTCTCTGTTTTACAGCCTCAAGTTCCTTCCGAAGTTTCTCGTTTTCATATTCTAAGCTGCTAATATGGAAACTCTCACTCTGTTGCGAAGAAATCTGGGCCTCTTGAGACTTAACAACTTGTATTAGTTTGTCTTTCTCATCCTCAAGTGTCTCGATATATTCGATCTGCTTGGTGTTAAGGCATTGAATGTGATGGTCGACTGTGTACTATGCTGAGAATCGCTTGTCGACTATGTCCCTGATTGCATCAAGGCGACTGGTTGCATCAACTAAGAGGTTCTTTGCAGCAGCGATCTCCTCAATCACGTCCCGCTTATCATGCGGGTGAAGGTCTACATCAAAGTTCACGCCTCTCATATCCCAACCATCGAACCTATGAGAAAATATACTTCTAGTACGAGTTTTGAGTATGTGAGGAGGCCTAGATATGATAGCCTGAAGTTCATCTGAGGATGGGATGGCAGGAACATCTGTCCGGGGACGTTTTTGAGAGGCATCTTTACTCCGATCACCTCCGCTCTTCCTCTTCTTATGAGGACCCTCCTTTCTCTGCCTTTCCTACTCTTCTAACATCATCTCATGCTCATGTTGCCATTGTCTATGTTCTGGAAGTTGCTCATAATCATGACATGAAGGACCCTTATGAGAATCCTTTGGCTTCTGAGCATGAGGTACTTTAGTCGAGTGCGTATCCTGAGATTTATGAGGACGTTTTTGTAAAAGATGTGATGGGTTGAATGAAGAAGAGCTTGAATGCTTTCAGAAGTCCCCAATGTAAGAAGGCCTCATTTCTGCAAAAATGACAAGTTACTTCAGCATTTGAAAGCATCTATATGAAGAAAACTGCGAAGCAGATTTTGTAACAAAACAAGTGAATTGCAAAGCCTATGTTTCCCTAAAGAACATGGCTAGCAAACCGATTCCAAGGTTTGGCCCTAAGACAAGCCTTTCTTCGGGCGATAGTGCGATGATTTCTTAAGATGTCTCTCCGGCGCGTTTATCACCTGGGAAAACAGGACTTGAAAGCGTAGCATCAATGTCGCCTTTGTTAAGATATCCTGCAGTATCTAAATCACCAAGTTTGCCATAAGTACCCGTAGAATCATCCCCTCGAATGTCTGGGGCAACGGGGTTTTCGGTTAATGCTTCAGGGAGTGGTTCATCCCTCAAAACTCTTTCCTCTACCATGGCTTGTTTTCCATCCGTTGGGAAGTCTCTCCTTTAGAATTTGGTGGAGGAGGGGTTGATACAGGCTTTCTGCTACCACTCCCAGGATCGGTACATTTCTTTAAGGATTTCTTAAAAGCTGGATCTACAACTAATGTACGGGAGGGGTGCAAGAGATTGTACTGCTGAAGAAGCGATTCAGTAATCAAGGATTTCCTACTCCTATCATTTCCACTCACAGCTAAAAGAGATTCGAGTAGATCCTGGTTCACAGCAGCATCAGGATCAATAGATGGAGTTTCTGTAACATAAGAATAAAATTGTGAGTCTAAGTATCAGACATCAAGTAAAGGCAAAAGCTATGGGATACAAATGCCTTACCCCATCCATCCGTCGACCAGAAAAGTTCGTTGGACATCGAACAAAGCAATAATGATCTGTATATCCTTTTACGCTCTCTATCAGATCCGTTATGATCCTTGAATGCTTCGCCTCCACAAAGGTTATCAAAGACTTTTCTCTTTTCTTGATGGTGTACAAGGAGCAAATTTCATAAAAAGTAGGTTCCCGATGCTTAACTCTCATAAAGAGTACAAATAAGCTATTCAGAATAGTATAACCGTTCAGATGTAATTGCATGGGAGCGATAGCTAAATGCTTCAGGACCGTTTCTAAGAATGGGTTGAAAGGAGGAACAGCCCCGGCAGTTAACATAGCACGGTTGACCACAACATAGCCAGGAGAGGGTAGTCTGCAAACTCACCCTTTTCCGAAAGCTTGGCGTCATCATCTGAAAACCTAAACTAGAGCCGTATGTTCTTGAATGCTTGCTCTGTTTGTTTAGTCACAGATCTCTCTGGAGGAACTCTGGTAATAGGCCGTGGCATAGGGAATTCAAGGTTAAACCCTGGTTCAGAGATAACGGTTTGAGCAGAACATCCGGCCTCTGTTTGTTTGGTTCCCTCCTCATTCTTATTTTGTGTTTGATTTCGAGTCAATATTCCTACTTAAATGAATTGGTGTACTCGAAAAACAAACTACAGAAAAATGCTTCCTAAAATAAGAAGTGTTATTCGCAATATTATGAAAGCAAAATTTGGAACCAATTTGTTCCGAATCAAAGAGTAAAACTGACAAATGAATGAGCTAATCTGGTATGTGCGATATGTGATTAAAAATATCACCAAAGTGTAACCTTAAGTGCTAGCCATTCAATGTGAGTTGTAGTAATATTGTGAATACATATAATAAAGAATTATTTGACTTGATGTCAACACGGGCAGTTGACAGCAGAGTATAAATGGCCCAAATAAGTGATATGTTACAGGTAAAATTTGGTTCTCACTCAAAGGATTGATGTATGGAATGACATATGTGAGCTGATCAGTCAGTATTCATCTTTACCCATTCTAAACCGACCGATCGGTGTCATTCAAATATACACCGGTCGGTGCCCAATAACATTGACTGGTCAGTATCACTGAGATACACCGGTCGGTGTCACTGAGTTACACCGATCAGTGCCCAATGACACTAGCCGGTCGGTGTTAATTGGCATTCACCAACCAGTGTTAAATAGCACCGAATTGACAATGGTAATTGAGCCAGTATCGACCGATCAGCCCTGTTTTCTCTTGAATTCGAAGCATTTCTTCAAGATGAAGCCTATCCGAATACAATGGAAATCACAACTCATCAACAAGAATCATCACTAATACACAAAATGCAAGCTATGGGAAAAATTCGTATGGTTTAAAGACAATCATGGTCAAGACATTTAATCGAACATCGTGTGTGCATTACATCAAAACTGAAGTTCTACAAACCTAGATGGAAATTGTATTCCTTAGTACAACACTAATCCCATCACAAACTCCATTTTATCATTTCCAAACCCGTTTTACACTATGAAGCATTCCAATTCCACAAATTATGCTCCAAAAACTCACAACAGCCGATTAAAAACCTACATACGCCCAAAATTTCCAACGTATGAAATCAACTCCCACATGCATAAGCTAATTCAGGATTGAGATTATACCTGAATTTGGTCGGGGTTGAATAGTCTGTTCAAATTATGGAACTCTGGAGGAGTGCGGTTTGAATAAGCTTCGAGGTGGATGGCTCGAGCGTGAATCAACCACAGTAAGAAGAAATTGGATTGCGAAGAAATTGATTTGTTCTGAAGAATCTTATGCCGCCATTAAAGAAGCTTCAGCCGATCGGTTAGAGGAAATGAAATGGAGGCCAGACCAGCAGTCACAGTTGGAGGTTAAATAGATATCTAGCTGGGTCGGTCGGCCCGCAGAGGCCAGACAGTTTTGAACCACTCGACCGGTCGGTCGTATGCTCTTCAGACCCGGTCGGTCGGTTGCAGACACAACAATAGTTCATTGTAAAGTCCAAGAAGTATGATCCACCATTTCGTTTTAATTTCTTTCATTTCGAAGTTCCCAACTTTACGTAAACAAAAAGATTGCCAACTCCGAGAGGCAAACGTTTACCCACCAAAAACCCTACGTATGTTTTTGATGGATTGAGTCAACAAAATGGATCATACAAAGAGATAAAAGAAAACTCAATAAAAAGGCATCGATCGGTCCTGAAGGAGGAGACACCGACCGGTCATACCAAGCAGATACATAATGCAAAAAGCACATACCGATCGGTATGGCTCCAAGGACACCGACCGGTATAAGAAAGAATGCACCGACCGGTGGAAAAGCAGGAGCATCACACAACCTTGTTTAGAGCAAAGGAAGACACCGACGGGTATAAGTGTCAAAACACCGACCGATACAGCATACTGTATGACACAAAGAATCTTACCGACCGGGTACAAATCAGGCATACCGACTGGTATGACAATGAAAGCATCTTGGTTAGTTAAGAATGAGTGCATCGACCGGTCAAGGCAGGAAGAAGCACGAACGATATAGCAAAATACCGACCGGTCAAAGGATGAGACATATCGAGGGAAGGATACCGATCGGCCAGAGATAGTTGACAATTGTAGCCAGCTGTATCTAGTTGTCCAGTGGCATTCTTGTAAATACCCAAAAAATACCGACTGGTTACCTGCAGTCCATATTTTCAGCTTCTCTTCACTTGTTCTCCAGCTATAAATAGACGATGGTTTCCACCATTAAAGGGGATCGGATCACATGACAACGGAGGGCTGCCGAATCCTTTTCTCCTCCATTCTAAATCATTCCAACAATTAAAGATCATCAACCAAAGAAGATTCATGGCCATGGCTTCCTCCAAATGCCATCCAAGCTGAAGATTCATCATCCAAGTCCTCGAAATAGACGAGATCTCATGAATTCTTCGCTGATCTATCTCATTCCATGCTGATTACATCATTTCTCCATCATTTCTCATGGATTCAAGTGAAGATCATAGGTGAGAGAGTGATAACTGTTGTATCATTGAATCTTATGTTGCAAATTGACAAAGTGATAATGAAGCTTTCCTTCAAAGTGGACGTAGACTTCTTCTAAAAGTCGAACCACTATAAACCTCTTGTTGTTTCTTTCTATAATGCTTTTTGATATTGGAAATCATGGCTCCACTTATTTCCCATTAAAGTGCCTCCGTAGCACTTTGAGTTGTTTTGCCATTTTTTGGTGTAAACACATTTAAAGATGTTTTGGATACACTTCGAGCACATCAAATTAAGGAAAAGTTCTCCAAATGTCACTTTTGGAGAGAAGAGGTAATGTAACACCCCGTATTATAATTAAATATTAAAATAACAAATCAAGGTATAATTAATTTTTAAAATAAGAATTAAGGGAAATGGGCTAAGCCACTGCGTTCGTCTCGGAATTATGCATGGAATAGAGTCCAAGTTTTCGAAAATCGGACTCCGTATGAGCAAGTTATGACCTTCCGAAGTTTCAAGATCAAGAGGAAAAAATATATAGTACAGGGGTCAGGTCGACCAGGAGGTCGACACCTTGGTCGACCTACCCCCCTATAGGTCAACCAGGGAGTCGACCTTGGGGTCGACCTGCCCACATAAATTTTTCTAGATCTAGTCGAGAGCGATGGTTTTAACCAGCAGGTTCGTTCGTTTGCACCTGGACTGATTTCTAGACTCCGTTCATTGACTTTAAACCTATATAAACTACCCCTAAACTCCATTTCTCCGCACACCAATTCATTCTAACATTATGCTGCCTAAATTCTAATTAAACAAAAGAGAATTGTTTTCTTCTCCTCCATGACAACAACAAGGGATTTTCAAATTAGGGGTTTCAACCAAATCTAATCAAGTTTAGAAATTCAAGTAGGGATTCAAAAGCTAATTCAACGACTTCAACAACTATTTTCTAAGAATCAAATCACCGTAAGTACAAGTAATTTTCAGATTTAAACAACAATTCTAATTTGGACATGGAATAAAATGAATTTTGGATATACGCTTGATGTTGAGAGTACCTATTTGGATCTATTCTGTTTCTTCTTGAATCTATGATTTTGGGACTATTCTATTCGATTTAATTCGAATCCATCCATGTTGTTGAACCTAGATTTGTTATTCAAAGCCTTTCATGTTCAAAATATTATTAGATCTATATGCCTACGATGTTTTAATCAGTTATATTATGTTGCACACCAATTCTACTAGATCTAAAATCCTTGAATTTGGGACTGTCATCTTATGCCTATCTTTGTCATGTTATTTATGATATTCCTTTTTATGTATGAATCTAGATTGACCTATAATCTAGATTGAATCACGTTATACGATGAGAATATTATTTGGGTAATTTGGGGAAAAACATGAACATAATTGTAAACTTAATAATTGGCATAACTTGAACATGAACGTGATTGGGAACTTGGTAATTGGCATAACTTGAACATGAACATGACTTGTGAATCTGGTAATTGGCATATGACACCTAGAATGGACATGAACTGTTAATTGACCAAAGATGAAACATGGCTAACTCGAGGTTAGATTGAGTTCGCGGTGTAATTCTGCCCGAAACCACCCGGCATATCCAGTGACCGTAAACAATAGGATCTAATGTGAGAAGTTAGTCATAACATGCTTGAACTCGAGGTTAGATTGAGTTGTGGTGTAATTCTGCCCGGAACCGCCCGGCATATCCAGTGACCGCAACAATAAGTTTGATGTGAGAGGTTGATGCATTAATAATTAATTAATGTTAATGACACATGCTAGTATGGTAGGGTTAAGTCACATGAACTGCTAGAGAACACTTAACCAATTTGACATGATATATGGGTGGGTTAAGTCAACTTGAACGGCTAGACAACATTTAACCAAATTGACATGATGTGTGTGTGGGTTAAGTCAACGTGAAAAGATAGACAACACTTAGCCAAATTTGTTGGGTATACGAACAGACCCTAGGAAACCCTAGTAACGAGGACCCTTGTCAGTAGTAACACACATGATGTATCACGGTACCCTGAAACTAGGCAGGGTGGGGCACGATTACTGGGCTGATTATAAGCGGTCAAAAGGTAATGGCAAGGGTGCATCAGTGTAGGTTCCGGCAGACTACGGTCGTGCACGTATTCCGAATTGGAAAAAACAAGGCACTGAGCATCAGTAGGTATAACACTGTGCATCAAGAATCGTGTCAGGTTTGCCATCATTAGGACTTGATACACCCTATGGTGGGACCAGCACAGGTATCTACACCCGAGTTAGGGGCCGTAATGACATAGACACGAGACAAGCTAGAACAAGTAGGAAGCCGATCGAATAACGGATCGTTTCACGTGATCGAGTAATGGATCGTTGGTGCGATCGAGTAACGGATCGCTTCATGGAATCGTGTAAGGGATCATTTCATGGTTAATACAGGACATATGTTGGGACACTAGTATAGGTGGTGCAGAGCTTAGAAATCATGCGATGTTATACTTGGTTTATCTTTCCTGTTGCTTATCCTATGTTACTTTACTGTTCTTACCATCATGCTTATGTCCTAATTTCAATTTATACATGTCATGTTATCTTTACTTGTTTATCTACTGAAAGTAACTATACTTGCCAGTCTTTATGACTGACCTAGTTCTCCCCATGTTATCTTTACCACTTTTCTTCCGTTTCCCCCCAGGTACTCAGGGAGGAAACACTTCTGCTTAGCTTGGACTTCTTTCTGCTTCAAGATCATCATGTACTGCTTTGGGCTCTGTCTCTTTTCAGCTATGGCTTGCTTTGCTTTATTGGGGAATACTACCATTTGTTTTTATGCTTCTTTCTTTTTGAACAAGACAGATGTTTTTTCTTTGTAATTGGGTATTGGATATTGATGGGCTGTTGTTGGAAACAATTATTGTACCACTTGATTTTACCGCTGCTGTTTAATAAATGGTTTTGAAGTTCTGTCACTTTATTTCTTTTCCGCTATCTTTATAAATGTCTGTCTTGTAATATATATGTTCCAGTACCCGTAATACTCCATTGAAGTTAAGGCATTCCCTTTGTGAGTGACCTTAATGGACATGGGTTGTTTCACTTGGTATCAGAGCAGAAGGTTACTTGATTGGGCAAAAGTTTTTAAAACCCTTCTGAAACTATTTTTAAAATGTTTACAAAGAAGCATTTTTCAAGAGAAAATTTTGTTTTTAAAAAGGCATATTCCCCTAAGCCATATGCATTATCCTTCGTTTCTTTGTTTGAATCGTTTTCTTTTCATTTCAGCATGTCTGAGGATCTCAATCTGCCTGAGGGCGTACAAGTACCTAGCTGGTTCCGTAGGTACTTAGAGGCCACGACACCCGCTGAGGGTCAGGCTAACGCTCCTCCCCCAGTCGTAGTTGCTCCTCCTCCTCCTCCTCGCCCTCGAGTTGACTCTTTCTCAAAGATATGTAAAGACTTCCATGCCATGGGTGGAAATAACTTCATCGGGACCGAGACCTTCGTAGAAGCATAGAATTGGCTGAAGGAGACCGAAGACTTGTTTGACATCTTCAAAGTAGAGGATCGAAGAAAGGTTCAGTTGGCGGCGTGGTTTCTTAAAGAGGAAGCTTCATTCTGGTGGGAAGTCACTAACGCAGAGAGACCAGTGGATACATGGTTAGAGTTTAGAAGGAGGTTTGAGCTAAAGTTTCTCTAACAGGAAGAGCAAATCCTACAAATGGAAAAGTTTCTATCTCTTAAACAAGGAAACAGGACAGTCAAAGAATATGTAAATGAGTTCAATCGGTTAATAAGATTTGGGTTGGAATTAGTGGACATTCAGCATAAGAAAGCGCTATGTTTTGCGAAGGGATTGAACGAACCACTACATGGTCTAGCTATGTCACATATTCCGATCGGAGCGACCTTTGAGAGATTGGTCGATATGGCTCTACTTCATGAGGAAGATAAGAGTGATATGAAAGAAGCTAAGGCAGATGTATCACTACGCTTATGCGTAGATTACCGAGAATTGAACAAGCTTACGAAGAAAAATAGACATCCTTTGCCAAGGATAGACGACTTGGACGACCAGTTAGTTGGCGCCTCAGTTTTCTCATAGTTAGACTTAGCTACGGGTTTTCATCAGCTAAGAGTAGCTAAAGATAGCATTGAAAAAAAGGCTTTTAGAACTCCAGATGGCTTTTACGAATGGCTTGTCATGCCTTTTGATTTGACAAATGCACCCGCATATTTCGTGGACTTGATGAGTAGGGTGTTTATGGAGTTCCTAAATAAGTTTGTCATGGTTTTCATGGATGACATCCTGATCTTTTCTAAGAGTGAGGAAGAACATGCTATGCACCTAAGGGAAGTCCTCGATACTCTTCGAGCACATCAGCTTAAGGCTAAGTTCTCCAAATGCCATTTTTGGAGAAAGGAAGTAAGGTTCCTAGAACGCGTGGTTTCTAAAGATGGCATAACAGTGGATCCAGCAAAGGTCGTAGCAATCCAAGATTGGAAGGTTCTTAAAAACGCAACGGAAGTAAGAAGTTTCCTTGGATTGGCGGGCTTCTATAGGAAGTTCATTAAGGACTTCGCAAAGGTGTCAGCCCCATTAACGAGATTAACTAAGAAGAGTCTAACCTTTGTTTGGGACTTAGATTGTGACGTTTCTTTTGCATGGCTTAAGAGGGCTCTTACATCAGCTCCATTTTTGACACTACCGGATGGTAATAAGATGTTCATGGTATACACAGATGCGTGTTGCATGGGATTAGGCACTGTCCTAATGCAAGAAGGTAAAGTTGTGTGTTATGGTGGAAGACAACTAAAGGTACATGAGAAAAATTATCCAACTCATGATTTGGAATTGGCCGCGATCGTTTTTGCACTTAATTCATGGCGCCACTATCTTCTAGGTGAGAAGTTTGAGTTGTATACCGACCACAAATCGCTAAAGTACCTTTTCTCGCAAAAGGATCTGAATTTAAGACAACAGAGGTGGATAGAGTTCTTGGCATCATACGATTTCGAGATAGCATATACCCCTAGCAAGGGTAACGTGGTAGCAGATGCCTTAAGTAGGAAAAAGCTAACCCTAAGTCCTCTCTTTGTCGAGGGGAAAAGTTTGGAATTCATAGCAGCCTTTGATTTCAGACCCTCAGTTGATTTTTGCCTGGTTTGTTAGCATCACTATAGGTGAGACCTACACTCTTGGATTCGATAGGGAAGGCGCAAAAGGAAGACCCTCAGATTTCTGACATAATGGGTAAGCTAAGTAAAGGAGAGACCTCTTGTCACCTTGAGAGGTATACCATAGATAGTAAAGGATAATTGCGAAGAAATGGAAGGCTTTGTGTCCCTCAAGTAAGAGATTTAGTAAAGACGGTTCTCGACGAAGCACACCGCTCTAAGTTAACTATACATCCAGGTGGAGACAAGATGTATAGGGACATAAAGAGAGTTTTCTTTTGGAATGGAATGAAGAACGATGTGGCTAATTACGTCTCCAAATGTCTAGTGTGTCAGCAAGTCAAAGCCGAGCAGAAGAAACCCGATGGTTTGCTTCATCCTCTAGAGATCCCATGATGGAAATGGGAGAGCGTTTCGATGGATTTCTTTGATGGGTTACCCAGGTCAAGAAAGGGTAACACCAGCATTAGGGTAATGGTAGATAGGCCGACCAAGAGTGCGCATTTCATTCCAATAAAGAGCAAGAGGACTGCATCATCTTTAGCATCCATCTATCTTAGAGAGATAGTTCGATTACATGGAATACCTTCAAGCATAGTAAGCGACCGAGATCCTATCTTTACGAGTGAGTTCTCGAAAAGTTTTTAAGAAACGATAGGCACACAGTTATGCTTAATTACTGATTATCACCCCCAAACGGACGGTCAAACAGAAAGAGTGAATAGGGTGTTGGAAGATCTTTTGAGAATGTGCATTCTGGATTTTGGAGGAACTTGGGAGGACCATCTTCCTTTGGTTGAGTTTGCCTACAACAACAGCTTTCAGGCCAGCATTGGTATGGCACCTTGCGAGGCTCTATATGAACGTCCGTGTTGATCACCAACTTGTTGGTGGGTGTAACACCCCACCTCCGCCAGGGTGACTCTTGCAAGCACTCTGACTTTGGAGGGGCGTTTGAATCAGGTAAACATGCATAATGATATATCAAGGCAGAACAAGAACATATGTGTATATGTAAACAGAGTAAATAACATAGATAAAACAGCGGAAGATTTTCAAACCATTTCAAAACAAGTCTGGTACAACATAGCTTTCCCAATAAACAAGTCTAGTTAAAAACAACTTCAACAGAAAAACTGAAATACATAAGTATTATCCCCAAATAAGTGATAACCATAGCTAACTTCATGTTGAAACCGTACATGAGCTGAAATCCCACAAGCAAGCTATCAGAAGTCCAAGCTAAGCTTCAGTATTCCCTCCCTGAGAATCTGGGGGGGGGGGAAACGGAAGAAAAGAGGCGAAAGAAAACAGGTCAGTCAAAAAGACTGAGTAAGCCCTACGACAATCAATGTAAACTGATAAAGTTAACTGGTATGAGCAGCAGGGATGAACATAAGGATAACGACATACTAGCATGATGATTAATTAACAAGGTAGATAAAGGTGTCATCGCATAATCAGGATTAAGGTTTTGCACCACAGGTGTACTAGCAAACTAACATGACTTGAATAAACCAGTATTGATCCCTTGGCCCAAGCTTTGGCCCAATAACATGAAGTGACCCTCATACGAGGTCCAACCAAACGGTCTAGTCGATCGGCTCCCTAAGCCTAACTCGTCACGTGTTGGTGTCAATACGGCCCAAACATAATTGTAGTCGAACTGTGCCGGGTCCACCCTTCGGGTGTATCAAGCCCTAGGGTGTCAACCCCTGGACACCATGAACATGAGTGCACAGTCTCGATCTACTGGTACCCGTGCATGTTTTCTCCGGCTACGGACTATGTGCACGACCAGAGTCCGCCCGGAACTACACCGGCGTACCACCCTGCCGTCGTTTATTGGTCGCTTACCTCCAGCCCAGTAATCGTGCCCCCACCCTAGCCTAGTCCCTAGGGTCATGATGATACAAACTAGGGATTACTGCTGAAGTGGACCCCCCATTGCTAGGATTTTTCTAGTGGGTTAAGTACGGTTTAACCCCTTTACTAATCATGGATTAACTTGGTTAAGTGTAACGATGAGTTCACGACTTAACCCCGATTAATCTACCAAGCCCAAATTGGTTAAGTATTAAATGGACCATGACTTAACCCTAATCATGAGGCATTAATTAATTAATGCGCCTTAACCTCTCACATTAGACTTTGTTGCGGTTACTAGTTAAGTCGGTCGGTTCCGGGTAGCTTTACACCACAACTTGGTCTAACCTCGGGTCCAAGGTACCACATGACCAACTTCTCACATTGGGTCCTATTGTTTGTAGCAACTAGTTAAGACGGTCGGTTCCGGGTAGGTTTACGCTACAAACTCAACCCAACCTCGAGTTGGCCACACTTATATTTTCTAAGTGTCATGTCCATCGTGTTTCCAAAACACATTACAAGTTTTCAAGCAATTGGGTAGACCTAACTTAATAGGTAAATTCCCAATGGGTAGACCTAACTTAATAGGTAAATTCCCAAGCTTATGTTTTTATGTCTTTTAAGTTTACCCAACCCCAAACGCAATCCCATCGCTTACATATCGCAATAGCGCATAAAGGATAGAAAGAGGGAACTTGGCATAATCATGACATAAAAGTGTTGAAGCCACAAGTTCAACATGGTGGCATATGAAATGTACATATGTTCATATACTTGCATTAGGCCTCAAAAGCATGCATAAAACCAAACTTAGCATATTGGTGATACATGGTGGTAAATGACATGTAAAAATGGCCATAAGTTCGCATTTAGCCTCACATGCAAGTTATCATAAGGGATATGATAACTTACATGTTGCCAAAATGCAACCTTTAGCATAAAGCTTGAAGCTTTATGTTCACATACTCAAGATAAGCTTGCATAACATGATAACATGAGCCAAATGATCAACCCAAACTTGCATAACATAACTTGCATATCATATGGCAAACTTACATATCAAACTTGCATAACATAACTTGCATATCATATGACAACTTGCATATCAAACTTGCATAACATAACTTGCATATCATATGACAACTTGCATATCAAACTTGCATAACATAACTTGATGAACTTGCATATCACATCATAGTAAACTTGCATAACACATCATAGTAAACTTGCATGTCATGGCAAACTTGCATATCATACATTTAACTTTAGAGTTTAAGTATGAAAGTAGAATAGGGCTTACAATGCTTATGAGGACTCAAATGAGTATAGCAAATATAAGAAAGCCCTTATGCAACCAAATAAACCCAAAATGCAAGCAAAACCCTTGAACCAAAATGATTAAAACTCTTTCTTTATGATGCAAATATAGAAACTTGACTTGAATGCAAGCTAGTGAGGCTCATACAAGCTTGAAAACACTTGTATGCATGGAAAATCTCATAGAAATTTATTTAGGAATTTATGAAGAGAGTGGAGGCCATGAGAGGATTGATTTTGCCATAGTTTAGTTGTATGAATGAATAATGATGATTTAGGGTTAGGTTAGGGCCTTATTTATAGATTAGGCAAGTGTTTTAGGCCATAGGATTAAACCCTAGTTCCAATCTCAGCCCTCAAAACCGAATCTGGCCCCCAAGCTCAACACAATCTCTAAATGGTGCACCAGGCTAAACAGCCCGGCTGAGCCAAGTCGACAGCCAAGTCGACAGGGCTGTCGACTTGGTCCAACCAAGTCGACTCCCAAGTCGACAGGGCTGTCGACTTGGGTACTCTGGCGGGAAATTTTCCGCCTGGCCCAAACTGGCCCAATTTTCCAAATTCAAACTTGAATTTGAAATCTGTTTTTACTTTGGAATCTTCTGAAAACTTCGTTGGGCCTTAATCGGGTGATACGGACTCCGATTTTCGAAAACTCGGACTCTATTTCGCGTATTTTTCCGAGACGAACGCAATGGCATAGCCCGTTTCCCTTGATTCAGAATTATAAATTAAATTCTGCCTCGGTTTATGTTATAACAGGTTATGGAAAATACCGGTTGTTACATTCTCCCCTCCTTAAAGGATTTCGTCCCCGAAATCTTCAAGTTAGGAAGAACGTATCCTACCATCCAATCATCCATCTACTCAAAACATCATCCACGAGCAATCATTGTCCTTACAAGATTCTAAATGTTGTATGAACATATGCAAAGGTGTGTGTATATGTCCTTATCTAAAGCAAATATCATCAATGCAATTTATGTTAGTGAAATGAATCCATATGTATGCAATTCCTAACATAATGTATAACATCTATATGTGTGCACATAACATACATCCATATGCAGCATCCATGTGATAACACAAAAAATTTCATCCATGAATAAGCATAAACACTCATGCATATGCAATATGAGGAGTGTGTGAGCCGATCTAGTGCCTAACGTGTATAATGCATCCATGAGTAACCACTTGCAAACACTTGCAACCACTTGCAACCATCAAGCATAACATGTTTCAAACACATGTTTCATCCAAAGGGTTTCTACCTAAGGTTCTCATGACAAGATTAACACGATAAACTAGATAAATATGGATAGCAAAGAGAAAGATATGCTAACAAAGAAAAGAGATTGAGAGTGTACCCTCAAAAAGGAATGGATAAAGCCCACGCATCTTCTCCTCGGTTTCCCAAGTTGCGTCTTCTTCGGCTTCACCCCATTGAACCTTCACCAACTTGACCTCTCGATTCCTTAGCTTCTTGGTCTCCGTCCCCAAGATACGAATCGGAGCTCTCCTCAAGGTAGCCTCTTTCTCCACTTCCACATCTTTCAGGATACTTGGCTCCACAACCTCTGCTGATTCATGTAAACATTTCCGGAGATGCGAGACATGAAAAACATCGTGTACTCCGGCAAGCTTCTCGGGCAACTTCACTCTATAAGCCATCTGCCCGATCCTCTCTATAATAGGGAATGGTCCAACAAACCTCGGTGCTAACTTCCCAACGGCTCCAAATCGGACCACATTCCGCAAAGGAGAAACCTTCACGAAAACCATATCCCCAACATCAAACTCCAAATCAGTTCTTCGCTTATCAGCATAGGATTTCTGTCGGTCTTGGGCCGCTTTCATCCGTCTCTGAATCAACTCGACCTTCTCTGATGTATCTCTGATCATATCAGGCCCAAGTATATGCTCATTTGTAGTCTCCCACCAACATGTAGGCGACTTGCACGGCCTCCAATATAAAGCTTCAAATGGTGCCATCCCTATGCATGCCTGATAACTGTTATTATATGCAAACTCAACTAGAGGAAGATGGTCTTCCCAAGTACCACCAAAATCCAGAATACAAAGCCTCAACAGATCCTCGAGTACCCTATTTACCCTTTCGGTTTGACCGTCCGTCTGTGGGTGATAAGCAGTACTTAGATTCAACCTCGTGCCCATGGCTTCTTGCAAGCTATTCCAGAACTGACTTGTAAAGATTGGGTCACGGTCACTGACTATACTAGAAGGGACTCCATGTAGTCTCACAATCTCACGAAGATATACGGACGCTAGCCAAGATGCGGTCCTCTTGCTCTTCACCGGAATGAAATGAGCACTCTTCGTAAGTCTATCCACAATAACCCAAATGCTCATATTCCCTTTCCTTGACCTTGGTAGCCCATCGATAAAATCCATGGAGATACTCTCCCACTTCCATAGTGGAACGTCTAGAGGATGCAATAGCCCACCGGGCTTCTTCGACTCGGCCTTAACTTGCTGGCAAATGATACATCTAGAGACAAACTCTGCCACATCCTTTTTCATCCCAGGCTAAAAGAAAATACGCTTCATATCTTTATACATCTTATCTCCGCCCGGATGTATAGTCAACTTAGAACGATGCGCTTCCTCCAGAACTTTTCTTACTAAATCTTCTACCTTTGGAACACATAACCTTCCGTCTCTTCTCAGCCAACCCTTGTCATCAATCGAATATCGAGCGAGATGACTAGACGCCTCTCCTCGAACCAGCTTATCCATAATCTCAACTATCTGAGGGTCTTCTCTCTGCGAAGCCCCAACTTGATCAAGAAGGGTAGGTCTGAGTTCCAGAGATGCTAAAGAACCGGTCATCGACTCAATCGCCAAAGAGAAATCAAAGGTTGCCACATACTCTAAATTCTTCATCTCAACGAATAGAGGACTCAGAGTCAACCTTTTTCTACTCAATGCATCTGCTACCACATTCCCCTTGCCAGGGGTATAAGCTATCTCAAAATCATAGGACGCCAAAAATTCCATCCATCTTTGTTGCCTCAGATTCAGATCCTTCTGAGAAAAGAGATACTTCAATGACTTGTGATCGGTATAAAGCTCAAATCTTTCTCCCAGAAGATAATGACGCCAAGCCTTGAGTGCATATACTATTGCTGCCAACTCTAAGTCATGAGTGGGATAATTCTTCTCATGCACTTTGAGTTGTCTACCGCCAAAGCATATCACTCTTCCTTCTTGCATCAGAACAGCTCCTAACCCCGTGCCACATGCATCGGTCTATACTGTAAATAACTTCCCTCCATCGGGCAAAGCTAGAACAGGTGCTGATGTGAGAGCTCTCTTGAGCTTCTGAAAAGCAAGCTCGCATTCTATGCTCCAAGCAAAAACTAAATTCTTCTTCGTCAATTTAGTAAGAGGAGCGGATATCTTCGCGAAGTCCTTGATGAACTTCCGGTAAAAACCCGCAAGACCTAGAAAACTTCTCACTTCGGTTGCATTCCTTGGAGTCTTCCAATCCTGAACTGCAACTACCTTAGCGGGATCCACCGCTAAGCCTTGCTTAGACACTATATGCCCAAGGAATCTAACTTCCCTTCTCCAAAAGTGACACTTGGAGAACTTGGCCTTCAACTGATGCGCTCTAAGCGTATCCATCACCTCCACGAGATGCCTTGCGTGCTCTTCCTCATCCTTAGAGAAGATCAGAATATCATCTACGAAGACCACGACAAACTTGTTCAAGAACTCCCTGAACACCCTACTCATCAAGTCAACGAAATATGCGGGTGCATTAGTCAAGCCGAACGGCATGACAAGCCATTCGAAGAATCCATCTGGAGTCCTGAACGCAGTCTTGTCTATACTATCCTCGGCTACCCTGAGCTGATGGAATCCAGTAGCAAGATCAAGCTGAGAGAAAACAGAAGCACCGACTAGCTGGTCAAAGAGATCATCAATCCTCGGTAACGGGTGTCTGTTCTTCTTAGTCAGCTTATTCAACTCTCGATAGTCAACACAAAGTCGGAGAGAACCATCTGCCTTGGTAGCAAATACCACAGGCGCTCCCCATTCAGATATACTTCGTCTAATGAAGTTCTTCTCAAGCAACTCCTTCACTTGCTTACTTAGCTCCCGCCTTTCACGCGGAGCCATGTGCCGAACGAGCAAAGAAACCAGCTTTGCATTATCCACCAGATAAATGCGGAAATCAATCTCTCGCTTAGGGGGCAAACCCCTAACTTCATCGAAAACATCTGGATACTCTCGAACCACTCTCACAGACTGAAGAGTTTCCATTGACGAGTCGAGTGATTCAAGATAGCACAACATGACGGGACCTCTCGGATCACAAGAAATCTCTAGGGTGTTTCCGAGGCGAGTCACGAGCCTCACAACCCTATGCTCACAATCAAGGATGGCTCCATATCTGGACAACCAATCCATGCCCAATATCAATCCGTATCCCCTGAAACCAAGAACATAAGCACTACACAAGAACTCTACACTCAGTATAGAGATCCTCAAATCCCCACATATCATAGACAAATGGGCGGAACCCCCAATAGGATTTGAGACACAGACGGGATCATCTACCAGGCTAGTACTAAGGTGCAAACTATCAACAAGATCAGATGAGATAAAGCTATGCGATGCACCAGAATCAAACAAGGTACGAACTGGAAAATCAGAAATATATACAAGGCTCTCAACAGAAATACTACCTCGATCGGGAACTGGAGCGGTATTGAGAGCATGAACTTGCCCTCCTGAAGGTCCAGCACGCTGAGTCTGACCCTGGCCTTGCCCTTGCTTCTTCGGGCAATCCTTACTGAAATGTCCAGTCTTACCGCAGAAAAAGCATTCACCATTCTTCCTTTTCCTCTTCTTACAATCCTTAATAAGATGCCCAACTGAACCGCAATAATGGCACTTCTCCTTGTTGTTCTTGCCCTTGTTGTTGTTCCCATTGTTGCCTTGACTCTTGTTCTTGTTCTGATTGCCTTGACTGCGCTGACCACTTGGATTACCCTGATTTCCTTTTCCCTGGGAATCAGTCTTCTTGGCTCGAGTATCATTTTTCTTGACATCTCCCTGAAGTAACGCCATATCAACCAAGCTCTCAAACGTGGCCCCATGGGGAATATGTGACATAGCCAATCCCTGCAACGGCTCATTTAATCCTCTAGCAAAACGAAGGGCCTTCTTCTGAGGAGTATTCACCATATCCAAGCCAAAACGAGCTAACTGATTGAACTTGTTCACATATTCTTTGACAGACATATCTCCTTGTTTCAAAGTTATGAACCTCTCCATTTGCATATTCTCCTCAGCAGAAGATAGAAACTTAAGCATGAACCTTGCCCTGAAATCGGCCCAAGTCTCAACAGGTCTAGTACCATTGGTGACTTCCCACCAATAAGCGGCTTCATCCTTCATAAGCCAAACCGCCAACAAGATCTTCCTCTGATCGTCTAACCCAAAGATAGCAAATAAATCCTCGGTCTCTTTCAACCAATTTCTGGCCTCTACAAAAGTCTCAGTGCCTTGAAAATTCTTGCCATCCATTGCTTTGAAATCTTTGCAAGTCTTTGCGAAGTCGGCTTGAGGATGCTGAGGGGGAGGAGGAAGAGGAACCTCAGCGACAGGAGGAGGAGGAACATTAGCGACAGGAGGAGGAGGAATATTAACTACTGGAGGAGGAGGAGGAGGAACATCTGCGGGGCCGGCTTCGGTCGCCCAAGCCTCCAAAAGTCTCCTATACCAAACAGGTACGTGTACTCCCTCCGGAATAGCAAAGTTATCGGCCATACTGAAAATGAAGAAAAAGACAGATTCAGAATAGAAAAAAACGAAGGGATTTTGCTAATGGCTTTTTGGGGAATAGCCTTTAAAATAAACTAGACTTTTCTTTGAAAAATACTTTATACTTGGTTTTGAAAATAGTTTTCCAAAAGTTTTCTAAAAACCTTTTTGTTCCTTCTCGTAAACCATATGCTCTGATACCAAATGTAACACCCCACCTCCGCCAGGGTGACTCTTGCAAGCACTCTGACTTTGGAGGGGCGTTTGAATCAGGTAAACATGCATAATGATATATCAAGGCAGAACAAGAACATATGTGTATATGTAAACAGAGTAAATAACATAGATAAAACAACGGAAGATTTTCAAACCATTTCAAAACAAGTCTGGTACAACATAGCTTTCCCAATAAACAAGTCTAGTTAAAAACAACTTCAACAGAAAAACTGAAATACATAAGTACTATCCCCAAATAAGTGATAACCATAGCTAGCTTCATGTCGAAACCGTACATGAGCTCAAATCCCACAAGCAAGCTATCAGAAGTCCAAGCTAAGCTTCAGTATTCCCTCCCTGAGAACCTGGGGGGGGGAACGGAAGAAAAGAGGCAAAAGAAAACAGGTCAGTCAAAAAGACTGAGTAAGCCCTACTACAATCAATGCAAACTGATAAAGTTAACTGGTATGAGCAGCAGGGATGAACATAAGGATAACGACATACTAGCATGATGATTAATTAACAAGGTAGATAAAGGTGTCATCGCATAATCAGGATTAAGGTTTTGCACCACAGGTGTACTAGCAAACTAACATGACTTGAATAAACCAGTATTGATCCCTTGGCCCAAGCTTTGGCCCAATAACATGAAGTGACCCTCATACGAGGTCCAACCAAACGGTCTAGTCGATCGGCTCCCTAAGCCTAACTCGTCACGTGTTGGTGTCAATACGACCCAAACATAATTGTAGTCGAACTGTGCCGGGTCCACCCTTCGGGTGTATCAAGCCCTAGGGTGTCAACCCCTGGACACCATGAACATGAGTGCACAGTCTCGATCTACTGGTACCCGTGCATGTTTTCTCCGGCTACGGACTATGTGCACGACCAGAGTCCGCCCGGAACTACACCGGCGTACCACCCTGCCGTCGTTTATTGGTCGCTTACCTCCAGCCCAGTAATCGTGCCCCCACCCTAGCCTAGTCCCTAGGGTCATGATGATACAAACTAGGGATTACTGCTGGAGTGGACCCCCCATTACTAGGATTTTTCTAGTGGGTTAAGTACGGTTTAACCCCTTTACTAATCATGGATTAACTTGGTTAAGTGTAACGATGAGTTCACGACTTAACCCCGATTAATCTACCAAGCCCAAATTGGTTAAGTATTAAATGGACCATGACTTAACCCTAATCATGAGGCATTAATTAATTAATGCGCCTTAACCTCTCACATTAGACTTTGTTGCGGTTACTAGTTAAGCCGGTCGGTTCCGGGTAGCTTTACACCACAACTTGGTCTAACCTCGGGTCCAAGGTACCACATGACCAACTTCTCACATTGGGTCCTATTGTTTGTAGCAACTAGTTAAGCCGGTCGGTTCCGGGTAGGTTTACGCTACAAACTCAACCCAACCTCGAGTTGGCCACACTTATATTTTCTAAGTGTCATGTCCATCGTGTTTCCAAAACACATTACAAGTTTTCAAGCAATTGGGTAGACCTAACTTAATAGGTAAATTCCCAATGGGTAGACCTAACTTAATAGGTAAATTCCCAAGCTTATGTTTTTATGTCTTTTAAGTTTACCAAACCCCAAACGCAATCCCATCGCTTACATATCGCAATAGCGCATAAATGATAGAAAGGGGGAACTTGGCATAATCATGACATAAAAGTGTTGAAGCCACAAGTTCAACATGGTGGCATATGAAATGTACATATGTTCATATACTTGCATTAGGCCTCAAAAGCATGCATAAAACCAAACTTAGCATATTGGTGATACATGGTGGTAAATGACATGTAAAAATGGCCATAAGTTCGCATTTAGCCTCACATGCAATTTATCATAAGGGATATGATAACTTACATGTTGCCAAAATGCAACCTTTAGCATAAAGCTTGAAGCTTTATGTTCACATACTCAAGATAAGCATGCATAACATGATAACATGAGCCAAATGATCAACCCAAACTTGCATAACATAACTTGCATATCATATGGCAAACTTGCATATCAAACTTGCATAACATAACTTGCATATCATATGACAACTTGCATATCAAACTTGCATAACATAACTTGCATATCATATGACAACTTGCATATCAAACTTGCATAACATAACTTGATGAACTTGCATATCACATCATAGTAAACTTGCATAACACATCATAGTAAACTTGCATATCATGGCAAACTTGCATATCATACATTTAACTTTAGAGTTTAAGTATGAAAGTAGAATAGGGCTTACAATGCTTATGAGGACTCAAATGAGTATAGCAAATATAAGAAAGCCCTTATGCAACCAAATAAACCCAAAATGCAAGCAAAACCCTTGAACCAAAATGATCAAAACTCTTTCTTTATGATGAAAATATAGAAACTTGACTTGAATGCAAGCTAGTGAGGCTCATACAAGCTTGAAAACACTTGTATGCATGGAAAATCTCATAGAAATTTATTTAGGAATTTATGAAGAGAGTGGAGGCCATGAGAGGATTGATTTTGCCATAGTTTAGTTGTATGAATGAATAATGATGATTTAGGGTTAGGTTAGGGCCTTATTTATAGATTAGGCAAGTGTTTTAGGCCATAGGATTAAACCCTAGTTCCAATCTCAGCCCTCAAAACCGAATCTGGCCCCCAAGCTCAACACAATCTCTAAATGGTGCACCAGGCTAAACAGCCCGGCTGAGCCAAGTCGACAGCCAAGTCGACAGGGCTGTCGACTTGGTCCAACCAAGTCGACTCCCAAGTCGACAGGGCTGTCGACTTGGGTACTCTGGCGGGAAATTTCCCGCCTGGCCCAAACTGGCCCAATTTTCCAAATTCAAACTTGAATTTGAAATCTGTTTTTACTTTGGAATTTTCTGAAAACTTCGTTGGGCCTTAATCGGGTGATACGGACTCCGATTTTCGAAAACTCGGACTCTATTTCGCGTATTTTTCCGAGACGAACGCAATGGCATAGCCCGTTTCCCTTGATTCAGATTTATAAATTAAATTCTGCCTCGATTTATGTTATAACAGGTTATGGAAAATACGGGTTGTTACAGTGGGTGTCAACGGATAAGATCATTCTTGGACCAGACATGATAAGGGAAACATCGGATAAGGTGGACTTAATACGCAGCCGCATGAAGACCGCGCAGGATAGGAAGAAGTCCTACGTGGATAAAAGAAGGACTGACCTCGAGTTTAAGGTCGGAGATATGGTTTTTCTAAAGGTATCGCCTATCAGGAATGTAGTTCGTTTCGGAACCATAGGAAAGTTAGCTCCAAGGTTTATAGGACCATTCCCTATCACAGAAAGAATCGGACTAATGGCTTACAAGGTTGAGTTACCGGAAAAGTTAAGCGGGTTCATAATGTCTTCCATGTATCTCAGTTAAGAAAATGTTTGAATGAGTCAGTAGAGATTGTGGAACCAACCATCCTAGAAGACATAGAATTTGAGTGAGAAGCTACCGTAAGGCGTATTCCGACACGCATCATAGGAACTGAAGTCAAGAAGTTACGGAATCGCGAAGTCAAGCTGGTTAAGGTACAGTGGAGCGAAGCTCCAGAAGACGCTACATGGGAAACCGAAGAATGGATACATGCAACGTACCCCTTTCTTTTTACGGGTTCATTTTTTACATCTGTTTTCTTTTGCCAGCTTTATTCGTGCTTGTGTTATCTTTCTAGTGTATCTTAGATCCTTAGGTAGGAACTAATGGATGCAAACATGTGTTTGAGACATGTTATGATTGATGGTTGCAAGTGGTTGCAAGTGGTTGCTAGTGATTGCCCATGTATGCATATACACACATTTAGGCACTAGATCGGCTCAATCACTTTCATTCTTGCATATTGCATATGAGTGTAAGTATTTGTATATGAGTTGAACTTGATGTGTTATCGTATGGATGTCGCATATGAATGAATGATTGTGCACTCATATAGAAGATATGAAGTATATTAGGGATAATTGCATACATATTGGACGCATGGCACTAACATATTTCGCATTAAGGGGTCTACTGAATCAGTAACCGCCTGATCTTTTGCATTAGTATAAGTACATATACACACACTTATGCATATGTTCATATTGCATTAGAACTCTTTAAAGGACAATGGTTGCTTGTGGATGATGGTTGAGTAAGAGTGATTGGATGGTAAGACACATTCTTCCTAACTTGGGGATTTCGGGGACGAAATCCTTTAAGGAGGGGAGAATGTAACACCCCGTAATTTAATTAAATTTTAAGATAACAAATCAAGGTATGATTAATTTTTAAATTAAGAATTAAGGGAAACGGCTTACGCCCTTGCAATCGTCTCGGAATTCTGCATGGAATAGAGTCCAAGTTTTCGAAAATCGGACTCCGTATGAGCAAGTTATGACCTTCCGAAGTTTCAAGATCAAGAGAAAATAAAAAATAAAAATATAGTACAGGGGTCAGGTCAACCAGGAGGTCGACACCTTGGTCGACCTACCCCATATAGGTCGACCAAGGGGGTCGACCTTCCCACGTAACTTTTTCTGGATCTGGCCGAGAGCGATGGTTTTAAGCAGCAGGTTCGTTCGTTTGCACCTGGACTGATTTCTAGACTCTGTTCATTGACTCTAAACCAATATAAACAACCCCTAAACTCCATTTCTCCGCACACCAATTCATTCTAACATTATGCTGCCCAAATTCTGATTAAACAAAAGAGAATTGTTTTCTCTCCTCCAAGACCGCAACAAGGGATTTGCAAATTAGGCATTTCAACCAAATCTAATCAAGTTTAGAAATTCAAGTAGAGATTTAAAGGCTAATTCAACGACTTCAACAACTATTTTCTAAGAATCAAATCACTATAAGTACAAGTTATTTTCAGATTTAAATAACATTTCTAATGTGGACATGGAATAAAATGAATTTTAGATATACGCTTGATGTTGAGAGTATCTATTTGGATCTATTCTTGTTTCTTCTTAAATCTATGATTTTAGGACTATTCTATTCAATTTAATTTGAATCTATCCATGTTGTTGAACCTAGATTTGTTATTCATAGCCTTTCATGTTCATAATATTATCAGATCTATATGCCTACGATGTTTTAATCAGTTATATTATGCTGCACACTAATTCTACTAGATCTGAAATCCTTGAATTTGGGACTATCATCTTATGCCTATTCTTATGCCTATCTTTGTCATGTTATTTATGATTATTCCTTTTTACGTACGAATCTAGATTGACCTATAATCTAGATTGAATCGCATTATATGATGGGAATATGATTTGGGTAATTTGGGGCAAAACATGAACATAATTGTAAACTTGATAATTGGCATAACTTGAACATGAACATGATTGTAAACTTAGTAATTGGCACAACTTGAACATGAACATGATTGTGAACTTGGTAATTGGCATAAATTGAACATGAACATGACTTGTGAATCTGGTAATTGGCATATGACACCTAGAATGGACATGAACTGTTAATTGGATAAAGATGAAACATAGCTAACTCGAGGTTAGATTGAGCTCGCCGTGTAATTCTGCCCGGAACTGCCCGACATATTCAGTGATCGCAAACAATAGGATCTAATGTGAGAAGTCAGTCATAACATGTTTGAACCCGAGGTTAGATTGAGTTGTGGTGTAATTCTACCTGAAACCACCCGGCATATCCAGTGACCGCAACAATAAGTCTGATGTGAGAGGTTGATGCATTAATAATTAATTAATGCTAATGACACATGCTAGTATGGTAGGGTTAAGTCACATGAAATGCTAGAGAACACTTTACCAATTTGACATGATATATGGGTGGGTTAAGTCAACGTGAACGGCTAGACAACACTTAACCAAATTGACATGATGTGTGTGTGGGTTAAGTCAACATGAACCGATAGACAACACTTAACCAAATTTGTGGGGTATACGAACAGACCTTAGGAAACCCTAGTAATGAAGACTCGTGTCAGCAGTAACCCACATGATGTATCACGGTACCCTGAAACTAGGCAGGGTGGGGTACGATTACTCGGCTGATTGTAAGCGGTCAAAAGGTAATGGAAGGGGTGCGGTAGTGTAGGTTCCAGCGGACTACGGTCATGCACGTATTTCGAATTGGAAAAAACAAGGCACTGAGCATCAGTAGCTATAACACTGTGCATCAAGAATCGTGTCAGGGTTGCCATCACTAGGACTTGATACACCCTATGGTGGCACCAGCACAAGTATCTACACGCGAGTTAGGGGCTGTATTGACACAGACATGAGACAAGCTAGAACAAGTAGGGAGCCGATCGAATAACAGATCATTTCACGTGATTGAGTAATGGATCATTCAATCGATCGAGTAACGGATCGCTTCATGGAATCGTGTAAGGGATCATTTCATGGTTAATACAGGACATATGTTGGGACACTAGTATAGGTGGTGCAGAGCTTAGAAATCATGCGATGTTATACTTGGTTTATCTTTCCTGTTGCTTATCCTATGTTACTTTACCATTCTTATCATCATGCTTATGTCTTACTTTCAGTTTATACATGTCATGTTATCTTTACCTGTTTATCTACTGAAAGTAACTGTACTTGCCAGTCTTTATGACTGACCATGTTTGTTTTGCCTCTTTTCTCCCCCCCCAGGTTCTCAGGGAGGAAACACTTCTGCTTAGCTTGGACTTCTTTCTGCTTCAAGATCATCATGTATTGCTTTGGGATCTGTCTCTTTTCAGCTATGGCTTGCTTTGCTTTATTGGGGAATACTACCATTTGTTTTTATGCTTCTTTGTTTTTGAACAATAAAGATGATTTTGCTTTGTAATTGGGTATTAGATATTGATGGGCTGTTGTTGGAAACAATTATTGTACCACTTGATTTTACCGCTGTTGTTTAATAAATGGTTTTGATGTTCTGTTACTTTATTTCTTTTTCGCTGTCTTTATAAATGTCTGTCTTGTAATATATCTGTTCCAGTACCCATAATACTCCATTGAAGTTAAGGAATTCCCTTTGTGAGTGACCTTAATGGACATGGGGTGTTTCAGGTAAGGTTTCTATGACATGTGGTATCCAAAGAAGGGATAGCAGTGGGTCCCGCGAAAGTGGTTGCAGTTCAAGATTGTAAGGTCCCATAGAATGCAACGAAAGTAAGAAGTTTTCTTGGTTTAGCGGGCTATTATAGGAAGTTCATTAAGGACTTTGCGAAGGTATCAGCCCCACTTACTAGATTGGCAAAGAAGAATCTGATCTTTACTTAGGACATTGAGTGTGATGTTGCTTTTAAACAACTAAAGAGGGCTCTAACCACAACCCTAGTTTTGACGTTACTTAATGGGAATAAGTTGTTTACGGTGTACACGGATGCATGTGGAACGGGTCCAGGCGTTGTTTTGATGCGAGAAGGGAAGGTATTATGTTATGGAGGGAGGCAATTGAGAGTTCATGAGAAAAACTACCCTACCCATGATTTGGAATTAGCTGCCATAGTGTTTGCGCTTAAGTCTTAGCGTCATTATTTACTTGGAGAAAGATTTGATTTCTATACTGATCATAAGTCTTTAAAGTACCTTTTCTCATAAAAGGATATTAATTTAAGGCAACAGAGATGGATGGAGTTTCTAGCTTCATATGATTTTGAGATTGCTTATACCCCTGGCAAGGGTAATGTAGTAGTCGATGGCTTGAGTAGAAAAAGGTGGGACATGAGTTCTCTTTTTGTAGAGAGGAAGAATTTGGAGTACATCTCAACCTTTGATTTTAGACCTTCTTTTGAGTTGGTACCTGGTTTGTTAGCATCGCTAGAAGTGAAGCCTATGCTTTGGGATCGGATAGGAGTTTTACAACGAGAAGACCCTCAGATAGTTGATGTGATGAATAAGCTGAGAAGAGAAGAGACTTCTAGTCACCTTAGTAGATACTCCATAGATGATAGAGGAAGGCTACGACGTGATAGAAGGCTTTGTGTTCCACAAGTAAGGGAGTTAATAAAGACAGTCCTTGAGGAGGCACATCATTCTAAGATGACCATACATTCCGGTGGAGATAAAATGTATAAGGACATGAAAAGAGTTTTCTTTTGGGTTGGGATGAAGAAAGACGTAGCTGGGTTTGTTTCTAGGTGTATGGTTTGCCAGCAAGTCAAGGCTGAGAAAAGGAAGCCTAGTGGATTATTACATCCTTTAGAGATCCCATAATGGAAATGGGAAAGTGTTTTGATGGACTTCATAGATGGTTGCCTAGATCAAGAAAAGGCAATACCAGTATTTGGTTAATAGTTGACAGACTTACTAAGAGTGCTCATTCCATTCCTGTTAAAAGTAAAAGAACCGCATCATGGTTAGCATCTGTTTATCTTGGAGAGGTAGTTTTTTTGCATGGAGTACCTTCTAGCATAGTAAGTGATCGAGACCAAATTTTTACTAGTGAGTTTTGGAAAAGCTTGCAAGAAGCTATGGGTACACAGTTATGTTTAAGTACTGCCTATCACCCGCAAACCGATGGAAAACAGAAAGGGTGAATAGAGTTTTAGAGGATCTCTTGAGGTTATGTATCCTTAATTTTGCAGGAACATGGGAAGAACATCTTCCTTTAGTTGAGTTTGCGTATAACAATAGTTACCAAGCTAGTATTGGCATGGCACCTTTTGAAGCCTTATATGGACGACCGTGTCGATCACCAACTTGTTGGTGGGAATCTATGGATAAGCTTTTGCTTAGACCCGATATGATTAGGGAGACCTTGAAGAAAGTAGATTTGATCCGAAGATGTATGAAGATAGCTTAGGATAGACAGAAGTCCTATGCCGATAAAAGAAGAACCGACCTTGAGTTCGAAGTTGGAGATATGGTTTTCATTAAGGTTTCACCTTTAATGAATGTAGTTCACTTTGGATCAGTAGGAAAGTTGGCACCAAGGTTCGTAAGGCCATTTCCTATTATAGAGAGAATTGGACAAATGGATTATAAAGTGGAGTTATCTGAAAAATTGGCTGGTGTTCATAATGTTTTCCATGTTTCTCATCTACGAATGTGTTTGCACGAGTCCGCATAAGTTGTAGAGCCGAGTATACTCGAAGGAGCTGAAGTGGAAAGGGAGGCGACAGTGAGACGGGTTCCAACCAGCATTTTGGGAACAAAGCTAAAGAAGCTACGCAACCGTTAAGTTTAGTTAGTCAAAGTTCAGTGGAGTGCTAAAGAAGATGCGACTTGGGAGACTGAAGACAAAATATGTGCATCGTAATCCTTTCTTTTCGAGGGTACATCCTGGAATCCTTTTGCTTAAAAGTTTATATTCTATTGCTTAGTATATCCTCTCGATTATATCCTCGATCCTTAGGTAGAAGCCAATGGATGTAAACATATGTTTGAGACATGTTATGAATAATGTTTGCAAGTGGATGCATGTGTTTGCTAGTGATTGCTAGTTGATGCATATATACACACACTTTAGGCACTAGATCGGCTCAGTCACTTTCATATTGCATATGGATGTGAGTGCATATATATTTGTCTATGGATGAATTTGAATGTGTTATCATATGGATGTTGCATCTGAATGAATGATTGTGCACACAAATAAAAGTTGTAAAAGTACGTTTGGACTATTTGCATACATGTTGGACTCGTGGCACTAACATAATTGCCATTAAGGAGGTCAACTGAATCAATAGACCGCCCGATCTTTTGCATTAGTATAAGAAAATATACACACTTTTGCATATGTTCTTGTAGTATTAGAAATCTTTTAAGGACAATGGATGCTTGTGGACGATGGATGAGTAGATGGATGATGGATGTTTACATTCTTTTAACTTAGAGATTTCGGGGACGATATCCTTTAAGGAGAGGAGAATGTAACACCCCGTATTTTCTAATAATATTAAAATAAAAAATGAAGAATACTTAATTTTTAGGTTGGGAATTAAGTGAAACGAGCTATGCTATGGCGTTCATCTCAGAATTTTGCTTGCGATAGAGTCCGAGTTTGCATAAAACGGACATCGTATGAAGAAGTTATGAGACTTAGAAGATTTCAAATTTAAAGCAGAATTAATTAAGTAATAATTAAAAATCAATTTCTTGTTCAAATTTTTTTAAACTGGCCCAAAGCAGGTGAGCGGGAAAATTTCCGCTCTAAGCGTGTCGACCCCCTATTGGGAGTCGACATAGGTGTCGACCCACTTAAGGGGAGTCGACAAAGGGGTCGACCCCCCTATAGGGGTGTCGACTCCCCCGTCTAGATCTGGGAAGATCCGCTTCTTCGTTTCTGAATTGATTCTTGGCCTTCTTCGTGAACTCCTATGCTATATAAAGGACCCTAAACCTATTGTTTTCTCCACACCAATCCATGGCGACACCCATGCTACACTAATCTAAATTAAATCTAGCATTTCTTCTCCAACAATTCAGATTACAGATTAAGCAAGAGTAGATCTACAACAACAACACCTATTTCTTCTAGATCTAACCACTGTGAGTTCAATTACTTTTTAGATCTGAATAATTAATTGAATCCTGACATGTAATAAAATGAACCTAGGTCTATGCCTGATGTTTAGTTGAATCTTTTCAGATCTATCTTTACCTGTTTATCATATCTATGATTTCGTATGCCTATTGATATCAGTTCTATTAGATCTATCAAATCTATATTCCTCTTTATGCCTATGTTGTTATTATTATCAGATCTATCATTATGTGCTTATTATTATGCATGTTCTTATTCATGTTCCTTCTTTCTTCCCCTTTTATTTTGTGAACCTAGGTTAACTTTGAACCTAGGCTGAATCTCGTAATACGGGCGAATGGAATATGGGGGATTTGGGCATAATCTATTTTAATTGTGGGCATAAATTATAATTATATTTGTGGATAACTTGAGATTGAGGCATAACTGTTATTTGAGATTTCAAGAATAATCTATTTTGGGATTTTTGAGGTAATTGGCATATTAAAAATTTATGTGAACATGAACTGTAAGCAAGTAATTCTGCTGAAGATGAATATGCCTTGACCCGAGGTTTGAATGATTTTGTGGTGGAAGACTGCCCGGAACCGCCTGGCATAACCAGCAACCGCAAGAAACAGGTCTAATGTGAGAGGTCTGCACATTAATAAATAATTAATGATGTATAAGATGAATGCAATGCTTAGTGGGTGGGGTTAAGTTAATTTGAGTAGATAAACGGTACTTAACCAAAATCGAGTGTGCTAAAGACGAAGTGCAAACCCTAGGAAGAAAACCTAGCAGCGTGGAAACCCATTTTAGCAGTAACCCAATTTAGAAGTTTCCACGTACCCTAAGACTAGGCAGGGTGGGGCACGATTACTGGGTTGATTTTAAGCGGCTCAAAGCAGTAAAGGGTGCAACAGTGCGTGTTCCGGCGGGATCACGGGCGTGCACAGGGATTTCAAAGTGGAAGATTTAGACACTGGGCATCAGTAGATATAGGCTGTGTCATTCTTATTTGTATCGGGGTTGCCACTTAGGGAGTGATACACCCAAGGTTGGAACCAGCATAGTATCTACAAGTAGGGAGCCGATCGATTAGGGTAGTGGTACGTTCAGTATTTTAGGGGCAAGTAAGCTTCCTGTGATTGTATGGGGTAGAAACCTGTAACGGTCCGGGGATTTGGCGATCCTGGGTACCAACATAAACTCAATGTCGACTACTCAAGCATCGGATATGTCAGATAGTTAATGAAAGAAAGTGGAGGGTGAGAATAGATAACATAGAAACTTAGAATAGAAGAAGAGAAGAAGAACATACATCATCAGAGTAATACGAATCTCACAGCGGAATGAATAAAATATAACATAACTTTGTAATAAACAAGTATGTATACAGTAACACTTATCAGAGTACAACACTTACAACAACAACAGAAATAAACAATAGCTATATAATCCTGAAGCCTCCTGCTCCAAGCTCTCCAAGTATCTGTAAAATCCCGACTACTCGACTGCCCGTACAAATTTAGGAACCCAAGAGTTAGAGAAAACAAAATAAACCAAACTCTGGCTCAGTCATGGGACTGGTGTGAGTAAACTCCAAACACTTGGTTTGATAAAGGATATCTCATAAGACCACGCCATAAAAAAGGAATGGGTTTTTCGCTTATGAGGATCCCAAGTACTTGGGTTAACTTTAAAAATCCTTTTAAAAGAAAGAACAATCGTAAGACCAATCCACACATAAACACAAACGGTTTTTACCTTACAATAAGTCAAAGAATTCTTTGAAAACAATATCATTCTGATATTATAATAGTGATGTAATACAAGTATATAATAATTTAGTGGAAACGCTTTCATCTCATGTTCCACAAGCATAGTATACAATCAAAACCGCGGATGCGTATTGGGTAATGGATTTCCAACTATGACAAGGTATGGAACCACCTTCCGATTGTTTATCTCTAGAGGAGAATACACCAAGTTCAACAAGAACATCTTGCAAATCAGCCACACATGACCGACCACTCATTTCGCTTGAGTGTATTGAATGTATATCACCAACGGTTGGGATCAGCAACTGTTTCCCGATAAGGGACAACATCGATAGATTAAAGAAGGAAATGAATATTCTCTAGATAGGTGATTATACACCCTAATGGGGGCTACCCACATAGCCATTGCTGCCTGCCCGATTTTTGTCATTTCCCAATTGTGAGGCCAGAGGCTATAACTTACCTTTTTACATATCATATCTTCATTTACTTTGAATGCCACATCATCATACCCATCAAATCATTATCGATTTCCCTAACGGTATCATGGGTATAAAGCTAAGAGAAACGAATTCCTCCTCCACCAGACATAATACATTTGAAGAGATCAACATTTACATGATCTGTTAGGCATACTCTTTCAGACATTCGTCCATACAAATTGTCCTGGGACTGGACAAACCGAAGGCACTATTCTGTGAATCCATCTTAGGCAATTTCTACCTAGGATTAACAAAACAGCCTTGCACTTTACTCCATCTTCAATTATATTCGGCATACTTGATTTGCAATGCTTATGACAATACAGAGTGGTTCTTCGGATAATAATCCAACCGGTCTCCCCATATTAACAACGTAAAAATGGTCAAAAACTTTGATAGTCGGTGATTTAACTATCAAATGAAAACATGTGTGTAAACAACAATCTTATTTCCAATTGGAATTTCTATTGATCAATCGTCATATATATAAATATATATATATATATATATTCATATTTCCTTATTTTCAACATTTAGAAAATATATTTTATTGTAACACCCCACCTCCGCTAAGGTCACTCACAAAGGGAATGCATTAGTTTTGGAGGAGCGTTTTCTAAGTAACAAGACACAGAAATATTACAAGACAGAACATATAAAACAGCGGAAGAATAATTAAAAGCCAAACTTCATTACTTTCAAATAGTAGCAAGGTCAAAAGCCCTTTACATCAAAATACCAAGCCATCAAATCCATTACATCAAATACTGTCTTGCAATAGTAAAGAAGCATAAAACCATAATCATAAATTATTCCCTAAATAAAGCAGTAAAGCAGTCATAACCAAGAAGGATCCAAGCCATGCATGAATGAGTCTTGAAGCTTGGAGAAAGAGATCTAAGCAGATGTATTTCTACCCTGAGATCCTGGGGGGAAATGAAAGAAAAAGAGGCGAAACAAAACGGGTCAGTCATAAAGACCGGTAAGTGCAGTGACTTTCAGTATAAAAACAGGTAAAGATAACATTACATGTATAAACTGAAAGTAAACAAAAGCATGATGACAAGATAGGTAAGATAAACCAAGATAACAAGATAAACTACGTATAACATCGCATGTTCACCATTCTCTGCACCACCTGTACTAGTATCCCAACACGTGCCCTATGTTAACTATGGAATGATCCCTTACCCAAAACTATGAAATGACCCATTAATTGGTCCTACGAAACGATCTTTTAATCGATCGGCTCCCTACAAGTTTTAGCTCGCCATGTGTCAGTGTCTTACGGCCCTATCATGAATGTAGATACATGTGTTGGTCTCACCATAGGGTGTATCAAGCCCTAGGTTGACAAACCCGACACGAACCAAGATTGCACAGCGTTATATCTACTGATGCCCAGTGACTGCTTTTTCAAATTCGGAATATGTGCACGAACGTAGTCCGCCTGAACCTACACTGACGCACCCCTCAGTCGTCGTTCTGATCGCTTACAATCAGCCCAGTAATCATGCCCCACCCTGCCTAGTTCCAGCGTACCTTGATACATCTATGTGGGTTACTGCTGAAAATGATCACGCAACTAGGGTTTCCTAGGGTCTATTCGTATACCCCCAAACTATGTTAAATTGGTTAAGTGTTGTCATTCAAGTTCATGACTTAGCCTGCCTATGTATCTTGTCAAATTGGCTAAGTGTTGTCATTCAAGTCATGAATTAGCCCTACGAATCAAGTGTCAAATCGGTTAAGTGTTGTCTTTCAAATTCATGACTTAACCCTACGAAATGTGACATTAATTAATTAATTAATGCACCACAACCTCTCACATTATACCTGTTTATGTGGTCACTAGATATGTCGGGCGGTTCCTGGCAGAATTACACCACAACTTAGTCTAACCTCGGGTTAAAGCGCGATATGACTAACTTCCACATTAGGCCTGTTGTTTGCGGTCACTGGATATGCCGGGCAGTTCCGGGAAGAATTAAACCGTGCAACTCATCCTAACCTCGAGTTAGCCATGTTCAAGTTCAAGTTTAATCTAGATGTCAAGTTCATGTTCAGGTTTCTAGATGTCAAGTTCATGTCAAGTTCATGTTCATTTTCAAGTTCAAGTTACAACTACGTTCATGTATCAACTTATTCCTATTATCAGATTCATAGTTCAATTCATGTTAATTTCATGTTTTTCCTAATTTACCCCAAATCGTATTCGCATAGCACGTATAACTTGAATAAATCTAAATTACAGGTTAATCTAGATTCAGAATAAAAAGGGAATAAACAAGAAATCATGATAGGCAAAAGGATAAGCATAAGGTGATAGTAAGGATTATAAATCTAGCATGATATAACTTGAATAAATCGATTACAATATTACAGACATATAGATTCAATAAAGGTTATGAACATGAGCGGGTTTGAATTACAACTAGATTTAAGAACATGAATAGATCCAATTTGATTACATAGAAAAATTCCCAAAACAAGATCCAAGGAGAAAACTAGAATAGATCTGAATCGATATTCAAACTTAAGTCCAATTTATCACATGTCCATATTAAATTTAATTATTTGAATCTAAAAGTAACTTGGACTTATAGTTCGTGGATTAAGAATTAGAGTGCAAAGATTGATTCTAGAAACGATTGTTGCAGTTGTTGAATCTCTATTTAATCTTGCAGGAGAAGGAAAGGATTTGTTTTTCAAGAGAGAAGCAACATGGAGGCCGTGGAGAGAACCAAAGAAGAAGAAGAAGAAAGGGAGGTGGAGGCTCCTTTGAGAAATTAGGTTTTAGTGAAAATAGGAATAGGGTTATGTTAGGTTCCTTTTATAGGCGTATAGAGAGTACTAGAACCCTTAGATAAGACTAGGAACAATCTGGACCGTTCATAATGCAAAAACAAGTCAGCAGGAACAACCCAGAATTCTCTGGAAATTCCTTCTCGTCGTGGGCACACTTCCCAAGTGCACCAGCACAAAACTGCATGGGCGCACTTCCCTATTTCGCCAGTGCAACCTTTGTGCTGGAGCACTTCCCAAGTGCGCCAACGTATTCTGGGTCGTTCATTTTCCGCTAACTTCTTTCGTTCGTATCTTCTTCATCCGATACCCATTTTACGCAAACTTGAACTCTATCTCACCCAGAATTTCGAGACGAACGTGATAACGTAACCCATTTCTCTTAATTCTTATTTTAAAATTTAATTATACCTTGATTCGTTATTTTAACACGTTAGTAAAATAAATGGTATTACATTCTCCCCTCCTTAAAGGATTTTGTTCATGAAATCTGTAAGTTAAGAAGAATGTATACTACCATCCATCATCCATCTACTTAACCATCATCCACAAGCAACCATTGTCCTTAAAGATTTCTAATGCTGTATGAAGATATGAAAGAGTGTGTGTATATGTACTTATCTAATGCAAAAGATCCGATGGTCCACTAATTCAGTTGACCTCCTTAATGCAGAATATGCTAGTGCAATGAGTCCAACATGTATGCAATTTCCTAATATACTTTCTACATGAGTGCAGAAACATTCATTCATATGCAACATCCATATGATAACATATCAAGTTTCCATCATACAAATATAAGCACTCATGCATATGCAATATGAAAAAGGTGACTGAGAAGATCTAGTGCCTAATGTGTGTTATGCAACCACGAGCAACCACTAGCAACCACTTGCAATCATCAACCATAACATGTTTCAGTTACATGTTTACATCCATAGGGTTCTATACCTTAGGTTCTCAAGATAGGATCAAGAAGATAAACAAGACAAGCATGGATACTAAAAGTATGTACATGATATGAAAGGTATGTAAACTTATAGGAAAACGAGATCGAGAATGTACCCTAAAAAAGAAATGGGTATAGCGAGCGTATCTTCTCTTCGGTTTCCCAAGTTGTGTCTTCTTGGGCTTCACTCCATTGTACTTTAACTAGCTTGACATATGGATTCCTTAGCTTCTTGATCTCCGTTCCTAAGATACGAGTTGGAAATCGCCTCAACGTAGCTTCTCATTCCAATTCCACGCCTTCAAGGATGCTTGGCTCAACCACTTCGGCAGACTCACGTAAGCATTTTCGGAGATACGAAACGTGAAAAACGTTGTGTACTCCATCCAACCTCTCGGGTAACTCCACCTTATAGGCCATCTTCCCAATCCTATCGATGATAGGAAACGGTCCTACGAACCTTGGTGCTAAATTTCCGACCACTACAAAGTGAACCACGTTGGGTGAAGGAGAAACCTTTATAAAGACCATATCTCCGACTTCGAACTCTTGGTCTGTCCTTCTCTTATCAGCGTAGGATTTCTGTCAATATTGGGCCGTTTTCATCCGTCTTCTATCAAATCAACCTTCTCGGAAGTGTCCCTTATTATGTCAGGCCCATGTACGAGCTTGTCTGTCGATTCTCACCAACAAGTTGGTGACTTGCACGGTCTTCCATACAAAGCCTCGAATGGTGCCATTCCTATGCTAGTCTGGTAACTATTATTATACGCGAACTCAACAAGAGGAAGAAGATCTTCCCAAGTACCAACAAAGTCAAGAATGCATAGTCTCAAAAGATCTTCTAGTACTCTGTTCACCCTTTCAGTTTGTCCATCTGTCTGTGGGTGATAGGCCGTGCTCAAACTTAGTCGTGTACCCATTGCTTCTTGTAGACTCTTCCAAAACATGCTAGTGAAAATCGGGTCACGATCGCTAACTATACTAGAAGGAACCCCATGAAACCGTACTATCTCTTGAAGGTATATGGACGCCAACCATGATGAGGTCCTCTTGCTCTTCACAGGAATGAAGTGAGCGCTCTTTGTGAGACTATCCACTATAACCCATATGCTATTATTGCCCTTTCTTGACCTAGGAAATCCATCCATGAAATCCATCGAGATACTCTCTCATTTCCATTGCATAACCTCCAAAGGATGCAACAGCCCACCGGGCTTCTTCAACTCGGCCTTCACTTGTTGGCACACTAAGCACTTGGAGACGAGCTCCGCCACATCCTTTTTCATTCCGGTCCCAAAGAAAACACGCTTCATATCTTTGTACATCTTATCCCCTCCGGGATGTATGGTCATCTTCGAGTGACGCGCCTCTTCGAGAACTTTCTTTACTAAGTCTCCCACTTGTGGGACACATAGCCTTCCATTGCACTTTAGCCATCCCTTGTCATCTATGGCATACCTACTGAGGTGACTTGACGTCGCACCACTAATCAACTTGTCCATGATCTCGACTATCTGTTGGTCTTCCGTCTATGAAGTCCCATCCTGATCTAGAAGCGTAGGTATTAACTCAAGAGATGCTAACATACCAGTCAACGACTCAACAGCAGGTGTAAAATCAATGGTTGTTATAAACTCTAGACTTTTTTTGTCAACAAACAAGGGGCTCAAAGTCAACCTTTTCTACTCAACGCATCCGCCATCACGTTACCCTTGCCAGGGGTATAAGCTATCTCGAAATCGTAGGATGCCAAGAACTCCATCCACCTCTGTTGCCTTATATTCAAATCCTTTTGCGAGAAAAGGTACTTAAGCGACTTGTGATCGGTATACAACTCGAACTTCTCACCTAGAAGATAATTGCGCCAAGACTTAAGCGCAAAAACGATCACGGTCAATTCCAAGTCATGTGTGGGATAGTTCTTCTCATGTACCTTAAGTTGTCTACCCCCGTATCATATCACTTTCTCTTCTTGCATTAGGACAGCGCCTAATCCCGTGTCGCATGCATCTGTGTACACCGTAAACATCTTAGTCCTGTCGGGTAATGCCAGAAATGGAGTTGTGGTAAGGGCTCTCTTAAGCCTTAGAAAAGCAACGTTACACTCTATGTCCCATGCAAAAGCTAGGTTCTTCTTCGTTAACCTAGTAAGAGAGGTCGAGATCTTAGCGAAGTCCTTAATGAACTTCCTATAGTAGCCCGCCAAGCCGAGGAAGCTTCTCACTTCCGTTGCGTTCTTAGGAATCTTCCAATCTTGCACCGCAACTACTTTTGCGGGGTCCACAGCTATTCCTTGCTTAGATACTACATTTCCAAGAAACCGAACGTCTTCCCTCCAAAAATGACATTTGGAGAACTTAGCCTTTAACTCGTGTGCTCTAAGTATATCCATGACTTCCTTGAGATGCCTAGCATGTACTTCCTCACTCTTGGAGAAGATCAAAATATCGTCCACGAAGACCACCACAAACTTGTTAAGGAACTTCCTAAACACCCTACTCATCATGTCTACGAAATACGCGGGTGCATTCGTCAAACCAAAAGGCATGACGATCCATTCGAAGAAACCATTCGGAGTCCTAAATGCAGTCTTGTCAATGCTATCCTCAGCCACTCTAAGCTGATGAAAACCCGTAGCTAGATCGTGTTGAGAGAAAACAGATGATCCTACAAGCTGGTCAAATAAGTCGTCGATTTTTGGTAGTGGGTGCCTATTCTTCTTGGGCAGCTTGTTTAACTCACGATAATCTACGCATAGACGAAGCGAACCATTCACCTTAGTACCGAATACCACCGGAGCACCCCATTCAGAAATACTTCGTCTAATGAACTTTTTCTCAAGCAACTCCTTAACTTGCTTACTAAGCTCTTTTCTCTCTCGCAGAGCCATGTGTCTAATGGGCAATGCAACTGGCTTTGCATTATCAACAAGGTATATACGGAAGTCTATCTTGCGTTTAGGGGGTAACCCCTTCACCTTATCAAAGACATCGGGATATTCTCGGACCACTCGTACAGACTGCAAATTATCGATGGACACGTCAAGAGATTCTAGATAACACAACATGATCGAACCCATAGGGTTACAAGAAATTTCAAGGGTATTACCAAGGCAAGTCACGAGTTTAACTACCCTTCGTTCACAATCAAGAATGGCTCCATTACTGGATAACCAATCCATTTCTAGAATCAAACCGTAGCCCATAAATCCGAGAACATAAGCATTACATGTAAATCCTACACTCAAGATAGAAATCCTCAAATCCACACAAACCATTGATAAATGAGCGGAGCCACCAATTGGATTTGAAACTATAGCGGGATCCTCTACTAGACTAGTACTTAGGTGCAGAGTTTCAACAACATCAGAAGAAATAAAAGAATGCGATGCGCCAGAATCAAACAATGTTCGAACAGGAAAATCAGAAAGGTAAACTAGACTTTCTACGGAAACATTCCTACCTCTCTCAGGTGCGGGTGTGTTGAGAGCTTGTAACTGCCCTCTAGAAGGTCCTGCTCGCTGGCCTTCCCCCTGCCCTTGCTTCTTAGGGCAATCCTTGCTGATGTGTCCAGTATCCCCACAATGAAAGCATGCACCTGTCTTCATCCTCTTTCTTCTACAGTCCTTAGCCAGATGTCCAACAATACCACAGAAGTTGCACTTCCTTGTCTCACGTGACTTGTTATTATTATTGTTGTTCTTGTTATTCTTATTGCCTCCTTTCTTAAAGTCCACCTTCTTATTCTGAGCCTCATTAGGCTTGACCTCTTTCTTGCCATTCTTGTCTTCCTCATAAAGTAGGGCCATATCCACCAAGCTCTGAAAGGTCGCCCCCATGGATATATGAGTCATGGCCAAACCGTGTAGTGGCTCGTTCAGTCCTCGAGCAAAGCGTAGAGCCTTTTTCTGTGCGGTGTTTATTAATTCCATTCCAAACCTAGCAAGGTGGTTAAACTTGTTCACGTACTCTCTAACTGTCATGTCCCTTTGCTTGAGTGCTAGGAACCTCTCCATCTTAAGACTTTCTTCTTCTTGCGATAAAAAACTTAAGCTCAAACCTCCCTCTAATATCCACCTAAGTCTCAACGGGCCTGGTAGCGTTGGTGACTTCCCAGCAATATGAAGCTTCCTCTTTCAACAACCATGCTGGCTACTGAACTTTCCTATGGTCCTCTACATCGAAGATAACAAACAAGTCTTCAGTCTCCTTTAGCCAATTTCGCGCTTCAACGAAGGTTTCGGTTCCGACGAAGTTCTTGCCGCCCATTGCTCGAAAGTCTTTGCATATCTTCGAGAAAGCGTCTACTCGTGGAGGTTGAGGAGGAGGAGCAACCGTGACTGGGGGAGCAACGTTAGCTTGTCCCACGGCAGGTGTCGTGACCTCTAAGTACCTACGGAACCAAACAGGTACTTGCACGCCTTCAGGCAAGTTGAGATCCCCAGACATGCTGAAAAACGAAAAGAAAAAGATTCAAACAATGAAACAAAGGATAGTGCTAATGCTTTTGGGGAATAACCTTTTAAAAAAAAACAAAACATTTCTTGAAAAATTCTTTTTTGTAAATGGTTTTGAAAATAGTTTCAGAACGTTTTAAAAACTTTTGCCCAGCCTGGTAACCTTCTGCTCTGATACCAAGTGTAACACCCCACCTCCGCTAAGGTCACTCACAAAGGGAATGCATTAGTTTTGGAGGGGCGTTTTCTAAGTAACAAGATAGAGAAATATTACAAGACAGAACATATAAAACAGCGGAAGAATAATTAAAAGCCAAACTTCATTACTTTCAAATAGTAGCAAGGTCAAAAGCCTTTTACATCAAAATACCAAACAATCAAATTCATTACATCAAATACTGTCTTGCAATAGTAAAGAAGCATAAAACCATAATAAAAAATTATTCCCCAAATAAAGCAGTAAAGAAGCCATAGCCAAGAAGGATCCAAGCCATGCATGAATGAGTCTTGAAACTTGGAGAAAGAGAGATAAGCAGATGTATTTCCACCCTGAGAACCTGGGGGGAAACGAAAGAAAAGGAGGTGAAACAAAACGGGTCAGTCATAAAGACTGGTAAGTCCAGCGACTTTCAGTATAAAAACAGCTAAAGTTAACATGACATGTATAAACTGAAAGTAAACAAAAGCACGATGACAAGATAGGTAGGATAAACCAGGATAACAAGATAAACTAAGTATAGCATCGCATGTTCACCATTCTCTGCACCACCTATACTAGTATCCCAACACGTGCCCTGTGTTAACCATGAAATGATCCCTTGCCCAAAACTATGAAATGACCCATTACTTGGTCCTACGAAACAATCTTTTAATCGATCGGCTCCCTACAAGTTCTAGCTCGCCATGTGTCGGTGTCTTATGGCCCTATCATGAATGTAGATACATGTGCTGGTCTCACCATAGGGTGTATCAAGCCCTAGGGTGACAAACCCGACACGAACTAAGATTGCACAGTGTTATATCTAGTGATGCCCAGAGCCTGCTTTTTCAAATTCGGAATACGTGCACGACCGTAGTCCGCCTGAACCTACACTGACGCACCCCTCAACCGTCGTTCTGATCTCTTACAATCAGCCCAGTAATCGTGCCCCACCCTGCCTAGTTCCAGGGTACCTTGATACATCTATGTGGGTTACTGCTGAAAATGATCATGCAACTAGGGTTTCCTAGGGTCTATTCGTATACCCCCAAACTATGTTAAATTGGTTAAGTGTTGTCATTCAAGTTCATGACTTAGCCTGCCTATGTATCTTGTCAAATTGGCTAAGTGTTGTCATTCAAGTCATGAATTAGCCCTACGAATCAAGTGTCAAATCGGTTAAGTGTTGTCTTTCAAATTCATGACTTAACCCTACGAAATGTGACATTAATTAATTAATTAATGCACCACAACCTCTCACATTATACCTGTTTATGTGGTCACTAGATATGTCGGGCGGTTCCTGGCAGAATTACACCACAACTTAGTCTAACCTCGGGTTAAAGCGCGATATGACTAACTTCCACATTAGGCCTGTTGTTTGCGGTCACTGGATATGCCGGGCAGTTCCGGGAAGAATTAAACCGTGCAACTCATCCTAACCTCGAGTTAGCCATGTTCAAGTTCAAGTTTAATCTAGATGTCAAGTTCATGTTCAGGTTTCTAGATGTCAAGTTCATGTCAAGTTCATGTTCATTTTCAAGTTCAAGTTACAACTACGTTCATGTATCAACTTATTCCTATTATCAGATTCATAGTTCAATTCATGTTAATTTCATGTTTTTCCTAATTTACCCCAAATCGTATTCGCATAGCACGTATAACTTGAATAAATCTAAATTACAGGTTAATCTAGATTCAGAATAAAAAGGGAATAAACAAGAAATCATGATAGGCAAAAGGATAAGCATAAGGTGATAGTAAGGATTATAAATCTAGCATGATATAACTTGAATAAATCGATTACAATATTACAGACATATAGATTCAATAAAGGTTATGAACATGAGCGGGTTTGAATTACAACTAGATTTAAGAACATGAATAGATCCAATTTGATTACATAGAAAAATTCCCAAAACAAGATCCAAGGAGAAAACTAGAATAGATCTGAATCGATATTCAAACTTAAGTCTAATTTATCACATGTCCATATTAAATTTAATTATTTGAATCTAAAAGTAACTTGGACTTATAGTTCGTGGATTAAGAATTAGAGTGCAAAGATTGATTCTAGAAACGATTGTTGCAGTTGTTGAATCTCTATTTAATCTTGCAGGAGAAGGAAAGGATTTGTTTTTCAAGAGAGAAGCAACATGGAGGCCGTGGAGAGAACCAAAGAAGAAGAAGAAGAAAGTGAGGTGGAGGCTCCTTTGAGAAATTAGGTCTTATTGAAAATAGGATTAGGGTTATGTTAGGTTTCTTTTATAGGCATATAGAGAGTACTAGAACCCTTAGATAAGACTAGGAACAATCTGGACCGTTTAGAATGCAAAATCAAGTCAGCAGGAATAACCTAGAATTCTTTGGAAATTCCTTCTCGTCGTGGGCGCACTTCCCAAGTGCACCAGCACAAAATTGCATGGGCGCACTTCACAAGTGCGCCAGTGCAACCTTTGTGCTGGCGCACTTACCAAGTGCGCCAGTGTATTCTGGGTCGTCCGTTTTCCGCTAACTTCTTTCGTTCGTATCTTCTTCATCCGATACCCGTTTTACGCAAACTTGAGCTCTATCTCACCAAGAATTTCGAGAAGAACGTGATAGCATAACCCATTTCCCTTAATTCTTATTTTAAAATTTAATTATACCTTGATTTGTTATTTTAAAATGTTATTAAAATATAGGGTATTACAGTTATTAACATTGGAAAACATTTCCATTGCTTATTTACATGTCAACAGAACATTTCATTTTCTATGTTAAGAAAATATCTATGATTATATTTGGAAAACGTTTCCAAAACTCATTTATATGGATTTCGAATGAACGTTGTATAAAACATCGTTATGACCCCTCAATCCATAAATTGCTTAATACTTAACTTTATCTTTAACTAACCTTCTGTATCGAACCTCAACTATTTCTTAGTCAATTTCAAAGTCAATCAAGCTGGGGTATAATTACCTCAAAGACCTTAACTGAACAACGTTCTTAACCTTGCAAAAGATAAAACTCCCCTCTCCAATTTCTACAATCATTTGCTTATGCAAATTCTCGGATTCAGATTATGATCCACTTTTTATATGAAAAACATTTATTATAACGCTAACGTTATAAACCCTACTTATGAAATATCTAACTTAATGATCTAACTTTTATTCCTACATTTAGATAAATAACTAAACAACTAATTTATTAATAATAAATAAGTCTTGATTAAAAACCGAAAAATAAATAGTACTTTCCGAATTTGATATAAACGAATTCGACGTGAAATCCTCTTTCGAGTGATCTCTATTCGATTAACTCTCCTTTGAATAACTTATATTCAACTAATTCTCTTCGAATAACTTTATTCGATTATCTCTCTTCGAATAACTTATATTCGATTAACTCTCTTCTGATTAACTCTATTCGATTAACTCTTATTTGGTTAACTCTATTCAATTGACTCTATGTGATTAATTCTTATTCAAATGACAAATATTTGAATAACTAATATTCGATTAACTAATATTTGATTAACTGTAATTTGATTAACTATATTCGACCAACTCACTTTCGAATTACTATATTCGACTAACTCACTCTCGAATAACTATATTCGACTAACTCACTTTTGAATAACTATATTTGATTAACTCTCCTTGATTTAACTCTTATTCGAATAACTAATATTCTGTTAACTCTCTTTGATTGACTCCTTTCGAATAACTGATATTCGATTAACTTTATTCGATTTAATCTTATTCAACTAACCTTATTTGCTTTATAAAGAATTCTTTTTATAACGTCTATTCATTTATAAAGATTTCCTTTTAACAACGTTTATCCACTTTATAGATGTTCTTCGTTTCTCCACTTATAAAGATTTCCTTTTTATAGCATTTATTCACTTTATAAGTGTTGAGTTCACACTCTATTAAAATATCGGTATTAAAACCAATTTCCACTTCTATATATAAGTTCATACTTATATATTCCATTTATCCAATGATAAATATTTTTACTTAATTTATAAAACATTATTAATTAATTTATCTTCCCAATTTATCTGGTTTAAACAGATTTCTATTTATTATGCTTTAAATAAATCTTTTCCCTTTATCTGTTAAAAAACAGATTTCCATTTGATATTTATTTTCCACTTATTTCTTTTTATAAAATTCCATTCATTTTATAAAATTCTTCCTTTTATAATATCCTATTTATTTTACAAATATTTCCTTTTCAATTCTATTTGTTGTACAAATATCCCCTTTTCAATTCTACTTGCTTTCTAAATAAATACTCCTTTTATAATTCAATTTATTTTCTAAATAAATATTCCTTTTATAATTCTATTTATTTCTAAATAAATATTCCTTTTATAATTCTATTTATTTTCAAAATAAATATTCCTTTTATAAAATCCTTTGATTTTATAAATAATTTATTTTCAAAATATTTTCTTTCATAAAATCTGTTGATTTTATTAAATTCCTTTATTTCAATATACACATTGAAATATTCCTTTTTACATCCTAGGGTTTATTATGGTATTTAAAATACCAAATAACAATGATCAATATCATTCTAACACATACAATCAATAAAAGATTATACATCACACATATATCACAATATATGAAAAACAGTAAAATAAATGTTGAGGAATCCAGACGGATCCCTCCAACCTGTTCTCCTGCATGCACAGATGTTAAACAACATAATGTAACATCAATTTCATTTCTATATGAAATATTCTGATAGACAGAATCCATATTTATTTAACGATACATATTTTATAACTATATCTACATTTTCAAACAACTAACTAGCAATCAATCAAAAAATCATCATAAACAGCATTAAATCATTTTTATCACTTCTAAAATACGTTTATAAAAACATAAACTTATCAGAGTTAGTGAGTTTGACTCACATTGGACGATCATCGTTAAATAACTATAATTGTCGCTTAATTCAGTTCAGTCGTTTAATTCTGCCATAAATTCAAATGAGCTTTGAATGATTCCAAGCTGACTTCATTTCGTAATCTACGTCAAATGCAATCCCAATGGTACCAAGTTTTAGCAAATCTGATAACGTGAAATGAGTTATTAAGTTTAACAAGTTAGCGTACTATTTGATTTTAAAAAAAACTTAATTCCTTTTAAATGGCCTTCACCTTTTCTTCATCGGCCCACGGCCACACTTAAATTGCTCCATAGCCCATCCGCCCTCAAACTGTTCTTCCCGGAATAAATGAAAAACTCACTGCACCTTAATTCATTCACACCGGCCATTATCGAATTTCCTCCCCACGTTTCAGCAATCACCCCCGTCACGCCCAACCAACCCTTCCTCACCACTAAATGGGCATTAACAAATCTTTGAGCACCCAACGATTACATCTGAACCATCCTTAGCTAACACTTCAACACAATACATCTTCTACTGTGCTCTTTTCTCCCTCAGCGATTCACCTTTTTCACCGATCCATCACCAAGAGCCTGCAGCAAGATCAAAAACCCACATATATATAACAGTACACATATGTTCAAGAAAAGTACTCTTCTCCTTTCCCATTTAAAAAACCATGAACACCAAAAACCCAACACACCATCATACCCCTGAAAAAGGCCTTCTTCCCTATCAAAACGAATCGGTGTCTGCTCCTCCATGGCCGCAACTTCCAGCTTAAATCCCCCTTCTCCACTTCAACTATGAGTTCACCATACAAACACCAAAAACTTCTCGACACCGCCTCATACTGACTGCATCAGACTCCTTCATTCACTTACACCACCCTTCTTCAATCTCCTTAATCACTTAACCGATCCACAAAAATACCCTTTTCCTTAACACATGATTTTCTTCAGCTAATCCTTCTTCTTACCTAAGAACAGACCAACTTCCCACTGCTTCATGCGACGAGCTCCTCAGCAAAGCACCCCGCGAATCCGTCCAACTCCAGATTTGTCACGGGCATCTCCTCCGTTTTACGTCTCTCGGCCTCAACAGAAAATCGATCGATAAAATTACATCGAGCTCCACAAAAGTAGTCTCAGTGTGAAGAGAAAAGTGGCGCGATTAGAACGGATCCAACTTCGTGATTTTTAGGAATTGTTTTGTATTTGTTTTTGATTTTGCTGCTGCGGATTTTGGTTGGAGAATGAGAGAAGAGTGGCGGCAACATTTTCTTTATGCTAAGAGAAATTAGTTAGGTGAAAAGGGATGGAGTATTTGATTTATAAGAGTTTTTTTTGCAGATGTTATGCTCCCAAGTTTTTGGTTTGAGGCCATAAAGAACTGGTGGCTGAAAGAAAGAAGGCGTGGCTCTTTGTTTAGGTCTAGGACGTGGATGGATAGGTATTTGTAGAAGAGAATTAATATTTTTATTTATTTTAATTTCGATGCATATATTACATTTAATTTTATGATCCTCAAATTTTCTAATTGATCATCACTCACATGTATATATGACTCTTCAGGCCAGGTACAACACCCCCTTACTCATATAACGAAAAGGTATATCCTTGCCAAGACAGGAAAAGCATGCGTGTCAAAATACTATGTACAATATATTCATATATGAATGCTACAAACTGAAATAAAAATACCATTGTAATGAGCAAGGCGCCACGATTTCAAAAATATAAAAATATCGGTAGATTAACTTATATTTTTGAAATCCCAAAATATTGATATAGGGTGCAAAATACTCCAATTAAAAAGTTGCGTATTTAATTAATTAAAAATTACAGTAAAATTCTAAAAATTAAATTATCACTACAACTAAAAGGATTTGTCCAAATTCGAAACCAATATTTAATTATATTAAATAAACCGTTATGGCTTATACGCGATTCCACGATGCTATTCTGAAAATTTTATTTTGTCATAACTTACAATCTATATGACGAAATCTCGATTTTTCTCTTCCATTAGAAAAATATAGCTTAACAGATCCGTACTCTTCTTGTTTCACTGAAATCCGACTTAAAACAGATTCTGTATATCCAGTTGAAGTTCAAAACTCAAATTACGAACTACCGCGATGTTTCAGGTTCGTTATGTATACAATTATAAATTATACGTTCAAACGTTGTTATTCAAATAGACTCGTTATTATATTTCGAATCTAAGCGCAACCAAATCTCTTACACTGTCCAATTCACACAATATTGTGAATTCTACCAGTTTTGATTATTTCGGAATTAAATATATTATTCTATTATTTGATATTAAATTAAATATTCAATATTATTTAATTCAGGTCATATTAAATCTATAAATCACCATTTAAATAATTAAATAAATTAATTATTACATCGTAAAAATACGGGTCATTACAAAACCTCTCGCTAGATGTGTGCCTTTAAACTACCATCTAAAGAATAGGGGATCATATTATTATGCAACTTAGGATACTAGTAGGTGATGCAGAGAAATCAGAGAGAAAGAGAAACAAGGTAAATAAAGAATCAGAGAAGCAGGGAAGTAGAGAGAGTAGAAGCGCACTAAGCTTATCCTTATCCTTATGCTTGTGCTTATCTTTTGTTGTCCTGTCATACTTTATGTCATGTTTATATCTTGTATCCAGTTTATTCATGTCATGATGCTTTTACCTATTTAAATGCTGGAAGTCACTGTTCTCGCCAGGCTTTATGTCGGACCCGTTTTGTTTCCTCTTCTTTTCTTCCGTTCTCCCCTCCCCCCCCCAAGGTTGTCAGGGCGGGAATATCTCAGCTTAGTTCAGATCGCTCCTTTTCCAGGTTGAAGATAGTAGATGTATTGCTTGGATTCTCATATCTTTGGCTATGGGTGTGTTTACACTTTTATTGGAGACTTACGCTATTATAAGATGTTTTTATGCTTCTTATGTATTTGGTAGTTTTTGAATCAAGACAGAGGTTTTAATGTAATGGGTTTTGAGTATGATTGACATAATTGATGTAAAAGCTTAATTGAACCACGATGTTTATGAAATGACTTCATTTTCCGCTGTTTAATTTGTTTGCCTTGTAATTTATCAGTATCTTTTACCTATAATGCTTCACTGAAATTAATGCATTCCCTTAGTGAGTGACATTAACGGATGTGAGGTGTCACATCTACAATCGAATCCGGCCAAATACTTCAAATGCTTCCATACTGCTAACATTGCTCCCAAACTCGCATGTCTTCGACTTAATGTATCAGCCATAGCATTACCTTTTCTCGGAGCATTAGCAATGCCAAAGTTATATAATGCCAAAAGTCAATCCACTGTTGTCGGTAAAGAACCATATCCTTTTAGGAGAAAAGATACTTTAACAACTTATGATCGCTGAATAACTCAAATCTAACTCCTAAAAAGTAATGCCTCCATATCTTCAGAGAAAACACTATCGCCGCGAACACGAGATCATAAGTCGGGTAATCCCTTTCATGCCGCTTCTGTTGTTGACTCGCATAAGCCATAACTCTATCTTTCTGCATTAGCACTACTCCAAGTCCAGTGCCACATGCAACAGTATATACTACCATATTTTTTTCCCTCGGAATAATAAAAACAGAATGGCATAGAAGGGCGAAGAACTCCAAAAGACCATATACATGCTAACTAATTATGGGTGAGGTTGGCCAATAGGATAGAAGGGCATTAAGGGCCAGGATTTTAGTTCAGATTTAGAGGTGCCTTTCATTAGTTGAGGGAGGGGTCTAGTGGGACCATAACCACTGGAAACGCAGACCTTAGCATCTGCACATCGACAGATATTTGAAAAGCTCCGACTGAGTTCCGTGTTTCTTGAGTAGCCCTGCCATGGGACTCGGGCGCACATTTAGAGGACATGTGCAAGTAGACACCGAGTACGATTGACAATACGTACGTGGGGAAGTTTAGGTACATACATATCGCTTTGGGTGGTGTATCATAGACTATACGGCATTATTCGACAAAGGAACCTAGTGGGATCTAGGTATTATTCGATAAAGGAACCTAGTGGGACCTAGGTAATATTCGATAACGTAACCTAGTAGGATCTAGGATGGTAGTCCAAGCCTTATGTAATGCAGTGATGGCAGTTCTACGCAGAGGTAACGCTGATATATATATATATATATATATATATATATACAGAAATATGTACGACATTCGACATTGGATAAGGGACTGCATACATACGGAGGAGACCGTGCGAGTAGGGTGGACCTTAGTTGGGGGTAGCTAGATATACACCATATTAGGTTAATCTACTAAGGAGTAGATGTGTGTGACGTGTGTGTAAGCCTGAAGTGCTAATATCACAAATAACGTAATAACTAAGAAATTGTAACTGAATGGTATATGTAGGATTATCCAAAAGTTTATTTTAAGTCCAGTCACCAGAACTTATGTTCTGACCCCCTCCTCATAACATACTCGTAGGTTAGGCTTGTGGCAGAGATATGATAGCTTGGGATACTGGTTAGGCAGTATATTTATTAAGGTGAAGCTATATTTTGATTACATTATATTTTGTTCCTTCCACTGTGAGATGTTTTCCAAGCTCTGACATGTTTTTATATTTCTGTCTTTTCTGTAGGATACCAGAGCACCCAACTCAAGTTTCGATGGATTGAATTTTTTGTAAAAAAAATCGGTCTGTCTGGATCCGGGTTGTTACATCTGGTATCAGAGCTTCGTTTTAGGGATCTTAGAGAGATAATGAGTGAGCGTATTTGTATTTTCAAAATTATAAATATTATATATATATAAACCTAGATCCATAAAGGAGCCCACTAAATAGGAAGAGTAAAATATGGAAAGAGTCGGGATATCTATTTTGTAAACTAAAGGAATGGACATAGAAATTTTGAGACCCTTTGGTGGTTTGGTTGGAAAGTGTACAACATGTTTGGTATTGGAGAAAGAAAGCATCCCATAGGATGGAAACTGAAATGTTAGTATTTCAGATTAGTGGGTTTAGAAGAAGAACCTTATAAGTTATATAAAGGTTGAAAAGTGGAAAATGGATTAGGAATATATATAGTTGAGAGAATTGAATTTGTGAAAGTGTCTAGGAAAGCCTAGTTTAGTTGGAAGACCCACTTTGAATCTAGCCCAAAGAAAAACATTAAAGAACTTGAATTTGTAAAAGTTTTGGCAAAAGAGTTTTAATCTTAAAAGTATTTTTGAGGAAAAGATGCAAAGAACATATTTAGTGCATGTTGAGTTTTAAAGAAAAAGGGGCATGTTTTTGAAAACAACGATTTCTTGTTTTAAAAGAATTATCTCATGAAAAAGTGCATATTATAGAGCATGTATAGCTCGCTAGTTTTCATATTATACTATATGAAAAGATTGAAAAGAAAGTGTTGAATTTTGTAAAAGATGTTTTGAAATCTCTACTCTATTGACAATAAATTTTGATTATTGTTTTAAAAAGAAATTTTATTGGTAGGAAAAAAAAATAAGTTTCTGGAATTAAGGATAGAGTAGATGTTTACACCTTGTAGCAAGTAGCTGAACCAAAATTGTAGGTAGAAACAATGTAAACCTAATTAAGAAGTAGTTGTCCTTTTACACTCCAGATTTGAGATTTGAAAAAAAAATGTTTTGCATTTTTTTATTTTGTGATGTGTTTTTATGGTTTGGCAAAAGTGAGTTTTGGTAAAGAAAATGAAGTTTTTGCACTTTTAATTTTTGGAAGAAAAATGTAAAAAAAAAAGGCCAAACCATGTTTTAAAAAGAATGGAGTAGGTAAGGGGTAGAGTCTAGAGAGAATGAGAAAAGTTTGAGGCTATGAAGTAAATAGCAAGTATTGTCTTGGAATATTAAAAACAAATTCCCATACAATGCATAAGCATTATAAAGCCTAGAATTGTTTCTTGAGAAAAAGAGAGAAAAGCATGGGCTAATGATGCACAACAAGGACTAGTAGTGACTACTAGGTAGTGAAGGGCAAGTAATTATGTAGATCCTGTAGTTTGGGCTCGCAATTGTCGGAGGTGACATAGTCCTAAGATTCTTGGCCCGTAGTAGTAGCTATGTAGGATGTTGTTGAGTTGAAAACAGAAAAGCTGTGAATTTTTTCATTTTATACCTTTTTGTGACAAAAGAAATCGAATTTAGAAAATTAGAATTTTCTAAATTTCGAAATTTAATGACGATTGATCGGGTTTTAGATGCGACAATTGGATGAACTATGCTCTTATTCTGTAAGAGTGTGGGAAAATTTGGGTGAAAAGTGTTTTGATTATCAAAAATATTGCATTCATATATTACTGCAAGTATATTTAGGAAGTGAGCATCATGTTTTGAAAGAGTTTTTAAAAGTTTGCATACATATAGGTGGCCCCAAATTAGGCATACATGCATTACTATGATGTATTTCACTTCGCACATGCGCACAGTATTTGCAAAAATTGGATGCACACATGATGGATGAATATAATGCGAGGGATTATCTATTTTACTTCTATCGAATTTCGGGGACGAAATTCCTTAAGGGTGGGAGAGCGTAACATCCCGCATCTTTTAATATAACTAAAAATGTGCAAAAATACATATATGTATAGATATATAAATAAAGGTGATGTGCAATTTAAATCAATTAATACATGGAAGAGAAGGAAAATTAATATGATAACCATGTATGTAATAGAAGAGATAATAAAATAAAGATATTTATTTAAATATTAGGAATTGAGTAAAACGGATATAACCATTACGTTCGCCTCGAAATTCTGGTTCGGTTGGACACCAAGTTTGCGTAAAACGAACAACGTATGAAGAAGTTATGAGCCTTAGAAGTTTGTATACACATAAGGAACACATATATATACACAAAATCATCTCCATATTCAAAACAATTCAAAAACCAACGAAGGCAGCTAATCGGGAAAAATCATGCCCAGATGGTGTCGACCCCTCTTAAGGGGGGTCGTCATAGGTGTCGACCCCCCTTAAGGGGTGTCGAGCCCCTATATCAGATCTGGTGTGGATTAATTGTTACGTTTCTGGACAGTTTTTTGGCTCTATTCGTAGACCTAGAAGCTATATAAAGGACCCAAATCACATTGCTTTCTTCACCTAAACTAATGGTGACGCCATGGCGCTACTCAAGCCTATTCTTCTCCTTCTTCTTCCTTAACTAATCTAAATCTATTCAAAAACAATGGATCTAAACTTATTCTTCTTCAACAAAAGTTAGATCTAGGATTTCCACTACTTCAAATTAATGAGAAAAGAATTTAGATCTACGATCTACGCCACACGAAAGGGGAAAAACCATGGATGCTAAAAGTAAATCAGATCTAGGATTTTGGAAAGCAAATCAAGGTGAGTGGATTTAAAATACACTTGTTGTATAATGGTATGAGTATCGTTTAACATTCCCCGATGTAAAATTTTAACTTAATGAACTAGTTAATGACTACATTCTTTAAGCCTAGGCTACCTTCGAGCCTAGTCCAGATCTCGTTACAAATAATATTAAGGTAATTTGGAAGAATATTGGGAAATTATTGAGGTATAATCTGTAATTGGGAATTTTGGAGCGTAATTCATAATAGATCTTTGAGTGTATAACTTGGGATTGAGAATCTAGGGTAAACATCACATAATTTGGGGTCCCGATCTAAGACATTAACAGGAATATGTGTGAATTTATTTGAAATCATTAGATATGGAATGGGATATGGGAAGAGATTATTCATGTGAATCTAATATTATGGGTTTGAGGCAATAATTATAGGGTAAAGTTGAATTGAGGGGAATAAACCACGTTGGGATAAATAATACTCGGAAGTAAAATAAAATATTTGAGATTGGGAAAATTAAGGCATAACCTATATTTGGGATTTTCAAAGTAATTGGCATATTAAGCCTTAATTTAGGCATGGATTGTAAATGAACTATTTGGCTAAAGATGAACATGCCTAAACCCGAGGTTAGAATGAGCTTGCGATAGAGGTCTGCCTGGAACCGCCCGACATAACTATCAACCGCAAGCAACAAGTCTAATGTGAGAGGTTGTAGACATAATTACATGATGCCTAGACATGAGATTAGACTGCATTTGCGGTAGAAGTCTGCCAAGAACCGCCCGGCTTATCGAGCAACCGCAAAGGGTTAATCTAATGTGAGAAGTCTAGTGTGTATACATATAAATAAATATGTTTATATAAAAAGTTAGAATTAATGACATGAGTTAATTAAAACACTTAACCAAGATAGCACATGTTTTATTACATGAACATAATAAGAAAAGGGGTTAAGTGAGTTTGCTTGAATAAGTGGGTGGGGTTAAGTCAATTTGGGTGAATAGACAATACTTAACCAATATAACATGTGATTGAGTAAGTGGATGGGGTTAAGTCAACTTGGGTGGATGGATAGACAAACTTAACCAATATAACAACACTGAAGTAAAGAAGAACGGGGAATGATAACTGTAACACCCCGAATTTCAATTAACACTAATAGTTAGTAATTAAAGTATAATTAATCTCAGATGGGAGAACCAGGGGAAACGGGCTGCGTCATTGCGTTCGTCTCGGAAAAATGCGCGAAATAGAGTCCGAGTTTTCGAAAATCGGAGTCCGTATGGCCCAGTTATGGCCCGATGAAGTTTGCAGAAAATTTGAAACTAAAAACAGATTTATAATTTAAATTCAGATTTTAAAATAGAGCAGGCGGGGCCAGGCGGGAAGGTTCCCGCCCTACCCATGTCGACAGGGCTGTCGACAGGCCTGTCGACAGGGGTGTCGACTTGCCTGTCGACTTGCCTGTCGACAGGGGGGTGACGCCCAGTGAAACTGGGTGCACCAGGTTGGGTTCTTGGGCTGGCTTGGTGGGCTAGTTCTGGAAGCTTCTTGGATCTGACGGATCTAATGGTCCTAAATTAATCTAGGGTTAATCTAAGGGTCTAAAATGCAACCTAATCCTATAAATAACACCCTAACCCTACCCTAATTCATTCATAATTAAACCTAGTAACTAAACTATGGCAAAATGCTAGCTCTCATGGCCTCCACTAATTTATGAAGAGGGTTGCATGCTAATCACTCTCTAATCAACCTCTAATCTCTTCTTAGCATCTTAATCTTCTTTATTTGGTGTGCAAAATTGCTAGTTGTGAGTTTCTATCACTTTGATGATCTTTTGGTAAACTAATTAGATGAGATGTGATGAGATTTATGGTTTTGTATGTGGGTTAATGAGCTTTGAATCATATGATATGATGTTAGCATTAATCTTATGTTTATGCATGTTGAGTATGTATGTTTATGCATGTTGAGTATGTAAGTTTATGCAAGTTTAATATGATGTATGTTATGTTTGCATGATGCTAAATATGCAAGTTGTGGGCTATGTAATCATATGCATGTTATGCAAGTTCATAGTGATATGCTATGCAAGTTACATGTTTGTTAATATGCAAGTTACATGTTTGTTAATATGCAAGTTACATGTTTGTTAATATGCAAGTTACATGTTTGTTAATATGCAAGTTACATGTATGTAAATATGCAAGTTACATGTTTGTTAATATGCAAGTTACATGTTGGTTAATATGCAAGTTACATGTATGTAAATATGCAAGTTACATGTTTATTTATGTGCAAGTTACATGTATGTAAATATGCAAGTTACATGTTTGTTAATATGCAAGTTCATGATGACACATTATGCAAGTCTATAATCTAATATGCAAGTTTGTTATGCAAAATGAATATGTAAGTTATGTGACTTATTATATGCAAGTTATGTGACATGTTATGCAAGTTCATATGCAAGTTATGTGTTTGTTAATATGCAAGATGGCACCTTTGAAACATGTTCATTCATATGCAAGTTGACACCTTTTATATGTGTTATATCATGAACGAAATTACGTGGGAACGATGGGGTAATTAAATGCATAAGTTAATAAGATTGTGTGAAATTAATATAATTATGCATAACACAAAATAAATAAACATAGTATGGGAATTTGCCTATTTAGTTAGGTGTACCCATACTATGTGTTGGGAATTTACCTATTGAGTTAGGTCTACCCCATGGGAATTTACCTATTAAGTTAGGTCTACCCATGTTAAGAAAACTTGATTAATTAGGGATAATTAATATAAAATTATGAGGGTGATTAATTAGGTGTAATTAATTGACTAAGACACGAGGTTGGACTCAGTTATAGCGTAAAACTGCCCGGACCCAACCGGCTTAACCAGTTGCTACAAATGTTAGCCCAATGTGAGAGGTCTTAGGCACAAACTAAATACGTAATTAATGTAAAGACACGAGGTTAGACTCTGTTATGACATAAGGCTGCCCGGACCCAACCGGCTTAACCAGCGGTCATAAAAGACAGTCTAATGTGAGAGGTCTTTACAAAGGTTACGTTCTTAATTAATTAATTAAGAAACACTTAACCACATTAGCATGTAGAGGGACATGAGGGGTTAAGTGGGTGCCTTGGGTGGCATGAGAAAATCTAGTGGTTGCCTTGGGTGGCAATAGAAAATACGATTAGAATACTTAACCGAAATGAAACATGTAATTAAAACATGATTAAAGGGTTAAGTGGGATATACTAGAAAAAGGGACAAGCTTAGGTGGGTAGCTTGTGGAGGCCCATTTCAACCAGTAACCCATACGTATCTTTGTGGGCTCGACCCATGTCGAGGACGGGACATGCATACTGGGCTTGACTGTAAGAGGCAAACGGGTTAGCGGTGGCAACGCAAGTCCAACGGGCTTCATATGCGTGAGTGGGCCCGGGCTGGTAGGTAAGCCGTTGTTGCATCGTGTAGATATAAGCCGTGCACCGATAGTTTTATCAGGTTGCCACGTTGGGGAACGGTACACCCCATGGTGAGGCCAGCACGGGTATCTACGTTAGGGAGCCGATCGAATGGGGAGTAGTGTGTACACCTAGTGGATTGTAGGGCCCCGTGGCGCCTACGTGGTCACCTAGGGGTACGCAAGTACTATTTAGTAAATTTTATAAGTCCTTGGGTGGGATCAACCTTTAGGTTAGAAACGACTGGTGTGGTGCAGTTTAGTAATTTATCTTAGGAAGGGTAGGTGCGTCTTTATCCTTTATCTTCGTTTAGTTGACTGCTTAGGGTAGCCATTCATCCCTATATGTTACCGTATATCAGTTCATGTCTTCTCTGGTTACTTTAACGATTGTATTGTTAAAGTTATAGGACTCGCTCAGACTTATGTCTGACCCCGTTGTTTTTATCTTTTTCCCAACCCTCAGGTCCTGTGGTGGATCCTAGCAGTAGTGGAGCTTGATCGGATTGCTGTTCCAGTCTTGAGGAGCTTGGATAGATGTAAAGCTCCAGTTATCCAGTTATCTTTTCTTTTGTTTTGGCTATTGTATGAGAGTGGGATTATGTACTCCTTTATTTTGATGGATATTGTACTTGACCTTTATTGTGGTTTTATGATGTAACCAGACATGTTTTACTTCCGCTGTTATGAGATGATGTTTTAAAATTTCAAGTACTATTTATATCTGTCTTGTTGTAATTTTTCTGTTCTATATTCACTAAAATACTCCACCGATGCTATGGCATTCCCTTAGTGAGTGATCATAGCGGGAGTGGGGTGTTACACGTGGTATCAGAGCTCAAGGTTACCAGAACAGATAATTTTTTTTTTAGAAAAACTATTTTCTAAGAGTATTTTCGAAGAAAGTATTTTCAAAAGCATGTCTTTTAAAAGAAAAAGTTTTTGAAAAAGAAAAGCATAATCCCCAATAGCCATATCTTTATCTTTCGGAATCTCCTTTTTGAATCTTTCCTCTTTCGTTTCAGCATGGCTGAAGATCTTAACATCCCGGAGGGTTTAGTTATACCACTATGGTATAGGTGGTTGCAAGAGGCTAGGGCCGCGACTGCGGGTCCAGCCAATGCTACTACGCCAGAGACAACCGCTCCTCCTCCTCAGCCTAGAGTGGATAATTTTGCTAAGGTTTGCAAGGAGTTCAAGGCTATAGGAGGAAAACCTTTTCTAGGTTCAGAGACTTTCGTAGAGGCTAGAGATTGGCTTAAGGAAGTGGAAGAGTTGCTAGATATCTTTGAAGTGGAAGAGGGAAAGAAAGTCAAGTTGGCGGCTTGGTTAATGAAGGGAGAGGCCTCATTCTGGTGGGAGGTCACTAATGGAGAACGCCCGGTTGACTCTTGGGCAGATTTCAAGCAAAGGTTTGGGGCTAAGTTTCTCTCAAGGGCGGAAGAGAATCTGTTTATGGAGAAGTTCTTGAATTTGAAGCAAGGGAATCTCACGGTGAAAGAATATGTCAACAAATTCAATCAATTAGCAAGGTTTGGCATAGAGTTGGTGAATACACCGGAGAAGAAGGCTTTGAGGTTCGTTAGAGGCTTGAACGAACCATTGCAAGGAATAGCTATGACTCACATTCCTATGGGGGCCACTTTTGAGAAACTTGTCTACATGGCACTTATGCATGAGGATGATAAGAATTCTAAGGCACCAGAGAAAAAGGGGGATCAGAAGAAACCGCAACAACAACAACAAGGCAAGGGCGGAAAAGGCAATGGTGACAAAAAGAAGACGAAGAAGAAGTGCTTCAATTGTGGAACACCAGGACACCTTAGTAAGGATTGTCGCAAAAAGAAGAAGACTGGTTGCTTTCATTGTGGTGAAGCAGGGCATCTAGTGAAAAACTGCCCAAAGAAGGGGCAGAAGACGGGGTCTACCTCAGGAGGTCAGGTGCAAGCTCTTATAGCACCACCTCAGTCAGGGGGGCAAGTTCAGGTTCTCTCAGTTCCACCGATTCAGCAGAGAGGTAGAACTATTTCCGTTGAAAGTCTGGTTTTTCTGTTTGATCATCCAGTTCGTACTTTGTTTGACTCTGGCGCATCGCATTCTTTTATCTCATCATCGTTAGTTGAGTCACTGCACTTAGACACCAGTCTAGTTGATGATCCCTTGGTTGTTTCAAACCCAATTGGGGGCTCTATATATCTGTCTATGATATGTTTGGGTTTGAAGATTTCTATACTTAGCGTTGAGTTTAGATGTGATGCTTTTGTATTGGGCTTCACAGGCTATGGGTTGATTTTGGGCATGGACTGGTTATCCAGTAATGGTGCCGTTCTTGATTGTGAAAGGAGAATTGTCAGGCTTATGACCCGCTTGGGTAATACTCTCGAGATCTCTTGTAATCCCATGGAATCTGTTTTGCTAAGTTATCTTGAATCGCTCGATGCTTCGGTCGAGAGTTTGCGTTCTGTCAGAGTAGTCCGGGAATATCCGGATGTGTTTGAAGAAGTAAAGGGTTTGCCTCCGAAGCGGGAGATTGATTTCCGAATTTATTTGGTGGATAATGCCAAACCAGTGTCTTTGCCAGTGCGCCACATGGCTCCTCGTGAGAGAAGAGAACTTCATAAGCAAGTAGGGGAGTTGCTTGAGAAGGGGTTCATAAGGCGAAGTATATCGGAGTGGGGAGCTCCAGTAGTGTTTGCCACGAAGGCGGATGGGTCCCTCAGACTTTGTGTGGATTATAGAGAACTTAATAAGCTCACGAAGAAGAATAGACACCCATTACCAAGAATAGATGATCTCTTTGATCAGTTGGTTGGCGCCTCAGTGTTTTCACAAATGGATTTAGCTACAGGGTTTCATCAGTTAAGAGTGGCGGAGGACAGTATAGAGAAGACTGCTTTCCGGACTCCGGATGGTTTTTATGAGTGGCTAGTGATGCCATTTGGGTTGACAAACGCCCCTGCATACTTTGTTGATTTAATGAGTAGAGTGTTCAGAGAGTATCTGAATAAGTTTGTAGTAGTCTTTGTGGATGACATCTTGGTCTTTTCCAAGAGTGAAGAAGAGCATGCCTTACATCTCAAGGAAGTGTTGGAGACTCTTCAAGCACATAGTCTTAAAGCTAAATTCTCTAAATGCCATTTTTGGAGAAGAGAAGTGCGATTCTTAGGGCATGTGGTCTCTAAGGAAGGGATAGCTGTGGATCCCGCAAAGATAGTATCTATCCAGGATTGGAAAGTTCCTAGAAATGCTACCGAGGTAAGAAGTTTCTTGGGGTTGGCAGGATATTATAGGAAGTTCATCAAAGACTTCGCGAAGATATCAGCCCCATTAACCCGCTTGACGAAGAAGAATCTGGTTTTCTTATGGGACGTAGATTGTGATGATGCTTTCCGACGGTTAAAGAGAGCTTTGACCACCGCTCCAGTTTTAGTGCTTCCAGATGGGAGTAAGCCGTTTGTTGTTTATACCGATGCTTGTGGGACAGGATTAGGCGCAGTCTTGATGCAGGAGGGAAGGGTAATAGCCTATGGAGGGAGACAATTGAGAGTGCATGAGAAGAATTACCCTACCCATGATCTAGAGTTGGCCGCGATTGTTTTCGCACTTAAGTCTTGGCGCCATTATCTTCTTGGTGAGAGATTCGAGTTGTTCACCGACCATAAATCATTGAAGTACTTATTCTCTCAGAAGGATTTAAACTTAAGACAGCAAAGGTGGATGGAGTTCTTAGCATCCTATGATTTCGAGATAACGTATACTCCTGGCAAGGGTAACGTGGTGGCAGACGCCTTAAGTAGAAAAAGGCTATCTTTGAGTCCATTGTTCGTGGAACGACGAAGCTTGGAGTTTCTTTCTTTGTTTGACTTCAGACCTTCTGTTGATTTTGTACCTGGTTTGTTGGCATCCTTGGAGGTTAGACCTACTCTTTTGAGACGGATTGGCGAGGCTCAGCGAGACGACCCACAGTTGGTTAAGTTGGTAGAGAAGCTTATGAGGGGGGAATCGTCCAGCCATTTGGGTAGATACACCATAGATGATAAGGGATGGTTGCATAGAGACGGTAGACTTTGTGTACCGCAAGATGAGGGTTTGAAGAAGGCTATTTTGGACGATGCACATCGTTCAAGAATGACTATTCATCCCGGTGGAGACAAAATGTACCAAGACATGAAGAGAGTTTTCTTCTGGGCCGGTATGAAGAAAGAGGTGGCCGAGTATGTGGCTAGATGCTTAGTATGCCAACAAGTTAAAGCGGAGCAAAGGAAACCCGGTGGGTTGCTACACCCATTGGAAGTTCCGCAATGGAAGTGGGATAGTGTCTCGATGGATTTCATCGATGGGTTACCGAGATCGAGGAAGGGCAATACGGGAATTTGGGTTGTGGTAGACAGACTTACCAAAAGTGCCCATTTTATACCCGTGAAGAGTAAGAGGACCGCTCCATGGCTTGCTTCGGTCTATGTGAGAGAGATTGTTAGATTGCATGGCGTACCATCCAGCATTGTGAGTGATCGAGATCCTATCTTTACTAGTGAGTTTTGGAGAAGTTTGCAAGAGGCGGTAGGGACTCAGTTGTGTTTGAGCACCGCATATCATCCTCAGACGGACGGTCAGACCGAGAGGGTGAACCGTATCTTAGAAGATCTCTTGAGGCTTTGTATCTTGGATTTTGGAGGTACATGGGAGGAACATCTTCCTTTGGTGGAGTTCGCATATAATAACAGCTTTCAGTCCAGTATTGGAATGGCTCCTTTCGAAGCTCTTTATGGAAGGCCTTGCCGATCTCCTACATGTTGGTGGGAATCTACGGATAAGATCTTGCTTGGGCCAGATATGGTTAGAGAGACTTCAGAGAAGATTGATTTGATTCGAAGACGGATGAAGGCAGCACAAGATAGACAGAAATCTTATGCGGATCGGAGAAGGACGGATCTTGAGTTTGAGGTTGGGGATATGGTTTTTGTCAAAGTATCTCCATTGAGAAATGTGGTTCGCTTTGGGTCCGTTGGGAAGTTAGCACCGAGATTTGTTGGGCCGTTTCCTATTAAGGAAAGGATTGGACGGATGGCATATAGGGTGGAGTTGCCCGACAGACTTAGTGGTGTTCATGATGTATTCCATGTATCACATCTGAGGAAGTGCTTACATGAGACCGCGGAGGTGGTAGAGCCGAGCTTGCTTAGAGATGTAGAGGTGGAGCGTAATGCGACGATTCGACGAGCTCCTACTCGCATCCTTGGGTCAGAAACTAGGAAGTTGAGGAACAGAGAAGTCCAGCTAGTGAAAGTGCAATGGGGAGATGACGAAAGCAATGCTACTTGGGAGACGGAAGCGAAGATGCGTTCTTTGTATCCATTTCTTTTTGAGAGTATGTCTTTTAACTTCTCCTTTATTGCTTGTCTAGTACTTATCTTATCTTTAGTATATCCTCTCGCTAGTACCTATGACCTTTAGATAGGGTAAAACCTATGGTTGAAACATGTGTTTGAGACATGTTATGGTTGATGGATGCATGTGGATGCAATTGGTTGCTAGTGGTTGCTCGTGGATGCATATACACACACATTAGGCACTAGATCGGCTCAGACACTTCATGTTGCATATTGCATAAATGGATGTGGTAGTTAGATTGATGGATGTATCATGGATGTGTTATCATATGGATGATGCATTTTTGTGTATGGTTGTGCACGCATGTAGAAATTTGTATGTGTCAATAGGGTTTCGCATACATACTGGATGCATGGCACTATCATGGTTTGCATTAAGGAGGTCGACTGGATCAGTAGACCGCCTGATTTTGCATTAGTATACGGACATACACACACACTTTCTGCATATGTTCATACATCATTAGAAGTTTCTAAGGATAATGGTTGCTTGTGGTTGATGGTTTAGTAGATGGTTGTTTGGTTGGTAGGATACGTTCTTCTTAACTTAGAGATTTCGAGGACGAAATCCTTTAAGTAGGGGAGAATGTAACACCCCGAATTTCAATTAACACTAATAGTTAGTAATTAAAGTATAATTAATCTCAGATGGGAGAACCAGGGGAAACGGGCTGCGTCATTGCGTTCGTCTCGGAAAAATGCGCGAAATAGAGTCCGAGTTTTCGAAAATCGGAGTCCGTATGGCCCAGTTATGGCCCGATGAAGTTTGCAGAAAATTTGAAACTAAAAACAGATTTATAATTTAAATTCAGATTTTAAAATAGAGCAGGCGGGGCCAGGCGGGAAGGTTCCCGCCCTACCCATGTCGACAGGGCTGTCGACAGGCCTGTCGACAGGGGTGTCGACTTGCCTGTCGACTTGCCTGTCGACAGGGGGGTGACGCCCAGTGAAACTGGGTGCACCAGGTTGGGTTCTTGGGCTGGCTTGGTGGGCTAGTTCTGGAAGCTTCTTGGATCTGACGGATCTAATGGTCCTAAATTAATCTAGGGTTAATCTAAGGGTCTAAAATGCAACCTAATCCTATAAATAACACCCTAACCCTACCCTAATTCATTCATAATTAAACCTAGTAACTAAACTACGGCAAAATGCTAGCTCTCATGGCCTCCACTAATTTATGAAGAGGGTTGCATGCTAATCACTCTCTAATCAACCTCTAATCTCTTCTTAGCATCTTAATCTTCTTTATTTGGTGTGCAAAATTGCTAGTTGTGAGTTTCTATCACTTTGATGATCTTTTGGTAAACTAATTAGATGAGATGTGATGAGATTTATGGTTTTGTATGTGGGTTAATGAGCTTTGAATCATATGATATGATGTTAGCATTAATCTTATGTTTATGCATGTTGAGTATGTATGTTTATGCATGTTGAGTATGTAAGTTTATGCAAGTTTAATATGATGTATGTTATGTTTGCATGATGCTAAATATGCAAGTTGTGGGCTATGTAATCATATGCATGTTATGCAAGTTCATAGTGATATGCTATGCAAGTTACATGTTTGTTAATATGCAAGTTACATGTTTGTTAATATGCAAGTTACATGTTTGTTAATATGCAAGTTACATGTTTGTTAATATGCAAGTTACATGTTTGTTAATATGCAAGTTACATGTATGTAAATATGCAAGTTACATGTTTGTTAATATGCAAGTTACATGTTGGTTAATATGCAAGTTACATGTATGTAAATATGCAAGTTACATGTTTATTTATGTGCAAGTTACATGTATGTAAATATGCAAGTTACATGTTTGTTAATATGCAAGTTCATGATGACACATTATGCAAGTCTATAATCTAATATGCAAGTTTGTTATGCAAAATGAATATGTAAGTTATGTGACTTATTATATGCAAGTTATGTGACATGTTATGCAAGTTCATATGCAAGTTATGTGTTTGTTAATATGCAAGATGGCACCTTTGAAACATGTTCATTCATATGCAAGTTGACACCTTTTATATGTGTTATATCATGAACGAAATTACGTGGGAACGATGGGGTAATTAAATGCATAAGTTAATAAGATTGTGTGAAATTAATATAATTATGCATAACACAAAATAAATAAACATAGTATGGGAATTTGCCTATTTAGTTAGGTGTACCCATACTATGTGTTGGGAATTTACCTATTGAGTTAGGTCTACCCCATGGGAATTTACCTATTAAGTTAGGTCTACCCATGTTAAGAAAACTTGATTAATTAGGGATAATTAATATAAAATTATGAGGGTGATTAATTAGGTGTAATTAATTGACTAAGACACGAGGTTGGACTCAGTTGTAGCGTAAAACTGCCCGGACCCAACCGGCTTAACCAGTTGCTACAAATGTTAGCCCAATGTGAGAGGTCTTAGGCACAAACTAAATACGTAATTAATGTAAAGACACGAGGTTAGACTCTGTTATGACATAAGGCTGCCCGGACCCAACCGGCTTAACCAGCGGTCATAAAAGACAGTCTAATGTGAGAGGTCTTTACAAAGGTTACGTTCTTAATTAATTAATTAAGAAACACTTAACCACATTAGCATGTAGAGGGACATGAGGGGTTAAGTGGGTGCCTTGGGTGGCATGAGAAAATCTAGTGGTTGCCTTGGGTGGCAATAGAAAATACGATTAGAATACTTAACCGAAATGAAACATGTAATTAAAACATGATTAAAGGGTTAAGTGGGATATACTAGAAAAAGGGACAAGCTTAGGTGGGTAGCTTGTGGAGGCCCATTTCAACCAGTAACCCATACGTATCTTTGTGGGCTCGACCCATGTCGAGGACGGGACACGCATACTGGGCTTGACTGTAAGAGGCAAACGGGTTAGCGGTGGCAACGCAAGTCCAACGGGCTTCATATGCGTGAGTGGGCCCGGGCTGGTAGGTAAGCCGTTGTTGCATCGTGTAGATATAAGCCGTGCACCGATAGTTTTATCAGGTTGCCACGTTGGGGAACGGTACACCCCATGGTGGGGCCAGCACGGGTATCTACGTTAGGGAGCCGATCGAATGGGGAGTAGTGTGTACACCTAGTGGATTGTAGGGCCCCGTGGCGCCTACGTGGTCACCTAGGGGTACGCAAGTACTATTTAGTAAATTTTATAAGTCCTTGGGTGGGATCAACCTTTAGGTTAGAAACGACTGGTGTGGTGCAGTTTAGTAATTTATCTTAGGAAGGGTAGGTGCGTCTTTATCCTTTATCTTCGTTTAGTTGACTGCTTAGGGTAGCCATTCATCCCTATATGTTACCGTATATCAGTTCATGTCTTCTCTGGTTACTTTAACGATTGTATTGTTAAAGTTATAGGACTCGCTCAGACTTATGTCTGACCCCGTTGTTTTTATCTTTTTCCCAACCCTCAGGTCCTGTGGTGGATCCTAGCAGTAGTGGAGCTTGATCGGATTGCTGTTCCAGTCTTGAGGAGCTTGGATAGATGTAAAGCTCCAGTTATCCAGTTATCTTTTCTTTTGTTTTGGCTATTGTATGAGAGTGGGATTATGTACTCCTTTATTTTGATGGATATTGTACTTGACCTTTATTGTGGTTTTATGATGTAACCAGACATGTTTTACTTCCGCTGTTATGAGATGATGTTTTAAAATTTCAAGTACTATTTATATCTGTCTTGTTGTAATTTTTCTGTTCTATATTCACTAAAATACTCCACCGATGCTATGGCATTCCCTTAGTGAGTGATCATAGCGGGAGTGGGGTGTTACAATAACAACCTATTATAAATTAAAATTGCGGTAATGTAAAGATGGTATAATAGGTAAACTTGTCCTAGGGGCAAGCGAAGATTATAACTTAAGTTATAATACATGACTAGAAGAGTGGGACAACTTATACTATAAAATAAGTTGAATATAAACTGCAAATTTAGAAAGAGTTGATGAAGAGAACTTAGTAAGTAAACCATAGTTAAGAGAACTAAGTAAGAAACGATAAAGAGAACTTATTAGTAAACCTTAGTTAAGAGAACTAAGTAAATAACGATGGATTGTGACGAGATCAACAGTTGGGAGTATAATTGAATAAGAAGATATGAGGAAAAGACTTATGAAATAAATAAGTTAAGATGGACAACATGTCGTAGGCTTATTAATAAACATAAGAAGGGATAAGTTATAAATGAAGATTAAGAGCAAGAGAAACTTGGTAATTTGAATTGAAAGTCAATATGGGTAAGGATAACCAAGTTAAAAAAGAAATCTGACAAGATGGGGCAAGCGCATAATTGGATGATTAGACATAGGTCTAACAACACATAAGAATAAGGCGCTTGGACCAGTCCATACGATAGGTGTAACGACCCGGAAATTTAGCGATCTTGGTTATCTGATATACAACACATATCGAACATCCAAGGATCGAAAAAATCCAAATTGTTAATGAAAGAAGTTAGAGGGTGAGAATAGATAAGATAGAAACTTAGAATAGAAGAAGAAAAGAAGAACATACATCAATAGAGGAACACGAATCTCACAGCAGAACGAATAAAATATAACATAACATTTGAAATACAATCAGTATGTATACAATAACACTTACAACACAGCGGAAATAAACAATAGCTATATAATCCTGAAGCCTCCTGCTCCAAGCTCTTCATGTATCTGTAAAATCTCGACTACTTGACTGCCCGTACAAATTTAGGCACCCAAGAGTTTAGGGAAAATAAAAAAAATAAACTCCGGGTCAGTCATGGGACTGGTATGAGTAAACTTCAACACTTGGTTAAATAAAGGATATCTCATAAGACCACGCCGTGAAAACGGAACGGGTTTTTCCCTTATGAGAATCCACATGCATAGTATACAAACAAAACCGCAGGCGCTTATTGGATAATTGACTCCAACTATGACAAGGTATGGGACCACCTACCGCTCATGTATCTCTAGAGGAGAATACACTGGGTTCACAAGAACATCTTGTAACCCGGTTACACTTGACCGACCACTCATTTCGCTTGAGTGTATCGAATGTATATCACCAACGACTGGAATAAGCAACCATTTCCCGATAAGGGACAACATTGATAGATTAAAGAAGGAAATGGAATTTCTCAAGATAGGTGATTATACACCCTACTTCGGTGCGACCGACTTAGCCATGTTGCCTGCCCGATTTTTGTCATTTACCGGATGTGAGGCTTGAAGCTACGCTTATCTTTTTACATATCATATCTTCATTTACTTTGAATGTCACATCGTCATACCCGTTAAATCACAAATTGATTTCTCCAAAAATAACACGGGTATACAGCTAAGAGAAACGAATTCCTCCGCCACCAAACGTGAATACATTTGAAGAGATCAACTTACGCGATACATTAGATATACTCTGTCAGACCTTCGCCCATACAAGTTGTCCTGGGACTGGACAAACCGAAGGCACTATTCAGTGCATCCATCTTAGGCAATGTTATCTAAGATTTATACAACAGCCCTTGCACTTTACTCCATCTTCAATATATTCAACATACTTGATTCGCAATGCTTATGCCAATACGGAGTGGTTCTTCGGATATGAATCCAACCGGTCTCTCCATATTAACAACGTAAAATGGTCAAAACTTTGATAGTCGGTGATTTAACTATCAAATGAAAACATGTCTGTGTGCAAACAATGATCTTATTTCCAAATGGAATTATCGATCCAATCATCAAACATACATGTATGTATATATATATATATATATACGCGCATATTTCCTCATTTCCTATGTTTAGAAAATATACGTTATTAACACTAGAAAACATTTCCATAGCTTATTTACGTATCACTATTCTTCCACATCTATCAATCTCTGACTGTAAACTAGTATGAGAACAATTCCCTATGTATCAATCCCAAAGGTCGAAACCAACATCAGATAGATACTTCGAAAACCTTCAATTTACTAATCTCTAGTCTGTTTCTGATCTTATTTAACTCTATTACTTAATTTCTCATTAACTGAATATTTCATTTTCTATGTTTGGAAACATTTTTGGTTACGTTTGGAAAACGTTTCCAAAACTCATTTATGTGGGTTTCAAACTAACGCTGTCTAAAACATCGTTACAACCCCTTAATCCATTTATCGCTTATTACTTAACTGTATCATTAACTAACCTTCGTTATCGAACTTCAACTATTTCTTAGCCAATTTCGAAGTCAATCAAGTTGGGGTATAATTACCTCTCAAACCTTAACTGAACAACGTTCTTAACCTTAAAATAGATAAAGCTCACTGCTCCAATTTCTACAATCATTTGCTTATGCAAATTCTCGGATTCAGATTACGAATCCACTTCTTTTATGAAACCATTTATTATAACGTTGACGTTATAAACCCCTACTCCTGAAATATCTAACTTAACAGTCTAACTCTTGTTTTGATTAACTCTAATTCGACTTAACTCCATTCGCTTAACTCTAGATCGCAGCGATCACAATGGTTACGCCTGATTCCCTTAGGAAACATCTGACCGCCGTGGGCTATCTGCAGCCCTGCGAATTACGCTAGCAGTCGTGCTAAATGGCAACTCATGCTGAATAACTATGTTCGACTTACTCGACTCGACGAACCATATTCGATGAACTCGACTCGACGAACTTAACTCGACTCGATTTACTCGACTCGACTGACTCGACTCGACTAACTTGGTTTGACTAACCATACTCGACCAACTTGGTTCGACTGACTCGGCTCGAATAACTATACTTGACTAACTCGATTCGAATAACTATATTCGATTAACTTCTTTCGATTAACTAAAATCGATTAACTCCTTTCGATTAATTAAAATCGATTAACTCCTTCCGATTAACTAAAATCGATTAACTCGACTCGACTAACCATGTTCGTTTAACTCGACTCGACTAACTTGGTTTGACTAACCATACTTGACTAACTGGGTTCGACCCACTCGATTCGACTAACTTGGTTTGACTAACCATACTTGACTAACTGGGTTCGACCCACTCGATTCGACTAACTTGGTTTGACTAACCATGTTCGTTTAACTTAACTAACTCGACTCGACTAGCCATATTTGTTTAACTCGACTTAACTTGATTAGCCCGACTCGACTAACTCAACTGACTTAACTCGATTAGTTCGACTCGATTGGTTCGACTCGACTAGCTTGACTCGATTGGTTCGACTCGACCAGGTCCAACTAACTTGGTTCGACTGACCAGGTTCGACTAACTTGACTAACTTGGTTCGATTGACCAGGTTCGGCTAACTCTTTTCGAATACTATATTCGATTACCTAACTTTCGAATATCGTATTCGATTAACTAACTTTCGAATACCATATTCGATTAACTTATATTTGATTAACTTGTTTGATTAACTCTTATCGAATACTAATATGCGATTACTTCTAATTCGAATAACTAAATTCGATTAACTCCTTTTGACTAACTCTTTCGAATAATTATAATTCGATTAACTTGTTTTAACTCTTATCGAATACTAATATTCGATTACTTCTAATTCGAATAACTAAATTTGATTAACTCCTTTTGACTAACTCTTTCGAATAATTATAATTCGATTAACTTGTTTGGTTAACTCTTATTGAATAACTGATATTCGATTTGCTTCTAATTCGAATAACTAAATTCGATAACTCCTTTTGACTAACTCTTTCGAATAATTATAATCGATTAACTTGTTTGATTAACTCTTATCGAATAACTGATATTCGATTTGCTTCTAATTCGAATAACTAAATTCGATTAACTCTTTTTGGCTAACTCTTTTATATCTCGTTAATTTCCTTTTACAATCCTACTTATTTTCCAAATAAATATTCCTTTATTCTATTTATTTTCTAAATAAATATTCTTGTATTCTATTTATTTTCTAAATAAATATTCCTTTATTCTATTTATTTTCTAAATAAATATTTTCCTTTATAATATCCTTCTGATATTTTAAATACTTTATTTCAAATATTTCCTTTTTATAAAATCTGTTGATTTTATCAAATTCCTTTATTTCAACATTGAAATATTTCTTTTTACATCGCAGGGTCTTTTTTTATGATATTTAAAATATCGCATAACAATGATCAATATCATTCTAACACACATAATCCATAACAGATTATATAACACATCATATATCACAATATATGAAAAACGATAAAATAATTATTGAGGAATCCAGTCGAATTCCTCCAACCTGTATCCCTGCATCCACAGATGTTAAACAATATAAATAACATCACTTTCATTTCAATATGAAATATTCTGATCAACAGAATTAATATTTAATAACGGTATATATATATATATATATATATATATATATATATATATATATATATATATAACCCTAACTATGTTTTCAATCAATTATTTAACAGTCCATACACAACAATCAATCAATATTTATCAAAAATAAAGTACAGTTTATAAAAACATAAACTGAGAGAGTTAGTGAGTTTTACTCACATTGTCCGTAATCGATAAATAACGATTAACGGTTCTTGATTCAGATAAGACGTTATATTTCGCTATAACTGGAGACAAGCTCCAAATCACTTCAAACCCGTTCCATAGTGTAGTGTCGGTCCGTATGATTCTATCGGATCCGATCGTTCGAGATTCCCTTTTCTTCCGGCCCATCTCCCATTGAAGCCCAGACCAAAATTCCTCTTTATAATTTAAACTTAAATAAGATTCCAGAAATTTGGGCCTTCACCTTTCCACTCAGCCCACCAGCCCATCGTGCAAATCTTCAAAACGTCGGCCCATAATGATTTCAGCCCGCACCCATAACTCCTTCCCTGACGTCCACAAATCACATTTCCAGAAAAACCATCGTGCCAAATAACTTCGATCTCCTCCGTTTCATTTACTCTCGGCCGAACTCCATTTCTGAACACAACTCCCTGTAAAACAAAACTCAACTACTGTGTATCCCTTCCCCTTTGCTCTTTCACAAACATCATTATTAAAATGATTAACAAAAAGAAACGTTAATCTTCCATTCCCAGTACTCAACACAACAACCCGTGAAGCTCTCCCCTTAACCCACCATGTTGATTCCTTTCTTCAATCCGACAAGTCCGCTGCCTGCTCATTTCAAGGCTACTGCCATGGCTTCTCATGCCAACTCCTCCACAGACCATCACCAACACCACTCGCAAAAAGCCTGTCATCCTTCAAAGCCATAAACGAAGCTTTACTACCCTCGTTCATCCCATATTCTTCACGAAAAACTCACGAATCCTTTTTCCAAATTCACGTCTTAAATCCCTCTTTCAAGCTACACTCCTACCATCAAGTTCGATCACAGGTTACAAAAAGTGATTCCCTATTGAAACGAACGGCAACAGTACGAGTATCGAACTTTTTCACCACAAATACCACACAGATTTTACATGCAAGTCCCAAATACATTCACAAACCTGAATCGATCTACCAAATAAAGGATCGACGCCCCAATTTCCATAACCGTCGAACCCTAGGTTCGCTGTAGAGAAACCCATCGACGGAGCTTCAAGCCGAACCCACTAAAACACATACTAGCGTGAAGAGGATACTCCCAGGAATCCGTTTATATATATATATATATATATATATATATATATATATATATATATATATCCGGATTTATGGATTTTTTTTTATTTTGTTTGTGCATTTTCTTTCTTGCGTTTAACTGGAAAAGGAAGAGTAAAATGGCGGCAGCATTGGTTAGACCTAGGGAAAATTATCAGTTAGGTTTAGATGGGGGTAGGGACTGTATTTATAGTGTTCGACAAAATATCAAGATATTTTGTTTTTATATAAATAGAGATTTTCGATGAATGTTTTCAATCCCAACGATCATACACGATACCCACAAATCATGAAAATGGACACGCCCCTAGAGTTTGACATTACAGACACACTAAAACTGGTTTCATCGAATTCCGACTCTGTTTGCTTACACAGCGTATTTTTAAAGGTCAAATATCGCTCGGTTTACATTTAAATTCACCACGGTCACAGTTTGACTCCAAAAATCATACCAATAGAAATCTAACAATAATTTAATATTCCGGATCCAGTAAAATTGGTTTCGTCGAATTCAGAGGTCGTTTGTAAAATGACTATTTTCTATGGTTTAAATTAACCATTTAAATATTAATATTAAATAATCAATTTAGTTAAATATTAATAAATAAATATTATCGTATATATTCGCATTGGGATATCATACGGTTCCAGAATGAATATATATTCGATGTTCCAAGTCCAGATTGAATCGAATTTCAATTTATATTGAAATTCTCTTTTATAACGTACATAAAGCGTTACGAATTATATACGAATTCCATAGTGCAGTTCTGGAAATTTGATTTGGACATAACTTAAAATCTACACAACGAAATCTCGATTTTTCTCTTTCATTAGAAAAATATAGTTTACCAGATCCGTACATTTTTTGTTTCACAGAAATCCGACTTAAAACGGAATCTGTATATTCAGTTGAAGTTCCGGTCGCCACATTACGAACTACCGCGACGTTTCAGGTTTGTTATATATATAATTATAAATTATACGTTCAAACATTGTCGATTGAATATATTCGTTATTATAATTCAAATCTAAACGTTACCAAATCTCTTACACTATCCAATTCACACAATATTGTGAATTCTACAAATTCTGACTATTTCGGAATTAAATATTATTATTCCATTATTTAATATTAATTAAATATTAAATGTTATTTAATTCAGGTCATCAATATCGCCAAATCGATATTTAAACAATTAAATAAATTAATTATTCGACAGCTAAAAATGCGGGTCATTACAATAGGGGATGAATAACCAAACACGGTAGATCATCACGATGCCGTAAGGCACGAGGTGGAGCGAACATCCATCTGATAATGCAGAAGGCTCCAAGGGATTGGGTTACAAAGCACGTGGCCTCCGAGGACGTGATGGGTACTCTTGGTGTCTCTATGTGTGTGGCAGATGATCCGCCCGTGCTCACAGAGGTTAGGTCTGCATGGGTGAACCAATAAGTATGCCTTGATTGCAATAATAAGGGGCAATCAAAAGACTAAGGTGGCTTAGGTGATTCGGCAATATCAGTTAGTTCCCTGAGATAGGAAGTCGTCGTCTACCTACCATTTTGAGTCAGATCATAGTATGTGAAGCGGAAAGGCGGAGAACTCCAAAAGACCATATACATGCTAGGGTGAGGTTGACCAATAGGATAGAAGGGCATAGAGGGCCAGGGTTTTAGTTCTCATTTAGAGATGCCTTTCATTAGTTGTGGGAAGGGTTTAGTGGGACCATAGCCACTGGAAAAGCAGACCTTAGCATCTGCACATCGCCAGATATCTGAAAAGCTCCCGACCGAGTTCCGTGTTTCTTGAGTAGCCCTGCCATGGGACACGGGCACACATTTAGAGGACATGTGCAAGTAGACATCGAGTACGATTGACGATACGTACGTGGGGAAAGTCTAGGTTTATACATATCGCTCTGGGTGGTGTATCATAGAATAGAGGGAATTATTCGACAAAGAAACCTGGCGGGATCTTGGTATTATTCGATAAAGGAACATAGTGGGACCTAGGTAATATTCGATAACGGAACCTTGTAGGATCTAGGATCGCAGTCCAAGCACTTACGTAATACAGTGATGGTGGTTCTACGCAAACGCAACGTTGATATATAATTATATATATATATATATGTATGTATGTATACAGAAATCTGTACAACATTCGACATTGGATAAGGGACTGCATACATACAGAGGAGACCACGCGAGTAGGGTGTACCTTAGTTGGGGGTAGCTACATATACACTATATTAGGTTAATCTACTATGGAGTAGATGGGTGCGACGTGTGTGCAAGTCTGTAGTGCTAATATCACAAATAACCTAATAACTAAGAAAACGTAACCGAACGGTATATGTAGGATTATCCAGAAGTTTATTTTAAGTCCAGTCACCAGAACTTATGTTCTGACCTCCTCCTCATAACATACTCGCAGGTTAGGTTTGTGGCAGAGATATGATAGCTTGGGATACTGGTCAGGTAGTATATTTATTAAGGTAAAGCTATATTTTGATTACATTATATTTTGGTCCTTCCGCTGTGAGATGTTTTCCGAGCTATGACATGTTTTTATATCTCTGTCTTTTCTGCAGGATACCAGAGCACCCAACTCGAGTTTCGATGGATTAAGTTTTTCGGAAAAAAATTGGTCTATCGGGATCTGGGTTGTTACATCTCTCCTCACTTCAAAGCCAAAAATTACTCCATTTGCATACCCTCTTCTACCATTGATAGAAACTTCATCTCAAATCTGTGTCTGAAGTTATCCCATGTAACAACTGGTCTCTCTGCCCGTGTCACTTCCCACTAATAGGAAGCTTCATCCTTGAGCTTCCATGCTGCTAACCGTATCTTCCTCCTATCCTCTAACTCAAAAAGACCGAATGCACTCTCAGTATCCTTTAGCCAATTTCGTTCCTCTACATAACTCTCAGTACCGTAGAACTTCTTACCGCCCAAGGCGTAGAAATCTTTGCAAGGCTTAGACAAGTCTACTATGCGAGGAGGTGGCAGAGCTATTTCGGGTGCAGCTGGGGGTGGAGCATTTTCGGTAGGTAACGTAGCTTCTAGATACCTACGAAACCATGTGGGAATCTTTATGCCCTCAGGAAGATCGGGTGCCCAAGGCATGCTGAAAAGAGAGAAACAAGGATTAAGAACAGATAGATAGGATATCGAATATGGCTTTAAAGGGATATGCTTTTCCAAAAATAGGTTTTTCTTTTGAAAACTTTGAAAACCTTTTGCTTTTGAAACCAATTTTGAAAACTTTTTCCCTAGTCTTTTAACTTTCTGCTCTAATACCATGTGTGACACCCTACATCCATTAATGCACTCACAAAGGGAATGCACTAAATTCGGTGAAGTGCATAAGGTTAATATGAACAAAATTATACAAGCAGGTATATAAAAACAAAGCAGTAGAAATTAAAATTTTACTTCAAAGCATAGTTTTCCAAGACAGAGTACGAGATAAAACACGTGGAAACATCAAGAGTTCATATAAACTGTAACACCTCGTATTTTCCAAGAATATTAAAATAACAAATTAAAGGATACTTAATTTTTATATAGGGAATTAAGAGAAACGGGCTGCAACATTGTGTTCATCTCGGAATTCTTCTTGGGATAGTGCCCGAGTTTGCATAAAACGGACATCATATGAAGAAGTTATGAAGCTTAGAAGAATTCAAGAATTAGCAGAATTAAAATAATAATAATAATAATAATCATCAAAACCAATTCAAAATCTTTCAAAAACCAACCAACGAACTGAGCGGGAAATATCCCGCCTAGGGGTGTCGACCCCCCAAGAGGGGTGTCGACCCTCCTATTGCAGATCTGGGCAGATACGTTGTTTTGAATGTGGACAGTTTTAATGGCTAGATTCGTGACCCTTAGGCTATATAAAGAAACAAAGACTCATTGTTTTCCAAACCCTAATCTATGGTGTCGTCTTGTTGCTCTAAAATAAATTAAGTCAAGCCTTTCTTCTCCAATAAATCAAAGTAGAGATTAAGCAAGGTTTAGATCTACAACAACACCTATTTCTTCTAAATCCAACCACTGTGAGTTCAGTTATTTTTAGATCAAAATAACTATTTGTAATTATGACATGTTTTAGAATGGATCTAGATCTACGCCTGATTATAAGTCGAATCTTTTCAGATTTGTCTTTACCTTTATATCAGATCAATGATTTTATATGCCTATTGTTATCAGTTTTATCAGATCTATCTTTCCCTATACATCAGATCTATAATTCTATATGCCCATGTTGTTATTGTTATAATATAGATACCTATTTTATTATGTCATTCTCTTTCTTGTTCTTATCTCTTTTTCCTTCCATTTTATTTTATGAACCTAGGCTAACTTTGAGCCTAGGCTGACTCTTGTAAAGGAGCACGCACGAATGGAATACGAGGGACGTTGGGAAATTTGGGCATAATCTATTTTGAAATGAATTTGGACATAACTTGAGATTGGAATTTGAGGCATAACTATTGGTTAGGAATTCGAGCCTAATTCACATTTGAGATTTGGGTAATTGGCATATAAAACCTGAATTTGGGCATAGATTGTAAATAAACAATTTGGTTAGAGATGAACATGCCCAGACCCGAGGTTAGAATGAGCTTGCGGTAGAAGTCTGCCTGGAACCGCCCGGCATAACCAACAACCGCAAGCAACAAGTCTAATGTGAGAGGTCTGTGCGTTAATGAATAATTAATGCTGAATAAGATGAATGCTATGTTATTAATAAACATGCTAAGTGTGGTGGGGTTAAGTTATTAAGTGTAAGAAGACAGTACTTAACCAATATAACATGTTGATTGAATAAGTGGGTGGGGTTAAGTCAACTTGGGTGGATAGATATACTTAAACAATATATAACATGTTGATTGAATGAGTGGGTGGGGTTAAGTTTATTTGAGAGGATGAACAACACTTAACCAATATGCGGAGTATGCAAATGTATGGACAAACCTTAGGAAAACCTAGTAGCGAAGGAACCCATTTCTACAGTAACCCATTTAGGTATCAGACGTTACCCTGAGCTAGGCAAGGTGGGGCACGCTTACTATGATGATTATAAGCGGTTCAAAGAGGCAGAGGGTGTAGCAGTGCAGGTTCCGGCGGGATTAGGGCTTGCATAGGGATTCCTGAGTGGAAGATTTAGACACTGGGCATCAGTAGATATAAGCTGTGCCATTTTTAGTTGTATCGGGTTGCCACTTTAGGGAGTGATACACCCTATTGTGGGACCAGCACAGGTATCAACAAGTAGGGAGCCGATCGATTAGGGGTAGTGGTACGTTCAGCATTTTTTGAGGGGCAAGTAGGCTACCTGTGATTGTATGGGATGGAAACCTCTCCCGGGATATGTGCCTGTAAACTACCATTTGCGGAATTGGGATCATCTTATTATGTAACATAGAATACTAGTAGGTGGTGCAGAGAAATAAGAGAAAGAGAAATAGATAACCAGAGAAGCAGCAAAGTAGAAAGAGAGTAGAAGCGCACTAAGCTTTGTTGTAACACCTCGTATTTTAATTAAATATTAAAATAACAAATCATGGCATAATTAATTTTTAAATGAAGAATCAAGGGAAACGGGTTGCGCCATTGCGTTCGTCTTGGAATTCTGCTTGGAATAGAGTCCGAGATTTTGAAAAACGGAGTCCGGATGAAGGAGTTATGGCCTTTGGAAGAAATCAGAAAATAACCAGAAAAAGAGAAAAAAAATATGCCTGGGCAGTTCGATCTCGGGGTCGTCCTACCCTAGGTGGGGGTCGACCATAGTGTCGACCTCCCCCCCCTCCCCAGGTCGACCTGTTTAGGCCTGGAACGTGCGAATTCAATGTTTTGTTTTCCAGCTACGTGTCAAAAGATTCTGAACAGATCCGGAAGCTTCTAACTTGATCCTAAGGCCCTAAAACATTCTTTAAACCTATAAATAAGTGCCTAACCTAAACCCTAACTTCAATTCACAAATAAATGGTGCCTCCACTATGCCTAAATCTATTCTAGCCTCCTTCTCCAAATTAAAATAAAAGTAAGAGACTTTCTTCTATGAACGAAAATTAAAGAAGGGAATTGGAGAATCAACAAATCAAAGTAAGAACTGTGCAAGGGAACAAATCTACAACAACCTAAATCAAAGTAAATTGTGACGGATCTACAACAACGACATCTACCTTCCTAATCGAAGTCTCGACAAAAATCTAGTTATTCTTTCTAAGCCTCGCAAGGTGAGTCTAAGTTACTTTTGACAAAATAATTTGATTTCAAAGTAATTGGAAAAGAAGTTTAGATTGGATTAAGAACATGTTGTAATCTAAAGCCCTATCTTGTTGGATTTGTTGGAACTATCATGACATTCTTGGATATGGACCTTGACTTTATCTATGATTTGGATCTAAATTATGTAGACATCAAAATTGATTATTAGATTTAGTTTATCACCTTGTGCATATCATGTTGAATCTGACTAAGATGAACACCTAGGTTGTCTAATTGGACCTGGTTAAGTTATTGCGACATCATCAGCTAAGATTAGAATTGATCATTGTGTTAAGATTGTCAACCTAGACCTTGTTAAGTTATTGTGACATCATAATTATGATAGAATCGATGGTTGTGCCTAGATTGTCAACCTAGACCTCGTTGAGTTGTTATGACATCATAGTTATCTTAGAATTGTTAATTGCCACAGGATTATCAAGTTCATATGTTCCCTTTTTGTCATCGTACAAGTTTATGTTCATGCCAAGTTATGTTGAATCACCTTAGTCATCTTTTTTAAGGTTATAGTTAGGTTATTTTATAGCCTAAAAGCCGTTAAACCGTATGCGAATGTGTTAGTTGGACAGTGGGGGAAAAAGGGTTAAATTGGCATAATTGGCGTAATGTTTATATGAATTGGACATATAAATCAAATGTAAGGAAAAAGGGAAATTGTTACCTATAATGACATAGGTAAGAAATTGAATAAGAATGGAATATGGAACAATTACCTATAACGACATAGGTAAGAAATTAGATGCAAATGGAATATGGGATAATTATAATTAAGAAATTATAATTGTGCTTATGACACGAGGTTAGGTTACACTAGAGATGGAAGTCTGCCCGGAACCGACCGGCATATCCAGCAGTCACTAGTGTTGAACCTAATGTGAGAGGTCTAAGTACACAAATACGAAGTGGGCAATGACACGAGGTTAATCCTAACTTGTGGAAGAAGACTACCTGGAACCGACCGGCATATCCAGCATCCACAAGCTGCAGGCCTAATGTGGGAGGTCTAGCCCATTGTAAACCATAAATGGACATGGTAATGAAAAGGATTACTTAACCAAATCTAATACACTTAAATTAGATGAATATGAATTAAAGTTGGGCGGGTTAAGTAAATTGATCTGGATCCGTGGGAGGGTTAAGTAAATCTTGGGTAGGTGGGCAATATTATTATATATAGGCCTGCAAACTTAACCATTAAATAAACATGCTTGGATCAGTGGGAGGGTTAAGTAAATCTCGAGTAGGTGGGTAATATTATTTATATATAGGCCCACAGACTTAACCATTAAATATGCTAGAATTGAACGGTGGGTGGGTTAAGTAAAACTAAGGGGATGGGTTATATCTACATATAGGCCCAAAAACTTAACCTAATAAGGGTTATGTAATTAAAGACACCTAGTGGAATACATAACCAAAGAAAGTAGGAAAGTTATGTATTAAAGACACCTACAGGTAAGCATAACCGTGGAAGTAGAAAGCTATGAAATCAAAGACACCTTAAGGGTATACATAGTCAAGGGGTTATGTATTAAAGACACCTATAGGTAAGCATAATTGTTGGAAGGATAAACTATGTAATTTAAGATACCATAGGGTATACATAGTCAAGAGAAAACCTAGTGGAGATACAAGACAAAGGGGAGAGCTTGTATCATAAGTGTGGGATCCATTTCATCCAGTAACCCGGGGTAGGTATCAATGCATGCCTCCGTACTAGGTGGAGAAGGGGCACGCTTACCGGACTGACTATAAGCGATCCAAAATGAGACGGGTGGTGTGGGCGGCGCAAACCGACTGGGGACATGTGCGTGCATGGGCCGGGCAGAAGGGGCTAAGACGACCGTGACACCAGTAGATATGGTTGTGCACACCATGGGTTGCCACCTTAGGAAGTGATACATCCTACTATGGGTCCAGCACAGGGTATCTACGGAGTAGGGAGCCGATCGATTTAGGGTAGTGGTTAGGATACATTGGGACGTATGCCTAAGTATACCGTTTAGTGGAAGGGATCATCTCATTCTGGATATACTAGTAGATAGTGCAGAGTAGTATTACATAACATACGATTGGTTGGGTTGGGTGATTCTCTGGGTATTAGTCAGATGTTGAATTCGGTCTTCGGGGATAGTATTTTGGGCGTTACTCTCTTAACCAAGGTGTATGGGAAGTCATAGGAATATCTTATATTGTTTAAGAGAAGACTAATGATATATCAGAGGGATCAACTTGTAGTATGGAACTAGTAATGGTGCAGTACAGTGTATAGGTGTGACGTATTACGTAACATACCACTGGTTGGGTTGGGTAGTTCTCTGGGAATTAGTCTGATGTTGATTTCGATCTTCGGGGCTAATATTTAGAGAGTTATACTCTTAACCAAGGTGTGTGTGAAGACATAGGAATATCTTATATTGATTAGGAGTACAATCTTCGTTATACCTTTTTCATCTGTTTACCTTATCACACATGTCCATGTTACAATCATTTTCTTATATCTAGTTTACACTTATATCTGGTTGCTTTACCAATTGCATTGTGAAAGTCACTAGACTCACCAGACTTTAATTCCGACCCTTTTTGTTTTCGCCTCTTTTCTTCCTTTTCCCCCCAGGTTCGCAGGGAGGGAATACTGCTTAGTACGGATTCTTTTCAAAAGCTTGAAGGCTGTTAATGTATCGCTTTGGACTTTCTTTGCTTTTCTCTATGGGGATTTATGCTACTTATTTAAGTTGATGCTTCTTTATGTGTTTTGGAGTTTTTGAAAGAGATTGTAATCCTTATGTAATTGCTTAAGAATGGTGAAGACATTTGTTGTAAGCTTGTTTTGAAATATGGCATAAAATTTTATCTTCTGCTATTTTATTTATCTGCCTTGTAATTTATCTGTTCTATACACTTATGACGCTCCATGAAAGTTAATGCATTCCCTTTGTGGGTGACATTAATGGACGTGGGGTGTTACACGTGGTATCAGCGCTAAAGAATAACAGAACATATAAAAGATTTTGAAAACTATTTTCAAATGTATATTTTAAGAGGTATTTTCAAAAACTGGTTTTTAAAGAAGCTATTTTTCAAAGGAAAGTTTGTTTTGAAAGGCATAATCCCCAAAGGCTATATATCTTTCTTTCGATTCTCTATTTTGAATCTCCTCCTTTTTCTTTTCAGCATGTCTGGAGAACCCATTCTACCCGGGGAGGTACAGATACCCACTTGGTTCCGACGATATCTCGAGGCTAGGGCTAATGTCGCAGGCCCAGCCAACGCTCCTCCTTCTCCCCTAGTTGTAGTCGTTCCTCCACGAGTAGACGCCTTCTCTAAGATATGTAAGGACTTTCGGGCGATGGGCGGAAGATCTTTTCACGGGAATGAGACTTTTGTTGAGGCTAGAAATTGGTTGAAGGAAGTGGAAGACTTGTTTGGTATCTTTGAGGTGGATGATGGAAAGAAGGTTTAGTTAGCAGCTTGGTTGATGAAGGACGAAGCCTCATATTGGTGGGAGGTGATGAATGGAGAACGTGTTGTAGAGTCATGGATGGATTTCAAGCAGAGGTTCGAGTTAAAGTTTCTATCACAAGAGGAGGCGAGTATGTGCATGGAAAGGTTCATGGCTTTGAAGCAGGGAAGCAGGACAGTCAAGAAGTATGTGAATGAGTTCAATCGTTTGGCTAGGTTTGGGATGGAGTTAATCAACACTCCACATAAGAAGGCTTTGAGGTTTGCGAAGGGCTTAAACGAACCGCTTCACGGGTTAGCTATGTCCCATGTACCTACGGGCGCAACGTTTGAAAGATTAGTCGACATGGCACTCTTACATGAAGAAACAGGAAGCAGAAAGGGAGAGGTTAAGAAGGATGAACCTCAAAACAAGAAGGGGGTAAAAGCTGAGGAAACATCGAAAAATAAGAAAGGTGGAAAGAATGACAAGGTTAAGGATAAGAGGAAATGTCATTATTGCGATAAGGAAGGTCACTTGATTAAAGACTGTAAAAGAAGGAAGAATTCTTGCTTTAACCGTGGAGAGGTTGGACACTTTTCTAAAGAGTGCCCAAAGAAACAAGTATCACAGGGACATGGTCAGAGGATAGGAACTTCTAGAGGGCAGGTCTACGCTCTCATGGCACCCGGACAGGAGATAGGTAGGAACATTTCAGTTGAAAGTTTGGTTTGTCTTTTTGATTCTAGCGCTTCATAATCTTTTAGGTCTAGTTACGTGGTTAAATCTCTACACTAAATTACTAGTATGGTAGTAGATCCCGTAGTCGTTTCAAACCCCATTGGTGGATCGGCTCATTTATCCATGGGTTGTGGAGGTTTGAAAATGTCTAGATTAGGCGTCGAATTTGGTTTCGATGCGTATGTGCTCGGGTTTAAGGGCTATGGGTTGATTCTAGGAATGGGTTGGCTTACTAGGTGAGGCCATTCTAGATTGGGAAAGAAGGGTTGTTAAGCTTTCGACTTGTCATGGTCTAACCCTCGAAGATTCTTGTTATCCCAAGGGTCTGTTATGTTTAGCTTCGTAGAATCTCTAGATGATTTGAAATCTGTTCCGATAGTTCGAGGTTATTCTGATGTTTTTGACGAGGTACAAGGATTATCTCCAAGGCGTGAGATCGACCTTTGTATATACTTAGTGGAAAATGCAAAACCAGTTGCATTACATGGCTCCAAGGGACAGGAGGAAAACAAGTAAGCAAGTAGGGGAGCTACTTGAGAAGGAATCATACGAAGCATACTTGAGGAATATGGTGCTCTAGTGGGATTCGCAGCTAAGGCAGATGGTTCGCTTCGTTTGAATATAGACTATGGAGAATTGGATTTTACCTCTTTGATCCTTATGTAGAAGCATATGAATGCAAACATGTGTTTGAGACATGTTATGATTGATGGATGCAAGTGGATGCAAGTGTTTGCTAGTGGTTGCTCGTGGATGCATATACACACACTAGGCACTAGATCGGCTCAAAAACACTCTCATACTGCATATGGACATGTGTGCGTTTTTAATTTTTATGAATGGAAAATGGATGACTCGTCATTATGGATGTTTCATATGGATGAATGATGTGCACACATATAGTGTTTATATGACTAGGACTATTTGCATACATGATGGACTCATGACACAAACATGATTTGCATTAAGGAGGTCAACTGAATTAGTGGACCGCCTGATCTTTTGCATTAGTATTGGGACATATACACACACTTATGCATATATTCATATTGCATTAGGACTCTTTTAAGGACAGTGGATGCCCGTGATTGATGGCTGAGTAGATGGGTGATTGGATGGTAGGACGCATTCTTCTTAACTTGAAGATTTCGGGGACGAAATCCTTTAAGGAGGGGAGAATGTAACACCCCGTATTTTAATTAAATATTAAAATAACAAATCAAGGCATAATTAATTTTTAAAGGAAGAATCAAGGGAAACGGGTTGCGCCATTGCGTTCGTCTCGGAATTCTGCTTGGGATAGAGTCCGAGTTTCCGAAAAACGAAGTCCGAATGAAGGAGTTATGGCCTTCGGAAGAAATCAGAAAATAACAAGAAAAAGAGAAAAAACAATGCCTGGACAGGTCGACCTACCCCAGGTGAGGATCAACCATAGTGTCGACCTCCCCTCCCACCCCCCAGGTCGACCTGTTTCGGCTTGGAACGTGCGATTTCAACGTTTTGTTTTCCTGCTACGTGTCAAACGATTCTGAACAGATCTGGAAGCTTCTAACTTGATCCTAAGGCCCTAAAACATTCTCTAAACCTAAAAATAAGTGCACAACTAAACCCTAACTTCAATTCACAAATTAATAGTGCCTCCACTATGTCTAAATCTATTCTAGCCTCCTCCAAATTAAAATAAAAGTAAGAGACTTTCTTCTATGAACGAAAATTAAAGAAGGGAATTGGAGAATCAACAAATCAAAGTAAGAACTGTGCAAGGAACGAACCTACAACAACCTAAATCAAAGTAAATTGTGATGGATCTACAACAACGAAATCTACATTTCTAATCAAATTCTCGACAACAATCTAGTTATTCTTTCTAAGCCCCGCAAGGTGAGTCTAAGTTACTTTTGACAAGATAATTTGATTTCAAAGTAATTGGAAAAGAAGTTTAGATTGGATTAAGAACATGTTGTAATCTAAACCCTTATCTTGTTAGATTTGTTGGAACTATCATGACATTCTTGGATATGGACCTTGACTTTATCTATGATTTGGATCTAAATCATGTAGACGTCAAAATTGATTATTAGATCTAGTTTATCACCTTGTGCATATCATGTTGAATCCGACTAAGATGAACACCTAGGTTGTCTAATTGGACCTGGTTAAGTTATTGCGACATCATAAGCCATGATTAGAATTGATAATTGTGTTAAGATTGTCAACCTAGACCTTGTTAAGTTATTGTGACATCAAAGTTATGATAGAATCAATGGTTGTGCCTCGATTGTCAACCTAGACCTGGTTGAGTTGTTATGACATCATAGTTAACTTAGAATTGTTAATTGCAACAGGATTATCAAGTTCATCCAGTTCATATGTTCCTTTTTTGTCATAGTACAAGTTTATGTTTATGCCAAGTTATGTTGAATCACCTTAGTCATCTTTTTCACCGTTATAGTTAGGTTATTTTATAGCCTAAAATCCGTTAAACCGTATGCGAATGCGTTAGTTGGACAACAGGGGAAAACGGGTTAAATTGGCATAATTGGTGTAATATTTATATGAATTGGACATAAAAATCAAACGTAAGGAAAAAGGTAAATAGTTACCTATAACGATATAGGTAAGAAATTGAATAAGAATGGCATATGGAATAATTACCTATAACGACATAGGTAAGAAATTAGATGAGAAAGGAATATGGGATAATTATAATTAAGAAATTATAATTGTGCTTATGACACGAGGTTAGGTTACACTAGTGATGGAATTCTGCCCGGAACCGACCGGCATATCCATCAGTCACTAGTGTTGAACCTAATGTGAGAGGTCTAAGTACACAAATACGAAGCGGGCTATGACACGAGGTTAAGCCCAACTTGTGGAAGAAGACTTCCCGGAACCGACTGGCATATCCAACATCCACAAGTTGCAGGCCTAACGTGGGAGGTCTACCCCCTTGTAAACCATAAATGGACATGGTAATGAAAAGGATTACTTAACCAAATCTAATACACTTAGATTAGATGAATATGAATTGAAGTTGGGCGGGTTAAGTAAATTGAATTAAATTCGTTAGAGAGTAATGTAAATCTTGGGTAGGTGGGTAATATTATTATATATAGGCCCGTAAACTTAACCATTAAATAAACATGCTTGGATCAGTGGGAGGGTTAAGTAAATCTCGGGTAGGTGGGTAATATTATTATATATAGGCCCACAAACTTAACCATTAAATATGCTTGAATTGAACGGTGGGCGGGTTAAGTAAAACTAAGGGGATGGGTAATATCTACATATAGGCCCAAAAACTTAACCTAATAAGGGTTATGTAATTAAAGACACCTAGTGGTATACATAATCAAAGAAAGTAGGAAAGTTATGTATTAAAGACACCTACAGGTAAGCATAACCGTGGAAGTAGAAAGCTATGTAATCAAAGACACCTTAAGGGTATACATAGTCAAGGGGTTATGTATTAAAGACACCTATAGGTAAGCATAACTGTTGGAAGGGTAAACTATGTAATTAAATACACCATAGGGTATACATAGTCAAGAGAAAACCTAGTGGGGATACAAGACAAAAGGGAGAGCTTGTATCGTAATTGTGGGATCCATTTCATCCAGTAACCCGGGGTAGGTATCAATGCATGAACTCCGTACTAGGTGGAGAAGGGGCACGCTTACCGGACTGACTATAAGCGATCCAAAATGAGACGGGTGGTGTGGGCGGCGCAAACCGACCGAGGACATGTGCATGCATGGGCCGGGCAGAAGGGGCTAAGACGACCGTGACACTAGTAGATATGGTTGTGCACACCAAGGGTTGCCACCTTAGGAAGTGATACATCCTACTGTGGAGCCAGCACAGGGTATCTATGGAGTTGGGAGCCAATCGATTTACGGTAGTGGTTAGGATATATTGGGACGTATGCCTACGTCTACCATTTAGTGGAAGAGATCATCTCATTCTGGATATACTAGTAGATAGGGCAGAGTAGTATTACATAACATACGATTGGTTGGGTTGGGTGATTCTCTGGGTATTAGTCTGATGTTGATTTCGGTCTTCGGGGCTAATATTTAGGGCGTTACTCTCTTAACCAAAGTGTATAGGAAATCATAGGAATATCTTATATTGTTTAAGAGCAAAGTAATGATAAATCAGAGGGATCAACTTGGAGTATGGAACTAGTAATGGTGCAGTACAGTGTATAGGTGTGACGTATTACGTAACATACCATTGGTTTGGTTGGGTAGTTCTCTAGGTATTAGTCTGATGTTGATTTCGGTCTTCGGGGCTAATATTTAGAGAGTTATTCTCTTAAGCAAGGTGTGTATGAAGGCATAGGAATATCTTATATTGATTAGGAGTACAATCTTCGTTATACCTTTTTCATCTGTTTAACTTATCACACCGGTCCATGTTACAATCATTTTCTTATGTCCAGTTTACACTTGTATCAAGTTGCTTTACCAATTGCATTGTGAAAGTCACTAGACTCGCCAGACTTTATGTCTGACCCTTTTTCGCCTCTTTTCTTCCTTATCCCCCTCCCCCACTCCAGGTTCGCAGGGAGGGAATACTGCTTAGTACAGATTCTTTTCAAAAGCTTGAAGACTGTTAATGTATTGCTTTGGACTTTCTTTGCTTCGCTCTATGGGGATTTATGCTACTTATTTAAGTTGATGCTTCTTTATGTATTTTGGTGTTTTTGAAAGAGGTTGTAATCCTTATGTAATGGTTTAAGAACGGTGAAGATTTTTGTTGTAAGCTTGTTTTGAAATATGAAATAAAATTTTATCTTCTGCTGCTTTATTTATCTACCTTGTAATTTATCTGTTCTATACACTTATGACGCTCCATGAAAGTTAATGCATTCCCTTTGTGAGTGACATTAATGGACGTGGGGTGTTACATTTGTCCTTATCTTATGCTTATCATTTGTTTATCATGCTATACCTTATGTCATGTTTATATCTTGTACCCAGTTTATTCATGGCATGATGCTTTTACTTGTTTACATGTTGAAAGTCACTGGACTCGCTAGACTTTATGTCTGACCCATTTTGTTTCCTCTTCTTTTCTTCTGTTTCCCACATCCCCAGGTTGTTAGGGAGGGAATACTTCAGCTTAGCTCAGACATCTCTTTTCCAGCTTGAAGACAGTAGATGTATTGCTTGGATGCTTATCTCTTTGGTTATGTGTGTGGTTACACTTTATTGGGGAATTATGATGTTTTATGCTTCTTTATGTATTTTGGTGTTTTGAAACAAGATAGAGATCTATATGTAATAAGTTTAAGTGTTTTCAGACAATTGATGTAAAAGCTTGATTGGACCACGTTGTTTTATAAAGTTGATTTTTTTCTACTGTTTAATTTGTCTGTCTCGTAATATATCCGTTTCTTTTACCCATAACCCTTCACTGAAGTTAATGAATTTCCTTAGTGAGTGACATTAATGAACGTGGAGTGTCACACTTGGAATCAGAGTTGAAGGTTACTAGATCAGATAAAAGATTTTGAAAATTATTTTCAAAATGATTTTAAAAGAATGATTTTTCTAAAGAAAAGTTTGTTTTAAAAGACATATTCCCCAAAGCCATATGCACTATCTTTCGATGCCTTATTTGAATCTTTTCTTTTTCGTTTTATCATGTCTGGGGATCTTAATCTTCCTGAGGGCGTACAGATACCCGCTTGGTCTCGTAGGTATCTGGAGGCTACGACACCTACCGAAGGCCAAGCAGACGCTCCTCCCCCAGCTGCAGCCGCTGTTCCTCCTCCTCCTCTGCATGTATATGCTTTTTTCGATGATCTGTAAGGATTTCCGTGCTATGGGCGGAAAATCTTTAATGGGACTGAGATGTTTGTGGAAGCTCGGAACTGGCTCACGGAAACAGAGGATCTGTTTAATATCTTTGAAGTGGATGATAGAAGGAAGATACAGTTGGTCGTTTGGCAATTGAAGGAGGAAACTTCTTTTTGGTGGGAGGTTACTAATGTTGGACGTCCAGTAGAGACCTGGGTAGATTTCAAGCGAAGATTCGAGTTGTACTTTCTTTCGCAAGCTGAGCATAGCTTGCAAATGGAGAAGTTTTTGGCGCTCAAACAGGGAAGCAAGTTAGTTAAAGAGTACATTAACAAGTTCAAGCAGTTAGAGAGATTCGGATTGGAGTTGGTAAATACACCATAAAAGAAAGCTTTTCATTTTGCTAGAGGATTGAATGAGCCGTTTCATGGATTGGCTATGTCCCATATTACAATGGGGGGAACTGTTGAAAGTTTGTTTGATATGACGTTGTCACATGAGGAACCCAAAGGTGAGAAGAAAGAGGTGAAGGTGGAAGAATCACAAAACAAGAAAGTGGAGGAATCACAGAACGGGAAAGTGGAATATAAGAAGGATGGAAGGAATAATAGACCCCGAGATAAGAGGAAGTGTCATAAATGTGGTATGGTGGGTCATTTAGCTAGAGACTGTAAGAGGAAGAAAAAGAAGATGGGTTGTTCCAATGCGACGAGGATGGACATCTTATCAAGGATTGCCCTAAGAAGCCAAGGCAAGGGCAAGGACAAAGGACAGGATCTTCTAGTGGGCAAGTGCATGTTCTCACGACTAGTGTACCTGAAAGAGGTAGGAAAGTTTCTGCTGAAAGTTTAGTTTTCCTTTTTGATTATCCTGTTAGAACTCTTTTTTATTCTGGCGCTTTGCATTAGTTTATATCTGCTTATGTAGTTGAGTCTCTGCACCTTAATACTAGTATGGTAGTGGATCCCATTATTGTCTAAAATCCTATTGGGGGTTCAGGACATTTGTCTATGGTTTGTCGGGATTTGGTAATATCTATTTTTGGCAATGAGTTTGGGTGTAACGCCTATGTTCTTGGTTTCTTGGGCTATGGGTGATTCTAGGGATGGATTGGCTAGCTAGGAATGGTGCCATCCTCGATTGTGAAAGGAGGATAGTTATACTTTTGACTCACCTTGGTAATACCCTCGAAATTTCATGTGACCCTAAGGGTTTTGTTATACTTAGCTACCTAGAATCTCTTGATGCATCTATCGATGATTTGCGATCTGTTCGAGTAGTCCGTGAGTTTTCAGATGTTTTTGAGGAAGTTTAGGGTTCACCCCCAAAGCGCGAGATAGATTTATGCATATATTTGGTTGATAATGCAAAGCCAGTCGCATTACCTGTACGATACATTGCACCAAGGGTGAGGAAGGAGCTCAGTAAACAAGTAAAGGAGCTACTTGAGAAAGGGTTTATTAGGCGAAGCATTTCTAAATGGGGTGCTCCAGTGGTGTTCGCAACTAAGGCGGATGGTTCGGTTCGCTTGTGTGTGGATTATAGGAAGTTGAACAAGCTGACTAAGGAAAATAGGTACCCACTTCTAAGGATAGATGATTTGTTCGACCAGCTTGTAGGTGCATCTGTTTTCTCCTAGTTAGATTTGGCCACTGGATTTCATCAGCTAAGAGTAGCCGAGGACAGTATAGATAAGACTGCTTTTAGGACTCCGGATGGTTTCTTTGAGTGGCTCTTCATGCCTTTTGGTCTGACGAATGCAGCCGCATATTTTGTAGATTTGATGAGTATTGTGTTTCGGAAGTTTCTAAACAAGTTTGTTGTAGTGTTTGTGGATGACATCTTGATTTTCTTGAAGAGCAAGGAAGAACATGCCTTACGTTTAAGGGAAGTTTTGGATACCCTTCGAGCACATCAGCTTAAGGCAAAGTTCTCCAAATGTCATTTTTGGAGGAAAGAGGTAAGGTTTCTAGGTCATGTGGTATCCAAAGAAGGGATAACAGTAAATCCAGCAAAAGTAGTTGCGGTACAAGATTGGAAGGTCCCAAGGAATGCAACGGACGTAAGAAGTTTTCTTGGATTAGCGGGCTATTATAGAAAGTTCATTAAGGACTTTGCGAAGGTATCAACCCCACTTACCAGATTGACAAAGAAGAATCTAACCTTTTCATGGGATATTGATTGTGATGTTGCTTTTCAGCGATTAAAGAGAGCTTTAACAACAGCCCTAGTTTTGATGTTGCCTGATGGGAACAAGATGTTTACAGTATACACGGATGCATGCGGTACGGGACTAGGCGCTGTTTTGATTCAAGAAGGGAAGGTAATTTGTTATGATGGAAGGCAATTGAGAGTTCATGAAAAATACTACCCTACCCATGATTTGGAATTAGCTGCCATAGTGTTTGCGCCTAAGTCTTGGCGCCATTATTTACCTGGAGAAAGGTTAGAGTTGTATACTGACCATAAGTCGTTGAAGTTCCTTTTCTCACAAAAGGATCTTAATTTAAGACAACAGAGATGGATGGAGTTTCTTGCCTCATATGATTTTGAGATTGCTTATACCCCTGACAAGGGTAATGTGGTAGCGGATGCCTTAAGTAGAAAAAGGTTGACCTTAAGTCCTCTTTATGTGGAAAGACAAAGTTTGGAGTACATTTCAACCTTTGATTTTAGACCTTCTTTTGAGTTGGTACCTTGATTGTTGGCATCGCTAGAAATGCAGCCTATGCTTTTGGGTCAGATAGGGACTTCACAATGAAAGGACCCTCAGATAGTTGACATAAAGGATAAGTTGAGTAGAGGAGAGACTTCTAGTCACCTTAATAGATACTCCATAGATGCTAAAGGATGGTTACGACGAGATGGAAGGCTTTGTGTCCCACGAGTAAGGGATTTAGTAAAGATAGTTCTTGAGGAGGCACATTATTCTAAGATGACCATATATCTCGGAGGGGATAAAATGTATAAGGATATGAAGAGAGTTTTCATTTGGGCTGAAATGAAGAAGGATGTAGCAGAGTTTGTTTCTAGATGTTTGGTTTGCCAGCAAGTCAAGGCGGAGCTAAAGAAGCCCGGTGGTTTACTTCATCCTTTTGGAAGTTCCGCAATGGAAATGGGAGAGTGTTTCGATGAACTTTATAGATGGGTTGCCTAGATTAAGGAAAGGCGTACCAGTATTTAGGTAGTAGTCGAAACAGTGGCGGATCCAGAAAATTCCAACAGGGGGGTCATAATATTAATATAACGTCAAAAAGTATAAAAATTTAAACATCGGTAGCACATTGAAATATAGTTTAAATAAAGTTGGTAAGCTACATAGAAATATCGAAATAGACTTACAATTTACTTCTATGATTTTTCATTTTTTGAAAATAATCCATGACAACGTCATTAGATAAATTCTTAAATACATCCTTTTCAATGTATACAACCGAACAATCACTCAACCATTGATCACACATTCGGTTGCGGAGTCGATTCTTCACTATATTCATTCCAGAAAGAACTCGCTCCATATTAGCAGTTGCAACCGGTAGTATCAAAGCCAAAGCAAAAAGTTTATAAACTAATGGATATGTCATATTTCTTTTACTTTTGACCATCATCTAAGTAACATCACTCAATCCCATTAAATTTGAAGAATCAACATTTGTTCGAACATCCATAATAAAAGTCTCAATTTGTTTTGACAATGCTAAAATGTCAATGGTTATCTTTTGGATAAAAGTGAGCCAATCGAGTTAATTTTTGGTTGTCAAAAGCAAGAAAAGAGTATGAGGGATTCAAGCATGCAACACAATGTAACAATTCGGTATTCACCTCATTAAACCGATTATTTAGCTCTTATAGTTGCATATCTATGATGGTGTTGAATAATTCAATATGATAATGGTGAAAATTTGTCACCTCTTCCGCTTTACGACGTGATCTTCCACGAATAACATACAAATCATCCATATTTGGAATTGAAATTAAATGTTTGCTACAAAATATAGATACTTTTTCTACTAAAGCATTCCATCCATCATCCCTCAACATTTGAAGCCATTTTTTAGAAATATCAACAGCCTCATAGTATTTTCTATATCTTGGTCTTTACTCTGCAATGCTTGCGACAACTCATTTGTAACCCCAAGTATCAAAATCGTTAAGTGTAAAGAAAATATAAATTCAAAAGATTGAATCCCTTCAAGTATACGAGATGCTTCAAATTTTTTATGAACATACAATCCGTCTTCTACGACTGCATCAAGAACATCAACCACAGAACCAAATAATGAAGTCAAACTAATGAGTGTCCTATAATGTGATCCCTAACGTGTATCACAAGGACGAACATGAGTAGTCTCTTGATTCAAACCTCTCCCACTTATGATTTCTTCATTTGATAATGCTTCAATTATTTTAATAGCTTGTGATTCTCGCATAATATCATGTCGTTTACATGAACTACCAACTATGCTAACAATATTAGAGATCAAGTGAAAAAGTCCGACAACAAGCACATGTTTTTTGCAACGCCTACAAGAGCTAGTAGAAGTTGATGAGCAAAACAATGTATGAAATGTGCACATTCATTTTTTTTCAAAATCAGAGCTTTCAATCCGTTGTATTCACCTTGCATATTACTAGCCCCGTCATATCCTTGACCACGCAACATAGCAATGCTCAATCCATGCGTGGAAAACAAATCATCAAGTGCTTCTTTAAGTGATTTTGCAGACGTGTTAGCCATATGCTTAAGACCTAAAAATCGTTTAACAACACATCCATTTTTATTTATGAGCCTCAACACGACAGCCATTTTCTCTTTTGTAGATATATCATGAGCTTCATCAATAAGAATGGAAAAATAACCATTTCTAAGTTCTTTAATAATAGAATTAGTTGTTTCAAATGCAGCAGCTCTTACAATATCCTTTTGAATTGAAGGAGCTGTTAACTTCATATTATCAGGAGCATTTTTTAGCTGTGTAGTAAAAGCGCTTAGCGGATCCAATGCGGTAGAGATTCAAAAAGTCACAGCGAGGATAAAGTGAGGAAATATCAGGATATAGTGCATGACTCTGAATAGCACATTTAACTCGTTTATAATGTTTTTGTGAATATAAAAACAATAATTAAATGAAAAACTAGCACCTAGTTTAACTATAATGAGTATATTCTCAATTTTAAACAAAAGCATGCACAAATATCTGTAAATAAACGTGAATTTCTATTTAACTTAAGTAAATTTTATAGAATATTTAGAGTATTTTTATTTCTAAAAATACATATTAAAAAATCCAATTAAGAAACCCAACTTCATAATTTTTACAAAGCATAGATGTCACTTTTCAGTTTGTTTCTTTCATCAAAGATATAACGGGAATATCATAATATAGTGGAAATAACTAGATATAGCGGGAATAGCGGGGCTTAAACCGGAGAGGGTATATCAGAGGCTTTTTGGGAAAATCATAGCAGTGATAATCCGCTATGGGTTATAGCGGGGTTATAGCGAGGTAATAGCGGGGCATAAACTGCACAATTTTTTAGTAAAACATTTCTAACCTCTTCATTATTGTTTGAAAGAAATTGTAATAACTCAATAAAAAGTCCTTTGTTGCTTGAGTTTTCAGATTCATCATGCCCACCAAAAGGAAGACCATGATTCAAAAGAAATCTAGAACATTTAATCGATGAATTAAGTCAAATTCTATAATTGACTTTTGCTTCTTCAGTCATCCTAACAAAATTAGTTTCAATATGTTGTTGTTGATTAAGTAAGTCCCGAATTTTATTTAGAGATTGATTATGAGCAATATTAGGGCCTCCTTCATGTTCTCAAAATTTTATTTTCTTTTTCCAATTTGTGAATCCCTCGCTAACAAATGCATCACCTCCTCCTTGTTTTCCACGTTCATTTTTTGAAAAGATAGCAACATAGACAGTAAGCAACATCTTTTTCAATACTATACTCTAACCACCCGAATTCATCAAACCACGAAGAATTAAATCTTCGCATCGTGCCACGAAGTTTCTTTATTTGAATATATGTTTACGAGGTTGACATGCTCACCTTAAATAGTACTCTCTACGAACTTTTTCACGAATTTTAGGTTCAAAATTCATAATACCTTTCCGCAATCCTGGATCCCCCACAAGTATAGGCAATTCACAAATTTTTTTGGAAGACTCGTCGTTTGTTGGAGATGATGATCTTTCTAGAGAATTTGCTTTGTGTTGTTCATTGTACTTCACTAAAGAAGATTCTCCAACATTGGATTTTGTTTGAAAATATTTCAACATGCTATATAAAAAGTTAATCATTAAATAAAATAAACGAATTTTTTTTATTAAGGCTTCAGTAAGAACCTAATTTATTTTTCTAACAAATTCAAAGTTCAAACATTCTAGTGCAGTAATTACCTACCATGTCGCATACTTCTTCCTATTTTTATAATAACAAGCCTTTATTTAATAATATAATTTTCAAAAGGCAGTGCTAATACTACTAAATACTAATGAATACAAATTGTATATGAATGCTATTGAACAAGGAGCAAATGGAAGATGAAGCAAATTGTATGGTTTTTTTCTTCAAATTCTCAATTCCAAGTTTCCAACAAACATACAATTACCCCCACTTTCAATTTCAAAATCCCTAATTTCAAACAAATATAATATAAATCATAAAATACCTTTCTATTCCAATCACTCAGTCGGAGAATAGCGTAGGCGATGAGGAGACGATGGGTCATAGATGAAGAGGTGGCTCTCAATCTGAGATGCAACTCGCACAAGCGGAGAAAGAAACACCTAATTTTCTATACAGCTCTCAAGATGAGAGAACGCCTAATTTTCTTTGCAGCTCTCAAGATGACCTAATTTTGATTTGAATAAATAGAAGTAACTAGAGCGGTTCATGGAGAGAAAATAAGAAATAAACAATGCCTAATTTTGATTTGAATAAATAGAAGTAACGAGAGCGGTTAGTGGAGAGAAAGGAAGAAATAAACAATGCTTAATTTTGATTTGAATAAATAGAAGTAGCAAGAGCGATTAGTGGAGAGAAAGAAAGAAATAAACAATGCGTTACTTTTTATTTTAGGAAATTAGGGTAATGGGGTATATTGTTTTTTTTCCCAAATTTCAGGGGGTCAATTGACCCTCCTTGCCCCTTAGTAGATCCACCTATGAGTTGAAAGGCTTACTAAAAGTGCTCGCTTCATTCCCGTTAGGAGTAAAAGGAATGCATCACGGTTAACATATGTTTACCTTCGAGAGATAGTTCGTTTGCATGGAGTAACTTCTAGCATAGTAAGTGATCGTGATCTCATATTTACTAGTGAGATCTGCAAAAGCTTGCAAGAAACTATAGGTATACAATTATGTTTGAGTACTGCCTATCACCTTCAAACCGATGGTCAGACAGAAAGGGTGAATAGAGTTTTAGAGGATCTACCGAGATTGTGTATCCTTGATTTTGGAGGGACTTGGGAAGAGCATCTTCCTTTAGTAGTGTTTGCTTATAACAATAGTTACCAAGCTAGTATTGGCATGGCACCCTTTGAAGCTTTATATGGACGACCATGCCGATCACCAACTTATTGGTTGGAATTTACGGATAAGCTTGTGCTTGGACTCGATATTATAAGGGAGACCTAGGAGAAGGTAGATTTGATCTGAAGACGTATGAAGACCACTCAGGATAGACAGAAGTCTTATGCAGATAAAAGAAGAACCAACCTTGAGTTTGAAGTTGGAGATAAGGTTTTCATTAAGGTTTCACCTTTAAGAAATGTAGTTCACTTTGGATCTGTAAGAAAGTTGGCACCAAGGTTCATAGGGCCGTTTCCTATTAAAGAGAGAATTGGACAGATGGCTTTTAGGGTGAAGTTACCTGAAAGATTGGCTGGAGTTCATGATATTTTTCATGTTTCTCATCTATGAAAGTGTTTACACGAGTCCGCATAAGTTGTAGAGCCGAGTATACTTGAAGGGGTAGAAGTAGAACGAGAGGCGACAGCGAGATTCCAATCCGCATTTTGGAGAACGAGGTTAAGAACTGTAATACCCCGTATTTTAATTAAATGTTAAAATAACAAATCAAGGTATACTTAATTTTTAAAATAAGAATTAAGGGAAACGGGTTACGCCATTGCGTTCGTCTCGGAATTCTGCTTGGAATAGAGTCCAAGTTTAAATTGGACTTCGTATGAAGAAGATATGACCTTCAGAAGATACAGAAAATAACCAAGCTCAGAGAAGAAAAAAAGGCCGACCAAGAGGTCGACCTCAGCTACGGGAAGTCGACATGATTTGTTGGGAAACGGAGCAAATTCGGTTTTTAGCACCTGAACTTGTTTTCTGGAGAGATTCGTTGGCTTCTAACCTATTTAAACATCCCTAAACCTTGCTTTCTCTCCACACCAAACCATTGTAACTCTATGCTGCCTCAATCTTAATTAAAATAAATCAAAGGCGTCCTTGTGTTGCTCTAGTTCTTCAAGCAATCAAATTTAGAATTCAAGTAGAGTTTCAAAGGCTAATTCAAAAACTTCAACAACTATTTTCTAAGAATCAAATCACTGTAAGTTCACGAATTACTTTCAGATTTAAATAACCAATTATAATATGGACATGGAATAAAGTGAATTTGGATCTACGCTTGATGTTGTGATTATCTACTTGGATCTATTCTTATCTCTTGTTGAATCTATGATTATGGGATTATTCTATTTGATTAATTTGAATCTATCTATGTTGATTGAACCTAGTTTTGTTCAAGCCTTTCATGTTCATAATATTATTCACAATCAGATCTATATGCCTGCGATGTTTTAATCAGTTTATTCAGTTATATTATGTTGTACACCAATTCTAATAGATCTGTAATTCTCGTATTTGGGACTATCATCTTATGCCTATTCTTATGCGTATCTTTATCATGTTATTCCTGTTTATTCCTTTTTATTTACGAATCTTGATTGATCTATAATCTAGGTTGAATCACGTTATGCGTACAATGAGAATACGGGGAAGGTTTGGGTAATTTGGGGCATAACATGAAATTGACATTATTGGCATAACTTGAACATGAACATATTTGTAAATTTGGTAATTGGCATATGACACCTAGAATGGACATGAACTGTTAATTGGCTTAAGATGAAACATGGCTAAATCGAGGTTAGAATGAGTTTGCGGCGGAAGCCTTCCCGGAACCGCCGACACATGCAGCAACCGTAAACAATAGGGTATAATGTGAGAAGTTAGTCATAGCGTGCTTGAACCCAAGGTTAGATTGAGTTGTGGTGTTGACTGCCTGGAACCGCCCAGCACATCCAGCAACCGCAACGATAGGTCTAATGTGAGTGGTTGATGCATTAATAATCAATTAATGCTAATGACACATGCTAAGTATGGTAGGGTTAGGTTAACAACACTTAACCAATTTGACATTATGTGTAAGTAGGTTAAGTGAACATGAACTGATAGACAACACTTAACCAAATTTGTGGGGTATACGAATAGACCCTAGGAAACCCTAGTAACGAGGACTCATATCAGTAGTAACCCACATTAGGTATCAATGGTACCCTGAAACTAGGCAGGGTGGGGCACGATTACTGGGCTGACTATAAGCTGTCAAAAGTAACGGCAGGGGGTGCGGCAGTGTAGGTTCCAGCGAACTACGTTCGTGCACGTATTCCAAATTAGGAAAAATAAGGCACTGAGCATCAGTAGATATAACGCTTTGCATCTAGTTTTGTGTCAGGGTTGCCATCCTAGGACTTGATACACCCTATGGTGGGACCAACACAGGTATCTACATGCAAGTTAAGGCCGATTGACACAGACACAAGGCGAGCTAGTACAGGTAGGGAGCCGATCGAGTAAGGGTTCGTTTCATGAACATATGTTGGGACATTAGTAAATGTGGTGCAGAGAATAGTAATCATGCAATGTTATACTTAGTTTATCTTGCGTATTGCTTATCCTATGTTACCTTTTTATTCTTATCATCATGCTTGTATCTTACATTCAGTTTATTCATGCCATGTTGTCTTTACCTGTTTATCGACTGAAAGTAACTGGACTTACCAGGATTTATGTCTGACCTAGTTTGTTTCGCCTCTTTTCTTCCGTTCCCCCCCTAAGGTTCTCAGGGAGGAAACACTTCTGCTTAGCTTGGACTTCTTTCTGCTACAAGTTCATCGATCTATTGCTTTGGACTTTGTCTCATTTCAGCTATGGCTTGCTTTGCTTTATTGGGGAACACTACCGTTTGTTTTTTTATGCTTCTTTGTTTTTAAACAAGACAGATGTTTTTGCTTTGTAATTGGGTATTAGATGTTGATGGGTTGATGTTGAAAACAATTATTGTACAACTTGGTTTTTCTGCTACTGTTTTATAAAAGGGTTTGAAGTTCTTTTACTTTATTTCTTTTCCATTATTTTGTATATGTCTGTCTTGTAATATATCTGTTCCAGTACCCATAATACTCCATTAAAGTTAATGCATTCCCTTTGTGAGTGACCTTAATGGACGTGGGGTGTCACATTTGGTATCAGAGCAGAAGGTTACTAGATTGGGCAAAAGTTTTTTTTTAAAAAATCCTTCTGAAACTATTTTCAAAATGTTTACAAAGAAGCATTTTTCAAGAGAAAAGTTTCGTTTTTAAAAGGCATATTCCCCAAAGCCATGCACATTATCCTTCGTTTCTTTGTTTGAATCTTTTTCTTTTTTCAGCATGTCTGGGGATCTCAATCTTCCTAAGGGTGTACAAGTACCAGGCTGGTTTCGTTGGTAATTAGAGGCCACGGCACCGGCCAAGGGTCAAGCTAATGCTCCTCCCCCAGTCGCGGCTGCTCCTCCTCCTCCTCAACCTTCGCGAGTAGACGCTTTCTCAAAGATATGTAAAGACTTCCGTGCCATGGGCGGAAAGAACTTCATTAGAACCGAGACCTTCGTGGAAGCACGGAATTGGCTGAAGGAAACCGAAGACTTGTTTGACATCTTCGAAGTAGAGGATCGAAGAAAGGTTCAGTTGGCAGCATGGTTTCTTAAAGAGGAAGCTTCATTCTATTGGGAAGTCACCAATGCTACTAGGCCAGTTGAGACTTGGGTAGATTTTAGAGGGAGGTTTGAATTAAAGTTTCTATCGCAAGCGGAGGAAAGTCTACACATGGAAAAGTTTTTATCTCTTAAACAAGGAAACAGGACAGTCAAAGAATACGTAAATGAGTTCAATCGGTTAGCTAGGTTCGGACTAGAGTTACTTAAGACTCAGCATAAGAAGGCTTTACGTTTTGCAAGAGGGCCGAATGAGCCATTACACGGATTGACCATGACTCATATTCCTATGGGAGCGACCTTTGAGAGATTGGTCGATATGACACTACTTCATGAGGAAGATAAGAGTGATAAGAAAGAGGTCAAGGCGGATGAGTCTCAGAACAAGAAGGTGGACTTCAAGAAAGGAGGAAAGAACAACAACAATAATAATAACAAGTCACGTTAGAAGAGGAAATGCAGATACTGTGGTATTGTTGGGCATGTAATCCAAGATTGTAGAAAGAAGAAGAGAAAGACGGGTGGATGCTTTCAATGTGGTGATGCTGGACATGCCATCAAAGATTGCCCAAACAAGAAAGGGCAAGGGCAAGGGCAAGGCCAGAGAGAAGGACCTTCTAGAGGGCAATTGCATGCTCTCCCAGTAGCCATACTTGAGAGAGGTAGGAATGTTTTCGTTGAAAGTTTAGTTTTTCTTTCTGGTTATCCCGTTCGAACTCTATTCAATTCTGGCGCATCGCATTCTTTTATTTCTGCTTCTATTGTTGAGTGTCTGCACCTAAGTACTAGTTTGGTAGAGGATCCCGTTATAGTTTCAAATCCAATTGGTGGTTCAGATCATTTGTCTATGATTTGTTTGGATTTGAGTATATCTATCTTAAGCGTTGAATTTAGATTTAATGCTTATGTTCTCAAGTTTATGGGCTATGGGTTGATTTTAGGGATGGACTGGTTATCCAGTAATGGAGCCACTCTTGATTGTGAAAGGAGGTTAGTTAGACTTATGACTTGCCTCGGTAATACCCTCGAAATCTCGTGTAACCCTATGGGTTCAGTCATGCTTAGTTACCTCGAATCTCTCGATGCATCCATTGATAATTTGCAATCTGTGCGAGTAGTCTGAGAATATCCCGATGTCTTTGATGAAGTGAAGGGTTTACCCCCAAAACGCGAGATAGATTTCCGTATATACTTGGTTGATAATGCAAAGCCAGTTGCATTGCCACGTTAGACACATGGCTCCAAGAGAGAGAAAGGAGCTTAGTAAGCAAGTTAAAGAGTTGCTTGAGAAAAAGTTCATTAGGCGAAGTATTTCAGAATGGGGTACTCTGGTGGTACTCGCTACTAAGGCGATGGTTCGCTTCACTTATGCATGGATTATAGAGAATTAAACAAGCTGACCAAGAAAAATAGGCACCCACTTCCAAGAATCGACGACTTGTTTGACCAGCTTGTAGGTGCGTCTGTTTTCTCTCAACTCGATTTGGCTACAGATTTTCATTAGCTAAGAGTGGCTGAGGATAGCATAGATAAGACTACCTTTAGGACTCCAGATGGTTTCTTTGAATGGCTTGTCATGCCTTTTGGTTTGACGAATGCACCCGCGTATTTCGTGGACTTGATGAGCAGGGTGTTTAGGGAGTTCCTTAACAAGTTCGCAGTAGTCTTCGTGGATGATATCTTAGTTTTCTCAAAGAGTGAGGATGAACATGCCATGCATCTCAAGGAAGTTATGGATACGCTTAGCACATCATCTTAAGGTGAAGTTCTCCAAATGCCACTTTTGGAGGGAAGAGGTGAGGTTTCTTAGACATGTAGTATCCAAGGAAGTAATAGTTGTGGACCCCGCAAAATTAGTTGCGGTGCAAGATTGGAAGATACCATGGAATGCAACGGAAGTGAGAAGCTTTCTCGGATTGGCGGGCTATTACAGAAAGTTCATTAAGGACTTTGCAAAGATTTCAGCCCCACTTACTAGGTTAACGAAGAAGAACCTAACCTTTACTTGGGATTTGGATTGCGATGTTGCTTTTACACGGCTTAAGTGGGCTCTTACAACAGCCCCAGTTTTGACATTATTGGATGGTAATAAGATGTTTACAGTATACACAGATGCGTGTGGCACGGGATTAGGAGCTGTCCTAATGCAAGAAGGTAAAGTTGTGTGTTATGGTGGAAGACAACTAAAGGTACATGAGAAAAATTATCAAACTCATGATTTGGAGCTAGCTGCGATCGTTTTTGCGCTTAAGTCTTGGCGCCATTATCTTCTAGGAGAAAAGTTTGAATTGTATACCGACCACAAATCGCTAAAGTACCTTTTCTCGTAGAAGGATCTGAACCTATGACAACAGAGGTGGATGGAGTTCTTGGCATCATACGATTTCGAGATAGCTTATAACCCTGGCAAGGGTAACGTTGTGGCCGATGCCTTCAGTAGACAAAGGTTACCTTTCAGTCCCCTTTATGTAGAAAGGAAAATTTTAGAATATATATAGAAACCTTTGACTTTAAACCTGCTATTGAGTTCGTTACTGGTTTGTTAGCATCTCTAGAGATAAGACCTAAGCTTATGGATCAGATAGGGACTTCACAGAGGGAATACCCTCAGATTTTGGATACTATGGATAAGCTAGGTAAAGGAGAAAGTTCTAGCCACCTTAGTAGATACACCTTGGATGACAAGGGTTGGCTAAGACGACATGGAAGACTTTGTGTTCCAACAGCTAAGGAGCTAGTGAAGACGGTTCTTGAAGAAGCTCATCATTCCAAGATGACCATACATTCCGGATGGGACAAGATGTACAAGGACATGAAGAGAATTTTCTTTTGGAATGGAGAAAGACGTAGCTGAGTTTGTCTCTAAGTATTTGATTTGCCAGCAAGTCAAAGCTGAGCAAAAGAAGCCTGGCGGATTGTTACATCCTTTAGAAGTCCCACAATGGAAATGAGAAAGTGTATTGATGGACTTTATAGATGGATCGCCTAGGTCAAGGAATGGAAATACTAGTATTTGGGTAATAGTCGACAGGCTCACAAAGAGTGCCCACTTCTTTCTAGTCAAGAGTAGAAGAACTGCATCTTGGTTAGCATCTGCATATCTTAAAGAGATAGTATGTTTACACGGAGTACCATCTAGCATAATTAGTGACCGAGATCCTATCTTTACTAGTGAGTTCTGGAAGAGTTTGCAAGAAGCTTTGGGTACACAGCTATGTTTGAGTACATCCTATCACGCTCAAACGGATGGACAAACTGAAAGGGTGAATAGAGCCTTAGAGGATCTTTAAGTTTGTGTATCCTTGATTTTGGTGGCATATAGGAAGATCACCTTCCTCTAGTTGAGTTCGCTTATAATAATAGTTACCAAGCCAGTATAGGAATGACACCTTTTGAAGCGTTATATGGACGACCTTGTAAGTCACCAACTTTTTGGTGGGAATCTACAGACAAGCTTATATTAGGACCAGACATAATTAGAGACACGTCAGAGAAAGTAGACTTGATTAGAAGACGCATGAAGACCGCACAAGATAGGCAAAAATCTAATGCGGATAAAAATAGAAGCGATCTAGAATTCAAAGTTGGAGATATGTTTTTCGTTAAGGTCTCACCCTTAAGGAACGTAGTTCGCTTTGGATCAGTTGGAAAGATATCTCCAAGGTTTGTAGGTCCCTTCCCTATTATAGAAAGGATTGGACAAATGGCTTATAAGGTAGAGTTACCCGAGAGGCTGGCTGGAGTTCACAACGTTTTTCATGTTTCTCATCTCCGAAAGTGCTTGCACGAGTCTGCAGAAGTGGTTGAGCCAAGCATCCTCGAGGAGGTTGAAGTAGAACGAGAAGCGACAGTGAGACGAGTTCCAAATCGTATTGTGGAAACAGAGATTAAGAAGCTACGGAATCGAGAAGTCAAGTTAGTCAAAGTATAATGGAGTGAAGCACAAGAAGACGCGACTTAGGAAACCGAAGACAAGATACACACACAGTTCCCTTTTCTTTTTGAGGGTATATTCTCAATCTCTTTTTCCTATAAGTTTACATACGTTTGGTATCCATGCTTGTCCTACTCTTTAATTTTATCTTCCCGATCCTATCCGTAAACCTTAGGTAGAAACCTATGGATGTAAACATGTATTTGAAACATGTTATGATTGATGATTACAAGTGGTTGTTAGTGGTTGCTCGTGGATGCATAACACACATTAGGCACTAGATCGGCTCAGTCATCTTTTCATATTGCATATGCATGAGTGTTTATACTTATATATGGATGGAAGCTTGATATGTTATCATATGGATGTTGCATATAAATGAAAGATTGTGCACTCATGTAGAAATTATAAAGTCTATTAGGAATGATTGAATACATGTTGGACTCATGGCACTAACAGATTTTGCATTAAGGAGGTCAATTGAATCAGTGGACCACCTGATCTTTTGCATTAGTATAAGTACATATACACCACTTTTGCATATGTTCATATGGAATTATAAATCTTATAAGGACAATGGTTGCTTATGGATGATGTATGAGTAGATGGATGATGGATGGTAGGATACATTCTTTTTAACTTGGAGATTTCGGGGGTGAAATCCTTTAAGGAGGGGAGAATGTAATACCCCGTATTTTAATTAAATATTAAAATAACAAATCAAGGTATACTTAATTTTAAAATTAAGAATTAAGGGAAACAGGTTACTCCATTGCGTTCGTCTCGGAATTCTGCTGGGAATAGAGTCCAAGTTTGCATAAATCGGAATTCGTATGAAGAAGATATGACCTTCAGAAGATACAGAAAATAACCAAGCTCAGAGAAGAAAAAAAATTAAACAAATAAATAGGCCGACTAAGTGGTCGACCTCCCATAGGGGAGGTCGACCAAGGGGTCAACCTCCCCTACGGGAAGTCGACCTGATTGGTTGGGAAATGGAGCAGATTCGGTTTTGGGCACCTGAACTTGTTTTCTGGAGAGATTCGTTGGCATCTAACCTATTTAAACATTCCTAAACCTTTCTTTCTCTCCACACCAAACCATTGTAACTCTATGCTGCCTCAATCTTAATTAAAATAAATCAAAGGCGTCCTTGTGCTGCTCTAGTTCTTCAAGAAATCAAGTTTATAATTCAAGTAGAGTTTCAATGGCTAATTCAACAGCTTCAACAACTATTTTATAAGAATCAAATCATTGTAAGTTCACGAATTACTTTCAGATTTAAATAACCAATTATAATATGGACATGGAATAAAATGAATTTGGATCTACGCTTGATGTTGATATTATCTACTTGAATCTATTCTTATCTCTTGTTGAATCTATGATTATGGGATTATTCTATTCGATTAATTTGAATCTACCTTTGTTGATTGAACCTAGTTTTGTTCAAGCCTTTCATGTTCATAATATTATTCACAATCATATCTATATGCCTGCGATGATTTAATCAGTTTATTCAGTTATATTATGTTGTACATCAATTCTACTAGATCTGTAATTCTCGTATTTGGTACTATCATCTTATGCCTATTCTTATGCGTATCTTTATCACGTTATTCCTATTTATTCCTTTTTATTTACGAATCTAGATTGACCTATAATCTAGGTTGAATCACGTTATGCGTACGATGGGAATACGGGGAAGGTTTGGGTAATTTGGGGCATAACATGAAATTGACATTATTGGCATAACTTGAACATGGACATATTTTTAAATTTGGTAATTGGCATATGACAGCAAGAATGGACATGAACTGTTAATTGGTTAAAGATGAAACATGGCTAACTCGAGGTTAGAATGAGTTTGCAGTGTAAGCCTGCCCGGAACCGCCCGGAACATCCAGCAACCGTAAACAATAGGGTCAAATGTGAGAAGTTAGTCATAACGTGCTTGAACCCGAGGTCAGATTGAGTTGTGGTGTAGGACTGCTCGGAACCACCCGGCACATCCAGCAACCGCAACAATACGTCTAATGTGAGAGGTTCATGCATTAAAAATCAATTAATGCTAATGACACATGCTAAGTATGGTAGGGTTAGATTAACAACATTTAACCAATTTGACATGATTGTGGGTGGGTTAAGTCAACATGAACTGATAGTGTAACACCCCGAGTATTTTACAATAGTGAAATTCACAAATTAAAGTATAATTAATTACAAATCAAAGTATTAAGGGAAACGGGATACGCCATTGCGTTCATCTCGGAAAAATACGCGAAATAGAATCCAAGTTTTCGAAAAACGGAGCCCGTATGACCAAATTATGGTCCGATGAAGTTTCAGAAAATTCAAATTTCGAAAACAGATTTGAATTTCAGCCCAATCAGAGTAGGCGGGCAAATTCCCGCCCAAACCCACCAGGTCGACCTGGGGGTCGACCTAGGTGTCGACCTGCCCCAGGCAGGTCGACTCTAGAGTCGACCTGGGGGTCGACCTGCCCAGGCAGGTCGACTCTAGAGTCGACCTGAGGGTCGACTGGGGAGTCGACCTGGCCCCTGAGCCAGGTCGAACCCAGCCCACCCTGGCTGGCCTGGTCTGTGTTTGGTCGATTTTCTGAGCCTTGCCTCGTCACTAGGGCTAGGTGTCAGCTCCTGATTGGCCTCTCCTTTGAACGAACGGCTATTATTAAACCAAGCTCCATCGACGGTCTAAATCAACTCTCAAACTCTATAAAAAGGACCTAAGACTAACCCTAATTTACACAAACTAAAATGGAGATGAGACCGTCATGCTGTTGAGGAGAGACTGAGGATAGCCGTCAGAAATAGAGAGACAATTAGGAGATAATTCAAAGCTTAAAGCAACGTCAAATCAATCAAAACAACGCCTACAACAAAGAATAGCATCTCCAAATTCAGAATTCAGATTCCTGAATTGAAGATTCGTCATACGTTGTAAGTAGAGTGCTATTCCGATGTGAATTAAATAATTGTGTTGATTTGTGTAAAGTAAGAAATGGAATTGTGGCGATAATAATCTATAATTGTATGTTGCTTTGATTTGGGAATATTATGGTATACGATTGGATATTTGCAAGTACGCGATTTGCGTTGGAAGTTAACAACGAAATGGAATTGTGGCGATAATAACTTATATTTGTATGTTATTTTGATTCTAAACGATTTGTCAATGCTATGGTGTACGATTGGATTCATACAAGTATATGGTTTATGTTGACAACCACATGTTGTGGAATTTTAATTGGGATTCATGCAAGCATATGATTCATATTGAAAACTACATGTTTGTTGTAGTTATTTACAACACCCATTTGATAATTGCAAGTATATGATTCATGTTGAAAATAACAACTATATGTTGTAATAGTTTATTTGAAATTCATGCAAGTATATGATTTATTGTTATGCCAACATGATGTATAATTCTATGGTCATCTTTAGTGTAATTTGATCCACTTAAGTATTATGATTCATATGAAGGTTATGTTGGAATTGGCATCATAGTTCAAGTATAAAATCATGATTTTGTGATAGTGACAAAAGCAAGCGGCTTTGTAAGCTTGTATTAATTTTATGAACATGACGAAACTATGTTTGTTATTATGCCTAGTTCAAAACATGTTTTAGGCTTATGTTGTTATCATAATCATATGATAATATATTTGACACATAAGTTACGTTAGAATTGCACTAGAATTACATCCCACTTACAAGTTACATAGATAGGATAAAAGCCATGACTATATGAATAGAAGGACTCATGTTCAATTATGATTATGCCATAATTATATGATTAGAATGGTTCATGTTTAAGTTTTATTTATGCCATGACTACATGAATAGAATGATTCATGTTTTGTTTATACCATGATTACGTGAATAGAATGATTTATGTTTAAGTATTGCTTATATTATATGATGTTACAATTGCAAGTTCACATGTGCCTACTTTATGTTAATTGAATCGTTCGTTGCAAGTCCATGCGTTCACACTCCCCTCTTTCATGTTACCTGATAAACACCATGTAATAAGCCTCCCCATTTCATTTGGCTAAATTGGGTTTAAGTATTAAACCCAACACACCTTACATTGGAATGAACGTGTAAAACGGGGGTAATGACGTTTGGGCTGAAATATAGAATATGTATGTCGGCATGTTTGACGCATGCCAACAATCTTGAAAAGCAATTAAGTGGCATAAATAAATTTTAATCAATAAAGGTGAATTTGAATAATGGGTCGCAAATATTTACATATAAAAAGAAAAGAGACAAAATATGTAAATGTAGAAAATACGATGTGTTTAACCCGAGGTTGGATTGAGTTGTGATGTAAACCTGCCCGGAACCGCCCGGCTGTCCAGTAGTCACAACAATACCTATCCAATGTGGGTGGTTAAACACGGAGCCCAATAAGGACCCGTGGTTAGACTGAGTTGTGGCGTAAGACTGCGCGGACCCAACCGGCAACAGGCAGCCACAACAATACCTGTCTAATGTGAGAGGTCAAGGCTTTAATAAGACAATTAAGGCTGAGTCAGGATTGATAGGATTAAGTAAATTATATTAATACTTAATCAAAATGGAACATGCTAAACTAAACAGACTGATTGGGGGTTAGGTTTATAAAACACTTAACCAACTTAGCATGTTGGCTAGAAATAGAAAACCTAGTAGCGGGGGACCCTTTTCAGCAGTAACCCTACAAGGCGTATCATGATACCCTGAAACTAGGCAGGGTGGGGCACGATTACTGGGCTGACTGTAAGAGGTCAAATCGACGGCGGTGGTGCAGCAGTGTAGGTTCTAACGGGGTGCGGGCGTGCACACACTCCGGCGCTGAAAAATAAGGCACTGGGCACCAGTAGCATACCTGTGCATTCTAGGATTGTGTCGGGCCGCCACCATGGGACTTGATACACCCCATGGTGGGACCAGCATAGGTAACTACAACATCGGGGGCCGTAAGACACAGGTAACTATGCGAGTAGGAGCCGATCATCATAAAAATGGATCACTTCACCCTGATTATGGGGTGCGTGTTGGGAACTAGTTTATATGTGTACAGAGATTAATATGGTGTACGATAGTATATTCGACCCCAGACAACTTAACTTTGTTTATGGTGCTTTCCCATTTCTAGTTTATACTTATCATACCCAGTTCTTTGTTCATAGACTGAATAGTCCTAGACTTACTCAGGCTTTATGTCTGACTCTACTTTTATTTCGTCTTCTTTTCTTCCGTTCCCCCCCAGGTCCACAAGGAGGGAATACCGCAGCTTGACCAGCCTTCATATCCAACTTGAAGAGAAAGAATGTATTGCTTGGATCTTTTCGTTTTGGACTATGGCTTTGGACAGCAATTATGGGACTTTTGCAGTTTATTTATGTTTTCTTTATGCTTCTTTAAATAATGTAATCAAGACAGTTATGAAGATGTTATGTTTTTGGAAGTATTGTAAGACAATTATGGTATGGTTGGTGTAACACGTATTTTAATGAAATAAAAGTTATTGTTTTCCGCTGTTCAAAAATATGTGTTATTATATCTATCTTGTATATCTGTGATTTATACTTATAAACCTCCACCAAAATTAGGGCATTCCCTTTTAGAGTGACCCTAACGAAGGTGGGGTGTTTCACTTGGTATTAGAGCATAGGTTTACCAGATAAGATAAAAAGTTTTGAAAATTTATTTTCAAAAAGGAAATTTAAAGAAGCATTTTTAAGATAAAATATTATTTAATTTTAAAAGGCAAAGTCCCCCCCCAAGGCCATAGGAACTATCTCTTATCCTTCATTTTGAATCTATCCTTTTTATTTCAGCATGTCCGAAGAACTTAACTTGCCAGAGGGTGTACCAATACATGGTTGGTTTAGACGGTTCTTGGAAGCAAGGGCCACTCAGCCAGGTCCTGCCGTTCCTCCTCCCCCAGCTGCAGGAAATCATCCAGCTGCAGCAGCACCTCTTCCTCCACCTCCTCCGCGGGGAAACACCTTTGCTAAGATATGTAAAGATTTTAAAGCTATGGGAGGAAAGGATTTTCACAGAACTGAGTCCTTCGTGGAAGCTAGAAATTGGCTGAAAGAAACCGATGACTTATTCATCATCTTTGAGGTAGAAGATAGGCAGAAAGTACAACTGGCAGTGTGGCTACTAAAGGGCGAGGCTTCCTACTAGTGGGAAGTCACTAATGCAGAAAGACCAGTGGAAACATGGGAGGACTTTAGGGCAAGGTTTGAGGCTAAATTTCTCTCAGACGCGGAAAGGAGTTTGCAGTTGGAAAAATTCTTATTTCTTAAGCAAGGGAACAAGACAGTCAAAGAGTATGTTAATCAGTTCGATTAGCTGGCTAGGTTCGGACTGGACCTAGTCAACACCCCGCACAAGAAGGCTCTCCGTTTTGTCAAAGGGTTGAATGAGCCATTACACAGTTTGGCCATGACCCATATACCCATGGGAGCTACGTATGAAAGGTTGGTACAGATGGCGTTGCTGAACGAAAAGGATAAGGGCAAGATGGAGACAAAGGCAGAAAGCTCTCAAGGGAAGAAAGAGGGTTTACAGCCTAAGAAGACGGACTTTAAGAAGGGCTGGAAAGACAACAAAGAGAAGAGGAAGTGTAATTTCTGTGGCAAAGTGGGGCACTTAGTGAAAGATTGCCGGAAAAAGAAGGCCAAGATGAATAGTGGGTGCTTTTCTTGCGGTGAGACAGGCCACATGGCTAAGGACTGCCCAAAGAAACGAGGACAGGGGCAGAGGGTTGGATCCACCTCAGGGGCACAAGTTCATGTGCTAGAGGCGCTACCTCTGCAATAGCGAGGTATAAATACTTCTGTAGAAAGTGTAGTTTATCTTTATGATCACCCCGTTTGCACTTTATTTGATTCTGGCGCATCACACTCCTTTATCTCGTCTGCTTTAGTAGAATCTCTGCACCTAAAAACTAGTATGGTAGAGGACCCCTTAATTGTTTCAAACCCAATTGGGGGCCCAGCTCATTTGTCTATGATCTGTTTGGGATTGAAAATTTCTATTCTAAGCATAGAATTTAAGTGTAGTGCCTTTGTTTTGGGCTTTTCGGGATATGGTTTGATTTTGGGCATGGATTGGCTATCCAGTAATGGGGCCATCCTTGATTGTGAGAAAAGGGTTGTTAGGCTCCTAATCCAGCTCGGTAATACTTTGGAAATTTCTTGTAATCCCTCGTATGCGGTTATGCTTAGTTATCTTGAATCGCTAGATGCCTCCGTTGAAAATTTGCAATCGGTTAGAGTGGTCCGGGAATATCCGGATGTCTTCGAAGAGGTGAAGGGCTTGCCTCCGAAGTGGGAGATAGACTTCCACATATATCTTGTAGATAATGCAAAGCCCGTTGCGTTACCCGTTAGACACATGGCTCCACGGGAAAGGAAAGAGCTCATTAAACAGATTAAAGAGCTTCTAGAAAAGGGGTTCATTAGGAGGAGCATTTCAGAATGGGGCGCTCCAGTGGTGTTCGCTACAAAGGCGGATGGTTCACTCCGTCTATGTGTTGACTATAGGGAGCTCAACAAGCTAACGAAAAAGAATAGGCACCCTCTCCCCAGAATTGACGATCTGTTTGATCAGCTTGTAGGAGCGTCTGTTTTCTCCCAACTCAATTTAGCGACCGGTTTTCATCAGCTAAGGGTGGCTGAAGATAGTATCGATAAAACGGCATTCAGAACCCCAGACGGCTTCTTTGAATGGCTTGTCATGCCTTTCGGCTTGACAAATGCACCTGCTTACTTTGTGGACCTAATGAGTAGGGTATTCAGAGATTTCCTCAATAAGTTCGTAGTGGTCTTCGTAGATGATATCCTTATCTTCTCAAAGAGTGAAGAGGAACATGCTCAGCACTTAAGGGCAATCATGGAAACTCTGCGAGTCCATCAGCTAAAAGCCAAATTCTCCAAATGCCACTTTTGGAGAGAAGAAGTGAGGTTCCTTGGGCACATAGTATCCAAACAAGGGTTAGCAGTGGACCCTGCTAAGGTAGTGGCGGTACAGGATTGGAAGACACCAAGGAATGCAACTGAGGTCCGAAGTTTTCTAGGACTAGCAGGTTTCTATCGAAAGTTTATAAGTTTTTTTTTGAAAATCTCAGCTCCGCTCATAAAGTTGACCAAGAAGAATCTAGTGTTCAATTGGGACTTGGATTGCGAGTTTGCTTTCCAGCGACTAAAAAGGGCTCTTACAACAGCCCCAGTCTTGACGTTGCCAGATGGAAGCAAGATGTTCACCGTTTATACAGATGCATGTTGTAACACCCCGCCTCCGCTAGGGTCACTCGCAAGGGAATGCACTAGCTTTAGAGGGGCATTATTGGTAAACATCCACAGAAATATCACAAGACAGAACATATAAAAATAGCGGAAGTAAAAACAAACTTTCATAACATTAATAAATGAGGTCAAAAGCCTTTTACATCAGAGTACATCAAAACCTGTCTTGCTGAAATAAAGAAGCATGAAACCTTTTTCCTAAATTATTCCCCAATTAAAACAGTAAAGTAGCCATAGCCAAGGAAAGTCCAAGCCATCCAAGATGACCTTCAAGCCGAAGAAGTCTGAACTAAACAACAGTATTTCCTCCCTGTAACCTGGGGGGGGAAAAGGAAGACAAGAAGCGAAAGAAACGGGGTCGGTCATAAAGACTTGTAAGTCCTATCTACTTCCAGCATAAAAACAGATAAAGGTGACATGACATGCATAAACTGAAAGTAAACACAAGGATGATGTCAAGATAGATAAACTGAACCAAAATAACAGGATGAACTACTGTACCCAGATAAACTAAGGTGTCATGATAAATTACGATGTCAGATAAAACAAGGTATCAGGCCGTCAGGTTCCTATCAAGCATCACGTCCCATGGTATCTATTTAGTCTAACGTTCTATGGAATTTTTCATATATATATATATATATATATCTTTACTGGTTTTTACATGTATATTTGCTCTGCACCCTCCGTACTAGTATCCCAGCCTTGTTATGTGTTAACCATGAATGTCCCTTACTCAAAGTCGTGTAATGGTCCATGTCAACCTAATATATCGCATATATAGGTTACTCAAATCATATGTTTCTTTCCATGTATATAAGTTCAGTCCTTTGCCGTACCTCGTACGGGCTTCCTCATGTCGTATTATCCTTGAAATCGTTTGGACTGTCACCCTTGTTCTAGCTAGGCTCTTCCATATGAATCATCGTTTGAACTACTAGGACTTACGCCACCTAGCACCACTAGGGATTACGCTTACCTATTGCACGCTTTCGTATTTCGGTTTGGGTTAAACCACCTAGGCCACTAGGGATTACGCTAACCCTCAACCGCGCCCTTTTTCCCACGCATTCATCGTGAATCGTTTTTCTATAACTGTATGCACATGTATCACATCGTGCCATCCGAGTCCTGTCACAGGGCAAAACAAGAAATACAGGACTCGGTCGGGAGCTTTAGATTTATCTGCCGATGCAGATACTAAGGTCTGCTTTTCCTACACGTGGCTATGGTCCCACGAGACCCCTCCCTCAACTAGTGAAAGGCAACACAAGAGAAATCTTGTATGAGAACTACACTCCGGCCAGCCCACATCCTACGACCTACCTCACCCATAATTAGATAGCAATTATGGTCTGTTGGGTGTTCCCTGCCTTTCCGTTCGTACACGCTTGACTCAAGATGGTAGATGATCGACGAACTTGCTATCTCGGGCACCATTATGTATTCGTCGACTCACTGCTATCCATCCCAGTCTTTAGGTCGCTCGCATAGCAACCAAGGCATACTCTTGGTTCTTCTAACGCAGACCTTAACCTCTCGTGAGCCTAGTATAATGACCTGGCAGCTCACAGAGGGATACCAAGAATATCCTCACGTTCCCCGAAGCCGCTGCTTCGTTACCCAGTTCGCTGGAGCCTTTATCTAAATCAGATAGCCTGCTCCTACACGTATACTTAAACGATGACCTACCGTATCGGGTTACTCATCTATCTAAGAGGTGGTCCAAATTTCCTTGACTAAGAATTATTACTTAGTTTCTTTTAACTAAGGTTTACCACTTAGCCTTATTTCCATAATCCTTGTTAACTATGGTTATTTATCTAATCCTCCGAATTAGAGTTTATCTAATGGGTTAAGTGTCACTTAAGTTCACAACTTAACCCGTCTACAAACCATGTCAAAATTGGCTAGGTATCCAAGTCCAAAACTTAACCCTACAAACCATGTGTCAAGTTGGTTAAGTATATCAAGCAATTCATGGCTTAACCTCATCTAATTATCATTTTAGATTGGTTCAGTATATGTATTAACTTGACCTTATATAATTACTGAGTCATATCGGTCAAGCGCATTCAAACGATTCGTGACTTAGCCTTATCATGTTTTCACGTTAGATTGGTTAAGTATAGGTTAACTTAACCTCATCAAATTAACGAGTTAGATTGGTTAAATATAGGTCACTTAACCTCATCAAATCATCGTGTTAAATTAGTTAAGTGTTTAACTTAACCCCATTAAATTACCAAGTTGGATTAATTAAGTCTAGGCTAACTTAACCCCATCCGATTACCATGTTTAGATTAGTTAAGTCTAATCTTAACCCCATCCATTAACTGTATTATACGGTTAAGTGTCATTAAGAAAATTTACTTAACCTTATCACGTTATCGTGTTGGATTGATTAAGTGTTGGTTAACTTAATCCCGTCCACTAGTCGTATAAAAATGGTCAAGTGTCATTAGGCAAATCAAGTTACTTAACCTACCCAAGCTTATCATGTTTTGTTAAGTATCATTAGCCTAACTTAACCCATTTGTCCATATCATATTTGGTTAAGCCTCATTAATCAAATTAACTTAACCCTATTATGTGGCATTAATTATTTAATGCACCCCAACCTCTCACATTAGACTTTGTTGTGGTTACCTAGTTAAGCCGGTGGGTTCCGGGTAGATTTACACCACAACTTGGTCTAACCTCGGGTCTTAGGCACAACATGACCAACTTCCCACATTGGATCCTATTGTTTGTAGCCACTAGTTAAGCCGGTAGGTTCCGGGTAGAATTACGCTACAAACTCAACCCAACCTCGAGTTGGCCACTCTTATGTTTTCTAAGTGTCATGTTCATATCCAAGTTTTCAAGAATATGGGTAGACCTAACTTAATAGGTAAATTCCCAATTCCATTATCAAGTATACTCACATGTCAACTTCCATGTTATATTTAATGTTACATGTTGTCATGTTATACCCATTTAACCCAAATCATGTTTCACATCATATTTTTATGAAACTTCAAGTTAAGTTTTTCATGTATATTCATGCTCGTCTAACCTAACCCCAAAACGTGTTTCCAACATAAGTATAGACGAGTCAACATAATAAGAATACTATGACTACAAATTGGCCTCAAAACATGCATGATGCCAAAAAGGGATTGGCTTCCACATGCACAACCTTGGCCAAAAACATGCATAGTGTCATAAGGTGATTTGGCCACAAACATGCATAGCATAAAAGGGGATTACTTGCATAAGTGTTCATGTCATAAACCTATCATGAAGGGATGAACATGCCCATGTTACTCATGTGATAAAAAGGTAAACTTGCATATTATCATAAGGGATTTCGGGTTCATATACTTGCATAGCCTCAAAGTCACATTCATGCACATGTTTCATGAGTCAAGGTGGTTTCAAGTGTGCATGCTAACATACCACAAGCAAAGGTCCAATCTTGCATGGCAAACTAGGTCCAATGTAACATGAATAGCATGGTTTAGTCGCTACAACATAACCCAAAGTCATATGTTCATGCTAAAGGAGCAAACTAGGTTCCCATAGGCTAACATACTCATGTTACTTTGCATTTTATCCCATGTCACATCAAGATCATCGTTTAAATCTACAAGTAGCTAGAACTTACATAGCGTGGCAAGAGGACTAGGAGCATGAATCGTTTTGACGAAGAAAGGTGGCTCCTTTGATGAAGATCCGTCATGAAACTCGCATAGCAACGTTGATTTGGCCTCTATTTGGTGTAGCAAGCTTGCACCTTTTGATTTGAACCCGATTTGAATGCATAGGCTCTAGGGATTGGAGATGGAGGCCATGATCACTTGGCATTTGGGCAGCACTTCGTGGAGAGGGTGAGTTATGAGGGTTTAGGGTAGCCTTAGGGGTGTTTTTATAGAGATTAGGGTGTGTTTTAGACCATAGGATTAGATCTAGGATAGATTAGGACCATCAGATCTCGGAAGCTTCCAGAACCAGCCCAAGAACAAGACCAGGTGAGACAAACAGGTGCGCCAGGCAACTTGCCCCGGCCACCCCCTGTCGACAGGCAAGTCGACAGGGCTGTCGACTTGGTCTGGGCCCAAGTCGACAGGCCTGTCGACAGCCCTGTCGACATGGCCTAGGCGGGAAACTCCCCGCCTAGCCCCAGATCTGATTTCCAAAACTGTTTCCGAAATTCAAATTCCCAGAAACCTTCTTTGGGCTTTTTTACGGGTCATACGGACTCCGATTCTCGAAAACTCGGACTCTATTTCGCGTATTTTTCCGAGACGAACGCAATGGCACAGACCGTTTCACTTGATTCAGAATTTATAATTTAATTCTGTCTTGATTCTTGATTTAACGTGTTGTAAAAATTCGGGTTGTTACATTCTCTCCTTCTTAAAGGATTTCGTCCCCGAAATCTCAAAGTTAGGAAGAACATATCCTACCATCCATCATCCATCTACTCAAACCATCATCCACAAGCAACCATTGTCCTTAGACGACTCCTAATGCTTTATGAATGTATGCAAAACGTGTGTGTACATGTTCCTTAGCTAATGCTAATGATCAGGCCTGAAAAATCTTTTGAATGCAAAAATATGTTTAGTGCTATGAATCCATCATGTATGCAAATAGTCCTAGTCATATACACTATATGCGTGCACAAACATTCAACCATATGCAACATCCGCATGATAACACATTCAATTTCATCCATAAACAAGTATAAATACTCGTGCATATGCAATATGAAATGTGACCGAGTCGAGCTAATATCTAATGTAAATTCGCGCATCCACGAGCAACCACTTGCAACCATTTGCAACCATATCAACCATAACATGTTTCAAATACATGTTTACAACCATAGGGTTCTACCTAAGATTCCCTGAAACAGGGTCGAGAAGATAAACAAAACAAACTCCTTACGGGGTTTGTAACAGAAACAGGACCGAGAGGATATCCATAAAAGATAGCCTACAAGCAAGCTCAACAGAAAACAGGGATCAAGGATATACTCTTAAAAAGAAGATATCATGCGCGCATCTAGTCTTCATCCTTCTGAGTTGCATTTTCTTGAGCTTAGTTCCATCGTGCCTTGACCGCCCCTTTTACTTCACGATTTCGCAGCTTCTTATTTCCTGTTTCCATAACATGAGTTGGAACTCATTTCCTCGTCGCCTCCCGTTCTACTTGTACTTATTCTCCTTCTAGAATACTTGGTGCAAACAGGACTGCGTACTCATCATTCCATGCGAGCTTTCCAAAATTTACTTGTGAATCCTGAACCTCGCACCACAAGGTATTCCACGTAGAAAAACTTTCCCTTGAAAGTAAACAGGTTACCATGCGCACTTACTAGGGTAATTCCCATAACCCATACATAAGCGAAGTAAACCATCCGTTTTATTAGCGAACACCACTCGATCGGGTTTCTAATTTCCAACAAAGGCATCTAGGGATTCTAAGTAACTAATCATGACAGAACCCAAAAGGTTACGCGATACTTCAAGGGTATTACCAAAGCGAGCCAAGAGTCTAACTACCCTCCTTCTAAAACCGAGAGTGGCACCCCTTACTGGATAACCACTTCATCCTTAGAATCCATCCATAGCTTATAAACATAAGCATTATTTCCAAGCTCAATACTTGACATAGACGTTCTCAAATCCAAACAAGTCATGAATAAATGGACCGATCTTCCAATAGGACTTGAGACAAAAACGGGATCCTCTATTATACTAGTACTAAGGTGCAGAGATTCAACTATCGAAGCGGACTTAAAAAGATGCGGTGATCAAAACAAAGTCCCGACGGGATGATAGAGAAGAAAAACTAAACCTTTAACAAGATCGTTACCCTCCTTCCGAGGTACCCTAGAAATGAGAGCATACTATTGCCCTCCCAATGATCTTGTCCTTGTCCCATGATACTTAACTATCCGTCCCGTTTCATCATGCCAAAGGTACCCTCTCATCATGGGTTTCATTGTTCATCTTTCTCCCTCCTTTGAGGACTAAGCCATACCAACACGTTGCTCACCCATAAGCTCATATCCTTTATCCTCTTTCTCACTATCCTTTCTTGTATAACTCTGCAATGGTCTCTCGAGAACCACCTCCATCGTACGGGAAACACTTACGTAGCTAGAAAGACTAGTCGTAGTCAAAACCACTGTGACTACAGATGGAGGAAAGAAAGGAAAAGAGATTAAATCAAGGAAACAAGGATGATGCTAATGGCCTTTGGGGAATAGCCTTTTTCTTTTAAAAGAAAATTTTCTTGAAAAATGCTTCTTTGTAAACGGTTTTCAAATAGTTTTCAGAAGGTCTTTAAAAACTTTTGCCCAGTCTAGTAACCTTCTGCTCTGATACCAAATGTAACACCCGCCTCCGCTAGGGTCACTCGCAAGGGAATGCACTAGCTTTAGAGGGGCATTATTGGTAAACATCCACAGAAATATCACAAGACAGAACATATAAAAATAGCGGAAGTAAAAACAAACTTTCATAACATTAATAAATGAGGTCAAAAGCCTTTTTACATCAGAGTACATCAAAACCTGTCTTGCTGAAATAAAGAAGCATGAAACCTTTTTCCTAAATTATTCCCCAATTAAAACAGTAAAGTAGCCATAGCCAAGGAAAGTCCAAGCCATCCAAGATGACCTTCAAGCCGAAGAAGTCTGAACTAAACAACAGTATTTCCTCCCTGTAACCTGGGGGGGGGAAACGGAAGACAAGAAGCGAAAGAAACGGGGTCAGTCATAAAGACTTGTAAGTCCTATCTACTTCCAGCATAAAAACAGATAAAGGTGACATGACATGCATAAACTGAAAGTAAACACAAGGATGATGTCAAGATAGATAAACTGAACCAAAATAACAGGATGAACTACTGTACCCAGATAAACTAAGGTGTCATGATAAATTACGATGTCAGATAAAACAAGGTATCAGGCCGTCAGGTTCCTATCAAGCATCACGTCCCATGGTATCTATTTAGTCTAACGTTCTATGGAATTTTTCATATATATATATATATATATATATATATCTTTACTGGTTTTTACATGTATATTTGCTCTGCACCCTCCGTACTAGTATCCCAGCCTTGTTATGTGTTAACCATGAATGTCCCTTACTCAAAGTCGTGTAATGGTCCATGTCAACCTAATATATCGCATATATAGGTTACTCAAATCATATGTTTCTTTCCATGTATATAAGTTCAGTCCTTTGCCGTACCTCGTACGGGCTTCCTCATGTCGTATTATCCTTGAAATCGTTTGGACTGTCACCCTTGTTCTAGCTAGGCTCTTCCATATGAATCATCGTTTGAACTACTAGGACTTACGCCACCTAGCACCACTAGGGATTACGCTTACCTATTGCACGCTTTCGTATTTCGGTTTGGGTTAAACCACCTAGGCCACTAGGGATTACGCTAACCCTCAACCGCGCCCTTTTTCCCACGCATTCATCGTGAATCGTTTTTCTATAACTGTATGCACATGTATCACATCGTGCCATCCGAGTCCTGTCACAGGGCAAAACAAGAAATACAGGACTCGGTCGGGAGCTTTAGATTTATCTGCCGATGCAGATACTAAGGTCTGCTTTTCCTACACGTGGCTATGGTCCCACGAGACCCCTCCCTCAACTAGTGAAAGGCAACACAAGAGAAATCTTGTGTGAGAACTACACTCCGGCCAGCCCACATCCTACGGCCTACCTCACCCATAATTAGATAGCAATTATGGTCTGTTGGGTGTTCCCTGCCTTTCCGTTCGTACACGCTTGACTCAAGATGGTAGATGATCGACGAACTTGCTATCTCGGGCACCATTATGTATTCGTCGACTCACTGCTATCCATCCCAGTCTTTAGGTCGCTCGCATAGCAACCAAGGCATACTCTTGGTTCTTCTAACGCAGACCTTAACCTCTCGTGAGCCTAGTATAATGACCTGGCAGCTCGCAGAGGGATACCAAGAATATCCTCACGTTCCTCGAAGCCGCTGCTTCGTTACCCAGTTCGCTGGAGCCTTTATCTAAATCAGATAGCCTGCTCCTACACGTATACTTAAACGATGACCTACCGTATCGGGTTACTCATCTATCTAAGAGGTGGTCCAAAATTCCTTGACTAAGAATTATTACTTAGTTTCTTTTAACTAAGGTTTACCACTTAGCCTTATTTCCATAATCCTTGTTAACTATGGTTATTTATCTAATCCTCCGAATTAGAGTTTATCTAATGGGTTAAGTGTCACTTAAGTTCACAACTTAACCCGTCTACAAACCATGTCAAAATTGGCTAGGTATCCAAGTCCAAAACTTAACCCTACAAACCATGTGTCAAGTTGGTTAAGTATATCAAGCAATTCATGGCTTAACCTCATCTAATTATCATTTTAGATTGGTTCAGTATATGTATTAACTTGACCTTATATAATTACTGAGTCATATCGGTCAAGCGCATTCAAACGATTCGTGACTTAGCCTTATCATGTTTTCACGTTAGATTGGTTAAGTATAGGTTAACTTAACCTCATCAAATTAACGAGTTAGATTGGTTAAATATAGGTCACTTAACCTCATCAAATCATCGTGTTAAATTAGTTAAGTGTTTAACTTAACCCCATTAAATTACCAAGTTGGATTAATTAAGTCTAGGCTAACTTAACCCCATCCGATTACCATGTTTAGATTAGTTAAGTCTAATCTTAACCCCATCCATTAACTGTATTATACGGTTAAGTGTCATTAAGAAAATTTACTTAACCTTATCACGTTATCGTGTTGGATTGATTAAGTGTTGGTTAACTTAATCCCGTCCACTAGTCGTATAAAAATGGTCAAGTGTCATTAGGCAAATCAAGTTACTTAACCTACCCAAGCTTATCATGTTTTGTTAAGTATCATTAGCCTAACTTAACCCATTTGTCCATATCATATTTGGTTAAGCCTCATTAATCAAATTAACTTAACCCTATTATGTGGCATTAATTATTTAATGCACCCCAACCTCTCACATTAGACTTTGTTGTGGTTACCTAGTTAAGCCGGTGGGTTCCGGGTAGATTTACACCACAACTTGGTCTAACCTCGGGTCTTAGGCACAACATGACCAACTTCCCACATTGGATCCTATTGTTTGTAGCCACTAGTTAAGCCGGTAGGTTCCGGGTAGAATTACGCTACAAACTCAACCCAACCTCGAGTTGGCCACTTTTATGTTTTCTAAGTGTCATGTTCATATCCAAGTTTTCAAGAATATGGGTAGACCTAACTTAATAGGTAAATTCCCAATTCCATTATCAAGTATACTCACATGTCAACTTCCATGTTATATTTAATGTTACATGTTGTCATGTTATACCCATTTAACCCAAATCATGTTTCACATCATATTTTTATGAAACTTCAAGTTAAGTTTTTCATGTATATTCATGCTCGTCTAACCTAACCCCAAAACGTGTTTCCAACGTAAGTATAGACGAGTCAACATAATAGGAATACTATGACTACAAATTGGCCTCAAAACATGCATGATGCCAAAAAGGGATTGGCTTCCACATGCACAACCTTGGCCAAAAACATGCATAGTGTCATAAGGTGATTTGGCCACAAACATGCATAGCATAAAAGGGGATTACTTGCATAAGTGTTCATGTCATAAACCTATCATGAAGGGATGAACATGCCCATGTTACTCATGTGATAAAAAGGTAAACTTGCATATTATCATAAGGGATTTCGGGTTCATATACTTGCATAGCCTCAAAGTCACATTCATGCACATGTTTCATGAGTCAAGGTGGTTTCAAGTGTGCATGCTAACATACCACAAGCAAAGGTCCAATCTTGCATGGCAAACTAGGTCCAATGTAACATGAATAGCATGGTTTAGTCGCTACAACATAACCCAAAGTCATATGTTCATGCTAAAGGGGCAAACTAGGTTCCCATAGGCTAACATACTCATGTTACTTTGCATTTTATCCCATGTCACATCAAGATCATCGTTTAAATCTACAAGTAGCTAGAACTTACATAGCGTGGCAAGAGGACTAGGAGCATGAATCGTTTTGACGAAGAAAGGTGGCTCCTTTGATGAAGATCCGTCATGAAACTCGCATAGCAACGTTGATTTGGCCTCTATTTGGTGTAGCAAGCTTGCACCTTTTGATTTGAACCCGATTTGAATGCATAGGCTCTAGGGATTGGAGATGGAGGCCATGATCACTTGGCATTTGGGCAGCACTTCGTGGAGAGGGTGAGTTATGAGGGTTTAGGGTAGCCTTAGGGGTGTTTTTATAGAGATTAGGGTGTGTTTTAGACCATAGGATTAGATCTAGGATAGATTAGGACCATCAGATCTCGGAAGCTTCCAGAACCAGCCCAAGAACAAGACCAGGAGAGACAAACAGGTGCGCCAGGCAACTTGCCCCGGCCACCCCCTGTCGACAGGCAAGTCGACAGGGCTGTCGACTTGGTCTGGGCCCAAGTCGACAGGCCTGTCGACAGCCCTGTCGACATGGCCTAGGCGGGAAACTCCCCGCCTAGCCCCAGATCTGATTTCCAAAACTGTTTCCGAAATTCAAATTCCCAGAAACCTTCTTTGGGCTTTTTTACGGGTCATACGGACTCCGATTCTCGAAAACTCGGACTCTATTTCGCGTATTTTTCCGAGACGAACGCAATGGCACAGACCGTTTCACTTGATTCAGAATTTATAATTTAATTCTGTCTTGATTCTTGATTTAACGTGTTGTAAAAATTCGGGTTGTTACACATGTGGGACAGGGTTAGGCGCCGTCTTAATGCAAGAAGGAAGGGTAGTAGCTTATGGCGGGAGACAATTGAAAGTGAACGAAAAGAACTACCCGACCCACGATCTTGAATTAGCCGCCATCGTCTTTGCACTCAAGTCTTGGCGACACTATCTCCTCGGTGAGAAGTTTGAACTTTACACTGACCATAAATCATTGAAATACCTTTTCTCGCAGAAGGACCTTAACTTGAGGCAACAGAGGTGGATGGAGTTTCTTGCCTCATATGATTTCGAGATCTCCTATACTCCGGGCAAAGGCAACGTAGTGGCAGACGCGTTGAGCCGAAAGAAACTGACCCTAAGCCCGCTGTTTGTTGAAAGACAAAGCCTAGAGTTTATAGCCAGCTTCGACTTTAGGCCTTCCTCCGATTTTGTACCAGGCTTGCTAGCATCTCTCGAAGTACGCCCGACTTTAGTGGACTCGATAGGGACAACACAACGCGAGGACCCTCCTCTTGTGGAGATGATTGATAGGCTAATTAGGGGTGAGACTTCAAGTCACCTCAACAGATACTCCATCGACGATAAGGGTTGGCTAAGACGAGACGGAAGACTATGCGTCCCATAGACAAGGGATTTAGTAAAGAAGGTTCTCGAGGAAGCACATCACTCCAAGATGACGATACACCCAGGCGGAGATAAAATGTACAAGGACATAAAAAGAACTTTCTTTTGGAACGACATGAAGAAGGATGTGGCAGAATTCATTTCTAAGTGTATGGTGTGCCAACAGATTAAGGCGGAACAGAAAAAGCCTGGCGGTCTGCTACATCCTCTAGAGGTCCCACAGTGGAAGTGGGATAGCATCTCAATGGACTTCGTTGATGGGCTGCCTAGGTCTAGGAGAGGCAACACTAGCATTTGGGTAATAGTGGATAGGCTTACTAAAAGCGCCCACTTTTTACCTGTCAAAAGTAAAAGAATTGCCTCATCCCTAGCATCTCTTTACCTCAAGGAAATCGTTCGACTCCATGGAATACCATCCAGCATTGTTAGCGACCGAGACGCTATCTTCACCAGTGAGTTTTGGCGGAGTCTGCAAGAAGCGGTAGGCACACAGTTATGCTTGAGCACAGCCTATCATCCCCAAACCGACGGCCAAACGGAAAGAGTGAACAGAGTTTTGGAGGACCTTCTAAGACTGTGCGTCCTTGACTTCAGAGGGACATGGGAAGACCATCTTCCTTTGGTGGAATTTGCCTACAACAACAGCTATCAAGCAACCATCAGAATGGCGCCCTTTGAAGCTTTATATGGAAGACTGTGCCGATCGCCCACTTGTTGGTGGGAGTCTACTGACAAGCTCATACTTGGACCAGATATGATCCGAGAGACTTCAGAAAAAGTAGACTTAATACGAAGAAGGATGAAGACAGCCCAAGACAGACAAAAATCCTACGCCGACAAGAGGAGAACCGATCTTGAATTTGAGGTTGGGGACAGAGTTTTTCTTAAGGTATCTCCGCTAAGGAACGTTGTTCGTTTTGGAACAACAGGAAAGCTAGCACCAAGGTTCGTAGGGCCATTCCCTATCATCGAGAAAATTGGGAAAATGGCCTATAGATTAGAGCTACCCGAAAAATTGGCCGGAGTTCACAACGTCTTTCACGTTTCACATCTCCGAAAATGTCTACATGAGTCTGCTGAAGTGGTAGAGCCAAATATTCTAGAAGAAGCTGAAGTGGAACGCGAAGCAACCGTAAGGAAAGTTCCAACCCGCATATTAGGAACGGAAGTAAAGAAGCTACGCAACCGCGAAGTCAAGCTCGTCAAAGTTCAGTGGAGCGACGCCGAAGAAGATGCAACTTGGGAAACTGAAGCTAGAATACGCGCAGCCTACCCTTTTCTTTTCGAGGGTACATCTTTGATCTTTCCTTTTTCCTTAAGTTGCGCTTTTGTCTATCTTTTTAGGTATATCTCCTCGACCTTACCTTTTAGGTAGAAACCCTTTGGATGGAAACATGTAATTGAAACATGTTATGGATGATGATTGCAAGTGGTTGCAAGTGATTTCTAGTGGTTGCTCGTGGTTGCATATACACACACAATCTAGGGTTTAGATCGGCTCAATCACTTCTTATTGCATATGCATATATGTTTGCATTCGTATATGGTTGAACTTTAATGTGTTGTCATATGGATGTTGCATTTGTATGAATAATTGTGCACTCACGTAGAATCATGAATAGGAAAATTTGCATACATAATGGATTCATGGCACTTACATAATTCGCATTAAGGAGGTCAACTGAATCAGTAGACCGCCTGATTTTGCATTAGATAAGTACATGTACACATACACTTCGCATATTATCATGAAGCATTAGAAGTCTTTTAAGGACAATGGATGCTCGTGTTTGATGGATGAGTAGATGGATGTTTGGATGTTAGGATATACATTCTTCCTAAACTTGAAGATTTCGGGGACGAAATCCTTTTAAGTGGGGGAGAATGTAACACCCCGAGTATTTTACAATAGTGAAATTCACAAATTAAAGTATAATTAATTCCAAATCAAAGTATTAAGGGAAACGGGATATGTCATTGCGTTCGTCTCGGAAAAATACGCGAAATAGAATCCGAGTTTTCGAAAAACGGAGCCCGTATGACCAAATTATGGCCCGATGAAGTTTCAGAAGATTCAAATTTTGAAAACAGATTTGAATTTCAGCCCAATCAGAGTAGGCGGGCAAATTCCCGCCCAAACCCACCAGGTCGACCTGCCAGGCCAGGTCGACCTGGGAGTCGACCTAGGTGTCGACCTGCCCCAGGCAGGTCGACTCTAGAGTCGACCTGGGGGTCGACCTGCCCAGGCAGGTCGACTCTAGAGTCGACCTGGGGGTCGACTAGGGAGTCGACCTGGCCCCTGAGCCAGGTCGAACCCAGCCCACCCTGGCTGGCCTGGTCTGTGTTTGGTCGATTTTCTGAGCCTTGCCTCGTCACTAGGGCTAGGTGTCAGCTCCTGATTGGCCTCTCCTTTGAACGAACGGCTATTATTAAACCAAACTCCATCGACGGTCTAAATCAACTCTCAAACTCTATAAAAAGGACCTAAGACTAACCCTAATTTACACAAACTAAAATGGAGATGAGACCGTCATGCTGCTGAGGAGAGACTGAGGATAGCCGTCAGAAATAGAGAGACAATTAGGAGATAATTCAAAGCTTAAAGCAACGTCAAATCAATCAAAACAACGCCAACAACAAAGGATAACATCTCCAAATTCAGAATTCAGATTCCTGAATTGAAGATTCGTCATACGTTGTAAGTAGAGTGCTATTCCGATGTGAATTAAATAATTGTGTTGATTTGTGTAAAGTAAGAAATGGAATTGTGGCGATAATAATCTATAATTGTATGTTGCTTTGATTTGGGAATATTATGGTATACGATTGGATATTTGCAAGTAAGTGATTTGCGTTGGAAGTTAACAACGAAATGGAATTGTGGCGATAATAACTTATATTTGTATGTTATTTTGATTCTAAACGATTTGTCAATGCTATGGTGTACGATTGGATTCATACAAGTATATGGTTTATGTTGACAACCACATGTTGTGGAATTTTAATTAGGATTCATGCAAGCATATGATTCATATTGAAAACTACATGTTTGTTGTAGTTATTTACAACACCCATTTGATAATTGCAAGTATATGATTCATGTTGAAAATAACAACTATATGTTGTAATAGTTTATTTGAAATTCATGCAAGTATATGATTTATTGTTATGCCAACATGATGTATAATTCTATGGTCATCTTTAGTGTAATTTGATCCACTTAAGTATTATGATTCATATGAAGGTTATGTTGGAATTGGCATCATAGTTCAAGTATAAAAATCATGATTTTGTGATAGTGACAAAAGCAAGCGTCTTTTTAAGCTTGTATTAATTTTATGAACATGACTAAACTATGTTTGTTATTATGCCTAGTTCAAAACATGTTTTAGGCTTATGTTGTTATCATAATCATATGATAATATATTTGACACATAAGTTACGTTAGAATTGCACTAGAATTACATCCCACTTACAAGTTACATAGATAGGATAAAAGCCATGACTATATGAATAGAAGGACTCATGTTCAATTATGATTATGCCATAATTATATGATTAGAATGGTTCATGTTTAAGTTTTATTTATGCCATGACTACATGAATAGAATGATTCATGTTTTGTTTATACCATGATTACGTGAATAGAATGATTTATGTTTAAGTATTGCTTATATTATATGATGTTACAATTACAAGTTCACATGTGCCTACATTATGTTAATTGAATCGTTCGTTGCAAGTCCATGCGTTCACACTCCCCTCTTTCATGTTACCTGATAAACACCATGTAATAAACCTCCCCTTTTCATTTGGCTAAATTGGGTTTAAGTATTAAACCCAACACACCTTACATTGGAACGAACGTGTAAAACGGGGGTAATGACGTTTGGGCTGAAATATAGAATATGTATGTCGGCATGTTTGACGCATGCCAACAATCTTGAAAAGCAATTAAGTGGCATAAATAAATTTTAATCAATAACGGTGAATTTGAATAATGGGCCGCAAATATTTACATATAAAAAGAAAAGAGACAAAATATGTAAATGTAGAAAATACGATGTGTTTAACCCGAGGTTGGATTGAGTTGTGATGTAAACCTGCCCGGAACCGCCCGACTGTCCAGTAGTCACAACAATACCTATCCAATGTGGGTGGTTGAACACGGAGCCTAATAAGGACCCGAGGTTAGACTGAGTTGTGGCGTAAGACTGCCCGGACCCAACCGGCAACAGGAAGCCACAACAATACCTGTCTAATGTGAGAGGTCAAGGCTTTAATAAGACAATTAAGGCTGAGTCAGGATTGATAGGATTAAGTAAATTATATTAATACTTAATCAAAATGGAACATGCTAAACTAAACAGACTGATTGGGGGTTAGGTTTATAAAACACTTAACCAACTTAGCATGTTGGCTAGAAATAGAAAACCTAGTAGCGGGGGACCCTTTTCAGCAGTAACCCTACAAGGCGTATCATGATACCCTGAAACTAGGCAGGGTGGGGCACGATTACTGGGCTGACTGTAAGAGGTCAAATCGACGGCAGTGGTGCAGCAATGTAGGTTCTAACGGGGTGCGGGCGTGCACACACTCCGGCATAGAAAAATAAGGCACTGGGCACCAGTAGCATACCTGTGCATTCTAGGATTGTGTCGGGCCGCCACCATAGGACTTGATACACCCCATGGTGGGACCAGCATAGGTAACTACAACATCGGGGGCCGTAAGACACAGGTAATTATGCGAGTAGGAGTCGATCATCATAAAAATGGATCACTTCACCCTGATTATGGGGTGCCCGTTGGGAACTAGTTTATATGGGTACAGAGATTAATATGAGGTACGATAGTATATTCGACCCTAGACAACTTAACTTAGTTTATGGTGCTTTCCCATTTCTAGTTTATACTTATCATACCCAGTTCTTTGTTCATAGACTGAATAGTTCTAGACTTACTCAGGCTTTATGTCTGACTCTACTTTTCTTTCGTCTTCTTTTCTTCCGTCCCCCCCCAGGTCCACAGGGAGGGAATACCGCAGCTTGACCAGCCTTCATATCCAGCTTGAAGAGAAAGAATGTATTGCTTGGATCTTTTCGTTTTGGACTATGGATTTGGACAGCAATTATGGGACTTTTGCAGTTTATTTATGTTTTCTTTATGCTTCTTTAAATAATGTAATCAAGATAGTTATGAAGATGTTATGTTTTTGGAAGTATTGTAAGACAATTATGGTATGGTTGGTGTAATACGTATTTTAATGAAATAAAAGTTATTGTTTTCCGCTGTTCAAAAATATGTGTTATTATATCTGTCTTGTATATCTGTGATTTATACTTATAATCCTCCACCAAAGTTAGGGCATTCCCTTTTAGAGTGACCCTAACGGAGGTGGGGTGTTTCAGATAGACAACACTAAACCAAATTTTTGGGGTATACGAATAGACCCTAGGAAACCCTAGTAACGAGGACCCATGTCAGCAGTAACCCACATTGGGTATCAATGGTACCCTGAAACTAGGCAGGGTGGAGCACGATTACTGGGCCGATTATAAGCGGTCAAAAGTAACGGCAGGGGATTCGGCAGTGTAGGTTCTGGCGGACTACGGTCGTGCACGTATTCCGAATTTAGAAAAATAAGGCACTGAGCAACAGTAGATATAACGTTGTGCATCTAGTTTTGTGTCAGGGTTGCCATCCTAGGACTTGATACACCCTATGGCGGGACCAACTTAAGTGTCTACACGCAAGTTAGGGCAGATTGACACAGACACAAGGCAAGCTAGTACAAGTAAGGAGCCGATCGAGTAAGGGATCGTTTCATGAATATATGTTGGGACATTAGTAAAGGTGGTGCAGAGAATAGTAATCATGCGATGTTAACTTAGTTTATCTTGCCAATTGCTTATCCTATGTTACCTTTGCAGTCTTATCATCATGCTTATGTCTTACATTCAGTTTATTCATGCCATATTGTCTTTACCTGTTTATCTACTGAAAGTAACTGGACTTACCAGGCTTTATGTCTGACTTAGTTTGGCTTGGACTTCTTTCTGCTTCAAGTTCATCGATGTATTGCTTTGGACTTTGTCTCATTTCATCTATGGCTTGCTTTGCTTTATTGGGGAATACTACCGTTTGTTTTTTATGCTTCTTTGTTTTTGAACAAGACAGATGTTTTTGCTTTATAATTGGGTATTGGATGTTGATGGGTTGATGTTGAAAACAATTGTTGTACCACTTGGTTTTTCTGCTGCTGTTTTATAAAAGGGTTTGAAGTTCTTTTACTTTATTTCTTTTCCACTATTTTGTATATGTCTGTCTTGTAATATATCTGTTCCAGTACCCATAATACTCCAATGAAGTTAATGCATTCCCTTTGTGAGTGACCTTAACGGACCTGGGTGTCACAAGAAGCTACGCAACCGAGAAGTTAAGTTAGTTAAGGTTCAGTGGAGAGATGCTCAAGAAGGTGCGAATTGGGAGACTGAAGACAGGATACGCGCATCATACCCTTTTCTTTTTGAGGGTATATCCTTGATCTCTTTTCCTTTAAAGTTTTACACATGCTTGTTTTATATTTTGGAGTATATCCTCTCGGTCATATCTGTGATCCTTAGGTAGAAGCCAATGGATGTAAACATGTGTTTGAAACATGTTATGATTGATGGTTGCAAGTGGATGTAAGTGTTTGCTAGTGATTGCTCGTGGATGCGTATACACACACATTACGCATTAGATCATCTCAGTTACTTTCATATTGCATATGTATGTGAGTGCATATATTTGTTTATGGATGAAATTGAATGTGTTATCATATGGATGTTGCATTTGAATGAATGGTTGTGCACACGTATAGTAATTATAAAGTACATTAGGATTGTTTGCATACATGTTGAACTCATGGCACTAACATAATTAGCATTAAGGTGGTCAACTGAATCAGTCGGCCTGCTTATCCTTTGCATTAGTTTAAAGACATATACACACATTTTTGCATATGTTCATATAGCATTAGAAATCTTTTAAGGACAACGGACACTTGTGGATGATGTATGAGTAGATGGATGATGGATGTTAGGATACATTCTTCTTAACTTGGAGATTTCGGGGACGAAATCCTTTAAGGAGAGGAGAATGTAACACCCCGTATTTTCCAAGAATATTAAAATAAAAAATTAAATGATACTTAATTTTTAAAGAGGGAATTAAGTAAAACGGATTGTGCCATTGTGTTCGTCTCGGAATTCTGCTTGGGATAGAGTCCGAGTTTGCGTAAAACGGACATCGTATGAAGAAGTTATGAAGCTTAGAAGAATTCAAGAATTAGCATAATTAAAATAATAATAATAATAATAATCAAAACCAATTCCAAATCTTTCAAAAACTAACCAAGGAACTGAGCGGGAAATATCCCACCCAGGGGTGTCGACCCCCCTAGAGGGGTGTCGACATCGGCGTCTACCCCCATAAACGGGTGTCGACCCCCCTATTGCAGATCTAGGCAGATACATTATTTTGAACGTGGACAGTTTTGATGGCTAGATTCGTGACCCTTAGGCTATGTAAAGAACCCTAGACTCATTGTTTTCCTAACCCTAAACTATGGTGTCATCATGCTGCTCTAAAATAATTTAAATCAAGTTAGGTAAATCAAGGGACCACGCCGTATAACACGGAACGAGTTTCCTCCCAAGAATACAAGTGCATAAAACCAATATTGCAATGCTAAATAGAAAAATGAAGCCATTATAAGACTCAGGTCCCATCACACAATGCAAACACAAACCAGAGGATAAAGTTTTACCTTATAATGGCCAAATATGCTTGGTACGCAAAATTTATCTTTTATTATTACTATAATTGAAGAAATGAACTTCAAATATAAATGTATCAATTATAGACGACATGAGCGTCTCGTGTCACTATGCCGCCATATAGGTTTATAGCTAAGACCGTAAAATCACATATTGGAAATTGGATTCCATTTATGAACCAAGGCAAGGGATCTTCCTTTCCGAATTCGAGACCCTCTAGCCCGCGCCTCATGACTCAGTCACAACTGCACCTGGAGAAGTAAGGCCGGTCCACACTTACATTTTGTGGATTAGTTATGCCTGAACAATACGTTTTCCTGTCCTATGGGGCATAAAATAGAGCCATTAGCGACTTAAATCCAAGGTACCTCGCTATCCATCATCTACATAAGTAAAATTCCTGGGCTTCATACCATGACACCACTCCTAGCTAGAATGAAACTTATGTCCTCCCTACCGTCCTATCCCATTTTACGTTCACACCGGGGTGTGAGGCTTGCAAATTAAAGCTATACACAAAGTGGCGCTATATAAAAGTTGTGCTTTGATCGTCATCCACAAGGCCATGCTTTTCAACAAATGCCTTAATCCATGCAACTTAGCATGCCACATTATCAATCCATACAATACCATCGATTATCTACCAATATATAACCTCTAAGCTCGTACGTCACAGAGAAGGGGTGTTAAGCAAGAGAATAAATTATCTGCCACCCAACAGACATATATTTAGCAGAGATCAACAATACAATGTCAGACACACAATCCATTTACAAGTCCGTTTTGGGTCTGAACAAAACCGAAGGCACTTATTCATCATTCCAAATGCCCAATACAATGTAACAACCCGGAAATTCTGAGCCAATTTAAAATTTTTATTTTGGCGATTTTAATGAAATTTGAATATTTAAAACGATTTATTTTAAATAATAACGACGGAAAATTTATTTTCGACGAAGTTAAAACGAATAATTTTATTTTAATTATATAACGAGCCTGAAATGGCGCTGTAGTTCGAAAATTCGATTTCGAATTTCTAATGAATATACATAATTCAATATAAGTTAGAATTGAACGAAACAAGAAATATTTAAATTTGTTTAATCATATCTTTCTAACGGATGTAAGAAACTGAGATTTCACTTTAGAAGTTGAAAGATATGTCCAGTTTAAAATTCAAAAAAGTCGCTGTGGAAATTATATATATTTTAATATATATATATATAAGGCCTTGAAAATAGCCGTTTTGCAAACGACCTCGGTTTTCAACGAAACCACTTTTGTTGGATCCGTGATGTCAAATTATTGCTAGGATTCAAAATTCATTATTTTCTGAATCAGTATGTGAGCGTGGCGAAGCTAAACGTGTTTTGTCAGTTTCAGTCAATTAGGGTCAACCAGAAAATGACCAATTTTTTTAACGGTCTCAGAATTTGACGAAATTAGTTTTGTTAGGACCGTATCGTCTATACGAAGCTAGAAATAATTTTTCGGGAATTTTTAGAGTTAGTATGTGGCCCCGGTAAATTGAAATGTGCGTTCAAATTGAATATATATATATATAGATTTATGTTTTAATTTGAATGGAAACTGATTGTAACGATCGAATTGGCCTATGTGACATATCCCATTGCGTTCGGAATGGGGGTAATCAGCTAGGGACGACAGTCGTTGGGTCCCGATTGGAGTTTGAATGAAAAGTCAACACTTAGGATTTTAAAGAGGAAAAATAAAAAAGTAATAAATATATAAATATACAGCCCCCCCATCTTCTTTCTCTCTCCCCGAACAAAATCGAAATAAAAAAAATGGCGTCACCCCTTTCCACACCACCGCTCCTCCCAGGTCCGTCGCACCCTACGCCGGAAACCCCCTCCCCCGTGCTCCCTCTCGCGCTGCCCTCTCCCTCCTCTCGATTTCCACGCCGAGCCCCAACCCAAGCCCTAACGCCCCCAATCCAAACCGCGCACCCCATCCACCAGTAACGCCGTGCGCCGCCGCCTCCTGCAAGGACACCCGACCACCGCGACCTTCCTGCCCTCCCCAGCGTGTTGCGCCCTCCTCTGGCCACTCTCCGGTGACTACTGGACCCCCCTTCACTTAATTTTCAATGTAAGTTTTTCTTTGTTATTTTTATTTAATTCTTTAAATCAGTATTTGTCTTCTAAATTCAGTTTATATATATATATATGACCTATTATAAATCAGTTTTTTTAAGGAAAAGAATGAAACTAAAATATGATTTTTATAAGTAGTTATGATTTCTAATGTGGTAAAAATACTATTTTTAATAGGTGAAAGATATGATTTTTCCTTGATCAAAGATATGTTTTTTTTCCTTGTAGAAAGATATGATTTTTCTTTGGACAAAGGTACGATTTTTCACAATATAAAAATAAGATCTTCGTTATGAAGTTAGAGAAATAAAAATATGATTTTTATCATCTTGAAGGCGAAGTAAAAATATGATTTTTATATTATAGAAAATATAATTTTTATATAATATAGAGGATAAAAATATAATTTTTATATAATGTAGAGAATAAAAATATGATTTTTATATTATAGAAATAATAAAAATATAATTTTTATATAATGTAGAGGATAAAAATATAATTTTTATATAATGTAGAGGATAAAAATATAATTTTTATATAATGAAGAGAATAAAAATATGATTTCTATATACAGCACTTTGAAAAGAAAATGTGATTTCTCTTTATATGAAGTGCAAATAAAGAAGTGATTTTATAGCGTTGAAGTAAAAATGTGATTTTTAATCTGAACAGCGTGAAAAGAAGTGCGATGGAACAGATTGAAATCAAAAAGGAATTCAAACGGTTCAGAAATTCAGAAATGAAATGGCGGAGTGGAACCCCACGGTGAGAACTCCTCACTTTAAATTTTATTTTCTAGTTATATAAATATATATTAGGATGCAGACGGTGCTTAGTAGCACCCGACACCATCGTCCACAGACCATGGACTTGTTTGTTTGGATTGTGTAGTTGGTTAGATAATTTGTTTGAATTTGGTTGTTTGGGTGAAATCGAATTGATTAGATTGGTATGTGTATGGCATGGGCCGTTATTAGAACGGGGATAAGGCTAGGCCTTGTTCCGTTTCTAGTATCGTGCCGTTATGCCGACGAAATTTTCTAAAATAAGTTAAAAAAATAAAAAGATCATTTTATCAAATAAATGAAATGAATAGAAATTCATGTGTTGAAATAAAATATTTTATCGTTAAAAATATAATTTTTAACGTTTGTGCGAATAAAATAAAATATTCATTTACAAATCAGACGATTTGTTTATGTACACTGATTTGACTGATATTGATTGGGATGATAAACTTTACACGTCGCCCAACTACACAAATCAAATCTGAAGTTTGTTGATGTGAAACCCCACACGGGTATTGGGATGATATTTGACATACACTAGTCTCAATTATTAGTTGTATGACGATCGATAGGTTGATAGACAGTTGTGTTGTGCACTTTTGATAATGGTTAATTATTTATCCTTGCTGTTATATACATGTGTTGTATGGAATCCATATAATTAACATTATATGGTAATTGATTGGGCCTCATTCCAATTTGATAAATAAAGAATATAATAAAATATATATTCATGTGTTGAAATAAAATATATATTCATGTGTTGAATAAAATATATATTCATGTGTTGAAGAAAATATTCATTTGTTGAATAGAATAACGAAGTTATTGAAATATATAAAGTCGCGTTGATTAGATTTGCGCCATTTGGACGCGAACGATATTAATATAGATTTTATTCGAATATCGAAAAAGAAGTGATTTCAAAATATAAAGTTTTGAAAATATTATCATTTATATACATTAATGATATAGAATATTCAATTTTGATTTGAAATTGAATATGAAGTTGAAGTCGTTTTGAAAACGAATTTAAAACGATTTATAAAATACGTTTTGAAAGGGAATCGACGAAATATATATAATAAATATATTATATATATTTAATGGCCTGAATAGAACGCGCCGCGCCGCGGCAGTTTGCTAATTTCGACCATTGCCTTCGAATTGACGTTACGGGAGATCCGACCGTCGGATTCTCCTAAAACCGGGGCCATTGGGTTCGTATCGAAAAGAGTTTTCCAACGAATATAAGAAATTTGAAATCTAACGGTTAGATTTGGAATTATGTCCAAATCAAATTTGGAAAAGGTCGTTGTTAGTGCAGTTCGATGACCGTTATTGGAAATCGACTGTATGGGCCTTGATAAAATTATTAAAAATATCAATAATTTGTGTAAAATCAAAATAAATGATTTAGAAAGAATTGAGATTAAAAATCTCATATTTGCAAAGATAAAAATATTTTTATCGAAATGAAATAGTTTTGAACTAGAATTATAATCCAATATTTTTGAATAAATAAACTGGATTTGAAGTGGTTTTAAAAGTAACCAGAATTTCCAATATATGAATTGGAATGGATTTGAATGGAAATCACCATCAAAATATTTCGATGTTGGATTTCGTGATTATACAGATATGATTATGGAAATTTGAAAGATATATTTGTATCGTTATTTCCAATACGATATTTGTTGGTTTCAGAATTTGATATTGAATATAACCCGATATATTTTCTATTCAGAGCCTTGTATTTAATATCAAATGAGATTTTGGGTTTGTTGTGAATGGTGTCTTAAATAACACTGTTCTTGAACCCAGTTGAGAAAAGATTAAATCTTTTTATCTAGATTTAATGAAGTAAACCAATTAATTGATATTTAATTGGAACTGAATTTGAAATTCATTTTTGGGTTTATCGTGAATGGCGTTTTAAATATCACCTGTTCTTTAACCCGATTAACAGCGGAATGTGAATTGGGTTTATCGTGAGCAGTGTTTTAAATAACACTTGTTCTTTAACCCAATTAATAATTGAATGAGATTTTGGGTTTGTAGTGAATGGTATCTTTAATAATACCGTTCTTCAACCCAGTGGAGATAAGAAAATTAGAAACTAACTGGAGGTTAGATAAGTTGAATAGTTCCCTGGGTATTGATCTGATGTTGGTTTCGGCCTTTAGGGTTAATGCTTAGGGAATTGTTCTCTTACTAATTTACGGTTAGAGACTGATGGGAAGATTAAAGAATAAATTTAAAAGAATTTATCTTTGATAAAATTAATGGGAACCTTTCCCTAATGATGTGAATATTTTAATAAAAGAATATTCTGAATTGGAATGAGGCGTATGTTGTGTTTGTGTAACATTTGTTTATTATATACGCGAGTTATTCAGAAAGACCCGGTTTATACCCATTCTGAATAACTGATTCGACGATAAGTCGGAGATGAAGACGGTGGTTGAAGACCGGAAGTCTTCACATCGTTTGGATGATTCCTAACAATCTTGATTGGGTTGTACACCCAAGATGAGGGAATCAGTTGGTGGTCGTCCAGACGTACTTGGAGATCGATGGATATGCAAGGAAAGTGCCTCCGATTTCGTTCAAACCCAGAACGGACTTGTAAATGGACTGTGTGTCTGACATTGGATTTCATTCTGTGTGACTGATATCGGTTGCATAGAGTGGTTTGCTTGTGTGGCATGCTAAGATGAAAATGATCAAGGCTTCTGTTGAAAAGCAGAGTCTTGTGGTTGATGATCAAAGCACGACCTTTGTGGCACCGCTTCGTGTAGCATAAATTCGCGAGCCTCACACCCGGTATGAACAAGAAACGGGAGAGGACATCAGGGAGGACATGCGTTTTCTTCTAGTTAGGAGTGGCGTCAGTGCTTAAACTGGCTGACGAGTTTGACTCATGTGGATGTTGCTTCTTATTACTTGCTGAAAAGCGAGGCGCCTCGGTTATATCGGTTTCTGCCGATGCATTCTGGTCGGGAGACAGACCAGACTTACACCCCATAGGGCGGGGAAACGTATTGTTCAGGCATTATAATCCACTTCGTGTGGACCGGCCCTGATGATCCAAGGGGCGATGCGTTCTACTCCTGAGGCTCGGGCTAGACAGTCTCGAATCGGTTGAGGACGATCCCTAGCCTCGGTTCATATCATAAATGGTAACCCAACTTCCAATACGTGCTTTGCGGTTTTAATTGTAAACCTATATTTGGTAGCATAGTGGTATGGGGCATTCCTGCCGTCTTTGATTGATATTTATGATTGTATATAAAATCAGAAACTAACTGGAGACGAGCTAAGATGGGTGGTTCCCTGGGTATTGGTCTGATGTTGGTTTCGGCCTTCGGGGTTAATACTTAGGAAATCGTTCTCTTGCTAATTTACGGTTGGAGTCTGATTAAGAATTAAAAGATGAAATTTCGCGTATCAAGCATTCTTTGGCTGTTATAAGGTAAAACCCTATCCTCCGGCTTGCGTTGCATTGTGTGATGGGACATGAGTCTTATAATAGCTTTATTGTTCTTTATTTAGCATTGCGTTGTTTGTTTTATGCACTGTTATTCTTGGGAGGAAACCTGTTCCGTGTAATACGGCGTGGTCCCTTGATTTACCTAAATTTAAAAATAAAGAATAATAACTGTTTTAGTTCTCACACCAGTCACATGACTGACCTGGAGTTTATTGTTTTGACCTGAACTCTGGGTGCCCTTATTTTCCGCACGGGCATCCAGTAGTTGGGTTTTGCAGATTTATGTTCACAGGATCCTGATTTTTAGTTGAAGTGATATGCGGGAAGCTCTGTATCCGTGTATTCCTCTCAGTTGTGTTTTGTATTATTTTTTCGCTGTAGTAATGTATTTAAATCTCTGATGTTTTATAATGGATAATATTTTTTCATACTCTGTATATTCTTGTATTCTGATGAAATTGTTGTAATATACAATGAAATGTTCTTCTGTCTGTGTTCTGATTTTTCGTGTTCTCAATGCAATCCATGCTTTCCTTCACGGGGAAGTTCGGGTCGTCACAAATGGTATTAGGGCTCTGGTTTACAGAGCTGGAGAACAAGGCACATTAGAACCAAACGAAAGAATTCATCAGAAATTGGATTAGTAATATCCAATGGGAATGGCTCGTTAGAGATGGGATCATCAGTATCCTAGAACGGGTCGAAGGGGTGTTATTTTTAAAATTAAAATTAAAACAAACATTGTTTTGAAATTTGAAACCATTTTATACGTATTTGAATATTTGTTTTATATTGAATTTGGACAATCCAATATATAAAGATTTTGCATATACGCCTTGCAAACGTATATTCGAAGTTTTAATATACTGGATAGATATAGAATCACGCTCTAGTCGCCCGGAGACGATGCTGATGATGATCATGACATCAACTGTATTTGTGTTCGAGTTTCGAAAGGGTGATATCTATATATTTCCATTAGACTGGTGTGAGATCCAAAACTAGATAGGTTTATTGTTGTGATTTGGCACCAAAAACATTATTTTCTGTATATATATCAAAACTATGAATTTGAAACGTTAACCAACTAATTGATTGATGGTTGTGTTGTTTGATTATTGATTTGAAATTTTGAACCATTATGCCAAATTGAACCGAATATTGAACTGTTTTGAAAATTGTTTGAAATTGCATGCATGTACATATATATGTGTGAACAGGCCATAGCAAGGAGGCTAGAGAAGAGGAATAAAATTGTTCGCCCGACAAATAGGTACACGTTTACTGTATTTCTTGGGGTTTTTGATGATTTTATGAGCCGATTGGCTAGCCGCTTGGCTGTTTCTTTTTCTTTTTGATCGAAGAGGCTTGTGTGGCGGTATGCGGATTTTCCCGATGCTCCCGATGTAGGGGAGGTTATGGCGAAATTTTTCGAAAATTTAGGGTGTTGGCCAAATTTTTTAAAAATTTGAAGAGTTCTTAGAAACTGAAAAATTGAAGAATTAAAGCCATAATTAAAATAATGGAAGTTGAGTTGATTAGTTAAACAACTTTCACCTCCATTCCTTTTCGGGGATGAAAAGTTTTAAGTGGGGGAGATTGTAACAACCCGGAAATTATGAGCTAATTTAAAATTTTTATTTTGGCAATTTTAATGAATTTTGAATATTTAAAATGATTTATTTTGAATAATAACGATGGAAAATTTATTTTTGATGAAGTTAAAACGAATAATTTTATTTTAATTATATAAAGAGCCTGAAATAGCGCTGCAGTTCGAAAATTCGATTTCGAATTTCAAATGAATATACAGAATTCAATATAAGTCAGAATTGAATGAAACAAGAAATATTCAAATCTATTTAATCATATCTTTCTAACGGATGTAAGAAACTAAAATTTCACTTTAGAAGTTGAAAGATATGTCTAGTATAAAATTCAGAAAAGTTGCTGTGGAATTTATATATATTTTAATATATATAAAAGCCCTTGAAAATAGCTGTTTTGCAAACGACCTCGGTTTTCGACGAAACCACTTTTGTTGGATCCGTAATGTCAAATTATTGCTAGGTTTCAAAATTCATAATTTTTCTGAATTAGTATATGAGCGTGGCGAAGCTAAACATGTTTTGTCAGTTTCAGTCAATTAGGGTCGACCAGAAAATGACCATTTTTATTAACGGTCTCAGAATTTGACGAAATTAGTTTTGTTAGGACCGTATCGTCAATACGAAGCTAGAAATAATTTTTCGGGAATTTTTAGAGTTAGTATGTGGCCCCAGTAAATTGAAATGTGCGTTCAAATTGAATAAATATAGATTTATATTTTAATTTGAATGGAAACTGATTGTAACGATCGAATTGGCCTACATGACATATCCTATTGCGTTCGGAATGGGGGTAATCAGCTATGGACGGCAGTCGTTGGGTCCCGATTGGAGGTTGAATGAAAAGTCAACACTTAGGGTTATAAAGAGGAAAAATATAAAAATAATAAATATATAAATATACAGCCCCCCAACTTCTTTCTCTCTCCCCGAACAAAATCGAAATCAGAAAAAATGGCGTCGCCCCTTTCCTCACCACCGCTCCTCCCAGGTCCGTTGCACCCTACGCCGGAAACCCCCTCCCCCGTGCTCCCTCTCGCACTGCCCTCTCCCTCCTCTTGATTTCCTTGCCGAGCCCCAACCCAAGCCCTAACGCCCCCAATCCAAACCGCGCACCCCCTCCACCAGTAACGCCGTGCGCCGTCGCCTCTTGCAAGGACACCCGACCACCGCGACCCTCCTGCCCTCCCCAGCGTGTTGCTTCCTCCTCTGGCCACTCGCCGGTGGCTACTGGACCACCCTTTACTTAATTTTCAATGTAAGTTTTTCTTTGTTATTTTTATTTAATTCTTTAAATCAGTATTTGTCTTCTAAATTCAGTTTATATATATATGACCTATTATAAAATCAGTTTTTTTAAGGAAAGAATGAAACTAAAAATATGATTTTCATAAGTAGTTATGATTTCTAAAGTGGTAAAAATACTATTTTTAATTGGTGAAAGATATGGTTTTTCCTTGTACAAAGATATGTTTTTTTCCTTGTAGAAAGATATGATTTTTCTTTGGACAAAGATATGATTGTTCACAATATAAAAATACGATCTTTATTATGAAGTCAGAGAAATAAAAATATGATTTTTATCATCTTGAAGGCGAAGTAAAAATATGATTTTTATATTATAGAAAATATAATTTTTAAATAATGTAGAGGATAAAAATATATTTTTTATATTATGTAGAGAATAAAAATATGAATTTTATATTATAGAAATAACAAAAATATAATTTTTATATAATGTAGAGGATAAAAATATAATTTTTATATAATGTAGAGGATAAAAATATAATTTTTATATAATGAAGAGAATAAAAATATGATTTTTATATACATCACTTTGAAATGAAAATGTGATTTCTCTTTATATGAAGTGCAAATAAAGAAGTGATTTTTATAGCGTTGAAATAAAAATGTGATTTTTAATCTGAACAGCGTGAAAAGAAGTGCGATGGAACGGATTGAAATCAAAAAGGAATTCAAACGGTTTAGAAATTAAGAAATGAAATGGCGGAGTGGAACCCCACGGTGAGAACTCCTCACTTTAAAATTTATTTTCTAGTTATATAAATATATACTAGGATGCAGACGGTGCTTAGTAGCACCCGACACCATCGTCCACAGACCATGGACTTGTTTGTTTGGATTGTGTAGTTGGTTATATAATTTGTTTGAATTTGGTTGTTTGGGTGAAATCGAATTGATTAGATTGGTATGTGTATGGCGTGGGTCGTTATTAGACCGGGGATAAGGCTAGGCCTTATCCCGTTTCTAGTATCGTGCCGTTATGCCGCCGATTTTTTTTAAAATAAGTTAGAAAAATAAAAAGATCATTTTATCGAATAAATGAAACGAATATAAATTCATGTGTTAAAATAAAATATTTTATCGTTAAAAATATAATTTTTAACGTGTGTGTGAATAAAATAAAATATTCATTTACAAATCAGATGATTTGTTTATGTACACTGATTTGACTGATACTGATTGGGACGATAAATTTCACACGTCGCCCAACTGCACAAATAAAATCTGAAGTTTGTTGATGTGAAACCCCACATGGGTATTGGGATGATATTTGACATAAACTAGTCCCAATTATTAGTTGTATGCCGATCGATAGGTTGACAGACAGTTGTGTTGTGCACTTTGGATAATGGTTGATTATTCATCGTTGCTGTTATATACATGTGTTGTATGGAATCCATATAATTAACATTATATGGTAATTGATTGGGCCTCATTCCAATTTGATAAATAAAGAATATAATAAAATACATATTCATGTGTTGAAATAGAATATATATTCATGTGTTGAAATAATATATATATATCCATGTGTTGAATAAAATATATATTCATGTGTTGAAGAAAATATTCATTTGTTGAATAGAATAACGAAGTTATTGAAATATATAAAGCCGCGTTGATTAGATTTGCGCCATTTTGACGCGAACGATATTTATATAGATTTTATTCGAATATCGAAAAAGAAGTGATTTCAAAATATAAAGTTTTGAAAATATTATCATTTATATACATTATGATATAGAATATTCAATTTTGATTTGAAATTGAATATGAAGTTGAAGTCGTTTTGAAAACGAATTTAAAACGATTTATAAAATACGTTTTGAGAGGGAATCGATGAAATATATATAATAAATATATTATATATATTTAATGGCCTGAATAGAACGCCCCGTGCCGCGACAGTTCGCGAATTTCGACCATTGTCTTCGAATTGACGTTACGGGAGATCCGACCGTCAGATTCCCCTGAAATCGGGACCTTTTGGTTCGTATCGGAAAGAGCTTTCCGAAGAATATAAGAAATTTGAAATCTAACGGTTGGATTTCGAATTATGTCCAAATCAAATTTGGAAAAGGTCGTTGTAAGTGCAGTTCGACTACCGTTATTGGAAATCGACTGTACAGGCCTTGCTAAAATTATTAAAAATATCAATAATTTGTGTAAAATCATAATAAATGATTTAGAAAGAATTGAGGTGAAAAATCTCATATTTGCGAAGATAAAAATATTTTTATCGAAATGAACCAGTTTTGAACTAGAATTATGGTCCAATATTTTTTAATAAATAAACTGGATTTGAAGTGGTTTTAAAAGTAACCAGAATTTCCAATATATGAATTGGAATGGATTTGAATCGAAATCACCTTCGAAATATTTCGATGTTGGATTTCGTAATTATACAGATATGGTTATGGAAATTTGAAAGATATATTTGTATCGTTATTTCCAATACGATATTTGTTGGTTTCAGAATTTGATATTGAATATAAGCCGATATATTTTCTATTCAGAGCCTTGTATTTAATATCAAATGAGATTTTGGTTTTGTTGTGAATGGTGTCTTAAATAACACTGTTCTTGAACCCAGCTGAGAAAAGATTAAATCTTTTTATCTAGATTTAATGAAGTATACCAATTAATTGATATTTAATTGGAACTGAATTTGAAATTGATTTTTGAGTTTATCGTGAACGGTGTTTTAAATATCACATGTTCTTTAACCCGATTAACAGTGGAATGTGAATTGGGTTTATCGTGAGCAGTGTTTTAAATAACACTTGTTCTTTAACCCGATTAATAATTGAACGAGATTTTGGGTTTGTAGTGAATGGTATCTTTAATAATACTGTTCTTCAACCCAATGGAGATAAGAAAATTAGAAACTAACTGGAGGTTAGATAAGTTGAATGGTTTCCTGGGTATTGATCTGATGTTGGTTTCGGCCTTCGGGGTTAATGCTTAGGGAATTGTTCTCTTACTAATTTACGGTTAGAGTCTGATGGGAAGATTGAAGAATAAATTTAAAAGAATTTATCTTTAATAAAAGTAATGGGAACCTTTCCCTAATGATGTGAATATTTGAATAAAAGAATATTCTAAGTTGGAATGAGGCGTATATTGTGTTTGTGTAACATTTGTTTATTATATACGCAAGTTATTCAGAAAGACCCGGTTTATACCCATTCTGAATAACCGATTCGACGATAAGTCGGAGATGAAGACGGTGGTTGAAGACCGGAAGTCTTCACATCGTTTGGATGATTCCTGACAATCTTGATTGGGCTGTACACCCAAGATGAGGGAATCAGTTGGTGGTCGTCCAGACGTACTTGGAGATCGATGGATATGAGAGGAAAGTGCCTCCGGTTTCGTTCAAACCCGGAATGGACTTGTAAATGGACTGTGTGTCTTACATTGGATTTCATTCTGTGTGACTGATATCGGTTGCATAGAGTGGTTTGCTTGTGTGGCATGTTTAGATGCAAATGATCAAGGCTTCTGTTGAAAAGCAGAGTCTTGTGGTTGATGATCAAAGCATGGGCTTTGTGGCACCACTTTGTGTAGCGTAAATTCGTGAGCCTCACACCCGGTATGAACCAGAAACGGGAGAGGACATCAGGGAGGATGTAACGACCCAGGTTTTTGAACAGTTTATTTTAAATATTTAGTAAGGTTTTAAATATTGATTCGAATATAAATGGATTTTTATTATGGAATTTATCGGGTTAATAATCGATATACGATTTTTTTTATCGAATATATTGAATTGCCGTAATACTAGAACGATAAATAATTTGACGTTGAGTTAAAAATTGAATTGAAAACAATTCAGTCGACTAATATAAATTCTATACTGGATTAGAACGAAGAAAAAATTATTTAAATTTAATTATTTGAAATAGTTTTATATTTTAATCTAATTCAGTTCAAAATCGAATCCCTTAAGTTTAGAATACCGTATAAACTTGGAAATATCGGTCATCATGACTAGATAGGAGTGCTGGGGTGCGAATTATGGACCATGAGATATTTTGGGTTATAAAATTCAAATAAAATCCTATCAAATCTTTCAGCCGACCTATATTTTCTTTGAGCTGTATAATTTGTCTCCGACCTTCATTTTCAAGCAGACAGGAAATTTATGGCTTCAGTACGTACTGTCTGATGTTGGACCTATATAACAATGGCCCTCGACTTCATTACTTCACAATTCTTAAACCAACATACCATTTCTAAAGCAATTCTTCTTCGCCCTTCCTTTTCTGTCAATCGCGATGCCACCGAAAGAAAAAAGAAAAAAAAATGTTGAAATCGAAACCGCAAAATGGAAGCGCAATGAAGACCGGGATGATTCCTGAAGCTCGACAACCATTCGCTATAAGGGAAGGGTGCGCGCGACGTTGAACTGGAATTTGGGGATTTGGGTCATCGCGGTTTTTGATTTGGGAGGTTAGCAGTTGGTTCGACACTGGGATGGGGAGTTCGATCTTGATTGAGGGGATCCGAGGTTCGACTGAGGGAGATGCGAGGTTCAGGAGGAGTTCGATTTTTGGAGGGAGTTCGGTCTCTAGTTTTGGAGTTGGCCATGATGGTTGGACAGGGGGTTCGATTACTGTTCGAATGCGCTACAGAGAAGAAGGCTGTTAGTGGGAAGGAAGTTGTCTGTAAGATGGTTGATGAAATGCCGTAATGGTCTGATGGTAGTTTGTGGAGATGATTGAAGTATCCAGGAGTGTTCGAGACGTTGTTCATCGATTAGTCGGGTGGTATGCAGAATTGATAAGGTATACATTTTTATTTAATTAAAATTCATAGAAAGTTATTTATTTTAGATAATTTAAGTTAATAATCGAACATTCATTAAAATAAATTAAATAAAGTATAGGTGATAAATTCATTTGAGACGAAGTAGATGCGTAGTCGAGACATGGAAATTTTAATTGGATATTCGGCGAATGAGAATCTCGGTGAGTAAATCTCACTCACCTTTTATTTTAATTATTTTTAATTCGTAAAAATAATTGTTGTTGCTTGTTTGGATTTTTCTGTTTGCTTTATATATATTAGTTATTTAGGCTATATATATATTGGGTTGATTGGTTGGTTGGATTCCCGCAGTCTCATTAGCGGATGCCCGCAGTTTCATAGCGGATGATTACCCTATACGCCCCACGCTATGATTAGTGGATGACCTTCTATACCGCGATATTCTGCCACGAAGCAGAATGGGTATTATTTATGTGCTAACATCTGTGGATGCAGGAAAACAGGTTGGAGGAATCCAACTGGATTCCTCAAAAATATATTATCTGTTTGTTATTTGGTTGCATATATATTGTTATATATGATGTGTTAGAAAAATAAATAATTGGTTGCTTTGTGTGTTATATCACTGGGCTTACGTAATAATATTTAAAAATATCGAAAAAGGGATATTGGAGATTTTAAAAGAGAAATTCTATTTTTAAATAGAATTTGAATTTTAAAAGGAAATAAAAATATAAACTTGTTTTTGAAATAAAACAAGTAGTTTCTTTTTAAACGAAGTTTATAAATAGTTCTTTTATAACGAAGTTATAAATGAAGTGAAAAGAATTATCATTTGATAATTCAGAAATAGAAATACAAGTGTGAAATTGGAATTTGAAATAAAATTTCAAAATAGGATGCGAAATGAAATTTTTAAATATATAACTCAAATGAAATTTGAGTATAACATTTGAATTTTAAAAGGAGTTTAAATATTTGAAGTTAAAAGGAGATTGAATATTAGAAATTCAAATAGAAGTTCAAATAGAATTTGAATAGACGAAATTAGAATGAAAAATAGGATTTGAATTCAAGGATTTAAAATAAAATTTGAATTCAAAGGAATTCGAATAAAGAAATTCAAATAGCGATTTCAAATGTAGAATTTCAAAATAGAATTTAAAATATAGTATTTCAAAGAAGAATTCAAATGTGAAATTTAAATAGAGATTTGAATGGAATTTAAATATGAAATTTGAATTGAGATTTGAAATAGAAATTCAAGTGTTGAATTTGAACATGGAATTGAATAAAGAAATTCGAATAGAGATTTGAATGTAGAATTTCAAAATAGAATTTGAAATAAACTTTGAAATAGGATTTTCAAAGTAGAATTGGAAATAGGATTTCAAAATAGGAAATCCAAATGGTTTTGAAATGGGATTTGAATTCAAGGGAATTCAAATGGATTTGAGTGAAGAAATTCAAAAGGGTGTTAAAAATAAGTTTGAATATTAGAATTCAAATGGGTTGGAGATGAATTTGAATATTAGAATTCAAATGGAAATGGGAAATGAAATTTGAATATAAGAGATTCAAATTGAATTCAAATGGGATTTAATCTATGAGATTTGAATATAGAAATTCAAATGAAGTTTTGAAAATAGATTTGGATATAGAAATTTAAATGAAGTTTTGAAACTAGATTTGAAATAGGATTCAAATAAGAGGATTTGAATGATAGAATTAAAAAGGGGTTGAATATTTGAAATTTCAAAATAGAATTGAATCGGGGTTTGGATATTTGAAATTCAAATAGAATAAGTATAGAATTTGAATTCGAAGAGAATTGAATAGGGAATTTGAATGTAGAATTCAAAAGGAATTCAAATGGAATTTAAATTATAGAATTTGAATATAGCATTCAAATGGAATTTTAAACTATGGAATTTTGAATCTAGAATTTAAAAAGGAGTTTGAATATTTGAATTTCAATAAAATTCAAATATAGAAATTGGAATATAGAAGTTTCAAATAGAATTAAAATGGAATTGAATTCATTTTAAAGAAGTTAAGGTTTATATATATATAAATATAATTAAAACGAACTCGCCACAGCGCTGCAGTTCGTAAAATAGCGATTTGAACTTCAATCGAGTATACAGAACGCAATTGAAGTCGGAATTCTTCGAAACAAGAAACGTCAGGACCGATTTGATAATAGTTTTCTAATGAAGGAGAAAAATCTGGATTTCATCGTATAGATTTTGAGTTATGTCAAAATCAAATTTTCAGAAAAACAGCGCCAGAATCGTTTTAAAAGCATAATGGTTTATTTAATATTATAAAAGGATTTTTAAGCAAATAAAATCCGAAGTTCGATTTAGAAAATTTCAGAGTGAGTTGTAAAATATATGCGAATTCAAGTTGTGTAAATGAATATGATTTTTGAAACAGAAATCAGATTTTTGATTATTGAATAGAATTAACTAATTCGAATGGTAATTAGTTAATGAGATTTCGAATGAGTATTGGGATTTGAATAAGTAAATTCAATTGGAAATTTATATTCGAAATGGAAAAGGGAAACTAGGATTGAAATTGAAATTCAATTTGGTTATGAACGAGTTAAATATTTTGTTTGAACATGTTATGTTCAACAAAGAAGTGAAATAGGCAAAATGACTAATTAAAGAATAAATGGGCGAAACTGAATTCAAACGATTAGATGTTATTGAATTGAATTGAAAACAGGTGAACAGGTGTTAGACAGGTATGGGATGAGGTGTATGAAGTTATAAACGTAATGCTCGACAAAAAGGTACATGTTTAATTCATATATGGGTTTTATGCGCCGTATCGGCAAGCCGCTTGGCTTTTTCTTTTTCTTTTTGAGATTGGAAGATACCGGGATGCTATTTGAAATTTCCCGATGCTCCCGATACAGGGGAGGTTATGGCGAAATTTTCCGAAAATTTAAGGAGTTAGAATATTTTTAAGATATTTTGATAATTTGAAATCATTGTATCGACGTATTGAATTCGATAGGGAAATGAATATAAAAATCGAATGTTGTAAAAGGGATAGAGATAAGTAATTGAAATTGTTTTTCAATTGCAAATAGAGACATTTTCTAATATATAGAAAATAAAGGAAGTTAATAATTGGAAACGTTTTCCAAATGGCATAAGAGGCAAGATGATTATTGAAAATATTTGGGTAACAAATATTGATAGAGAAAATGGAGAAGTGATTTAATTAATGAAATATTAATTAAAGGGCCCAGTGATTTGTTTGATATGTTGATTGAACACTTGTTTTTATTCGATAGTTAAATCACAGACTATCGAAGTTTTTGACCATCGTTGTCAATATGGAGAGACCGGTTGGATTATTATCCGAAGAACCACTCCGTATCGGCATAAGCGTTGCGAACCAAGTATGCTGAATATATTGAAGACGGAGTAAAGTGCAAGGGCTTTTCTAGTAATAGAAATAGTGCCTTCGGTGTCGTTCAATCCCAGAACGAACGTAAATGGACGAATGTCTGACAGAGTATTTCTAATGATCAAATGGGTTGGTCTATACGAATATATATGGTTGCAACGGATTTATCCCTTAGCATAATATCCAGAATATTTGTGCAAACTCAACTAGTGATTAACGGATCTGACAATGTGGCATTCAAAGTGATTATGTTATCGATGAATGGTAAGTAAGCGTAGCCTCAGGCCTCAACAACCGGGAAAGGACAAAAATCGGGCAGGCAGCATGGCTATGTGGGTCGCACCCATTAGGGTGTATAATCACCTATCTAGAGAAATTCCTTTTGTTTCTAAATCTATCGATTCTGCCCATTCGGGAAACGGTGGTTTGAGTCCAACCGTTGGTGATATACATTCGATACACTCAAGCGAAATGAGTGGTCGGTCATGTGTGGGCCGGGTTGCAAGATGTTCTTGTTGAACCCAGGTGTATTTGCCTCTAGAGATACATCGTCGGAAGGTGGTCCCATACCTTGTCATGTTGGAAATCCAATCTCCAATAAGCGCCATGCGGTTTTTGAGTTTATAATATATATGTGGAGCGTGAGATGCAAGCGTTCTACTATTTGGTTATTTACTTGATGTAGACATTATTATAATATCACTGGATTTTTGTATCAAAGTGTTTTGGGTTATAGTAAGGTAAAAACCGTCCATGTTTATGTGTGGGCTGGTCTTACTATTATCTTTTCTTTCGAAAAGGGTTTTTAAAAGTTAAACAAGTGGTTGGAGTTTACTCACACCAGTCCCATGACTGACCCAGAGTTTATTTTGTTTTGTTTCCCTAAACTCTTGGGTGCCCAAATTTGTACGGGCAGTCAAGTGTTTCAGGTTTTTACAGATACACTTGGAGGAACTTGAAGCAGGAGGTTTCAACGTTAGTTATTTAGAGTTACTTCCGCTGGATCAAATGTTATGTGTACTCTGATAATGGTATGTATATATGTATAAAACAGATTTGTATTTCAAAGTTATGTTATAGAATATATTTTATTCGTTCCGCTGTGAGTTTGTGATCTTCGTTTTTCTTCTATTCTAATATTTCTTTCTTTCTATTTCTCATCCTCTAACTTCTTTCTAATAATGAGTCGTATTTCTGTGTTATTTGGGTTGGACGTGTGGTGTATTTAGTCAACTCAGGTAGCACGGATTTGCGGGTCGTTTCAGTTGGTATCAGAGCTTAGGTTGAGCGAATACCTAGGCTTTGTGGAGTTGTGCTCATTAGAGATAGGGTCAGTAGTGCCCTAGAATGAGTTGAGCGTATATATACGAGAGGGCGTATTTGTAAATTTATATAAAAGTTGTTTTATATTGTGTTGGCTAGTCTGATGAGTGATTTATGAATTCTGGTCGAATCGTGGGACGCCACGACGTCGATAGGAGTTTGTAAACACTTGGACAGAAGATTGAACACGATATTGTTTTAAAGTGGGTAAATGAAATAATTTTACCCAAAATTTCTATTTTGATATAGAAAGAATAATTTTCTAGGATTATTATTATATGGATGTGTTGGATGTTGACTTTATAATCAAATGAGATTATAAAATTAGAATGGTTATTTATAACCAGAATAGAATTTGTATAGGAATTAAATATACAAATGAGATGAATTAGAATTAAATTCAAACCAGAATTAAGAATTCAAAATCCTGGGAAGTTGGAAATATTTTTCAAAGTATGTTAAAGTAATATAGCATTAATTTGAAAAGATTTGAATCGAAATCATATTTAAATGGATTTTGAAAGTAATAAAGCACTGAACTCACTTCAGTGGCTGGGAAATAATTCTGATGATGATTGCAACATCATCAGTGTTCATTTCCGAGTTTCTAAGTGATAGGTTGCTACCTTAGAAAGTTTTGATGGAAATTTGTTGGAAAGAGAACAAATTGGTTTGAATATTCAAATGTTTTGAATTCGAGATGGAAATAAATATACATGTATATATTTAAGTGATTTCAAAAGAATTTGAAATGAAAACCCTGGGATTTGGATTCTGGAATTAAATTTTAACTGAAGCAAGTTAAATGGATTGAAGTGAATGAATTGATTAGAATCAATTTGAATTAGTTTTATAGAACATGGATTGGGTATAAATGGATTGATCGTAGATCATTCAAATTAAATGAAGAAAGACCAAAAGTTTTGGTTGGAATTAAGTTGTTGAAATATGAAGAGGTGAGTTTCAACATAAGTGGGATGTGAGAAAGAAATGAATTTGTACCCTTTTTCCTACCTTAGCAATTTCGAGGACGAAATTATTTTAAGGGGGGAAGAATGTAACGACCCAGGTTTTTGAACAGTTTATTTTAAATATTTAGTAAGGTTTTAAATATTGATTCGAATATAAATGGATTTTTATTATGGAATTTATCGGGTTAATAATCGATATACGATTTTTTTTATCGAATATATTGAATTGCCGTAATACTAGAACGATAAATAATTTGACGTTGAGTTAAAAATTGAATTGAAAACAATTCAGTCGACTAATATAAATTCTATACTGGATTAGAACGAAGAAAAAATTATTTAAATTTAATTATTTGAAATAGTTTTATATTTTAATCTAATTCAGTTCAAAATCGAATCCCTTAAGTTTAGAATACCGTATAAACTTGGAAATATCGGTCATCATGACTAGATAGGAGTGCTGGGGTGCGAATTATGGACCATGAGATATTTTGGGTTATAAAATTCAAATAAAATCCTATCAAATCTTTCAGCCGACCTATATTTTCTTTGAGCTGTATAATTTGTCTCCGACCTTCATTTTCAAGCAGACAGGAAATTTATGGCTTCAGTACGTACTGTCTGATGTTGGACCTATATAACAATGGCCCTCGACTTCATTACTTCACAATTCTTAAACCAACATACCATTTCTAAAGCAATTCTTCTTCGCCCTTCCTTTTCTGTCAATCGCGATGCCACCGAAAGAAAAAAGAAAAAAAAAATGTTGAAATCGAAACCGCAAAATGGAAGCGCAATGAAGACCGGGATGATTCCTGAAGCTCGACAACCATTCGCTATAAGGGAAGGGTGCGCGCGACGTTGAACTGGAATTTGGGGATTTGGGTCATCGCGGTTTTTGATTTGGGAGGTTAGCAGTTGGTTCGACACTGGGATGGGGAGTTCGATCTTGATTGAGGGGATCCGAGGTTCGACTGAGGGAGATGCGAGGTTCAGGAGGAGTTCGATTTTTGGAGGGAGTTCGGTCTCTAGTTTTGGAGTTGGCCATGATGGTTGGACAGGGGGTTCGATTACTGTTCGAATGCGCTACAGAGAAGAAGGCTGTTAGTGGGAAGGAAGTTGTCTGTAAGATGGTTGATGAAATGCCGTAATGGTCTGATGGTAGTTTGTGGAGATGATTGAAGTATCCAGGAGTGTTCGAGACGTTGTTCATCGATTAGTCGGGTGGTATGCAGAATTGATAAGGTATACATTTTTATTTAATTAAAATTCATAGAAAGTTATTTATTTTAGATAATTTAAGTTAATAATCGAACATTCATTAAAATAAATTAAATAAAGTATAGGTGATAAATTCATTTGAGACGAAGTAGATGCGTAGTCGAGACATGGAAATTTTAATTGGATATTCGGCGAATGAGAATCTCGGTGAGTAAATCTCACTCACCTTTTATTTTAATTATTTTTAATTCGTAAAAATAATTGTTGTTGCTTGTTTGGATTTTTCTGTTTGCTTTATATATATTAGTTATTTAGGCTATATATATATATATTGGGTTGATTGGTTGGTTGGATTCCCGCAGTCTCATTAGCGGATGCCCGCAGTTTCATAGCGGATGATTACCCTATACGCCCCACGCTATGATTAGTGGATGACCTTCTATACCGCGATATTCTGCCACGAAGCAGAATGGGTATTATTTATGTGCTAACATCTGTGGATGCAGGAAAACAGGTTGGAGGAATCCAACTGGATTCCTCAAAAATATATTATCTGTTTGTTATTTGGTTGCATATATATTGTTATATATGATGTGTTAGAAAAATAAATAATTGGTTGCTTTGTGTGTTATATCACTGGGCTTACGTAATAATATTTAAAAATATCGAAAAAGGGATATTGGAGATTTTAAAAGAGAAATTCTATTTTTAAATAGAATTTGAATTTTAAAAGGAAATAAAAATATAAACTTGTTTTTGAAATAAAACAAGTAGTTTCTTTTTAAACGAAGTTTATAAATAGTTCTTTTATAACGAAGTTATAAATGAAGTGAAAAGAATTATCATTTGATAATTCAGAAATAGAAATACAAGTGTGAAATTGGAATTTGAAATAAAATTTCAAAATAGGATGCGAAATGAAATTTTTAAATATATAACTCAAATGAAATTTGAGTATAACATTTGAATTTTAAAAGGAGTTTAAATATTTGAAGTTAAAAGGAGATTGAATATTAGAAATTCAAATAGAAGTTCAAATAGAATTTGAATAGACGAAATTAGAATGAAAAATAGGATTTGAATTCAAGGATTTAAAATAAAATTTGAATTCAAAGGAATTCGAATAAAGAAATTCAAATAGCGATTTCAAATGTAGAATTTCAAAATAGAATTTAAAATATAGTATTTCAAAGAAGAATTCAAATGTGAAATTTAAATAGAGATTTGAATGGAATTTAAATATGAAATTTGAATTGAGATTTGAAATAGAAATTCAAGTGTTGAATTTGAACATGGAATTGAATAAAGAAATTCGAATAGAGATTTGAATGTAGAATTTCAAAATAGAATTTGAAATAAACTTTGAAATAGGATTTTCAAAGTAGAATTGGAAATAGGATTTCAAAATAGGAAATCCAAATGGTTTTGAAATGGGATTTGAATTCAAGGGAATTCAAATGGATTTGAGTGAAGAAATTCAAAAGGGTGTTAAAAATAAGTTTGAATATTAGAATTCAAATGGGTTGGAGATGAATTTGAATATTAGAATTCAAATGGAAATGGGAAATGAAATTTGAATATAAGAGATTCAAATTGAATTCAAATGGGATTTAATCTATGAGATTTGAATATAGAAATTCAAATGAAGTTTTGAAAATAGATTTGGATATAGAAATTTAAATGAAGTTTTGAAACTAGATTTGAAATAGGATTCAAATAAGAGGATTTGAATGATAGAATTAAAAAGGGGTTGAATATTTGAAATTTCAAAATAGAATTGAATCGGGGTTTGGATATTTGAAATTCAAATAGAATAAGTATAGAATTTGAATTCGAAGAGAATTGAATAGGGAATTTGAATGTAGAATTCAAAAGGAATTCAAATGGAATTTAAATTATAGAATTTGAATATAGCATTCAAATGGAATTTTAAACTATGGAATTTTGAATCTAGAATTTAAAAAGGAGTTTGAATATTTGAATTTCAATAAAATTCAAATATAGAAATTGGAATATAGAAGTTTCAAATAGAATTAAAATGGAATTGAATTCATTTTAAAGAAGTTAAGGTTTATATATATATAAATATAATTAAAACGAACTCGCCACAGCGCTGCAGTTCGTAAAATAGCGATTTGAACTTCAATCGAGTATACAGAACGCAATTGAAGTCGGAATTCTTCGAAACAAGAAACGTCAGGACCGATTTGATAATAGTTTTCTAATGAAGGAGAAAAATCTGGATTTCATCGTATAGATTTTGAGTTATGTCAAAATCAAATTTTCAGAAAAACAGCGCCAGAATCGTTTTAAAACCATAATGGTTTATTTAATATTATAAAAGGATTTTTAAGCAAATAAAATCCGAAGTTCGATTTAGAAAATTTCAGAGTGAGTTGTAAAATATATGCGAATTCAAGTTGTGTAAATGAATATGATTTTTGAAACAGAAATCAGATTTTTGATTATTGAATAGAATTAACTAATTCGAATGGTAATTAGTTAATGAGATTTCGTATGAGTATTGGGATTTGAATAAGTAAATTCAATTGGAAATTTATATTCGAAATGGAAAAGGGAAACTAGGATTGAAATTGAAATTCAATTTGGTTATGAACGAGTTAAATATTTTGTTTGAACATGTTATGTTCAACAAAGAAGTGAAATAGGCAAAATGACTAATTAAAGAATAAATGGGCGAAACTGAATTCAAACGATTAGATGTTATTGAATTGAATTGAAAACAGGTGAACAGGTGTTAGACAGGTATGGGATGAGGTGTATGAAGTTATAAACGTAATGCTCGACAAAAAGGTACATGTTTAATTCATATATGGGTTTTATGCGCCGTATCGGCAAGCCGCTTGGCTTTTTCTTTTTCTTTTTGAGATTGGAAGATACCGGGATGCTATTTGAAATTTCCCGATGCTCCCGATACAGGGGAGGTTATGGCGAAATTTTCCGAAAATTTAAGGAGTTAGAATATTTTTAAGATATTTTGATAATTTGAAATCATTGTATCGACGTATTGAATTCGATAGGGAAATGAATATAAAAATCGAATGTTGTAAAAGGGATAGAGATAAGTAATTGAAATTGTTTTTCAATTGCAAATAGAGACATTTTCTAATATATAGAAAATAAAGGAAGTTAATAATTGGAAACGTTTTCCAAATGGCATAAGAGGCAAGATGATTATTGAAAATATTTGGGTAACAAATATTGATAGAGAAAATGGAGAAGTGATTTAATTAATGAAATATTAATTAAAGGGCCCAGTGATTTGTTTGATATGTTGATTGAACACTTGTTTTTATTCGATAGTTAAATCACAGACTATCGAAGTTTTTGACCATCGTTGTCAATATGGAGAGACCGGTTGGATTATTATCCGAAGAACCACTCCGTATCGGCATAAGCGTTGCGAACCAAGTATGCTGAATATATTGAAGACGGAGTAAAGTGCAAGGGCTTTTCTAGTAATAGAAATAGTGCCTTCGGTGTCGTTCAATCCCAGAACGAACGTAAATGGACGAATGTCTGACAGAGTATTTCTAATGATCAAATGGGTTGGTCTGTACGAATATATATGGTTGCAACGGATTTATCCCTTAGCATAATATCCAGAATATTTGTGCAAACTCAACTAGTGATTAACGGATCTGACAATGTGGCATTCAAAGTGATTGTGTTATCGATGAATGGTAAGTAAGCGTAGCCTCAGGCCTCAACAACCGGGAAAGGACAAAAATCGGGCAGGCAGCATGGCTATGTGGGTCGCACCCATTAGGGTGTATAATCACCTATCTAGAGAAATTCCTTTTGTTTCTAAATCTATCGATTCTGCCCATTCGGGAAACGGTGGTTTGAGTCCAACCGTTGGTGATATACATTCGATACACTCAAGCGAAATGAGTGGTCGGTCATGTGTGGGCCGGGTTGCAAGATGTTCTTGTTGAACCCAGGTGTATTTGCCTCTAGAGATACATCGTCGGAAGGTGGTCCCATACCTTGTCATGTTGGAAATCCAATCTCCAATAAGCGCCATGCGGTTTTTGAGTTTATAATATATATGTGGAGCGTGAGATGCAAGCGTTCTACTATTTGGTTATTTACTTGATGTAGACATTATTATAATATCACTGGATTTTTGTATCAAAGTGTTTTGGGTTATAGTAAGGTAAAAACCGTCCATGTTTATGTGTGGGCTGGTCTTACTATTATCTTTTCTTTCGAAAAGGGTTTTTAAAAGTTAAACAAGTGGTTGGAGTTTACTCACACCAGTCCCATGACTGACCCAGAGTTTATTTTGTTTTGTTTCCCTAAACTCTTGGGTGCCCAAATTTGTACGGGCAGTCAAGTGTTTCAGGTTTTTACAGATACACTTGGAGGAGCTTGAAGCAGGAGGTTTCAACGTTAGTTATTTAGAGTTACTTCCGCTGGATCAAATGTTATGTGTACTCTGATAATGGTATGTATATATGTATAAAACAGATTTGTATTTCAAAGTTATGTTATAGAATATATTTTATTCGTTCCGCTGTGAGTTTGTGATCTTCGTTTTTCTTCTATTCTAATATTTCTTTCTTTCTATTTCTCATCCTCTAACTTCTTTCTAATAATGAGTCGTATTTCTGTGTTATTTGGGTTGGACGTGTGGTGTATTTAGTCAACTCAGGTAGCACGGATTTGCGGGTCGTTTCAGAGGACATGCGTTTTCTTCTTGTTAGGAGTGGCGTCAGTGCTTAAACTGGCTGACGAGTTTGACTCATGTGGATGTTGCTTATTATTACTTGCTGAAAAGTGAGGCGCCTCGGTTATATCTGTTTTGGCCGATGCATTCTGATTGGCAGACGGACCAGACTTACGCCTCATAGGGCGGGGAAACGCATTGTTCAGGCATTATAATCCACTTCGTGTGGACCGGCCCTGATGATCCAAGGGGCGATGCGTTCTGCTCCTGAGGCTCGGGCTAGAGAGTCTCGAATCGGTAGAGGACGATCCCTAGCCTCGGTTCATATCATAAATGAAACCCAACTTCCAATACTCGCTTTGCGGTTTTAATTGTAAACCTATATTTGGCGGCATAGTGGTATGGGGCATTCATGCTGTCTATGATTGATATTTATGATTGTATATAAAATCAGAAACTAACTGGAAATGAGCTAAGATGGGTGGTTCCCTGGGTATTGGTCTGATGTTGGTTTCGGCCTTCGGGGTTAATACTTAGGGAATCGTTCTCTTGCTAATTTACGGTTGGAGTCTGATTAAGAATTAAAAGATGAAATTTCGTGTATCAAGCATTCTTTGGCTGTTATAAGGTAAAACCCTATCCTCTGGCTTGCGTTGCATTGTGTGATGGGACCTGGGTCTTATAATAGCTTCATTGTTCTTTATTTAGCATTGCGCTGTTTGTTTTATGCACTGGTATTCTAGGGAGGAAACCCGTTCCGTGTTATACGGCGTGGTCCCTTGATTTACCTAACTTTAAAAATTAAGAATAATAACTGTTTTATTTCTCACACCAGTCACATGACTGACCTGGAGTTTATAGTTTTGACCTAAACTCTGGGTGCCCTTATTTTCCGCACGGGCAGCTAGTAGTTGTGTTTTGCAGAGTTATATTCACAGGATCCTGATTTTTAGCTGAAGTGATATGCGGGAAGCTCTGTATCCATGTATTCCTCCCAGTTGTGTTTTGTATTATTTTTCCGTTGCAGTAATGTATTTAAATCTCTGATGTTTTATAATGGATAATATTTGTTCATACTCTTTATATTCTTGTATTCTGATGAAATTGTTGTAATATACAATGAAATGTTTTTCTGTCTGTGTTCTGATTTGTCGTGTTCTCAAAGCAATTTGTGCTTTCCTTCACGGGGAAGTCCGGGTCGTCACATACACGAGAGAGGTCCTCGCATATTCGGTCAATCTCTAAGTACGTCTGGACGACTACCACTATAACCTCATCTTGGGTGTATAGCCCAATCGAGGCATCAATAATCATCCCTACGATGTGAAGATCTCCGGTCTTCCACCACCGTCTTCATCGTCATCATAGTCGTCATAACAGTTATTTAGAATGAGTTAAACCCGGTCTTTCCGAATAACTCGCATATCTTATAATCAAGTGCTATTAAAACACAACATACGCCTCGTTCCAATTCAGAATATTCTTGGGAAAGTTTCCCATTAATTTTATCAAAGACAAGTTCATTTAAACTTATTCTTTATCTTCCTCGGAAATCATTTCAAAAGATTTTGTTATATCTTTTCACAATTAAACCAAATCAAGGTTTATCCAAACTAGTCGGGATTATCCCCTTATCGAAGAAATCATTTATTTTATCATCCCAGTCCAACCCTATTCAACCCATGGAGCAAAACTGGTGGTACTCCGTATCTAACACCCAATGTGTTACCGGTAAATTTAATTACCATTCAATGCCTTAAATCTAATCAAAAATTTATCTATCTCCTAGAGCGAAACTGGTGGTACTCCATTCTCGATGATTTTCTGAATTTGGTAAGTTTTCTTACCTTATTCACATTTCAATCTAATTAAAGATTTATTAAAACTCTATCTTAGTTTTAATCTTCTAAAATCATTACTTAATGATTTCTCAAATCTTATGAAAATTAATCCTGTCTTTACTGGGTTAAAGAACTAATGTCATTTAAGACACCGTTCACGATAAACCCAAAATCATATTCCATCTAAATGGAATCTTTACGGAAAACTACTTAATCGTAATCGATAAAAGTTTCCATGTCAAACTAATACTATGAATGGAATAATGGCCAAGCCTTTCAAATTCCATAAATAGTAACAGTCTTGCTTCACAGAAGCTCATTTTGATTATTAATAAATCGAATTCAACTCAATTCCAATTTAATGTATTAAATTGGAAAACATTACTTTGAAAAATTCCATTATATCTTAGTTAAAAGATTTATAAATTCCAAATCTTATTTCACTGTTAATCGGGTTCTATGAACTAATGTCATTTAAAATACATTTCACGATAAACCCAAAATCAACTTCTACTTAATTCCAATTATATTTATTAATTGGAAAATCCCATTTAAATCTTAAATAAAATATTTACACTTTTCTCAACTAGGTTTAAGAATAGTGTTAATAAAGACACCGTTCACGACAAACCCAAAATCCAATTTGATATTAAATACAAGGCTCTGAATAGAAATTGTACCGACTTATATTCAATATCAAATTCTGGAACCAACAAATGTCATATCGGGAATAACAATATCGATATCTTCCAAATTTGCATAACAATATCTGCATAATCACGGAATCCAATACTGGAAAATCCGAAGATAATTTCCATTCAAATCCAATCCAATTTTATATGTTGGAAAACTCAGGTTATATTAAACCATTCATTTTCCTTTCACTACTTTATTTAAGTTGTAAACAACTTATTTTGATAAAAATATCTTTTATCTTCTTAACTTGGAGTATTTCATCCAAAAACAATTTCAAATTATTTAATATGATTTAACATAATGTTTTCCTATTTTTAATTATTTAAAAATAGGCCTATTCAATTAAACGGCGTTTCAGGCCACTCAACTGCACTGGCGCTATTTTTATTCAAACTTTGAATTAAACATTTCTCAAATTCCAACCGTTAGATTTCAAATCTCATATACTCATTTGAAAGCCCTTTTCGATATGAACCCGTAGGTTCCGGTTTCAAAAGAACCTGACAGTCGGATCTTCAACTACGTCAAATCGAAGTTAATGGTCGAAATTCGCGAACGGTCGCGGCACGGCACGTCGTATTCAAACCATTATATATAATATATATATATATGGCCAATTTCCATTCAAAACTTATTTTATAAAACATTTACTAATTTGTTTGAAAACGATTCCAATTTTCTTTTCAATTTTAAACCAAAATTGAATTTTCCTTATTATTATAATAATATAATAATATTCTTTTCAAAATCTCTAATTTTGAATTCCATTTCCTTTTCATATTCATTATAAAGTGAATAAAATCGATATTAAAACCCAAAATCGGCTTAGTATATTTAAATATATTTGTGTCCATCCAAAATCGGACATCAAAACCATATTTTTGATTCTTACTCCAAATATTATTTTAAAACATTCGTTTATTTCCAAATTGGAATAGGGCCCAATCAACAGGGCCGGCCCTGGCCTAGTACGAGCCGTGCGACCGCACAGGGCCCATTAGGTCAGGGGGCCCAAAAAAAATTTGTATTACCTTTACTAGAGCTGCTTTTTCTTGTCAGGATGCGTGTACTTGATAGTAATTTATCTATGCAAAAGTAGATATGATTGTATGCTTTGTTGACATCAATCAATATATTAAAATGGAGATGTGGCTTATGTGGACCTCTAGTTGACAGATTGAAAATGTGGGTAAAAACTTTATGAATTTGCTGAAACACGCAATTTTCTCAATGGAGATGCATAGTAGAAAAAACACATTTTTACTTAAGTTCAATTTCATAAAAAAAAAATAAGGGTCCCAAATTTTGGGCCCGCACTAGGCCCATAAATACTCAGGGCCGGTCCTACCAATCAATTACCATATAATTTTAGTTATATGGATTTAATACATCGCATGTATTCAACCATAATGATGAATAATCATCAAACATCTAAACAACCAGAGTGCACTCTACAACTTCATAAGCATTACATAAATAAATAATGCTCACAACAGTCTGTCAGTCAATCGACTGACATACAACTAATCACAAGGGAGACCTGTGATTAGGATATCATCCCCTGACCGGTGTAGGATTTCAACCAACAAATAATCTTAATTATTAGTGCACTTGGGCGATGTGTCCAAAATTATCATCCCAATCGATATCATAAAAATAGGCGAACATGAACAAGTCGTCCGACTTGTAAATGTGTGTGTAAACTAAATTTTTTTATAACTGGCATATAATATTTTAACATTTTTCTCACATGTTAAATATTTATAAATCTCTATATTTTTATTACTCCATACATAAGCTAAAAACCATATTTTTAAATTCTAATAATTTTTCTAACATATTTTAGAAAATTTCGTCAGTATAACGGCGTGATATTAGAATCGGAATAATTTCTAGCCTTATCCCTCGCCTAATACTGGCTCGCGCCATACACAATCCAATTCCATTAGTTCAGTTTACATCCAAAATCAAATCAAAACAATTTCCATCATAACATCCAATCCACATATCGAGGTATATAGCATATAAGAATTAAACTAATAATGCTTATATGGGTTCGTCAATTAATAGATTAACCGCAAATCAATCATCAATAGTCAATTCATTCAATTAAATAAATACACAACATCCAATGCCATTTAAGGCGGTCTGTGTCCTTCCACATTGTATGAAATGTGAGTGTCACATATTCATACAACGCTTCTAATGCAAATGAGTTGTAAATAGTTCAAGTGTTGTACTCCAAAAATGAATTGCATAACTAGACGATTCAATTTCTAACTTGCAACTTAAAATGTATATTAAACATATAAAAATCTACACTAGCTATTTTTATACATGAATACATTAGCATGATACAATATTTTGAGTGAGAAGGGATTCTCACATTGGTTTCCACTTTGTCATTCTTTAATCGACGATTATTTTTAACCTAAGTTTTAACTTGCTCCAAATCATTTTTGGTCATTCCTGAAATGTAGAGTTTGTTGTCACGGTCGCACTGCAACTTGTTTCGTTCGATTTCAATCTAGTATGAAAAAGATACGGCCATATATATGTTAATTACACATTTAAATAATTAATAAATAATTAAATCCTTAATTATCTCCTTTATCACCTAATTAACGTTATCTTCCCCGTTTGCCTCAAGAAATTGCTCGACTTTGAAATTTGCTTGCGGCCTTCACCTGAGATGGCCGGAGTTCGATCAACCCCCTCACCCCGACGTGTCGCATCACCGCCTCCCTCTGCCTGGAAGATCGTCGAACTCGCAGCCCCCAACACTCAGAAAATCGAACCCAAACACTACTTGTTCGAGGCAAGAAATCGGCCTTGTCAGAGGTTTGTCGTCGATCATAACCGTATGGATCGAGATCTCTTGATTTGCTCTCCAATTTCCGTTTTGAATTGAGGAATTAAATTGTAATTGATTGAGAGATTTTAGCAATTTCTTTTGGAGCATTTCTGGCCTTTGATTTTGATGAATAATGGCTGCATTGAAATGAACATACCAATAGGGTTTTTCTTTGGAGATAATATATATATTTTTATTATTATTTTATTCGTAAAATTAGGGTTTTGCATCTGAACTTCAAATCAAACCCAACAACTATTGCCCCTAGCTAAATACCCCAGTTCCGGACACAATGGGCTATGTCTCATAAGCCAATTCTTCAATTTCGAACAGTTTTTATCAAAATTAAAATATAAATATATATAATGCTACATATTGATTTCAACGTACATTTTAATTTACCGGGGCCACATACTGATTCCAAAAATTACGATTTTTGGAATTTCGCTATGTTTTGACGATACGATCCCATAGAAACTAGTTTCGTCAAATTTTGAGTCCGTTTGCAAAATTACCTTTTTCCAGTCGATTAAATTTACAATTGAAAGTGAAGGTGCCTTTAAATTTGCCATGCTCACATATTAGTTTCAAAAATTATGAAAATTGGAACCTAATAATAATTTGACATTCCAGATCCATAGAAAGTTGTTTTGTCAATTTCGGAACTCGTTTGCAAATTTCTCATTTTTAAGGGCTTATATATTATCATAAATATATATAAATTCTACAGTGCTAATTCTAAATTTTAATTTAGCCATAACTTACAATTTATAAAGTAAAATATTAGTTTCTTAAATTCTTTAGAAAGATATAATTAATTTGATCCTAACGTTTCTTGTTTCATCCAATTCTGACCAATATTGATTTCTGTATATTCATTCAAAGTTTAAAATCGAATTTTCAAACTACCGCGCCATTTCAGGCTCGTAATATATAAATTTTAAATTTATAAGTTCTAACTTCGAATAAAATAAATTTTAAGTCGTTATTATTTAAAATATTCATTTTAAGTACTCAAAATCCTTTGAAATAGCTAAAATAAAAAAATTAAATTGGTTCTGAAATCCCGGGTTGTTACATTATTACTTCGTTAATGTAGTTAATCTATATATAATTTACGGGACGTTACAGTCACCATTGAAATCTGCACGTCAAGAGCATGAAGCTTCACCTTTGTACAAATTACAATGACACCCAGTTCAACTAATCTCCCCCAAATCAAAAATTGGAAAAATTCGCTAGACACAAACATCAATTCAAAACGTAAATCCAACAACAAACCTCCTTACGTCTCCACAATCGACCAACTAATCAGCACCACCAACCAATCCACGTTTAATATCAGACAACTTCCAGTCCCATAACAAAACAAAGGGCGAGACACGTAAACTATAAATGGTGAGAAGTTACCGCGAACCTAGGTTAGCTATGCCGAATAACCACAAACTTTGCAAGTTGAAACTGTCTTAAAAATGAAGAGCAGCCACGTAAAGAAAAGAAGGAGGGGCTGTAGTAGAAGCGACTTGAAGATGAAACCCGAATTTGGAGTGAAAAAAATCAGATGTTCGAAGTCTTAATCGGGTTAGACCTGAAAAAGAAAATACGTCTCGGATTTATTGCCATGCAGACAAAAGAAGGATAGATGAGCATAGAGAAGAGATGTATAGAATCGATTAGAGTGAAGAGGTAGTTGTGGAGAAAATGGGTGAGAAATTAGAATGGAAAAGAAAAGAAGAACGGGAACATTATCCCTTTAGCCATTAACGACAATAAAAGAAGAAGGGGAGCATAACTATTTAGACTAACAATTACAATTTAAAAAGGATAATCATACAACTTTTTGAATAAAAGTCAATTTCCACTTCGAATCGTTTCGAGTCAAATTATTGAATATAATGATTTCATTTAAATAATCTATAGCATCGAAATCTAGATAAAAATTTTGAAGTTTGATACTGAACCATCTTAAAATACGGGAATTAGAATATATAATTGAATCCATTATAGAAGTAATGCGGAAATGATAATGGGAATCAATATTTATACTGAATTGGTTTAAGACATGAAATATTATGTTTATTTAAGTCGAAATTAGGTGCGCATCCTTATTTTCAAACTTAATTAACTACGTATCCATGTGAAACTTTGTACATAAATCGGGGCCTTATGTCCTGTAGTAGCAAGTTTTTTTGATTTTCGCGTTGTTTTGTAAAATATTTAAAAAAATTGTAAATATTCACAAATGAATTAAGCAAAATAATTGATGAAATATCAACAATTTTCATGAATAATTGCAGATATTTCTGCAGCTATTCACAGAGTGTATTACTTGTATTAAAAGAAAGATTAGTTGCAGCAATGTTTGTAATTATTATAAATAATTGCTAACATTGCCACAACTATTTCACAGTATAGTGCACAATGTGGAAAAGTTGCAGATATCTCTGCAAATTTTACAGATTGTTGCAACCTTTTTACCAATTAATTAGAGATGAATAAAATTTTATCTGCATGCAACTTCTCTAATGATTTTTCTGCAGTACTTCGATGTTTGAAAAAGTTTAGGTTTTTAATAAAAAAATTGAAGCAAATTGGCAAAAAGTGCGTGAAAATTTGCAAGTTTTTGAAATAATTGCTGCGATATATGCAATTTTATGAAAAATTGCTGAAATTCATTGTTGCTTGAACAATTTTGTTTTTTTTTGTTTTTTAATCATCCTTTTTGTAGTTTTGTTGCATGAATTTGACGATGATTGTGAATTGAATTAAATTTAAAAGTTTGACAACTTTTAACCATTTTTGTTGTTTTTTGATGATTTTCGAAAAATAACCTAATTTATAATGCTTTTAAACAGGGAGTTTTTTTTTTTTTTTTGAAACTTAACAGGGACCCAAGCCAAAATGTCCTTTTACTTAAAGATTGAGCATTCCATTTATTGAGTTACTTGCACATTTCACTTGAGTTAATTAACTTACACATAAGAATGTTAGTTAAGACTTGAGTGTTTTGTTTCTCCTTACGCTAGGGTCAGATCTTGTATTTAATTTAGCTAAGACATTGGTTTATTAAGATGGAGATGGAGTCGAAGATTGTTTTACTATTATTATTAGCATTAGTCTATTCTTCCTGAAGTGTATAAATTTGTTTTTGATGAAAAAGTGAAATATGATTTTGTTATATAAAGATGCATGAATTATTTATGTATTTTTTATATTGTTTATTATAATTTGTCCTTTCACTGTGAGATTCTGTATGTGTTCTTCTACAATTTTATTTCTTTGGAACAAACCCATTAATAATCAATCTTTTTGAAAAGTTTGAGTTTTACATCTGAGGTTTATTATCGGCTCTATTGTCTAAAAAGGGTGGTTGTTACAACTTACTACATGAAAATTTGGTTAGATCCTGCATTATAGGATTCGAACTTGTAACATCTTGCACCATGTCGAGGTGACATAGCCATTGGGACAATGGTGCTTGCCGCTACATGAGAGGTATAATAAAAGAAGTTGTAGGTTTATTTTGAGCTACATAGTAATTATTATATGAGATGATGTATAACATTTTGCTTGAATAATGCATATACTTGATATTCATACATTATTTCATTAAATAATAATAAGATTTCTTCATAACAATTACAATTTGATAAGTTATAAATTATTTTGTTGTATATCATTGTAAAAAAACATATGATTAATTTCATGAAATGATAAACTTAATTAGTGTTTATTCATATAAAATCTAATTTGACAATTCTTACTTCTAAACATGGAGGCCTAGAAGCATTAGAGTAGAGGGTGACTATAATAACCCGGAATTTCAGAACCAATTTAAAAAAATTATTTTAGCTATTTTATTGGATTTCGAATATTTAAAATCAATATTTTATATAATAACGAGCAATTTTTTTTAAAACAATACTTAAGTTTAGAAATTTATATAGATTTATAAAATTTATATTATGATCCTAAAATGGCGCAGTAGTTTGAAAATTCGATTTGAAACTCTGAATGAATATACAAAATTCATTATAAGTCATAATAGGATGAAACAGGAAATGTTAGGATCGAATCGATCATATCTTTCTAAAGAATGTAATAAATTTAGATTTCACTTTAGAAATTGTAAGTTATGTCTAAATTTAAATTTAGAAATAGCACTGTGGAAAAAAATTAATATATATTTTATTAATATATAAACCCTTAAAAATGGAAATTTGGCAAACGACCTTCGAATTCGACGAAACCACTTTCTATGAATCCAGAATGTCAAATTAATGCTAGGTTTTAAAATTCATAATTTTTGAAACTAATATGTGCGCATGGCAAATTTAATAGCACATTTACTTTCAGTTGTAAATTTAATCGACTGGAAAAAGATCATTTTCAAACGAACTCAGAATTTTACGAAACTAGTTCCTATGGGACCAGATCGTCAAAACATAGCTAGATTTATTTTTCTAGAATTTTTGGAGTCAGTACGTGGCCCCACTAAATTAAAACGTACGATAAACGCAAATTTAAAAGGTATTTTATTTTATATTTTAAATTTGATAAAAACTGATCAAAATAGCAGAACTAGCTTACAACACATATCCCATTGCGTTCGAAATGGGGGTATTTAGCTAAGGGCGGCAGTCGTTGGGACTCGTTTGGAGTTTGAATGGAAACCCACCTTTTTGTAGAATAAAAGAAAAAAAAATATAATAAACATTTTTACTTAGGCCCCTGCTCATTTTATTTCCTCGATCTCGTACCCCAAATCCTCCCACATATAAGAAATGGCAGCTATCGCCCGTCGCTCCTCGGCTCCGCCTACCTCCGCCGCCTTCTCCCCTTCCCTCCGCCCCCTTACTCCTCCAGTCGCCTCTCCCCAATCGTGAGCCCCTCCCACCTAAAACCATAGAACCAAAATCGCGAGCCCTTCCCACCTTTAACCACAGAACCCCATCGTGAGCCCATCCCACTTCCAGACCGCTGCCATTCACCTGCCACCGCCAGCCGCAGCTGCGCCTTCGCCAGCTCCCCCAGCAACCACCTCCAAACCCACAGCCCTCATCTCCTCCTCTGAATCGAACGAAGACCCCCCATCGAAAACCATACCGCTAGCCAGTCGCGCGCAACCACCCAGCGAGCATCTCCGGCGCCACCTCAACGATGCTTAGACCACCGCGCCTTCCTGCACACAACCACCACTGAGTTGCTCTCAATTCTCAGTGCTGGATGTTTTGGCGAAGGCCATTGACAAGCGCCACTCCGATTTGGGATGCTCTGAAAATTCCGGCGTGAGTTCCTCTAATTTCTTGCTCTCAATTTTTTGATTGATTTTTAATAATATAAAGACTTGATTTTTAAAAGTATAGAAAGTTAAGATTTTTAATTATAGAAAGCTAAGATTTTTACGTAGATAAGATATGATTTTTATGAATGTAAAGATATGACTTTTATGAATGTAAAGATGAGATTTTTATTTATGTAAAGATGAGATTTTTATTTACGTAAAGTTGAGATTTTTATTTACGTAAAGATCGGATTTTTAATAACGTAAAGGTATGATTTTTAAAAATGAAAAGGTATGATTTTTAATAGTGTAAAAATATGATTTTTTGTTATGTAAAAATATAATTTTTAGTAAGTTAAAAATATGATTTTAACTGGTGTAGGATATGAAATTATTTTTAGAAAGATAAAAATATGATTTTTATCTCATGTGTGCTATTATAAAATAGTCAAGCTATGAAATGATTTTTAGTTCGATAAAAATACGATTTTTAACTTATGTATGTTATTTATAAAATAGACATGCGGGATTCTGGAAAAATTTAAGATTGAAAACAAAAGAATGGCGGAGTGAAAACCCAAGGTGAGAACTCTTTCTCACTCAACTTTTAATTAAGTTATTATATCCTAGGTTGCAGATGGGGCTTAGTAGCCCCCGACACTACTTTTCTGTATAAACCATGGATGTTTGGTTGATTTGATTTGTGGATTGATTTGCGGTTAATCTGTCGATTGACAAACCTATATAAGCATTATTTATTTATTTAATGCTTATATGGTATGTATGATTTGGGATGTTGATTGAGTTGATTAGATTGAATTGGTTTGTGTATAGCGCGAGCCATTAGGCGAGGGATAAGGCTAGACCTTATTCCGGTTCTAGTATCGCGCCGTTATACTGCCGAAATTTTCTAAAATATGTTAGAAAAATTATTAGAAGTTAAAATATAATTTTTATCTTGTGTATGGAAAAATAAAAAGATTGAGATTTATAAATATTTAATATGTTAGAAAAATGTTAAAAATATTATATGACAGTTAAAAATAGAAATACACATCCATTTACAAGTCGGACGACTTGTTTATGTTCACCTATTTTTATGATATCGATTGGGATGATAATTTTGACACATAGCCTAAGTGCACAAATAATTAATATTGTTTGTTGGTTGAAACCCCACACGGGTCTGGGGATGATATTCTGATCACACGTCTCCCTTGTGATTAGGTGTATGTCAGTCAATTGACTGACTGACTTTTGTGAGCATTATTTATTTATTTAATGCTTACACTCTGGTTGTTTGGATGTTGGATGATTATTCATCATTATTATTGAATACATGCGATGTATGAAATCCATATAACTAAAATTATATGGTGAATTGATTGGGTCTTATTCCAGTTTGGAAAGAATGGTTTTGATGTCCGATTTTGGATGGACACAAAAAGATTAAAGAATGAATTTGATGTCCGATTTTGGATGGACATGATATATATTCAAAATATGGTTTTGATGTCCGATTTAGGATGGATACGAATATATTTAAATATATAAAGCCAAGTTAAGGAGATTTGCGCCATTTTAACTCGAATGGATTTTTAAATCGATTTTATTCATTTTATGTTGAATATGGAAAATGAATGGATTTCAAAATAAAATATTTCGAAAAGATTATTATTATGACATGATAATAATATGGAAAATTCAATTTTGGTTTAAAAATTGAAAAGCAAGTTGGAATTGTTTTAAAACGTTTATATAAAATACGTTTTGAATGGAAATCGATGATATATATATATATAATGGTTTGAATAGGACGTGCCACGCCACGACCGTTCGCGAATTTCGACCATTAACTTCGTTTTGATGTAGAGGAAGATCCGACCGTCGGATTCTTCCAAAACTAGGACCTATGGGTTCATATCAAAAAGAGATTTCGAATGAGTATATGAGATTTAAAATCTAACTGTTGGATTTTGAGAAATGATTAATTCAAATTAGAATTAAAACAGTGCCAATGCAGTTAAACGGCCTGAAACACCATTTAATCGAATAGGCCTATTTTAAAATAATTAAAAATAGGAAAACGTTATGTTAAATCATAATAAATGATTTGAAATGGTTTTTGGATGAAATATTCCAAGTTAAGAAGATAAAAGATATTTTTATCAGAATAAGTTGTTTATCAACTTAAGTCAAGAACAAAAAGGATTTGTTAATGGTTTTAATATAACCAGAGTTTTCCAATATATGAATTGGAATGGAATTGAATGGAAATTATCTTCGGATTTTCCAGTATTGGATTCCGTGACTATACGGTTATTATTATGGGAATTTGGAAGATATTGATATCGATATTCCCGATATGATATCTGTTGGTTTCAGAATTTGATATTCAATATAAGTCAATATAATTTATATTCATTGCCTTGTATTTAATATCAAATTGGATTTTGGGTTTGACGTGAATGGTGTCGTTATTAACCATGTTCTTAAACCCCGTCGAGAAAAGAATGAATCTTCTAATTAAGATTTAAATGAGATTTTCCAGTTGATAATCATAATTGGAATTAAATGAAACTTGATTTTGGGTTTATCGTGAACTGTGTTTTAAACGACATTAGTTCTTTAACCAAGTAAAGACGGGATTAATTTTCCTAAATTTGAGAAATCATTAAGTAATGATTTTTAAGATTAAAACTGAGAGTTTTAATGAATCTTTAATTAGATTGAAATGAGAATGAGATAAATAAATCTATCAAATTTAAGAAATGATTCGATACCGATGTAACGATCTAAGATTTTTACGATAAAATTTGAGTTAATATAGTTTCCAATAAATTTTGGAAAGTTGAAAATAAATTTTGAATAAAAATTTAAGACAATAATATTATTTAAAATGATTAAAATTAAATTTGATTGTGAAATGTAGTTTGGATAAGATTTGTTTTAGAGAGCGTTTCGTCACTAGTCGAATTATTAAAACGAATTGTAATTTAGTGGATAAAACGATCAGAATTTGAAATTAAATTATAATTAAATATTCACTTTAAATTTTTGTTTAGTTTCAGTTTGCATCATCTTATAATATTTTATAAAATTTTACTAAAATTTTTATTTCGGAAAATGAACATATTTTTTTTTGACGTATTTCAGTGCAACTGCGGTCCTTTTTGCACTTTACAAAATCAACTAACCAGTCTACTTTTTTTTTTTTTTTGGATCATGGCACATCATTAAACATGATTCTATATTTTAAGTTGTTTCCATCCGCAGTCAGTATTTAAAGAGAAAGAACAATAATAAATAGTCGGCAATGCATTACACACTTATATACCATATATCGTGTATTGTATAAAATGCATCAAGTATACCATTGGACTAAACCGTATTCATGAATGGAAAGGTAGGTCTCGTTCTCCAATTTAACGCATACAGTAAGGGAGAGTTTTACACGTGTAAGTAAATATAAGGCAGCAAGGGACATTTGTCATCAAGGTGGACACGTGCTACTTACTATTTTCATACCTTGAAATGTTTTCCTCCACCTCATATACCACTTCACATCTTCCATTATGACCGTACTCCCTTCCACATTGACCCAGTTTCCCTTTCTTCCATTCAACACATACGTCCTCCCTCCATTAACCCAGTTCACTCCTTCCCTCCTAACCGGTCTGTAGCTTTCATCGGTCAACCACTCTCCCCAGTAAACCACAAACTTTTCGTTTCTCTCCCCCTCTTCTGAAACATGTTCATCCTTAAACCTTTCCATGCAAGCTCATCCACTTCTGTTGTTCCCTCACCGACACTCCGGCATGTCGATAGTCCATCGCCACCCACCCCGTCGGCCAACCACCACCATCATCCTTGGAAACTCCATTATGCCGAGCCAGTACTATGTCCGAATCCAGAATAGGATTTCCATCCTTCCTGTCCTCGTGTCCGTTGCTTTCAGTTTGAGCTAGAACAATTCGGACTAGTGTTGAGCGAGCTTGCGCTTGGGATAGGTAAGATCCAAATAGTTGTTCATATTAGTTTATGTAAACTAGTAAATAGTTTATCCCATTTAAATAAGTTCAGTTTGATTCAATAACATTCATAATTAGTGCATGCATTCATATGAGTTTAACGCATAAAGTGTATCGGTTTTAGAAGCTAATGTTACATCCTAATACATGTTCTGTTAGGCCGAGCCCATGAAAGAGGAAAAAGTTTAATTACCTTAGTTTTTTTGATTTTTGGTCACCACAAAGTCAAACATATAAGTGTGTATGCCATCTATATGTTTCACCCACTATTTTAGAAAATTGGATCTTACTGACTAGTGTACATGTTAGTGGATGTATTTGGCAAATTTAGTGAAATACAAATCACGGATTTAATTCTCGTGATCCCATCTTTCATTTTCGTAGTACAAAGAAAGCACACAATATATATATATATATAATTTTTTTTTGAAATATACACATATATATATATACATGTGAGTTGCGGAACAGGAAAGTGTGCGTAACTGTAGCAACGTCGGTGAAAGCTTGTGCATGATCGTTCGTAGAGTTGATTCCAGTTACTACAGGATCTGTCGGAAGTTTGGAGAGCTTTAGTGAGAACATCTATTGAAATTTAATTTTAATGATTAATTATGATTAGTGGATCATTATAATTTGTTAGTGTTAATTTATATCTTCTGGATGGTTGCATGCGATGTTTGAAAAGACAGTTATGTAGTTAAGCACACTATACACTACGCTTATTCAATGCAACGCGTTGCGCACAAAGGAAATTGGTTGTTTAATTTTGTGTACCATGGACGGTTAAACACACCATACACTACGCGTTATTCAATGTAATGCGTTGCTCACAAGGAAACTGGTTGTTTTTATTTTGGGTATAACGGATGGTTGTGTTCATTTGTTTGTTATGTTTGCATCGCACACACTATAGTTATATGATTGTACGGACAATCATTTTGAATCTCCTTGACGTGCTAATAACAATTTTTATTAATAAATTGAAATTTTAATTTTGGAATTTTATGAAATTTTGTTGGAAACCCATAACGATTAAATAACGTTAGCAGAAGACATAAAAAGATCTGGTTTTGAAATTTAAGGGAAATGGGGTTTTTAATTACGTACCTGAGTGGCGAGTTTATTCGAACAATTACAAATTGAACAAGCTCTTCAGGGAACATTATTCAATTTATTTAAAATAATGTTTCGAATTTTTGAATGACGATTTGAAATAACGTTGTGTAGATTAAATGGAAGATAGAATATTACTTCTGGAAAGACTTGAAAATATTTGTTTTAAGTTTCAATTTAATGTGAAAGCAATATTTGGAATTTGAAATGATGATTTAGAAGTAAAATGATTTTTGAACTCAATTATAAATTCGAATATGGATTTAACAATTTAAGTTATGGAAATTTAAGTTTTTTGGGAAGAATTGTGCAACTGTATAAATAGCTTGAATTGAACACGTCGCATAGTGATAGTTGATAATATCGATCATGGTTTCTAAATGACTAAACTTGAACGCTTTGAATCGGATTAACGTGAAACGAAAACATTGGATTTTCTATTAATTGTACCTTTGGAATAGGAAGAAATTTTCAAATTCCGATGTATGATTTAAAAATATTTGCTGTACTTACAGTTGGCAACCATAATAAAAATTGGTTCAAATGAATTTTAAGTTAATAAAATTTTGGGAAAATTAGTTAAATCATATTTAAATGATTTGAGTTGAAGAAAGGAATTTTGGAAAATTTTGATCTATAATTATTCTATAATACTTTATGAAATGCTTTTGCATTCCTTGGAAATGGTTTGATTTTAAAGTTCTAAATCGTGAACCCTGGTTTGGAAACCGAAAAAGCATGGAAATATTTTTGGATGGGTTTAAAGAAATTATGGTAATATAGCTATCATAATGAAATTTGTTTTAGAATTTAAGATTTGAGAATGAACATTGAATTTATTATGTTAACAAGATTAAAAGAACTTGAATTGAATCCAACCTTAAATGGATTGATAACGAACGAGAAGGAGATTTGAATTGAAAACCTGTATAATCCATAACTATTGTTTTAAGTACGGTTATTAATTGGAAAGACTGGGATCAGATATGAGTCTGAAAACCATTCCAAGTAATAATACGACGCTATATGAAGACTTAGAAATGGCAAATGAAGACCTAAAATTTTTGGATTATTTAGATTTATCGTGGATGTCTCGAATCAGGCTGTACACCTAGTTCGAGGTTATAAGTGGCATGAGGTCTGAGTATATTTGGAGATTTTCGGATTTGTTACGTTCAGACCCAGAACGGACTTGTATGGATTGTGTGTCTGACATTGTAATTGACGTCATAACACTGATTTCCATTGATATGTATCTGTTTTGTGACGTATGAGCTCGAAGAGGTTATGTATGGATGAATATAAGTGGTTATGTTGTGAATGGACAATGTGACATACTTAAGAAATGATATGAGCTTTTACGATCAAGGCATCGCTTCTCCAGACATGCTTCATGTATGATGTGACATCGACAAACCTCACACCCCTGATGATGAGAAACTGGCGGTTAGGTTGTATATATATATATGATTTATGATGACCGTTGCAGCAGTGGGAAAGCACTTATGACTTATGGAATAGGGTATGTTCGGGGGGCCGTGTCTGGTCAAAAACCATTGATCTGCCTCGCGATTAGTATTGGCGTCCATGTCTGGATGAAAAAACCGTGATTACATTTCGTTTGTGTTTCGATTGATCTTTCGTGCCAGGAATCATCAAGTTGGAAACCCAGATCTCCAATACGAGCCATACGGAATTTGATTGTACTTATATGGCAACATAATAGGATGGGGTATTATGCCATCTAAGATTTAAACATTTATTTGCAAAATGGTTTTTCCACACTTTATAATAATAATATAAAAGAGGATTTTCACGTATGAAAGCATGTTTGGTTATCATAAGGTAAAACTCGCTCATTTGGTGTGCGCTTGCATTGTGTGATATGGGACAAGCTTATGATAGTTTCATTTTTCGAAAGTCATTGCGAATTTATATGCATGGGCATTCACGTGGAGTAAACACGTTCCGTGTTAGCGGCGTGGTCCGGTGAATCTCCCTACTTTAAAATGAAGTCATAAAGAATAACTGTTTTATGTTCTCACACCAGTCCCATGACTGACTTGGAGTTTATTGTTCCTTCCTAAACTCTGGTGGCCCACTAATTTTCACATGGGCAACTAGTAGTTTAGTTTTACCGTTATAGACCGTTGGAGCAAGATTCGGAGCGCTTTTGAGTTGGAGTCCATGCTAGAGTTTGGAGCTTCCACTGTATCTTATGTTCTTCCACTGGGAGTATATTTTCTTTCTTCCGCTGTGTATATATATATGTTGTAACTCTGATTATTCTGTGTAACTCTGATGTAATATTGAAATTTTTAATGAAAGGTTTATTATTTTGTTTAAGATATGTATGTACCCATAACAATTCGTCTTTATGAACAGTTTAAGTTGGTTTAATTACCGGCGAGAACCGGGCAAAAAGTCGGGTCGTTACAGTTGGTATCAGAGCTTTGGTTATACAAAGCTATGGGGTACGACATATTTTGGACAAAGGATAGGACTCATCAGAGTTATAACATCTCATTAGCGATAGGGTTAGAAATGCCCTAGAATGAGATCTTTGGAATATTATGTCGAGAGAGCGTATTTTGAAATCTATATAAATTATTTTAAAACTAACTAAATTGTCTTGAAAGTGATAATTATTTTGAAATATAATTGAAGATAAGGGTTTTGAGTATTTATTCGACGTCGTGATTGGACTATCGAGTATATAGGGACTTTGAATATATGCCTAGCTAATGTATATGCAAAGTCCATCATATACTAGATAGATGTAGAATCACACTCTAGTCATTTGAAAATAAACTATGGGATGAGCGCGACATTGCTGACATTTATTTTCAAGTTTCGAAGGTGGGATGACTATATAATTTCGATTTAAGTGTCGAGGAATACTTAAAATCTTCTAACTAAGTGTTTTAATAAATAAACCTTAATAAAATAGGTTGGTAAATTAATATAGAAATTTAATTTAGGAAAAACCAAAACTAGTAGTTTTGAAGAGAGAAAAAAAACTGAGATTAGCTTAAAATACTTCAGGACTTGAACCCTTAAAATTTTGGATGTGTTAAACAACAAGTGCTTGAATAATTAAAGATATATTTTAGGGGTAAAACTCATAGTTTACCCATATCCCAAATTTGACAAGAATAATGGATCAATTATAACGAACATTTGAATATGAATTTTATAGTCCAATAAGTCGTTAAATAGGTTAAGCAACAATCTAAATCGATACTTAGCATGAATTGTAAATGATAATATGCGAGTTAAATTATTGTGTTTGAAAGTATATTTTGCGAAGCAAACCCCCTCAAGAAATTTAAAGGTAATTTTGAGTTAAGTTAAGAATTTGTTTAAAAGATGAAATATAACTAGCATTTAAGTGGGGGAGAAAACTACTCTTCCATATTGAGACGATATGAGAAAGTCAACTGGAAATTATTTAACAAGCAATTACTTAAGATGCAATGGAAATATTAAAGTAAAGTTTACCTTAATTGAATTGTTCATAATTGTATCGTTAGGTACACTCGAATTTTATATCTTGACCTGCACTTGTTCCATTTCTCGAACCGTTCGCTCGTGAAAAGCATCTTTCATACCCTCTTGTTTTATGAACTTAGTCAAGTGATTTGATTCGAACCCTCATTCTGATATTGAACTTTTATGTACGACCCGACTTGAGCATATGCAGTTTGATTCGTCCGATGTATGTATACCTTTAGATTTGTCAAACGAAGCCAAGTTTTAAAAATTCAAACTAGAAATTGTAAGCATTAAAAATAAAGGGTTTAACTTATGCAAGAAATTTGGATTTATAAAATAGCTGGTTTACCACGAGTGCTTGAATAAATGTTGAAAACAATACTTGTTGAAATATGCTAAATCAGAGTGGCGCAACAGAAGTGTGATGATATTTTTGAATTGAAACATTTTAAGTGATTTTTCCGACTAGTGGAATAAAGGAAATTTCCAAATAAACTTTAATATTTGAGATGAAAGGAAAAGAGTCGTATATTTTGGAATTATTTAGTTATTCAATTATACGAATATGACAACTAAAATGCGGAATTTAACTCTTAAGGAATATTATGAGAATATAGAAATCTTTTGGGAATCATGAGAATGTTGGAACAATTTGGAGTTTGATAAAAAAAATGATGAGTCAAAATGATGTATGCAACGCAAACGGTTTTTTTTCGAAACTTTAAATTATAAAATCTTGAATTTGCATTAAAGAAAACCGTATTGATCAAATTTGATTCTCAATTATTGAAAGAGAAATTTTACGGTAATATGAATATCATTGGAAAAAAAATCAACTTATGTATAATTGAAGGGAATGTTATTTCAAGGATATTTCGAAATAGGCTGAAATTCATTTTTCATAAAGCATGACGTACAATGATTTTTGTATCTTTTACTTAGTGAGTTTGAAAGACTTGAAATAATTGAATAAATTCCGAGATAGTGAAACATAAGTTGTATATTTGGAAGTTGATTTAGTTTCTAGAAATCGGGTTGTTTTCTAAAGATCTTGATATGATTTCGACGACTTGAATCCCTATATGTTGTGAAATTTGAAAACAAACTATAGATAAAGGTATTTGTAAATTATGGTTGCAAAGTGATTTACAACTTCGGATATGAAATATTTTGGTTGTTTGAGTAACCATGACTAAAACTGGTTTGATATGTAAGGTTGGATTGTGCACGAATGGGTGATACTCAGTAGCCCTGTCATGAGGATGAACTTCTCGAACTAATTACATATAGATTCCATCTTAATATGTTTGAAATTTTGAAGAAAAATCCCAAAGTTAAGTATGATTCTATATGAACATATGTAGTATTTCAATGGTTTGAGATAAGAACGGGATTCAAAGTCAGAGAATTAAGTTTGAAATGCTTTGCAAACTATGATTTGTAATTATAGCTAAAACTCAAACTTCTTTAAATTGAACTTTCCAAAGTTATTATGTTTCCTAATATAACAATTTAAGTTTAATTTAATTAAGCATGGATATAAAGGGTTTTGCAAAATTAATCATATGAAAATTTTTCTTATAAGTTTTAGATTTAATATAAGGATTAGTAAGATTTATTTTTCTTTTGTATAATTTTACAACCTCTCCTTTTCGATGACGAAAAGTCTTAAGTGGGGGAGAATGTAACGATCTAAGATTTTTGCAATAAAATTTGAGTTAATATAGTTTCAAATAAATTTTGGAAGGTTGAAAATAAATTTTGAATAAAAATTTAAGATAATAATATTATTTAAAATGATTAAAATTAAATTTGATTGTGAAATGTAGTTTGGATAAGATTTGTTTTAGAGAGCGTTTCGTCGCTAGTCGAATTATTAAAACAAACTGTAATTAAGTGGATAAAACGATCAGAATTTGAAATTAAATTTTAATTAAATATTCATTTTAATTTCTCGTTCAGTTTCAGTTTGCATCATCTTATAATATTTTATAAAATTTTATTAAAATTTTTATTTCGAAAAATGAACATATATTTTTCTGACGTATTTTAGGGCAACTGCGGTCCTTTTAGCACTTACAGAATCAACTAACCAGTCTATATTTTTTTTGGGATCATGGCATATCGTTGTACATGATTCTATATTTTTTAGTTGTTTCCGTCCCCAATCAGTATTTAAAGAGAAAGAACAGTAATAAATAGTCGGCAATGCATTACACACTTATACACCATATATCGTGTATTGTATAAAATGCATCAAGTATACCTCTTGACTAAACCGTATTCACAAATGGAAAGGTAGGCCTCGTTCCCCAATTTAACACATACAGTAAGGGAGAGTTTTACACGTGTATGTAAACATAAGGCAGCAAGGGACATTTGTCATCAAGATGGACACGTGCTACTTACTATTTGTATACCTTGAAATGTTTTCCTCCACCGCATATACCACTTCGCCTTTTCCATTATGACCGTACTCCCTTCCACATTGACCAAGTTTCCCTTTCTTCCATTCAACACATACGTCCTCCCTCCATAAACCCAGATCACTCCTTTATTCCCTCCTAACCAGTTCGCAGCTTTCATCGGTCAACCACTCTACCCAGTAAACCACAAACTTTCCTTTTCTCTCCCCCTCTTATGAAACACGTTCAGCCTTACACCTTTCCATGCAAGCTCATCCTCTTCTGTTGTTCCCTCACCAACACTCCGGTATGCCGATAGTCCACCGCCATCCTCCCCGTCGGCTAACCACCACCATCACACTTGGAAACTCCACTAGGCCGAGCCAGTACTATGCCCGAATCCATAATAGGTTTTCCATCCTTCCTGTCCTTGTGTCCTTTGCTTTCAGTTTGAGCTAGAAAAATTCGGACTAGTTTGAGCGAGCTTGCGCTTGGGATGGGTAAGATCCAAATAGTTGTTCATATTAGTTTATGTAAACAAGTTAATAGTTTAGCTGATTTAAATAAGTTCAGTTTGATTCAATAACATTCATAATTAGTGCATGCATTTGTTTTAATCAAAAAATGATCAAACACTCAAAATGATCCTTGGAAAGCACGTCAACAAATCAGAGGTAAGATGCTTGGAAAGCACGTCACCAAATCAGAGGTAAGATGCTTGGAAAGCACGTGAAGCCGCAATCACAAAATAAAGCAATGAGAAAGAGAACAAGGCGATTTTAAAGTGGTTCGGTCAAATGTGACCTACATCCACTAAGTAAACATTTTTCATTATCACCTTTATGATACAAGATACAAAGCAATATAATTCTTTCTCATTTTACAACATATCTTTCATTTGAATCGCACTTGAATTCGCCAATGGAATAGTTGGATCTCTTCAGATTTGACAGAAATGGATGAAAATTCTTCAATACTTCACTTTAAAGGTAGATCTCTTTGATTCCATAGCATTCATACATCTTCAATGGTAGCAATGGATGTTAGTATCTTCGATGATTGAATGAAAAATAGGTGTTGGAATGATCGAGAGAACAATTTGGCAGCACTTCGTTGTGTTTTTAATCCTCCACAAAATGATGGAAGTGATCTCCTATTTATAGGTGATGGAATGGCTGAAATATAGCTTTCAGGGTTTGGGTCAGTATTTTTGATATTTACGGAATTGCCACTGCCAGTTGTCACCAGTTGTCGTGCTATAAATCCGACAAGATCAGCCCTGACCGACCCAAACCATCCTAGACCGACCAGATACCTTGACGCAGAAAAGGAACGACCAGGCTAGCATGGAGATAAGACCGACCGGTTGTGATGCTGGATATGGAGACTTGAAGGCTTCAACGCAGAGCAGAACGACCAAGAAGCATTATAGAACAAGACCGACCTGGCTTTTAAGAGCTGAGAGACCGACCAGTCCTCAGAACTGATCACGTATGTGGGAAGCAGACCGACCCGCTTTTACAACTAGCAGAGATCGACCAGGATGCAGAAGGAATCAGACCGACCCGCTGCTATGCTGGACCGACCCCTCTTGAAGTTGACAGACCCGACCACGTTTGTGGGAAGCAGACCGACCCGTCAAAATGCATATGATCCTCTTTGGATAACATTTGCCCCTTCAAAGTTTATAATTTCTTATTTGTGAAAAATCATAAGCTTTGAACTTGATCTTTCAAATATATCGTATTTTGACGGATTTTAAACTTCGATACTGGTGGTTCATTTGAGCCCAGTTTATACGGGTCGGTTTTTGCATTGCGTTGACCAATTTGAAATGGGCTGAGCTGGCCCATTCGTGTGTGGCCTGTATAATACCTTTTTTAGCATTTCTACTCTTTTTTCCCAAAGCTCTGACTTATCTCAACTTAATGGTGGTAGATTTTGAATAAAACTCTGTCGAATTCACATCCACCTTTTAATTCGATCCATATTAAGATTGTATCTTATTTTGAATCAACCTGCACTTATCCTCTTGCTTCATCGAGTCGTTTCAGATCTCTACTCCACGAAGTCACTCGTCTTCCAACTTTTTTAAGCAAATTCAATTCACTAGCAGGTATGAATGCTTTTAATCAACTTTTATTTTGGTAATACTTGATTTGGTAATCATGAACTTGGAAGGTTTTTGAGATAAAGCGTAATTGGGTTAAGATTATGGTTTGAGATGATATATTGAGGTAGTATTGATTGGATATGTTGATAAATTTGGGTTTTAACTTGTCCTTGAGTGATACGGAATATGATAATGCTTTTTGAAATCATATATGTTTTCATGCTCGAACATTGTTTGATGAAATGATCAAGTACCTATGATTATGTACACTTCCCATATGCAATTGTTTCATAGCTTTAGAACTCGATACACTTAAACGCTTGACCATATGCAAGCTCTTCCCAACACTGACTTACTTATATTGTCGAGACCACAATGATATTGAGGAAATTGCCTTGTTACTCATACGGTTAGTTGGGATCAGCCATTGATACTCATTCGGTTAGTTGGGATCGGTTTTCTAGTGACCTAACATGGGTCGGTTTAAGCTGCTTTAGACGACCCCCACTGACAAATTGTATCGCGTGCGACCGACCAACTTTAACCCTTTTCAAACCAATCCAAGCATGTTTGTCCCAAGACCATGACCGACCGGGGTTGTAGTTGGTTTAAAACCGACCTAGGCTATAGTAGGGTACAGACCGACCCTGTTTGGGTCTATCCGGTAGATGGATTAGAACTTGCTCCTTTTTTTTAATTCTTCATGATCAAACGTCTATGAAAATCTTATGCAGGATGACAAGTAAGCGTGATGTAGTAGAAGGCGAAGACCCCCAGAAACGGCGCAAAACCGATAAAACTCCTATATTTGAGGCTTGTTCTCCAGCTGGCGACTCTGTCGTGAAGACCCCTTCCCCGGATGAGCTCATGAATAGGCCCCGTTATTCTGCCATGTCATGCCATCTAGAACTTGCTAGCCGATTCAGGGGATGGTGCTTGGATGGAGTGTTCATTAATCCTGACATAGATCCGTCAGATTATCGAGTGCTCGTAGATGACGTGAACTCCATCCAGACCGAAGCGCTTACATAGATTGAAAAAATAAAAGATTGCCTGGGGAAGCATTTTGACATGCTCAGCAATTACATAGCCAAAGACATGACTGGATGGCGTGATCTTGTTAACAATCTCACAGGACTGAATCGTGAGCACCTTAAGCGCATATCCCTTTTAGAGGAAGATAAAACCTATCTTATTCAAGCCCTCAAGTCTAGGGACAAAATGATTGCGGAACTCTTGGGCCGAGAGAACGATGTCGGTCCGTCTTCTCCTCATGATGAGGAATGACTTTATGCTATGCATGTCTGACTTTCAGCCTCGACTTTTTTGTTTGTTAATCTTATGTGTGTTAATAGACTGGATGTAGTAAGTGAGTGCCAGTCCTCGCCTGATACTTCATACTATTTTTCTCTCAGGGTGGTTGTGTTGTTGTTGATATTGTGATGCATCTTTTTGCTTACTATAATACTATATTATTTGACATTATATGCTTCACGCTGCTCGTTCTATAATTTAAACAAACAGTTGCACGAGTCTTGGACTTATACTCACTATCGACTGTCCATATCGAAAGTGGATTAAAAATGATTCATGGTGAACTTTGTTCTAAACTAAATAAAGTATTTATGCTGAACTTGTTTTATTCGATGGTTTAGAATTCATTGAAATTCATTTGCACAAACACGATGTTCTAATTCAGATTCACAACAAATGATTGAAATTGATTGAAATCGAGTGTGGATTTTAAACGCTATTTCACCATATAGCATATTTCGCATGTAGAGAATACGTATCTATGATCTGTCATCGATTCCTTTTTCGGAGAAGTCTTTGATGTTAATGTCCCTGCTTTAGAGGTAGTCATTGATTTTATCCATTGGAAGGATGTAACAACCCGAAAATCTGGGCTAGTTTAAAATTTTTATTTTGGCAATTTTAGCGAATTTTAATTATTTAAAATGAATTATTTTAAATAATATCGACGAGAAATTTATTTAGAATATAATTCGAACGTATATATTTATATACGTCGTCGTTAGAATATAAATAATTATATATAATTATAAATAGAATTGAAAATGGCGCGGTAGTTCGATAATTCGATTTCAAACTTCAATTGAACATACCGGGTGCAAAACAATCCGGATTTTAGTGAAACCAAAAACGTTAGGATCTAATTGATAATATCTTTCCAACGAATCTGAAAAATCAAGATTTCTTAACGGGAACCAAAAGATATGTCCAGTTGAAAATTCTGAATAGTCGCTATGGAATTCAGGCCCTTAAAAATGGACATTTTGCAGATGACCTCGGATTTCGACGAAACCAGTTTTGTTGGGTCCGTGATGTCAAGTTATTGCTAGATTCCAAATTTCATAATTTTTTGAATCAATATGTGAGCGTGGCAAAGGAAAACGCGTTTGACCAGTTTCAGTTGATTTTAATCAACTGGAAATTGGCCATTTTTCATACGGTCTCAGAATTCGATGAAACTAGTTTTGTTAGGACCGTATCGTCAATACGAAGCTAGAAATAGTTTTCTGGGAATTTTTAGAGTTAGTATGTGGCCCCGGTAATTTGAAATGTGCGTTTAAATTGAATATATAAAGATTTATATTTTAAATTTAACGGAAACTGATCGTAACAATCGAATTGGCCTACGATACATATCCCATTGTGTTCGGAATAGGGGTAAACCGCAAGGGACGACAGTCGGTGGGTCTCGTTTCGACTTCGACAGAAAAGTCAACTATGGAGATTAAGATAAAAATAAAATAATATAATTAAACCTATAACTACCTTTCTCCCTCTCTCTCCTTCATTTACCGGTCAACGCTCCTTTATAAAAGAAAAAAAGAAAAAAAACCCCGATGGACCTCGTCTGCCCTAGCTTCCACGACGGACCCACCGCCGCCTGCGCCACCGATGGCGTCGCACCCCCATCCCTCAGCCACCATCGACGCCCTCGACCCTCCTCCCATCGTTCTCTCTCCACTCGAACAGCCGTAGCCCCTCCAACCCGTTCGATTTTCACCCAAATCGAGGGCGCCTCCAACCCTAGACCGCAGCCACCACCGGAGCTTCCCGCCTCCGCCTGCGACTCCCCTACCCCGGCGCACCCTTGCCCAGCCCTCCGACGATGAACGGCCCTCCCTCCCTTTTCTATTTTTACTGTAAGTTTTTTTTATATATATCATTATTATTCATTTAATTAGTTTTATTTCTTTATTTTACCTATCCTTGTCGAAATATAATTCCAATTGGTATGTGTGTGAATTCGAAGTAAAAATCGAATTTTTATATATGGTTTTACAAAGTAAAAATCGAATTTTTATATATTGTTTTGCGAGGTAAAAATATAATCTTTTTATATAGTAAAGATTTGATTTTTAGTTGAATGTAAAAATACGATTTTTCTATATAAGAAGTTGAAGTAAAAATACGATTTTTCTATATAAGAAGTTGAAGTAAAAATATGATTTTTCTATATAAGAAGGTGAAGTAAAAATTCAATTTTTACATATTGAATAGCGAAGTAAAAATAGAATTTTTATATAATAGAGAATATAAAAATGTGATTTTATATATACAGTGTACGGACGACGAAAAGGACAAATGAAGAACGATGAAGATTTCCTACATAAGAAGAGTCGAGGCGAATGGTTTAGCTAATCTGTGAGAATTTCTCACTCTTCAATTTATTTTCTAGTTATATATATATACTAGGATGCAGACGGTGCTTAGTAGCACCCGACACAATCGTCCACAGACCATGGACTTGTTTGTTTGATTGCAAGAATAAGTTAGATTATTTGATTGAAATTGAATTGTTTGGTGAGATGAATGGATTTGATTGATGTGTGAATGGCGTGGGCCTTCACTAGACCGGGGATAAGGCTAGGCCTCGTCCCGTTTCTAGTATCGTGCCGTTATGCCGCCGAAATTTTCTAAAATATGTTAGAAAAATAAAAATATCATTTTATTGAATAAATGAACTGAATAGAAATTCATATGTTGAAATAAAAATGTTTTTATCGTTAAAAATGTAATTTTTAACGTGAAGTGAATAAAATAAAATATTCATTTACAAACCGAACGGTTTGTTTATGTACACCTATTTGAAGGACATTGATTGGGTCGATAAATTTTACACATCGCCCAACTGCACAACTAAAATCTGTGTTTGATTGTTTGAAACCCCACACGGGTGTTAGGATGAAATTTGAAGTTCACTCATCCTGATTGATTAAATATGTCGATCGATTGATTGACAGGCTGTTATAAGCGTTAAATATCTATATTTGATGCTTATACAGTGTAGTGCACTTTGGTTGATGGTTGATTATTTTTCAATGCTATTATATGCGTGTGATGCATGGAAATCCATATAATTAATTTTATATGGTGATTGATTGGGCCTCATTCCAATTTAGAAAATAAAGAATAATATAAAATAAAGGTTCATGTGTTGACAGTACTCATCCATTGAGATTGGTCATGTGTTGAACGAAATATTTTAGTAATAAAATTTACATCTTTATCAATATAAAATAAAGGTTCATGTGTTGACAGTACTCATCCATTGAGATTGGTCATGTGTTGAACGAAATATTTTAGTAATAAAATTTACATCTTTATCAATATAAAATAAAGGTTCATGTGTTGACAGTACTCATCCATTGAGATTGGTCATGTGTTGAACGAAATATTTTAGTAATAAAATTTACATCTTTATCAATATAAAATAAAGGTTCATGTGTTGACAGTACTCATCCATTGAGATTGGTCATGTGTTGAACGAAATATTTTGATAATAACAACTATTTTGAAAAAGAAATATTTGAAATAGAATATTTGAAAATAGAAATTTATGAAGCCGTGTTGATTAGATTGACGCCATTTTGACGTAAACGATATTTATATCGATTTTATTCATTTTGAAATGAATTGAATTGAAAACGATTTCGAAATAAATTGAATTGAAAAACGATTTCGAAATGAATTGAATTAAAAACGATTTCGAAATGAATTGAATTAAAAACGATTTCGAAATGAATTGAATTGAAAACGATTTCGAAATGAATTGAATTGAAAACGATTTCGAAATGAATTGAATTAAAAACGATTTCGAAATGAATTGAATTAAAAACGATTTCGAAATGAATTGAATTAAAAACGATTTCGAAATGAATTGAATTGAAAACGATTTCGAATTGAATTGAATTGAAAAACGATTTCGAAATGAATTGAATTAAAAACGATTTCGAAATGAATTGAATTAAAAACGATTTCGAAATGAATTGAATTGAAAAACGATTTCGAAATGAATTGAATTGAAAACGATTTCGAAATGAATTGAATTGAAAACGATTTCGAAATGAATTGAATTGAAAACGATTTCGAAATGAATTGAATTGAAAACGAATTCAAATTGAATTGAAGGCGAATTGAGATGAATTCAAATTGAATTGAAATTTGAATTGAATAGAAATGAATTTTAAAACGAATTTATAAAGAAGAATTCAATTTTGATTTAAATTGAAAAGGAAGTTGAAATTGCTTTTGAAACGAATTTAAAACTATTCATATAATTCGTTTTAAATAGAAATCGACGAAGTATATATTATATATAATATAATGGCCTGAATAGAACGCGCCGCGCCGCGGCAGTTCGTGAATTTCGACCATTTATTTCAAACGGACATTACGGGAGATCCGACCGTCGGATTCTCCTAAAACCGGAACCGTTGGGTTCGTATCGAAAAGAGCTTTCTAACGAATGTGATAAATTAAAAATCTAACGGTTGGATTTGGAATTATGTCCAAATCAAATTTGAAAAAGGTCGTTATACGTGCAGTTCGATGGCCGTTGATGGAAATCGACTGTACGGGCCTTGATAAAATTATTAAAAATAGTAATAATTTGTGTAAAATCATAAGAAATGATTTAGAAAGAATTGGGATGAAAAACTCCATATTTGAAAAGATAAAAATAGATTTTTATCGAAATGAACTAGTTTTGAACTAGAATTATAATTCTATTTATTTTTAAATAAATAAATTGAATTTGAAATGGTTTTAAAAATAACCAGAATTTCCAATGATTGCATTGGAGTGGAATTGAATCGAAATTGTCTTCGGAATATTTCGATGTTGGAATTCGTGATTATACGGATGTTGTTATGGAAATTTGAAAGATATATATTTATATCGTTATTTCCAATACGACATTTGTTAATCGTAGAATTTGATATTGAATATAAGCCGATATATTTTCTATTCAGAGCCTTATATTGAATATCAAATGTGATTTGGGTTTGTCGTGAATGGTGTCTTCACTAACACTGTTTTTGAACCCAGTTGAGAAAAGATTGAATCTTTTTATTTAGATTTAATGAAGTGTACCAATTAAATGATATTTAATTGGAATTGAATTGATATTGATTTTTGGGTTTATCGTGGATAGTGTTTTAAATAACCCTCGTTCTTTAACCCGATAATTAATGAATGTGATTTTGGGTTTATCGTGAACTGTGTTTTAAATGACACTGATTCTTTAACCCAGTTAAAGATTAAAACTAAGTGGAGTTTTAATGAATCTTTAATTAGATTGAAATGACCGAGAATGGAGTAGCACCAGTTTTGCTCCAGGCGATAGTTAAATCTTTAATTAGATTTGAACGTGAAATGGTAATTGAATTTACCGATAACACTGTGGTGTTAGATATGAAGTATTACCAGTTTTACTTCATGGGATGAATAGGTTGGGATGGGGAAATTAAAATAAATGATTACTTCGGTAAGGTTCGCTAATCCCGACTAGTTTGAATTGAGATTCAAAAATAGAATAAAGAATAAATTCAAGGAATTTATCTTGGATAAAATTAATGGGAACCTTTCCCTATGAATGTGAAATTTAGAAACTAACTGTCGGTTAGCCAAGCAGAATGGTTTTCTGGATATTGATCTGATGTTGGTTTCGGCCTTCGGGGTTAATATTTGGGAAATTATTCTCTTGATTAATTTACGGTTAGTGACTGATGAATTGGAATGAGGCGTATGTTGTGTTTGTGTAACACTTATTTAAAATATACGCGAGTTATTCGGAAAGACCGGGTTTATCCCATTCTGAATAACTGATACGACGATAAGTCGAAGATGAAGACGATGGTCGAAGACCGGAGGTCTTCACGTCGTTTGGGTAATTACTGATGATCTTGATTGGGCTGTACACCCAAGAAGATGGAAATAGTTAGTGATCGTCCAGACGTACTTGGAGATCGATGGATATGCGGGGTACTAGGTGCCTCCGGTTTCGTTCAGACCCAGAACGGACTTGTAAATGGACTGTGTGTCTGACATTGGATTTTAGTCCGTGTGATTGATCTCTATTAAATATATATCTGTTTGGCGGCGGAGAATTTATTCTCTTGCTTAACGCCCTTCTCTGAGACGTACGAGCTCAGGGGTTATATATTGATGGATATCAAACGCATGGAGTGAATTGCCTGTGTGGCATGCCTAAGTGGCAATTGATCGAGGCTTCTGTTGAAAAGCAAAGTCTTGTGGGGATGATCAAAGCACGGTCTTTGTGGTGTAGCTTTGTGTAACGTTTACTTCGCGAGTTTCACACCCGGTATGAACCAAAAACGGGAGATGGACCTCAGGGAGGACTTGCGTTTCTTTCTAGCTAAAAGTGGCGTCAGTGGTTTTACACGCCCTGACGAGTTTGACTTATGTGGTTGTTGCTGTTGCGAGGCGCCTCGGTTTGATCGGACGATCCGGGTCCGATGGAGTCATTCGTTGGCTCGTTTGCGCCCCAAAGGGCGGGGAGACGTATTGTTCAGGCATAATAATCCACATCGATGGACCGGCCCTGACGATCCAGGGGGCAGTTGCGGCTGTTCCTGAGACATGGTAGGCTAGATTGTCTCGAATCGGTAGAGGACGATCCCTGGCCTCGGTTCATAGACGGAAATCCAATTTCCAAATACGTGACTTTGCGGTTTTATTTGTAAACCTATATATGGCGACATAGTGGGATAGGGCGCTCATGCCGCCTATGATTGATACTTATGATTTGAAGTTGTTTTATATACTATGCACTTATAATAGTATCAAACGATTTGTTTTAACCGTATCAAGCATTCTTTGGCTGTTATAAGGGAAAACCCTATCCTCGGCTGCGTTGCATTGTGTGATGGGACCTGGGTCTTATAACAGCTTCATTTTTCTTTATTTAGCATTGCGCTGTTTGTTTTATGCACTGGTATTCTTGGGAGGAAACCCGTTCCGTGTTATACGGCGTGGTCCCTTGATTTACCTAATGATTTAAAATAAAGACTAATAACTGTTTTAGTTCTCACACCAGTCACATGACTGACCTGGAGTTTATTGTTTTAACCTAAACTCTGGGTGCCCTTATTTTGACACGGGCAGCTAGTAGTTTTGGTTTTTGCAGATTTATATTCACAGGACCCTGGTTTACAGCTGGAACGATATCCGGAAAGCTTTGTATCCGTATATCTACTTCTAGTTGTGTATTGTATTATTTTCCGCTGCGATGTACTTAAATGTAATTTAAATCTCTGATATTTCTGTGTAATATTTATTCATACTCTGTATATTCTTGTATTCTGATGCATTATTGTAATATACAATGAAATGTTCTTCTGTATGCATTCTGTTGTGGCTTGTTCTCGAACTATCCGACGCTTTCCTTCACGGGGAAGTTACGGGTTTTCACAAAGGATTTGTTTTACTCTCATGGAGCGGGCATCAGTCATTGGCTAAGTCACTCATCATCATGAGTGTTTCACATCCTGACTGAAGGAGCTTGGATCTCCATGAGGCTATTGGATTAAGGTTTGGATTCATGGAGCGGGCATCAGTCATCGGTTACTTCACTCATCGTCATGAGTGTTTCGCCTCCCGACTGAAGGAGCCTGGACCTCTGTGAGGCTATTGGATTAAATTTTGGATTCATGGAGCGGGCATCAGTCATCGGTTACTTCACTCATCGTCATGACTGTTTCGTCTCCCAATTGAAGGAGCCTGGACCTCCATGAGGCTATTGGATTAAAGTTTGGATTCATGGAGCGGGCATCAGTCATCTATTACTTCACTCATCGTCACGAGTGTTTCGTCTTCCGACTGAAGGAGCTTGGACCTTCATGAGGCTAATGGATCATGGAGCGGGCATTAGTCATCGGTTACTTCACTCATCGTCATGAGTGTTTCATCTCCCGACTGAAGGAGCCTGGACATTCAAGAGGCTAATGGATCGTGGAGCGGGCATCAGTCATCGGTTACTTCACTCATCGTCATGATTATTTCATCTCCCGACTGAAGGAGCCTAGACCTCCATGAGGCTATTGGATTAAAAATGGATCCATGGAGCGGGCATCAGTCATTGGTTACTTTACTCATAGTCATGAGTATTTCATCTCCCGACTGAAGGAGCCTGGACCTCCATGAGGCTAATGGATCATGGAGCGGGCATCAGTCATCGGTTACTTCACTCATCGTCATGAGTGTTTCATCTCCCGACTGAAGGAGCCTGGACCTCCATGAGGCTATGGGATTAAAAATGGATCCATGGAGTGGGCACCAGTCATCGGTTACTTTACTCATCGTCATGAGTATTTCATCTCCCCACTGAAGGAGCCTGGACCTCCATGGGGTTTTGTTTATTTGCCCCCGTAGAGGTCTTGGGTTATTTGCCCCCACAGATGTCTTGGGTTATTTGCCCCCGTAGAGGTCTTGGGTTATTTTCCCTTATAGAGGTCTTGGGTTATTTTCCCCCGTAGAGGTCTTGGTTAGCCTCATGGAGAGGGCATCAGTCATCGGCTAAGTCACCCATCGTCATGAGTGTTTCGCATCCCGACTGAAGGAGCTTATACCTCCATGAGGTTATATTTTACACTTGTTGAATTTTCTCCTATCTGACTTTTGGCAACTCCCTTTGCTCATGCTCCATTATGTCCCTCTTATCGTTGCATTGATATTTCTGCACTTTGATATTGGAATTATTAAGGGTCGCCATATTTCATCAAATTTCGAGAAATCAAGCGTTCATTAGATAGCCTGTTATAAGAAATCATTTCTTAGCAAATTTTATATAATTCATAACATTGCAAGCTAAGAATTCAATCAAGCATATGTGCTTTTGATTACAGGATAATTGTTCGGTGCTTCATTTAGCAATTATTACAAACCGTTTACATGGAATTTCAAATGCAACAGAAAGTGAAAGTAACGCAATAAAGCAGTAAGCTAAAGAAGAGAAATGATGATCGCTTATTCTGATCCATTGAGGCGAGAATGACAATGGTTGTCAATCAATTATTGGCCTTGAATCATTTTGAGCAGCTCCTTGCCCCTGGGTAGTTACAGAGGGATTTGCAGCTTGGGGATTTTTTATGTACTGTTCCAGATGACCTTTCTTGATTAGTTCTTCAAACAACAACTTTAGTTGTCTACAATCTTTGGTGTTGTGGCCAGGTTGCTTATGAAAAATACAGTACTTCCCTGATTTGAGCATGCGGTCGTTCACCTTCATTGGGTGAGGTTCTGGATAATCCTTGGTATCTTTCATGGCCAAGTAGATGTTTGCAACAGAATCATTCAGAGGGGTTAGTTTTGGGAGATTGGGAAAGCGATATTTCTTGTTAGCTTTGTTCCTATTTCCGTCATTGAACCGCTTCTGTCCCTGAATTTTCTGGGCACTGTCATTCCTTTTATCCTCAATGGTATTGTTTGGGCCACATGAAGGATCCTTATCCACTCTCATATACTCTTCTACTTTTTTGTAGAACTTGTCTAGCGTGCATGGTTCTTTCATTTTAATCCATCTACCAAATTCGATATTTTCGTCTATCGCACCGAGAAAGGACATGAGGATTATGCGGGGTTCCGGATTTCGTACTTCAGAAACAGAAACATTGAAGCGGCTGAGGAATGCTTCAATTGTTTCTCCTGAATTCTGTTTCATTGATGAGAGCGTTATGGCATCCTTAGCCTTTACAGCATATAAGCGGAATTGCTCTTTAAACGTTTTAGTCAGATCTGAGAACCGGCTTGGGTGGCAGCTTTGTGAACCATAGTGATGCAGCACCTTCCAAATAAAGAGGAAAGTAAGTGCACCTCATCTCATCGGTAGCTTTAGCTGCGGTCATGCCCCACTCATACTTGAAAAAGAAATAATTGGGATCAGTAAGTCCATTGTATGGAGGTAGAGTGAGAGGAGTGAACTTCTTTGGGCACTCCGCTTGAAGGACCCTGTCGGGGAATGGAGTTCGACTTGGAGAGAAGTCCTAGTCCTTTTCGTCATTATTGCAAGCTTGATTCTTTTTTATAATCTGCTCAATCATTCCCACAATATACTCTTCAGTGTTGCGTTGTTCCGCAGCACCAACGTCGATTCCTTTACCGGATCTTTGCTTTAGCAAGTCAACACGGTTCAAGGATGTAGGAAGTGCCCCTTGCGCGGGACAAACAACATTTCGAGTATATCGAGCAGAATGATTGTTGGCACGTGGCTTAGTGTCAATGACATTGGCTCCATTGTTGTCATTTTCTAGACCTTCAACATCCTCCATATCGTTGTTAGGATTTTGGTCGAAAGTAGAAGAACCTTCTTTCTTGTCGAGATTGACTTGAACTCTTGGAAGGGCAGGATTGGAGCGAACACCGAGGATGGAATCTAACTTTTCCATCATAGCATTGGTAGCGGCATCGACTCATTGGTTTAGGTTGGCAACCATCATGTCCAACTCACCTTTTGTGACACCGGCTCCACTTTTGGAATCTTGGCCAACCTCCAGACGATTGGTTTGAGGCGTAGCCTCGTTGTTGTCGGCTTCTCCAACGGACATGCTAGTCGCCTTTTTTGATTTCGCCATCACCTCCGTTATGGATTTAAACTTTGAAGAATACCTCTCCAGGGATCTTGGCAAAGCGATTAAGCTTGAGAATGTGATCGCGGCCCCACGGTGGGCGCCAAAAATGTTTTAATCAAAAAATGATCAAACACTCAAAATGATGCTTGGAAAGCACGTCACCAAATCAGAGGTAAGATGCTTGGAAAGGCATGAAGCCACAATCACAAAATAAAGCAATGAGAAAGAGAACAAGGCGATTTTAAAGTGGTTCGGTCAAATGTGACCTACATCCACTATGTAAACATTTTTCATTAACCTTTATGATACAAGATACAAAGCAATATAATTCTTTCTCATTTTACAACATATCTCTCATTTGAATTGCACTTGAATTCGCCATTGGAATAGTTGGATCTCTTCGGATTTGATAGAAATGGATGAAAAGTCTTCAATACTTCACTTTAAAGGTGGATCTCTTCGATTCCATAGCATTCATACATCTTCAATGGTAGCCATGGATGTTAGTATCTTCGATGACTAAATGAAAAATAGGTGTTGGAATGATCAAGAGAACAATTTGGTAGCACTTCGTTGTATTTTTAATCCTCTACAAAATGATGGAAGTGATCTCCTATTTATAGGTGATGGAATGGCTGAAAAATAGCTTTCAGGGTTTGGGTCGGTATTTTTGATATTTACGGAATTGCTACTGCTAGTTGTCACCAGTTGTCATGCTTTAAATCTGACCAGATCAGCCCTGACCGACCCAAACCATCCTAGACCGACCAGATACCTTGACGCAGAAAAGGAAAGACCAGGCTAGCATTGAGATAAGGCCGACCGGCTGTGATGCTGGATATGGCGACTTGAAGGCTTCATCACAGAGCAGAACGACCAAGAAGCATTATAGAACAAGACCGACCTAGATTTTAAGAACTGAGAGACTAACCAGTCCTCGGAACCGATCACGTATATGGGAAGCAGACCGACCCGCTTTGACAACTAGCAGAGATCGACCAGGATGTCGAAGGAATCAGACCGACCCGCTGCTATGCTGGACCGACCCTTCTTGAAGTTGACAGACCTGACCACGTTTGTGGGAAGCAGACCGACCCGTCAAAATGCATATGATCCTCTTTGGATAACATCATTCATATGAGTTTAACGGATAAAGTGTATTGGTTTTAGAAGCTAATGTTACATCCTAGTACATGATTTGTTAGGCCGAGCCCATGAAAAAGAAAAAAAGTTTAATTACCTTAGTTTTTTTTTATTTTTGGTCATCACAATGTCAAACTTACAAGCGTGTATGCCACCTATACGTTTCACCCACTGTTTTAGAAAATTGGATCTTACTGACTTGTGTACATGATAGTGGATGTATTTGGCAAATTTAGTGAAATACAAATCACGGATTTAATTCTCGTGAACCCATCTTCCATTTTTTAGTACAAAGAAAGCACACAAAATATATATAATTTTTTTTTTGAAATATACATACATACATACATACGTATATATATATATATTTACACGTGAGTTGCGGAACAGGAAAGTGTGCGTAACGGTAGCAATGTCGGTGAAAGCTTGTGCATGATCGTTCGTAGAGTTGATTCCAGTTACTATAGGATCTGTCGGAAGTTTGTAGAGCTTTGGTGAGAACATCTATTGAAATTTAATTTTAATGATTAATTATGATTAGTGGATCATTATAATTTGTTAGCGTTAATTTATATCTTCTGGATGGTTGCATGCGATGTTTGGAAAGACAATTATGTAGTTAAGCACACTATACACTACGCATATTCAATGCAACGCGTTGCACATAAAGGAAATTGGTTGTTTGATTTTGTGTACCATGGATGGTTAAACACACTATATACTACGCGTTATTCAATGTAACGCGTTGCTCACAAGGAAATTGGTTGTTTTAATTTTGGGTATAACGGATGGTTGTGTTCATTTGTTTGTTATGTTTGCATTGCACACACTATAGTTGTGTGATTGTACTGACAATCAATTTGAATCTTCTTGACCTGCTAATAACGAATTTTATTAATAAATTGAAAATTTAATTTTGGAATTTTATGAAAATTTGTTGGAAACCCATAACGATTAAATAACATTAGCAGAAGACATAAAATTTTGAAAAGATCTTATTTTGAAATTTAACGGAAATGGGATTTTTAATTACGTACCTGAATTGTGAGTTTATTCAAACACTTACAAATTGAACAAGCTCTTCAGGGAACATTATTTGATTTATTTAAAATAATTTTTCGAATTTTTGAATGATGATTTGAAATAACGATGTGTAGATTAAATGGAAAATTGAATATCACTTCTGGAAAGACTTGAAAATATTTATTTTATGTTTCAATTTAATTTGAAAGGAATATTTGGAATTTGAAATGATGATTTAGAAGTAAACCGATTTTGGAACTCGATTATAAATTCGAATATGGATTTAACAGTTTAAGTTATGGAAAGTTAAGTTTTTTTGGGAAGAATTGTGCAAATGTATATATAGCTTGAATTGAACACGTCGCATAGCAATAGGTTATAATATCGATCATGGTTTCTAAATGACTAAACTGGAACGCTTTGAATTAGATTAACACAAAACGTAAACGTTGGATTTTCTATTAATTGTAACTTTGGAATAGGAAGAAATTTCCAAATTCCGATGTATGATTTGAAAAGATTTGCTATATTAACGGTTGGCAACATAATAAAAATTGGTTCAAATGAATTTTATGTTAATAAAATTTTGGGAAAATTAGTTAAATCATATTTAAATGATTTGAGTTGAAGAAAGGAATTTTGGAAAATTTCGATCTATAATTATTCTATATTACTTTATGAAATGCTTTTGCACTCTTTGGAAATGGTTTGATTTTAAAGTTATAAATCACGAACCCTGGTTTGGAAACAGAAAAGATTTGGAAATATTTTTGGATGGGTTTAAAGAAATTATGGTAATACAGCTATCATAATGAAATTTGTTTTAGAATTTAAGATTTGAGAATGAACATTGAATTTATGATGTTAACGAGATTAAAAGAACTTGAAATGAATCCAACCTTAAATGGATTGATAACGAACGGGAAGTAGATTTGAATTGAAAACCCGTATAATCCATAACTATTGTTTTAAGTACGCTTATTACTTGGAAAGACCGGGATTAGATATAAGTCTGAAAACCATTCCAAGTAATAATACGACGCTATTTGAAGACTTAGAAATGGCAAATGAAGACCGGAAATCTTTGGATTATTTAGATTTATCGTCGATGTCTCGAATCGGGTTGTACACCTGGTTCGAGGCTATAAGTAGCATGAGGTCTGAGTATATTTGGAGATTTTCGGATTTGTTCCATTTAGACCCAGAACGGACTTGTATGGATTGTGTGTCTGACATTGTAATTGACATCATAACGCTGATTTCCATACATATGTTTTTGGTTTGTGACATATGAGCTCGAAGTGGTTATGTATGGATGGATCAGTGGTCATGTTGTGAATGGACAATGTGACATACTTAAGAAATGAAATGAGCTTGTACGATCAAGGCATCTCTTCTTTAGGCATGCTTCGTGTATGACGTGGCATCGACAAACCTCACACCTCGGATGTTGAGAAAATGGCAGTTAGGTTGTGTGTATATATATGATTTATGATGACCGCTGCAGCTGTGGGAAACCATTTATGACATATGGAATAGGGTATGTTCGGGTGCCCGTGTCTAATCGGAAACCGTTGATCTGCCTCGCGATTTGTATTGGTGTCCGTGTCTGAACGAAAAAACCGTGATTACATTTCGTTTGTGTTCCGATTGATCTTTCGTGTCAGGAATCATCAAGTTGGAAACCCAAATCTCCAATACGAGCCATACGGAATTTGATTGTACTTATGTGGCGACAAAATAGGATGGGGTATTATACCGTCTAAGACTTATACATTTATTTGCGAAACGGTTTTTCCACACTTTATAATAATAATATAAAAGAGGATTTTCACGTATGAAAGCATGTTTGGTTATCAAAAGGTAAAACTCGCCCATTTGGTGTGCACTTGCATTGTGTGATGTGGGACGAGCATATGATAGTTTCATTTTCCGAAAGTCATTGCGAATTTATATGCACAGGCCTTCACATGGAGTAAACCCGTTCCGCGTTAGCGGCGTGGTCCGGTGAATCTCCCTACTTTAAAATGAAGTCCTAAAGAACAACTGTTTTATGCTCTCACACCAGTCCCATGACTGACCAGGAGTTCATTATTCCTTCCTAAACTCTGGGTGCCCACTAATTTTCACACAGGCAGCTAGTAGTTTAGTTTTACAGTTATAGACCGTTGGAGCAAGATTCAGAGCGCTTTTGAGTTGGAGTCCACGCTAGAGTTTGGAGCTTCCGCCGTGTCTTATGTTCTTCCGTTGAGAGTATATTTTCTTTCTTCCGTTGTGTAAATATATATGTTGTAACTCTAATTATTCTGTGTAGCTCTGATGTAATATTGAATTTTTAAATGAAATGTTCTGTTATTTCGTTTAAGATATTTATGTAACCATAACAATTCGTCTTTATGAACGGTTTAAGTTGGTTTAATTACCGACAAGAGCCGGGCAAAAAGTCGGGTCGTTACAACGGAGTACCACCAGTTTTGCTCCATGCGATAGTTTAATCTTTGATTAGATTTGAGGCGTTGAATATTAATTAACTTTACCGATAATACAGTGGGTGTTAGATATGGAGTACCACCAGTTTTGCTCCATGTGATGAAAAGGTTGGGATTAGGATAATAAAATAACAGATTACCTCGGTAAGGCATAAATCCTGAGTAGTTTGGATTAACCATGATTTGGTTTAATAGAGAAAAGATATTCAAAATCTTTTGAAATGATTTCTGAGGAAGAATAAAGTATAAGTTTCAATGAACTTATCTTTGATAAAATTAATGGGAACCTTCCACAAGGATATTCTGAATTGGAATGAGGCGTATGTTGTGTTTTTATAGCAATTGATTTTGAGATACGCGAGTTATTCGGAAAGGCCAGTTTTATCCCATTCTGAATAACTGATACGACGACGACTATGTCGATGATGAAGACGGTGGTTGAAGACCGAAGATCTTCACATCGGATGGATGATTACTGAGCCTTGATTGGGTAGTATACCCAAGACAGGGTTATAGTGGTGGTTGTCCAGACGTACTTGGAAATCGACCGGATATGCGAGGACCTCTCTCCTGTATTGGGCATATGGGATGAGTAATAAGGTGCCTCCGGTTTCGTTCAGACCCAGAACGGACTTGTAAATGGATTATATGTCTGACATTGTATTTCACGCCGTATTCTTTGATCTTTGCTAAATATATGTATCTATTTGGCGGTGGAGAATTTATTCTCTGCTTTGTCCCCATTCTTTGAGACGTACGAGCTCAGAGGTTATATATATTTGTGGATGATCAATTATATGGAATGAATTGATAATGTGGCATGCTAAGTTGCATGGATCAAGGCTTTTGTTGAAAAGCAGGGCCTTGTGGTTAATGATCAAAGCACCGTTTTAAATAGCATAGCTTTGTGTATAGTGTTAATTCGCGAGCCTCACACCTCGGTATGAGTCAAAAACGGGATAAGGGGCCCCAAGGAGTGCATGTCGTTTCCTTTTAGCTATGGGTGATGTCATGGTATGGAGCCCAGACATTTATATATTTTTACCTATGTGGATGATGGATAGTTGTAACACCCCGCATTTTTAATGTAATTAAAAATGTTTATATGCATGATAGTGATATGCAGTTTAAATTAATACATACGTTGAAAAGAAGAAAATTTATACAATAACAATGTATGTAACAGAAAAAGATAATAAAATAAAGATACTTAATTTAAATATCAGGAATTAAGTAAAAGAGATGTCATCATTGCGTTCGCCTCAAAATTCTGGTTCAGATAGATACCAAGTTTGCGTAAAACGGATAACATATGAAGAAGTTGTAAGCCGTAGAAGTTTATATACGCGTAGGATAAAATATATATATATATATATATATGTATATATTATATGCATTGACATATTTAAGGAAAAGAAAAGTAATATACAATAAGGAATGCGCATTTAAAGAGGAGAATGGAAATACATTCATATGCGCATTCATAAATTTAGTTTAAATTATAGAGATTATCATGCACTTAAAAGGTTCAATGTATTTGAAAAAAAAGAAAGCATTAAGTACTCTTTTTGGAACCGACAGAGGTTGAAATAAATGTGGCACGTTTTTCAATTCAAATGTTTGGAGACTAGATGCATGCACCTGTGATTAAGGAGACTAGATGTATGCACCTGTGATTAAGGAGATTAGATGCATGCACCCATGATTAAGGAGACTGGATGCATGCACCTGTGATTAAGGAGACTAGATGCATGCACCTAAGATTATTTATAGCAAACATGTAAATAAAAATAAAAATAAAAAAAAGTTAATGCATAATTATGACATTAATAAATTGGCTTGAGGTTGACTAAATGTTAAGTATTTGGTATTATATATATATATATATATATAAGTGGCAACACTAATTCGAGATTAGGGGATTTGTTTTACTGGTAAGAAATGAAATTGGTAAATTAAAAACATTAAGGTTATATTTAGGGATAATATAACGGTTACATTAAATATGGAAAAAGAGAGTACATGTAGTAAATGCATTTAGGCATTTCAAATATGACATGAATAGAAAAACAATGAATAAATAGCCATCAATAATGGCTATGTGAAGGATAAAATAAAAATAAAAAGATATTAAATTCCTTTTAGTAAAATAGTTAACACATACTATATTTTCTACGATTAAAAATAAAATAAAAATAAAGGCATAGTTGGATACCATATTTGATAAGAACATGATTGTAAGTAAACGTATGGTATTTATTTACATAAATAAATAATAATTATGTTAAAAAGGTAGAGAAAAATAAATTGTTGCCTTGTTTAAATAAAAGAAAAAGGGAAACAAATTTTATACGGTTAAGGTATAAACAAAGGAATGGTTTTGCTAAATAAATCTTCACTAATGTTCTTTAACAAATAAAAGAGGGCTAGATTCGTAGTTTGGCTCCTATATAAACAACCCTAAGCTCATTGTAAATTTCACAACAATTTGTGGCGAAGCCATGGCTCCCTTCTCTCTCATTTTCTTCTTCTCCAAAAGATCTTGGATCTATTCTCCCCTCTTTTCTCTACAACATCTATTCTTTAAAATAAAAAGAATAAGATCTAGAACAACAATGAAATAGAAAAGAGATTCAAAGCTAAAGGGAAGATAATGGATTCAGATTTGCGAATTTATGCCGCAAAGAGAAATCAAAGATGATTCAAAAACAGAAATCCAAGCTAAGCAAAAGAGGGAAAACAATACTAGAGTTATCTAGTACTCATTTTGAAGACGACAAGCAATGTGAGTGGTTTATAATACAACTTTTGTATAAGATTATTATTTATCGTTCAAACATTCCCCATGTAAAACATGCGATGAAATTATTGTGAAAGATTGGACCTGTAATGTTTTCATATGTTAAATTATTATATGGTCACGTTCCTCCTTTTATCCTTCCATCTTTATTTCTTTATAATTAGGCTATCTCGAGCCTAGATCTATCATGAAATGAATACGATTGAATATTGCGAACGAAAAGGGGAAACACTAGATTTTGGGATGTGACATAAATTGGAGAGTTTGGTTATGAATTTCAAAGGGGTTTGGGTATAGTATACCATTAGCAAGGTTTGAATGTGTAAACCAAGTTGGGAAGTATAAGTATGAACACGATTTGGGTTTTAGCGTAAGATTGTCATCATTGAAAAGATTTGAACTAGTTAATTAGCCTATGACACTAGAATAAAACATGGATTTGGATTTGGGGATTTAATATGTTAGTCATATTTTTATAGGACTTGAACTTATTTAAAAATATGAATACCATTGGAAATAAATGATTTGGAATTGGTAAATTTGAATAAAAGTTGGGTAATTGGGTTACATGTAATTTGGTATGAATCAACATTAAATTGGTCTAATTAATGACCACTTGAATAGGCTTAAAAGTAAATTTGAACTGCATAACATGAAATTTGGGGGTTTGGGTGAAATACGAATATTAACAAACCTTTGACACGAGGTTAGACGCGATTGTGGTGTAAGACTGCCCGGAACTGCATGGAAAATCCAGCTGCCACAATTGGACGTCTAATGTGAGAGGTCAAAGGAGGAAATTTGAGCGTAACGGTTTATGACGCGAGGTTGGACTCAAGTTGTGGCGTAAGACTGCCCGGAACCGCCCGGCACATCCAGCAGCCACAAAATGTTAGTCCAATGTAGGTGGTCATACATCGTTATGGCATAATGAATGCATTAAGGAATATTAACCATAATAAGACATGTGGGTGACAAGGGTATGGTTAGAGGGTTAAGTGGGTACATGTAAGTATAAGACTTAACTGTAGTACGACATGTGTAAAATATGGAAACAATAATAATAAAAAGGTTAATCTGAACTAATGACGGAATATGGGGAATGATAAATAACCTATTACAAATTTGAATAAGAAAAAGAAGGATAATAGGTTAGACTTGTCCTAGGGACAAAAGGGGAAAATATGACATATGGGATACGATAAGTTATAAGAACGAAAAAGGGAAGAATAAGATATCTTATATGAGGAGATATACTTAATTATAAAATAAGCGGTTTGAAAAGGAAGAAGAAGTAAATTTTGAATCATATATGTTGGTTGGGTAGAGTAATTCCCGAGGTATCAGTCTGATGTTGATCTCGGTCTTCGGGGCTGGTATTTAGGGGGTTGTTCCCCCAATCAGTATATATGTGGGATAAGGTATACTTAACAATGAATTAAATATAACATGTTGTTGTGACCCAAAAAGGGAATAATTTATGAAATTGAAAGACATGTTATAAGGCTTATCAATGGACTTAAGTAAGTTAAGTATAAATTCAGTTAATAACCAACAGTAAACATAAACTAAGTATCAAACCTTGGTTAAGAGAATCAAGTAATAAACCTTAGTTAAAATAACTAAGTAGATAACGAGAAAGAAAACCAAGTAGTAAACCTTAGTTAAAGTGGACTAAGTTGTAAACCTTAGTTAAGAAAAATGAACGATTGATAGAACTAAGTAGTAAACCTTAGTTAAAAGGACTAAGTAGTAAACCTTAGTTAAGAAAACGACGATTTAGGAAACTAAGTAAACCTTAGTTAAAAACTAAGAGGGCTAAGTAGTAAACCTTAGTTAAAGAAACTAAGTAGTAAACCTTAGTAGAACACGAGAAGGAGCGTACGACCGTCTGATTTTAAAGAAGGCTCCAACGAATTGGGTTACGAAGCCCGAGGCTTCGAGGGGACGTGAGGCTACTCTTGGTATCCCTCTGTGAGGCTGCAGATGATCCTCCTGGGCTCACAGAGGTTAAGGTCTGCGTTAGAAGAACCAAGGGTATGCCTTGGTTGCAATAAATGGCAACCTAAAGACTAGGATGGACCAGCGTGATTCGGCGAGACCAGTAGCCCTGTGATAGCAACTCGTCGTCTACCTACCATCTTGAGTCAGTCGAGATACGCACAGCGTAAAGGCGGAGAACTCCTACGAACCATATACTTGCTATCTAGTTGTGGTTGCGGTTGCGGTTGGCCATAGGTTAGTGGGGCATAGAGGGGCCGGCATATAGTTCTCATTTTTCAAGGATAGCCTTTCATTAGTTGAGGGAGGGGTCGAGTGCGACCATAGACACTAGAAAACAGACCTTAGCATCTGCATCGACAGACAACTTAAAGCTAACGACCGAGTTCCGTGTTTGTTGACTTGCCCTGCCACGGGACTCGGGTAGCACATATAGAGTACATGTGCATCTAGTCATCAAAAAACGGTTCACGATACTTACGAGGGGAAGGTCTAGGAACATATATCGCTTTGGGTAGTGTGTCCTAGACTAGAGGGCATATTTCATTAGGTAGCATAATCCCTAGTAGCCCTAGGTGGCATAAACCCTAACCGAATTAAGGAAACGTGGCAGTCCAAACAATTACGGAAATGGTGGCACTAGGCTGAGGTAGTATATAGTTACGTAATGAAGTCCGTACGATAAATGGAAAGGGACTGTACACATACATGGAAAAGATAATACGAGTAGGGGGTATCCACATATACGAGATATTAGGTTAATATACTAGTATGTGAATAAGAACGACATGAGTTTAGCCTTAGGTGCTAATGACGAGATTAACCTAATAACTAAGAAAATATATGGAACGGTATATGTAGTGTTACACAGAAGTTTATTATAAGTCCTCTCACACAGAACTTATGTTCTGACCCCCTCCTCATTACATACTTCCAGGTTAGGTTCATGACAGAGATGGTATAGCTTTGGATACTGGTTAGACAGTATGATTTATAAGGTAAAGCTATTTTTGAATATCTTATATTTTAATTCCTTCCGTTGTGAGATGCTCTGCGAGTTCTGACATGTTTCTTTATCTCTGTCTTTTCCTGCAGGATACCAGAGCACCCAACTCGGGTTTTGATAGATCGAATTCGAAAAATTCGGTCTGTCGGAATCCGGGTTGTCACAATAGCGAGGCGCCTCGGATATATCGGTCACTACGGGGCTGATGGATAGGTCCTAAAGGACCGGGAAACGGATGTTCAGGAATAACTAATCCACTAACGTAAGTGTGGACTAGCCTTGGAGGATCTAGGGGTTGCCTAGAGTGTGAAATCCCCGGACATCTAGCTAGAGGTGTTCTGAATCAGTGAGGAGACCATCCCTTGCCTCGATTCATGACGGAAATCCAATTTCCAATACACGACTTTACGGTTTTAGTTGTATACTATGGCGGCATCGTGGCATGGGATGTTCATGTCGTCTATGATTGATACATTTATATTTGAAGTTGTTTTATTCACTTATAGTAATAATAAAAGATGAGTTTCGCGTACCAAGCATATTTGGCTATTATAAGGGAAAACTCTATCTTCTGGTTTGTGTTTGCGTTGTGTTATGGGACCTGAGTCTTATAATGGCTTCATTTTTCTCTTTAGCACTGCGCTGTTTGTATTATGCACTAGTATTCTTGGGAGGAAACCCGTTCCGTGTCATACGGCGTGGTCATTTGATTTACTTAACTTTAAAATAAAAAGTTAATAACTATTTCAGTTCTCACACTAGTCCTATGACTGACTCGGAGTTTATTGTTTTAACCTAAACTCTAGGTGCCCTTATTTTCTGTGTGGGCAGCTAGTAGTTTTGGTTTGCAGGTTCTTTATTTTCACAGGATCGTGACCGACAGATGGAACTATACTCGGGAAGCTTTGTACCCGTGTATTATTTCCATTTATGTTGTTATTATTTTCCACTGCTATGTATTTTAAATCTCTATTTTATTCAATGTATAATATTTGTTCATTAATACTTTGTATATTCTTTACTTTGATGTAAATTATTGTAATAACAATGAAATGTTCTTATGTTCTGTGTTCTGATTTGTCATGTTCTCAACTCAATCCACAATTTCCCGCATAGGGGATTTCGGGTTGTCTCAGTGACCCAGTCACTTTAAGAATCGCATTTATTTTTATTGCTTCTTAAACAATTTGATAGTTTCCACTTATCACTTGATATATATAACATTCTCATGCTTTTATATTGAATAACCCCTTAATTTAGACTATTACTTCAAAATCAAGTTTTTCACAGTTATTGTACTTTGGCAGTAACATTATTATAGGGAATGTCTTGTTAGAGTTACTTTTGTAGTTAACAGTACTTTAACTACTCGCTTTTTATAATTGCACCCTTGAATTTGATTTATGGAATATCTACTAATGGGACAAATCAACAGATTATCCATGTAACGGATGGGCTGAAGTGAAAACTAATTAAGAGAAACATGGATTTATCAGGAAGTTAGGTTGCATATAAAATTTTCTATTATGTTGAAAAAAATATCCAAATGCAATGCACATCTATTGAATAACAATAAAGCGGAAGAGTTTGAAGATCTCTCATTAACTATAGGAGTTTTCTCTCTTCTCCTTAATACTTTCTGGATTTTTTTTTCATACGGGTTTATCCCATTACACTTATTTACAAATTCACACACATCATGGTACATTTTCCATCATTTTACATTTTGGGATTGACATTTTTAATTCATGCAATGATCTGCATATATTTTGAAAGCTAACATCTAATATTTTATATCTAAGTCCACATATAAAAATTAATTACAAAACCAAGTAAATTAGGAATATAAATAAATTCTATTAACTAGTATTTCCTTTAAATGATAAAGAATTACAAAATTATGTTTTCTGGCTGTAAATACCCTTTAAATTTTCTATAGTCATTTCAGTCCTTCTTAATATTTTTCTAATATTTTATATTTAATACCATATTTTATAGTTAACGACATAATATTAAAACTACGTAAATAATTTCTGTAGTATATCATTTGTTGATTCGCCTAGTAAATTATATCAAGATTAACCATATTGATATTGACAAAAATGCTAATGAAACCATTGGAATATATAAATACGTTAATCACATTACCTAAATTATACAAATAATTGATAATCACAAGTTCAAAGTTTAATTCATTACCTTAATATATTTACCATATATTGCATTGCGACAAGTGCCCATATCTCAAAATATAATTATTTCAAAAAACATTACATATTATAATATAACTTCGTGCATTCAAGTCAGTTTATTCAAAATAGATATTTTATTATGGATTTATTGAAAAAAAATTAACTTATAAATTTTTGTTAGGTCATCTAATAAATGCTCAATAGGTTGTTTTAAAATGCATACCACATTCATAACAACAAAGGAGGCAAATCTTGATTTTCTTTCAAATACGACGTTTAATAACTTGCACAATTTTAATAATATACGTAAGAAACAATGACAAATTTAATATACTATGCATTCACCTAAATAAATTTATCATAAATTGAAGAGGAAACTTTTCAGCTTCAATTAGTTGAATTTTAACATTTGTATGAATAATTCTTGAACGCCTTTAGTTCTATCATGATATTTTAGATTTGAATAGATATCTTTGTACTGATAAAAATTTTAAATTCAAATTGTTATATAGTATTAATGAAAATCTTGTCCATTTTTCTAATAGCTCTTAAAAATGTACGTCGATTTTATGATATATATATATATATATATACATATATATTCATACTCAAAAATGGTATTTTCTATTCAACCATAAAGAAGTATCAATGGAATAAAAAATTATGTACATTAATAATTGTAACAAAGTTAATTTGTAAATCAATAATTATTCATTTATAACAAGAATATAAAGTACATTATATTAGAAAAATCCTTTAAATTATACATTTTTCTAATTTTCTTCCCAGTTCATCACATTATGAGCCTATATATTAAACTAATTTTATAATTCTACATTTAACATATTCACAAAAGTAAACTAAATAATATTTGCTACCTTATTAAATGAATTACTAACATACATCAACTTGAACATTTATACCATATTCATATTAAAAAAAATGATAACATTGTTTTGATTCTCACATACATACCTATATATTGCTGGTGTAAGTCATAGAAAATAAATAACAAACAGATAGTAATAACACTGTTCGCTTATAGCTTATATATTACGCATCAAAATTTATCATATATTGCTTAAGGAATACTCATTTTAACATTAAAATAATAAATATTATTTTTAATAATTATGTCGTGCGCAATGCATGAGCTACACGCTAGTTGACACTAGGTATCGGTTATTTAGTTTTATTAATTTTATATATGTTGATGGATGATTACTAAGAATAGTTAAGAAGATATTTAGAGCCTAAAATATCATCAATTCGGTTGAAGATTTTTCAAACTCTTAATGTAGGAAAAGCTAAACTATATAACAAACAAATATAGAGTGCATTCTTAAACCAATGTAATTTTAAAATTGATTAACTATGTACTTAATTAAATTATAATTAAATTAGAAGATCTAAGGGACACGTTTATTGTATATTAACAAGATAGGTTTATCCTCATCATTGATGTTGCACTTGCCTCACTATATATATATATATATATATATATATATATATATATATATATATTGTAACAACCTGCATTCTACGCATCGGAGGATCGTAGAATATTTATTTCTTTCCCATATGAAGTCGTATGGTCATGTAACTTTGGGAAACAACCATAAGAGTCATTTCCCATGTTCATGATTTTTGCCGATTTTTAAATGACCGTTTTGCCCCTAGCTGATCTTGTTTCGGCCATAACTTTTGATTGGGAAGGAATTTTGACCTCAAAACAACTTCCATTAAATTCGTTTGATGATTTACCTTTCCGTAGAGTGGTCACATGTGAGAAACGGACTTACCGTTTAGGAGATATGGCTGAAATAAGGTTTGGAAGGTGAAAAACTACTTAACTGGGCCAAATAGGGTAGTTAGAAGTTGGGCCCATAACCCATTTCGGGATTAGGGTTATGGGGAGGCTGAAATGAGTTAGGGTTTCATTTCATTTCAGTTTTCTAGCCTCCACTTACCTCTAAGAAACCCTAAAAATGGCATCCAACCTCTAAATCACCTGCAAATCAGCTCCTACTTGAAGATTGGGCTTAGCAACATCAAATCAAGAGAGATCAACTTCAAATCAAGATTAGAGCTGTTGTTTAGCATTGGGATTCGCACCAAATCAGAGATTTATTTCAGATTTAAGTTTTATTTGTGGCTAAGGTGAGTGATTTGCATAGTTCCTCACTAATTATGGTTGATTAAGGGTAATTAGTGAAGATTAGGGAATTTATACATTAATAAATTCTGGAAAAATATTTATAAATTCTTAAATGATGTTTTAGACCTCTGATATGAGTTTGGGTTAATTTGGTTAAGTTTTGATAATCATATCATTAGTTTCACCTAAACATGCTTAAGGGAAAATATGGGGTTTTGGCTACGTTTGATCCATTTAACCTATCATATTGTTGTTTTGGTGTTTGTGGTTGATTATACAAGTTCCTATGACTGTATGGTATGCTTTGTGATTGATTAGAATAGTTGGAATGCTCGAAAACGCCATCGAGTGGCGTAAACTGCTTGCTGGAAAAAGCGCAGGAAGACATCCGAACCGAATCGGATTGCTTAGGAGGACCCGAACCGAACCACTACAATGCCCTTCCCCACAATAGCTCTAGTACCCGATCCGCTCTCGCACTTCACACCCGACCCGATCAGAGGAGGGCAACATGAACTGGGGAAGCTCCGATCCACTTGCACCTCTCGTGGCATGCAGCACTCCGGTCCGACCCGCATGGCCACCTCCGAACCGAACCGACGCGTGGTGATTGGACTTGAAGAATCTGACCCGATCCGCCAGGGGTGATGTCTGCCGATTCGATCCAGTGAAGAAGGAGCATTCCGATCCGAAACAAACTGATGATTAGGGGGAGATCCAAACCGATCCGGTGGTGACCAATAACCCGAGATGCAAAGGTAGTCCAAATGGAAGTTAGAGCTCAGGATCCAATTGGGAACCAATGAGTTCACTTCATGGTTGGGCTTTGCTGCGGGACGTGTGCTAAGGAGTTGTCGATGTTCATAACTTCGATTCACCATGAATGATAGGACTATGTTATCAGTGCAGTAGAGTCACTATGACTCGAGGTGCAAAGTGATCGTAGTAGGACTATGAGCGAGCGCAGATGGGGTGAACAACTTCATGGGGGCAAAGTGGACATAGTAAAGGATTAGTAAGGCTATGAGCCAGCGCAGATGGGGTGAACAACTCCATGGGGGAAAATGGACATAGCGAAGGATTAGTGGCTATGGATCAGTGCAGATGAAGCCATTATGACTTCATGGGGCAAGGTGATCATAGCAAAGTATTGGGTGATCGAAGTGGTGAATATCATATGCTTTACGCACTGAGTGAGAGATGTGAGGATGGTTGCTATGCTTGATTATCTTCCATCATTATGACATGCATACCCCCACCCCCGTATCTGTACACCATATGTTAGTGGCACCTTAGAGTGTTGTACAGTATGTAGTACTAACTCTTTGGTTGCAGGTCCAGGTTCAGGTATGGTTTAGTATACCTGTTATTGTTCTGTTTAGCTGCTTCTCGCTCATACCAGACTTTTGTCTGACCTAGAGTTTTATGTCTCTTCTTATTACTCTGGGTGCTCACACGAGTAGACTAGAGATAGGTTAGCTGGTGATGTGCGAGTAGCTGATTCGGAGGCGAGCAGGAGGCTTCCACGTATGATATATAGATATTCTCGTGTGTCGTTGGCGGTCGCCACTTGGGCATTAGTAGTGTACCTCCCTTATCTTGCTTTTACTTTTTGAGACAGTTTGAAAAGTTGTAATATTGTTGGCTTTGGATTATAAGCTGTACTTGGATTTTCCGCTGTTATTTTAGTTTGTTTTCAGCTTATGCACTGTCTCACCTGTTTTATGTCAAGTATGTTGTTATTATATTTTGTTCCATGTGCTGTGAGACATTCTACAGGTTCCTTGTTAGTTCATTTCCTTCTTCCCTTTCCTTCTGACGACCGTCCTGCGCTAACTGGACATGTGCACAGCGCACTTTTGGAGTAAATGTCGGTTGGTGCGGGGCGGGCCGTCACATTTGGTATCAGAGCTCTTGGTTGCGTAGTTAACCTAGGGAAAGATATTAGGGAGAGATAGTACGTATATGAGAGCGCGTATTTGTGATTACTTTGGTTTTCAAATGCTATATATATACTATTAGAAGTATAAGGATGAAGTCGTACTGCACTAGCACCACTATGAGGTCGTTAATCGTTTTCTCTTTACAGATTGAACGATGAGTCGAGACACGAGGGGTGCTGGTAGAGGGACCAATAATGGGGATGCTCCTGACATGAGGACGATGTTCACTAACTTCATGAGGGAGATGCTCAGGGATGTTCAAGGGGCAGTTCCCAATCCCGGTAATGGTGGTGGTCCAGTAGTGCAGGCGCCTAGGGCCGATTTCGCCAAGTTGTGCAAGGATTACACTGACCTTGGTGGGAAGCCGTTCCACGGAATGCAATCGGCCACAGATGTTCAGGATTGGTTGGATAGTTGTGATCGTATCTTCGACGACTTAGGTATCGAGGATGCGATGAAGAGAAGGCTAGCGTCTCGTCAACTGCAAGGGCGAGCGATGAATTGGTGGAATGCCATTAGAACAGCTACTCCAGAAGATCAGGTTACTTGGGATCAGTTCTAGGCTCGCTTTAGCGAGAAGTTCATTCCAGCTGCCCAGAAGTCAGTGTTGTTTAAGAGATTCTTGGAACTCAAGCAGAATGGTAGGGCAGTCTCTGACTATATTGCTAAATTCAACACTTTGTCGAAGTATGGACTATCCCTTGTCGATACTCCTGAGAAGAAGAATGAGAAGTTCATTACTGGTTTGGATGGATACTTGGGGGAAAGGCTTATCAACCACATCAATGAGACTTTTGAATCGATTGTGGGGAAAACTTTGAGATCAGAGAGTCTTTACCCTAGGTCAAAGACTGAGGTTGCATCTGCAGAAGGGCGGAAGCCGCAAGCAGGCGGTGGAAGCAAGAATAACACTCAGAACAAAAGGAAGCAGAACCAAACTAAGGATGGCCAGAAAAAGAGCAAGAAAGATGTTAAGTGCTTCAGCTGTGGTAAGAAGGGCCATTATTCCAAAGAATGTCGGGCCAAGCCAGCGGAAAGGAAGTGCTACAACTATGGACAAGTGGGACATCATAAGGATAAATGTCCACAACCTCTTAAAGAGAAGCAGATTGCGAAAGTATATGCTATTAATGTTGTTCCTTCTTCGTCGAATGCCCCAACTGCGGTGGAGAAAGGAAAGAATGTCGTTATATAAGGTATGCTTTCTATTCATGATGTACCTGTTCGAGTTTTGTTTGATACTGGGGCTTCCCGTTCCTTCATATCTAGTGACCTGGTAGATAGGTTGGGACTGGAACCCGAGATAGTCGATAGACCGTTGGTTGTGACGAACCTGATTGGTGGTTCAACTAACCTTAGTATGATTTGCCGAAATTTGGTCTTATCGAGTCATGGATGTATGTTTGTTTGTGATTGCTTTGTTTTGGGCTTTACTGGGTATGGCATTATATTGGGAGTCGATTGGCTCCAAAGATACGAGGTGGTGGTAGACTGTGAGGGCTTTTTGGTGACAGTTAGAGCGGATGATGGGCGGAGGGTAGTGTTTGGTAGTCTACCTAGTGATGGGGTAATGGCTAGTTTTTTAAAATCCCTCGACATCCTGCATGATGAGTTGTCATATGTGCCCGTGGTTGGCCAGTATCCGGACGTCTTCGAGGAAGTGACCGGACTTCCACCACACCGAGAGATTGAGTTCCATATTGATTTAGTGAAAGATGCCAGATCTATAGTAATGCCACTTCGTCGTATGGCACCAAAGGAGCAGCGAGAGCTCGGGGTGCAAGTAAGCGATCATTTGAAGAAGGGGTTTATTAGAAGAAGTGTCTCCAAGTGGGGAGCACCAGTTGTGTTTGCCACTAAGGCAGATGGTTCCCTTCGTTTGTGTGTGGACTATCGCGAGTTGCATAAGGTGACGAGGAAGAATTAGTATCCTCTACCGTGGATAGATGATTTGTTTGATCAACTGGAAGGAGCAAGAGTGTTCTCCCAGTTGGACCTCGCGACAGGATTTCATCAGCTTCGAGTAGCGGCTGAGAGTGTTCCGAAAATGGCATTTAGGACGCCGTCTGAATTTTATGAGTGGTTGGTCATGCCATTTGGGTTGACCAATGCACCAGCATACTTCGTGGATCTTATGAATCGAGTATTCAGGGATCAGTTGAATAAGTTTGTTCTTGTGTTCATAGACGACATCCTTGTTTACTCAAGGACAGAGGAAGAACACAAGGGACATATGAGGATAGTGATGGAGGTGTTGAGAAAACACCAATAGAAAGCGAAGTTTTATAAGTGTCACTTCTGGAGGAGGGAAGTGAGATTCTTGGGCCACGTTGTTTCAGAGAATGGTATTGTCGTGGACCCTGCGAAGGTGGCTACGGTACAGGATTGGTCAACGCCCAAGAATGCAATAGACGTAAGAAGTTTCTTGGGATTAGCTGGATATTATAGTAAGTTTATCCAGGACTTCTCCAAGATTGCAGCACCATTGACTCAGTTGACTAAGAAGAATCAAGCCTTCGTCTGGGACGGAGTATGTGAGAATGCATTCAAGAGTCTAAAAGGAAAGTTGACGCGTGCGCCAATATTAATCATTCCTAAAGGGAATGAAGAGATGATGGTATACACAGATGCTTGTGGTACCGGACTAGATGTTGTATTGATGCAAGGAGGTAGGGTTGTAGCTTATGCTAGTCGGCAATTAAAGCCGCATGAGAAAAAGTATCCTACCCATGATTTGGAACTGGCAGCGATTGTGTTCGCATTGAAGATGTGGAGACATTATCTCTTAGGAGAGAGATTTGAGTTGTTTATCGATCATAAATCGTTAAAGTATCTCTTCTCTTAGAAGGATCTAAATCTCCGTCAACAGAGATGGCTAAAGTTCTTGGCCTCGTATGATTTTGATATCGCATATACACCTGGGAAGGGCAATGCGGTAGCCGATGCCTTGAGTAGGAGACATGCCAGTCTAGGGGCTATGTTTCTTGAATGGAAGCAACTGGAGTATATCTCAGGTTATGACTTCAGACCAAAGTGCGAATTGGATCCAGAGATGTTAGCTAGTTTGACGATCAGACCCACTTTGATTGAGCGGATTGGTTCCAGTCAGAGGAACGATCCTAATCTATTGGGAATCATCTCCAAGTTAGAGATGAATATCGACGGTGAGGAGATGAATTTGTATGGGCTTGATCGAGAAGGATGGCTTCGAAAGAATGGAAGATTAGTTGTACCCAACATGAATGGTTTGAGAGATGAAGTGCTTAGTGAATGTCATCACTCAAAACTGACTATACACCCTGGTGGTGATAAGATGTATTGAGACATGAAGCAGACTTACTACTGGGAAGGGATGAAAAGAGACGTTGGGAAGTTTATATCCAAATGCATGAATTGTCATCTAGTTAAAGCCGAGCAAAAGAAGCCTAGTGGTTTGTTGCAACCATTAGAAATTCCCGAATGGAAATGGGAGCAAGTTTCGATGGACTTCATCGATGGTTTACCGAGGACTAGATCGGGATATGATAGCATTTGGGTAATTGTGGATCGATTGACTAAGAGTGCAAGATTTATACCAGTCAAATCGACCATAACGGCAGCTAAATCAGCAAAATTGTATATGAAGCGGGTAGTGAGATTTCATGGAGTACCTAAAAGCATTGTGAGTGACCGAGACCCGTTGTTTACTAGTGGGTTTTTGAAGAGCTTACAAGAGGCTCTGGGGTCGAAACTATATCTCAGTATCGCGTATCATCCTCAAACTGATGGTCAGACAGAGAGGGTGAATCGTATATTGGAAGATCTCTTGAGAGCTTGTATATTTGATTTTGGTGGATCATGGGATGACCATTTGCATCTAGTAGAGTTTGCATATAATAATAGCTACCAATCCAGTATCGGTATGGCTCCATATGAAGCTTTGTACGAAAGACCGTGCAACTCACCATCATGTTGGATAGAGACTGGCGAGAAGTTTATGCTTGGACCAGATGTGGTGAGGGAAACTTCAGATAAGATTAAGACCATTCAACAACGGATGAAGGCTGCCCAGGATAGGCAGAAGAGTTATGCTGACAAGAGGAGAAAAGACTTAAAATTCTCCGTTGGTGACTTGGTGTTTGTCAAGGTTTCTCTATTAAAGAGCGTGATACGATTTGGTAGGAGAGGCAAGTTGGCACCAAGATTTGTTGGCCCATTTCCAGTTCTCGAGCAAGCTGGGAATTTGGCGTATAGAGTTGACTTACCAGAGAAGATGGCCGGAGTTCACAACGTATTTCATGTTTCCCAATTAAGGAAGTTCGTGCACGACCCAGATATGACTATTTCACCTGATCAGTTAGAGGACTTTGAAGTGAAATCCGAGGCGGTTGGGAACCGCAAGCCGATTCGTAATGTTGAGCACGATACGAAGCAACTTCGAAGGAAGGCGGTGAAGCTAGTCAAGGTTCAGTGGGGCGAGAACGAGAGTGACTGTACTTGGGAGACAGAGGAGAGCATTAGGAAAACGTATCCAGAACTTTTTGCCTGGTAAGATTTACTTCGCAATTTAGTTATTCTGCATGCTAGGATAGACTTGTTTTGCTTGTTTGATTGTTGTTTCATGACTGATAGGCATGTGGGACCTTTTGTGTGTTATGATTAGGGAATTTCGAGGGCGAAATTTCTTAAGGGGGGGGATGTAACAACCCGCATTCTACGCATCGGTGGATCGTAGAATATTTATTTCTTTCCCATATGAAGTCGTATGGTCATGTAACTTTGGGAAACAACCATTAGAGTCATTTCCCATGTTCGTGATTTTTTCCGATTTTTAAATGACAGTTTTGCCCCTAGCTAATCTTGTTTCGGCCATAACTTTTGATTGGAAAGGAATTTTGACCTGAAACCACTTCCATTAGATTCGTTTGATGGTTTACCTTTCCGTAGAGCAGTCACATGTGAGAAATAGACTTACCGTTTAGGAGATATGGCTGAAATAAGGTTTGGAAGGTGAAAAACTGCTTAACCGGGCCAAATAGGGTAGTTAGAAGTTGGGCCCATAACCCATTTCGGGATTAGGGTTATGGGGAGGCTGAAATGAGTTAGGGTTTCATTTCAATTTTCTAGCCTCCACTTACCTCTAAGAAACCCTAAAAATGCCCTCCAACCTCTAAATCACATCCAAATCACTTTCTATTTGAAGATTGGGCTTAGCAACATCAAATCAAGAGAGATCAACACCAAATCAAGATTTAGCTTCTGTTTAGCATTGGGATTCACACCAAATCAGAGATTTATTTCAGATTTAAGTTTTATTTGTGACTAAGGTGAGTGATTTGCATAGTTCCTCACTAATTATGGTTGATTAAGGGTAATTAGTGAAGATTAGCGAATTTATACATTAATAAATTCTGGAAAAATATTTATAAATTCTTAAATGATGTTTTAGACCTCTGATATGAGTTTGGGTTAATTTGGTTAAGTTTTTCTAATCATATCATTAGTTTCACCTAAACATGCTTAAGGGAAAATATGGGGTTTTGGCTATGTTTGATCCATTTTAACCTATCATATTGTTGTTTTGGTGTTTGTGGTTGATTATACATGTTGCTATGACTGTTTGGTATGCTTTGTGATTGATTAGAATAGTTGGAATGGTCAAAAATGCCGTCGAGTGGCGTAAACTGCTTGCTGGAAAAAGTGCAGGAAGACATCCGAACCGGATCGGATCAGTTAGGAGGATCCGAACCGAACCACTACGGCGCCCTTCCCCACAATAGCTCGCGTACCCGATCCGCTCTCGCACTTCACACCCGACCCGATTAGAGGAGGGAAACATGAACTGGGGAAGCTCTGATCCACTTGCACCTCTCGTGGCATGCAGCACTCCGATCCGACCCGCATGGCCACATCCGAACCGAACCGACGCGTGATGATTGGACTTGAAGAATCGACCCGATCTGCCAGGGGTGATGTCTGTCGATCCAATCCAGTGAAGAAGGAGCATTCTGATCCGAACCGAACTGATGATTTGGGGGAGATCCGAACCGATCCGGTGGTGACCAATACCCCGAGATGCAAAGGTAGTACAAATGGAAGTTAGAGCTCAGGATCCAGTTGGGAACCAATGAGTTCACTTCATGGTTGGGCTTTGCTATGGGACGTGTGCTAAGGAGTTGTCGACGTTCATAACTTCAATTCACCATGAATGATAGGACTACGTTATCAGTGCAGTAGAGTCACTATGACTCGAGGGGCAAAGTGATCGTAGTAGGACTATGAGCCAGCGCAGATGGGGTGAACAACTCCATGGGGCAAATTGGACATAGTAAAGGATTAGTAAGGCTATGAGCCAACGCAGATGGGGTGAACAACTCCATGGGGCAAAGTGGACATAGTGAAGGATTAGTGGCTATGGATCAGTGCAGATGAAGCCATTATGACTTCATGGGGCAAGGTGATCGTAGCAAAGTATTGGGTGATCGAAGTGGTGAATATCATATGCTTTACGCACTGAGTGAGAGATGTGAGGATGGTTGCTATGCTTGATTGTCTTCCATCATTATGACATGCATACCCCCCACCCCCGTATCTGTACACCATATGTTAGTGGCACCTTAGAGTGTTGTACAGTATGTAGTACTAACTCTTTGGTTGCAGGTCCAGGTTCAGGTATGGTTTAGTATACCTGTTATTGTTCTGTTTAGTTGCTTATCACACATACCATACTTTTGTCTGACCTAGAGTTTTATGTCTCTTCTTATTACTCTAGGTGCTCACACGAGCAGACTAGAGACAGGTTAGCTGGTGATGCGCGAGTAGCTGATTCGGAGGCGAGCAGGAGGCTTCCACGTATGATATATAGATATTCTCCCTGTGTCGTTGGTGGTCGCTACTTGGGCATTAGTAGTGTACCTCCCTTATCTTGCTTTTGCTTTTTGAAACAGTTTGAAAAGTTGTAATAATGTTGGCTTTGGATTATAAGCTGTACTTGGATTTTCCGCTGCTATGTTAGTTTGTTTTCAGCTTTTGCACTGTCTCACCTGTTTTATGTCAAGTATGTTGTTATTATATTTTGTTCCATGCGCTGTGAGACATTCTATAGGTTCCTTGTTAGTTCATTTCCTTCTTCCCTTTCCTTCCGACGACCGTCCCGCGCAAACTGGACATGCGTACAGCGCACTTTTGGAGTAAATGTCGGTTGGTGCGGGGCGGGCCGTCACATATATTAAAGTAAATCTTCACTTTGTTCACAATCGTTGAATCTCTAATGGAAGAAAAGTGATAAGGAATGAAATCATAGAAAATGAAAATATTGCAATTAGACATTTTTAAAATATTATCTTTATTTCATCACTTTGCCCTTTAGCAATGGCAAAAGTTGGATACACGATAATTAAGCATCAGACATGGCATTCTTTCTCACAATCGATCTTCGCTGAGTGACAAGAAATCACGCAATTAGGTTCGCCCTGATAGCGTTTTGCACAAGATTTGTATGCATCTGAACAACTATCAATGCAGTCGCCTTTGCTACAACTCACAGGATCAATCGATTGAAACACAAATAGCAATGCAGTGGCAATAAACATCAACCATGCAAGAGAGTTTTCGATTATTATAAAACTTAGAATGCTAAGTATGAGTAGTACATGTATTGTGGTATTTGATGCTCCTATTTATAAATGAGGTATTGGACATGGAAGTTTGATCTAGAGAGATTGTTGATGTGATTCTCTTATAAAATTTGCATGTACTTTTAATGTATATTTATTTATTATTATTTTGTGTATTATCTACAGTGGTAATATAAAAGATTGATCTCCATAGCTATAAATTTGAATAAATTAAAACAAAGATTAGTTCACCATTATTATATTCCGTACAGGAATATCTTTTGTTAAATGTGGTACTTTTTACCAAATGGGGATAAGATAAGAGAGTAAGTGATAAAATTTTAATTAATACGTAGAGTTAACCATTAGTTTTATTCAAAAAAATATTTATTCGGACCAATAATTGGAACTTTTTAAGTGCATGATTAACTTGTACTTTTGTAGTGTATTGCACTGGATAATTTTGGATTACAAATCTTGAATCCCAAAAAACAAGATACACTCTCTTCAAATACATTCACAACCATTTATTCTAAAAACAAATTAATTAGTGAATAATGAAACACAAATATTGCGTGGCAACAGAACATACAAAATTGTGGATGTAGGAAAGAACTTTTAATTCTAGGTTTCACATCAGGTTGGAAAACTATAGCATTGAGATTAATATTTACTAAACTAATAATAATAACATATTTTTTACCTCTAGATGAAAAATTAGGTTAAAAGGAAATAATAGTACAGTAAATCTAGATTATTTCATTACAACTAAAACATCATATAAGACAAACCAGAAATATATGTGATCATTTTTATTAAAAGCTTATATAACGTTGGATTCATACAGTCATAGCAGGTGGAATAAATACTACAATGGCTTTTAGGTTTGTTCCGTAACTCACATTTTGAGGTGGACCGACTTCCAGTACATAAAGCATGGGCTTAAGGGAAAGCTCCTTAAAAACTACCCAACACAGCTGTAGAAACAAAGCTGATGACATGCCTGACTATTAGTGAAATAATATGAAAATAAGACATAATCATACCAACAGGTACACAAATCTGCAACAAGTTCAAAACAACCTTAAAAAGGCAAATTATGTTGCTAAGGGTCCTCCCATTTGATAACTCATGATTCTACGGAATTGGCTAATTATATCTAAGAAATATCTAGGAAAATGAGGAGAGATAGTAGATTCCCTATCCCAATCTAGAGGATCTAATATCACATTGTTGTTTGCGCTAATTTCATCATTTTTAGCGAAACAACCTGTCGTCGATTAGTCTGTAGAAATTTTTTTGCACACCCATTATATCAATGGAAACTGAATGTAAAATATAACGCATCTCAAGCTATGACAAATCAAACACTTGCTAGGACTAATTTATTAGACTTTTTTTTATGATAGGTGCCGACACTTGATTCATCCTTGGTATTCTGGTGCTGATCATTTAGTTGTTCAAAAGACAAATCATTGGAGGAAAGAAGAATAAGAGAAAGTATAGAATTTCACATAACGTATATGATATAACAACATTTTATGGAAAAATGAAATATATACAAATACATATGCACATCAGGGTATAGTACTAACATATTATCCACCTTGGCCATTTTTAATTTGTTTCCTTTCAAATGATTATATTATTATAGAAAATAGCGAAAATAAGAATATATGGAAGTACATTCTGGGCTTCCAACTAGATTCATTAGCTTCATACATCTAAGGCATTGTAACAACCTGAATTTTAATATATGATAACTAATTAACCAATTAGTTAATTAAAGAGTAAGTTGTAAAATTTTCGAAGTTTAATAACGAGAATAGCACTATTGGGTCCGTTACAATTTTCTGATTCAGATATATATTTGGTTTGCAAAAAAATAATGTAAAAAAAAGAATTAATGGCAATTTAACATTTAAAATTTAAATCAGAAATTAAAAAATAATAATACATATTGCATTGGACGATGCAGTAATCCACTAGGTTGACCCAAGTTTTTGTTGGTCGACCCATGTGTCGACTCACATATGATCTAGGCACAACTTCGTGCCTAGTACGAAATTGGATCGAACGTATATAAATTTTGCAATGTTGCTTTTGACGTGGCTTTTTCTAGACTATTTTGAATCCATGGCTGACGTGGCAGCCCTTGTTTGGTCCGATGACATTGTAACATACCAACTTTTCCGTACCGTTTTAGTTGGCATTTAACCACATCTGTCCAACTCAAAGGCATATGAAAGTGGATTGTTTGGAGGAAGAAGTTAGAGGGTGAGAAACAGAAAGAAAGAAGTATTAGAATAGAAGATGAAGAACATCAACATCACAGAAGTAGAGTAAAATAGAATCTCAAAGAGGAACGAATAAAATGTAATATAGCGAAACTCTTTACATAAAGAGAAACTGTATATATATGATTACACAATCAGAGTACACACTAGATTAGTAAAAAACTGATATATATATATATATACAACAAACAAAGAAGAAATAAATTAATACCTGAAAATTTGGGAAAACGTCTCGGCTCCAGCTCCTCTCCTGAAGTTCCAAGCAATACCTAATGCTACATGGAAATATACTCCGTCTAACCGGAGCACATTTTGAGGAAAGTAAAATCTCCCGGATTAGTCTTGAATACTTTTAGTGATAAGATTCATGTCACAGACAACTTGCTTAACTTTTAAAAATTCTTTAAAATAACGTAACTCTTGTAAGACATGACCACACATAAACATAACACGTGATTTTACCTTACGATAACCAAATCACCTTAAATATCACAATCTGATGATATTATAATAATGACTATCAAATCAAAATTAAAATTGGAATATAGCCAGAATGCTTGCATCTCACTTTCTCACATAGTTAGTATAATACTAAAAACGTACTGCTCGTATTGGAGTTTGGGTTTCCAACTTGACTGTGTATGGAACCACCTTCCGATCTAAACTCGCTAGAGATAAAATCTAGGGTTCAACATGAATGTCTTGCAACCCAGCCACACATGACCGACCACTCATTCAACTTGAGTTTACCAAATATATCGTCACCACAGTTTGGATCAGCAATCATATGATTCTGAATCATACAAAAAGGAAATAAAATCTCTAGATCAGGTGATGATATATCATAATGGGTATGATTCAACATAGCCATGCTGCCTACCCGATTTTAGCCATTTCTCAATTGATGATGCTTGAGTTCGCAATTACCGTTTTAGAAACATCACACCAAACTTTGAATGACACATTATCAGATCTGCCAAATAAGTAACTGAATTGCACAAATATACTCCAGGTGTAAAGCTAAAATAAGTTACGTTTTTCGCCACCATCCTCGGTATATTTGTAAAAATCAATGTATACGATTTTAGGAAATACATTGCCAGACATTCGTCCATATAAGTACAATTTGGGACTGAACGAAACCGAAGAAACCTTAGAACATGGAGGTTTACTACTACAAGTTTAATACTGGTAGTTAACCAAAGATATAAGCGAGCATCTGAAATAACCCGAAATCCCGCCCGGCCTAGACCGAACTAGAACACGGATTGTTTTGAGAACATGACGCACCAGAACACAGAACATAAGAACATTTCAATGCTATTACAACAATTTACATCATAGTACAAGAATATACCAGAGTATGAATAAATATTTTATATCAGAGATTTAAATTACATAGCAGTGGAAAAATAATACATAAGTATAATTACAACGCGTAGCGGAAAATAATACATCTTCTAGCACAACTGAAAGAGATACACGGATACAAAGCTTTCTGAATATAGCTCCAGTTGTAATCCAGGATCCTGTAAAGAAATATCTGCGAAAACACAAACTACTAGCTGCCCGTGTGGAAAATAAGGGCACCCAGAGTTTATGATAAAACAATAAACTTCGAGTCAGTCATGGGTCTGGTGTGAGAACTAAAACAATTTTTAATTATAATTTAAAAGTTGGGTAAATCAAGGGACCACGCCGCTAATGTGGAATGGGTTTCCTCACAAGAATACCTGTGCATAAAACAAAACAGCGTAATGCATTTAGAAAAATTATAAGACTCAAGTCCCATCACACAATGCAACGCAAACCGAGGGATAGAGTTTTACCTTATAATGATCAAACATGCTTGGAACGCGAAGTTCATCTTTTATTTGATATTATAACTACAAGTGAGGAAATCAATTTCAAATATAAATGTATCAGTCATGGACGGCATAGTACCCCATCCTACTATGTCGCCATACTAGGCTATACAACTAGAGCCGTACAAGTGTCGTATTGGAAATTGGGTTTCCATCATGAGTCGAGGCTAGGGACAGTCTCCTCACCGATTCGGGTCACCTCTAGCAAGATGCCCAGGATTCCCCGCAGTGAACCCTTGGATCCTCCAAGGTCAGTCCTCAAATAAGTTAGAGGATTGGTTATGCCTGAACACATGTTTCCTGGTCCTATAGGACCTATAAAATAACCACTAGGGAACATATCCGAGGCGCCTCAAATCCATCATCCACATAAGTAAAAATGTCTGGGCTTCCATACCATGACAACACTTCTAGCTAGAAAGAAACGCATGCACTCCTTGGGTCCCTTGTCCCATTTTTGACTCATACCGGGTGTGAGGCTCGCGAAGTAACGCTATACACAAAGCTATTATAATTAAATCTTATGCTTTGGTCTTCATCCACAAGGCTATGCTTTTCAGCAAAAGCCTTGAGCATATGCATCTTAGCATGCCACATTGTCAATCCATACCATATCAGTGATCACCTACTAATATATAAAAGGGTGTTAAGAAAGAGAATAAATTCTCTGCCACCAACAGATATACATTTAGCAGAGTTCAACAAACACAGTATAAAGGAATACAATGTCAGACACACAATCCATTTACAAGTCCGTTCTAGGTCGGAACGAAACCGGGAGCACCTTATTCCTTGTCCCATATGTCCGATATAGAAGAGAGGCCTTCGCATATCCGTCGATCTCCAAGTACATCTGGATGATCACCAATTATTCCCTCATCTTGGGTGTACGACCCAATCAAGACATCAATAATCATCCATTCGATGTAAAAATCTCCGGTCTTCTACCCCCATCTTCATCGCCATTCTTTAATAGTCGTATGGATTATTCAGAATGGGTTGAACTCGGTCTTTCCGAATAACTCGCATATCTTATAATCAAGTGCTATAAAAACACAACCTACGCCTCATTCCAATCAAGAATATTCTTTCATTTAATTTTCACATCCTAGGAAATCTATTGATATTAAAACTTTATTTAGTCTTAATACTCTAAAATCATTATTTAATGATTATTCAACTTTAAGAAATTAATCTTGTCTTTAACTGGGTTAAAGAATAAATGTCACTTAAAAACATAATTCACAATAAACCCAAAATCATATTCCATTTAATTCTAATTTAATATATTAAATTGGAAAACTTCTCTTTAGAAAATTCCATTAAATCTTAGTTAAAAGATTAATAATTATAATTTCACTATTAATCAGGTTTTAAGAACTAATGACATTTAAAACATTGTTCACAATCAACCCAAAATCAAATTCCACTTAATTTCAATTATATTTATTAATTGGAAAATCTCATTTAAATCTTAATTAAAAGATTAATTCTTTTCTCAAATAGGTTCAAGAACAGTGTTATTTAAGACACCATTCATGACAAACCCAAAATCTAATTTGATATTAAATATAAGGCTTTGAATAGAATTCATGTCGAAACATATTCAATATCAAATTCTGAAACCAACAGATATCATATCGGGAACAACGATATTAATGTCTTCCAAATTCCCAAAACAATACTCGTATAATCATGAAATCCAATATTGAAATGTTCGAAGAAAATTTCCTTTCAAATCAACTTTATATATTGGAAAACTCTAGTTATATTAAAACCATTTCAATTTCTTTTATTTATTTATTTAAAAATAAATAAATCACTTATTCTGATAAAAATATCTTCTAACTTTATAAACTTGTAATTTTTCATCAAAAATACTTTTAAATCATTTATTATGATTTTAAACAATTTTTCCCTATTTTTAATTATTTGAAAATAGGCCTATTCAATTAAATGACGTTTCAGGTCATTTAACTGCACTGGCGCTGTTTTTATTCAAATTTGAATTTAACATTTCTCAAAATCTAACCGTTAGATTTTAAAACTCATATACTCATTGGAAAGCTCTTTTCGATACGAACCCATAGGTACCGGTTTCAGAAGAATCCGACGGTCGGATCTTCCGTTATGTCCAATCGAAGTTAATGGCCGAAATTCGCGAACAGTCGTTGCGCGACACGTCGTATTCAAACCATTATAATAAATAATATATAAATCATCAATTTCCATTTAAAAACATATTTTATAAAACATTTATAAACTTGGTTTAAAATAATTCCAACTTGCATTTTGATTTTTAATAAAATCTGCACTTTCCATTATAATAATATAATAATAATCTTTTCAAATATCCAATTTTGAAATCTAATAAAATCGATTTAAAAACATTCGTTCAAGTAAAAATGGCGCAAATCTACTTACCCCGGCTTCATTCACTTTAAATCTTATTTTAAAACATCAAAACCATATTTTGATTCTTTAACTGAAAATTATTTTTAAAACATTCGTTTGTTTCTAAATTGGAATGAGACCCAAACAATTACCATATAATAATGGATTTCATACATCGCATGTATTCTACACTAATGATAAATAATATTTTTAAACATCAAACAACATTTTGAGTGCATTTTACAACTAATCACAAGAGAGATGTGTGATCAGAATATCATCCCAAGACCCGTGTGGAGTTTTCAGCCAACACATAACAAATAATAGATTATTATTCGTGCACTTGGGCGATGTGTGAAAATTATTGTCGTAATCACATAAACAAGTCAGGTAACTTGTAAATGGAAGTGTAATATTATTTAATTTATCATAAATAATAACATTATTTTACATGTCAAATATCGCAAATTTTAATCATAACATCACAACATACATATCAACAAGTCATCCATGCAATAGATATAATCAACAAATATTTCATCATAGTCATTTAATTACATTCATTTGTAAAAATAAATAAATAACTGTACAAAAAAGTTGAGTGAGGAGTTCTCGCCTGGGCCATGCTTTAATTTATGGTTCAGATCCAATTTTGGCCTAATTTCTAACTTGCTCCAAATTTTACAAAATTGGTACTTTCTCAAAGCTCTCGACTCAAGGATTTCAACGGATCCTGTTTTGCATGATTTCGAGTTCATAGTAAAAAGTTATTAACTTGCGAATTTAAGAAAACAATTTAAATAATTGTCAAAATTGTAAAATTTTCATCTTGCTCTAAATTGGAAAAAATTGGTGTCCACGCGAAGGTCTCAACGCCACGATCGCGGCGGATTCAATTTCACGCAATTCTGAGTTCGTATGAGAGAGATATGAGGTGAAGAACTTTGGAATAATTAATTAATTAATCAATTAATGAAATAATTAAAAATTAAAACAACCCTAAATCATCTTTCAACCTGAGCTCCACCCATAATCGACCTCGCCACCGCCACCCGGACCGCCGGGGCTCCGACCGACCACCTAGACCCCTTCGCCAGTCCACGCCGCCGCCCTACCAGCCGTCGCTGTCCTCGATTCGACCCCAGCCGCCAGTAAATCGGACGAGATCGGAATCCGCCTCGTCAGCCAATCCTACCGCCACATGCCGCCATACGATCGTGGGTCCCCACCAGTCGACGCGTCTCCGACCCCCTGCATCTTCCCTTCGAACCTGTAACAACCCGGAAATTTGGACCCAATTTTAAAATTTTATGTTAATAAATTTTGATGGAAATTGGGTCAGAATTTAAAAAATGGATTTTTAAATAATTATTAGACTATTAAAAATAGTCATTTTTCAACCGATGTCTGAATTCAACGAAACCACTTTCTATGGATCCGGAATATTAAATTATTGCTTGGTTTAATTTTTCATAATTTTTGGAATTAAATTATGACCATGGCAAAATTAAGCGCATTTGCAATTTCAGTTGTGTATTTAATCGACTGAGAAAAAGGCCTTTTTGCAAACTGACTCAGAATTCAGCGAAATCAATTTTCCTAAGTCAGCATCATAAAAATACAGCTAAATATATTTTTTGGGAATTTTCGAAGTCAGTATGTGGCCCAGATGAAATTTTTACGTATGGTTAAATTAAATAATAAATGATTTATATTTTAAATTTACGAAAAACTGGTCAAAACGGTCGTTTGGGCCTACGGGACACAGCCCATTGGGTCTGGAATGGGGGTTATTAGCAAGGAATGACATTCGTTGGGATGGAATTGGAGTTGTTGAGAGAAAAGGGGTTTTTTGCAAAAATAATATTATAATATTATAAATTTTTGATACCCTAACACTAAAACATAAAATAATCAGCCGACCCTTCTTTCTCTGTGACGGCAAGGAATTTCGCTCGGTCCGAACCAGTCGCTAAACCGATTCAGGCCGCTCGAAACGCCCTATCGTTTGAGAACAGGACAAAACAGAACGCATACAGAAGAACATTTCATTGTATATTACAACAATGCACCAGATTACAAGAATATACAGAGTATAAATGAATATTACACAGAAATATCAGAGATTTAAATTACATTTAAATACATAGCAGCGGAAAATAATACAATACACAACTAGAAGAGATATACGGATACAAAGCTTTCCGGATATCGTTCCAGTTGTAAACCAGGATCCTGTGAATATAAATCTGCAAAACCAAAACTACTAGCTGCCCGTGTCAAAATAAGGGCACCCAGAGTTTAGGTTAAAACAATAAACTCCAGGTCAGTCATGTGACTGGTGTGAGAACTAAAACAGTTATTAATCTTTATTTTCAAAGGTAAATCAAGGGACCACGCCGTATAACACGGAACGGGTTTCCTCCCAAGAATACCAGTGCATAAAACAAACAGCGCAATGCTAAATAAAGAAAAATGAAGCTGTTATAAGACCCAGGTCCCATCACACAATGCAACGCAGCCGAGGATCGGGTTTTCCCTTATAACAGCCAAAGAATGCTTGATACGTTTAAAACAAATCATTTGATACTATTATAAGTGCATAGTGTATAAAACACTTCAAATCATAAGTATAAATCATAGGCGGCATGAGCGCCCCATCCCACTATGTCGCCATACTAGGTTATACAATCAAAATCGCAAAGTCACGTATTTGGAAATTGGGTTTCCATCTATGAACCGAGGCTAGGGGCAAGATCCTCAACGATTCGAGACAATCTAGCCTACCATGTCTCAGGATCAGAGCTCGAGTGACCCTTGGATCGTCAGGGCCGGTCCACCGATGTGGATTAAAATGCCTGAACACTACGTCTCCCCGCCCTTTGGGGCGCAAACGAGCCAACGAATGACTCCATCGGTTCGAGAACGACCGATCAATCCGAGGCGCCTCGCAACAGCAACAACCACATAAGTCAATCTCGTCAGGGCGTGTAAAACCACTGACGCCACTTTTTAGCTAGAAAGAAACGCAAGTCCTCCCTGAGGTCCGTCTCCCGTTTTGGTTCATACCTGGTGTGAAACACGCGAGGTAAACGTTACACAAAGCTACGCCACAAAGGCCGTGCTTTGATCATCACCACAAGACTTTGCTTTTCAACAGAAGCCTTGATCATTTGCATCTTAGCATGCCACACAGGCAAACCATCCTATGCAACCGATATCAGTCACACAGAATGAAATCCGATGTCAGACACACAGTCCATTTACAAGTCCGTCCTGGGTCTGAACGAAACCGGAGGCACCTAGTACCCCGCATATCCATCGATCTCCAAGTACGTCTGGACGATCACTAACTGTTTCCATCTTCTTGGGTGTACAGCCCAATCAAGATCATCAGTTATCACCCAAACGACGTGAAGACCTCCGGTCTTCGACCATCGTCTTCATCTTCGACTTATCGTCGTATCAGTTATTCAGAATGGGATAAACCCGGTCTTTCCGAATAACTCGCGTATATTTTAAATAAGTGTTACACAAACACAACATACGCCTCATTCCAATTCATTAGTCACTAACCGTAAATTAATCAAGAGAATAATTCCCCAAATATTAACCCCGAAGGCCGAAACCAACATCAGATCAATATCCAGAAAACCCTTCTGCTTGGCTAACCGACAGTTAGTTTCTAAATTTCACGTTCAAATCTAATTAAAGATTTAACTATCACCTGGAGCAGAACTGGTGATACTCCATTCTCGATCTTTTCAATCTAATTAAAGATTCATTAAAACTCCACTTAGTTTTAATCATTATCTGGGTTAAAGAATCAGTGTCATTTAAAAACACGATTCACGATAAACCCAAAATCACATTCCATTAATTATCGGGTTAAAGAACAAGTGTTATTTAAAACACTGTTCACGATAAACCCAAAAATCAATATCAATTCAATTCCAATTAAATATCATTTAATTGGTACACTTCATTAAATCTAAACAAAAAGATTTAATCTTTTCTCAACTGGGTTCAAGAACAGTGTTAGTGAAGACACCATTCACGACAAACCCAAATCACATTCGATATTCAATACAAGGCTCTGAATAGAAAATATATCCGCTTATATTCAATATCGAATTCTACGACTAACAAATGTCGTATTGGAAATAACGATATACATATATATCTTTCAAATTTCCATAACAACACCTGTATAATCACGAATTCCAACATCGAAATATTCCGAAGACAATTTCGATTCAAATCCACTCCAATGCAATCATTGGAATTTTGGTTACTTTTAAAACCCTTTTCGAATTCAATTTATTTATTTAAAAATAAATAGAATTATAATTCTAGTTCAAAACTAGTTCATTTCGATAAAAAATCCATTTTTATCTTTTCAAATATGGAGTTTTTCATCCCAATTCTTCACAAATCATTTCTTATGATTTTACACAAATTATTACTATTTTTAATAATTTTATCAAGGCCCGTACAGTCGATTTCCATCAATGGCCATCGAACTGCACTTACAGCGACCTTTTTCGAATTTGATTTGGACATAATTCCAAATCCAACCGTTAGATTTCAAATTTCTAATCTTTGTTAGAAAGCTCTTTTCGATACGAACCCAACGGTTCCGGTTTTAGGAGAATCCGACGGTCGGATCTCCCGTAATGTCCGTTTGAAATAAATGGTCGAAATTCGCGAACTGCCGCGGCGCGGCGCGTTCTATTCAGGCCATTATATTATATATAATATATATATAATATATTTCGTCGATTACTATTTAAAAACGAATTATATAAACAGTTTTAAATTCATTTCAAAATCTATTTCAACTTCCATTTCAATTCAAAGCAAAATTGAATTCTTCTTTATAAATTCGTTTCAAAATTCATTTCTGTTCAATTCAAATTTCAATTCAATTTGAATTCATATTCAATTCAATTCATTTCGAAATCGTTTTCAATTCAATTCATTTCGAAATCGTTTTCAATTCAATTCATTTCGAATTCGTTTTCAATTCAATTCATTTCGAAATCGTTTTCAATTCAATTCATTTCGAATTCGTTTTCAATTCAATTCATTTCGAATTCGTTTTCAATTCAATTCATTTCGAATTCGTTTTCAATTCAATTCATTTCGAAATCGTTTTCAATTCAATTCATTTCGAATTCGTTTTCAATTCAATTCATTTCGAAATCGTTTTCAATTCAATTCATTTCGAAATCGTTTTCAATTCAATTCATTTCGAATTCGTTTTCAATTCAATTCATTTCGAAATCGTTTTCAATTCAATTCATTTCGAATTCGTTTTCAATTCAATTCATTTCGAATTCGTTTTCAATTCAATTCATTTCGAATTCGTTTTCAATTCAATTCATTTCGAATTCGTTTTCAATTCAATTCATTTCGAATTCGTTTTCAATTCAATTCATTTCGAATTCGTTTTCAATTCAATTCATTTCGAAATCGTTTTCAATTCAATTCATTTCGAATTCGTTTTCAATTCAATTCATTTCGAAATCGTTTTCAATTCAATTCATTTCGAATTCGTTTTCAATTCAATTCATTTCGAAATCGTTTTCAATTCAATTCATTTCGAAATCGTTTTCAATTCAATTCATTTCGAATTCGTTTTCAATTCAATTCATTTCGAAATCGTTTTCAATTCAATTCATTTCGAATTCGTTTTCAATTCAATTCATTTCGAATTCGTTTTCAATTCAATTCATTTCGAATTCGTTTTCAATTCAATTCATTTCGAAATCGTTTTCAATTCAATTCATTTCGAAATCGTTTTCAATTCAATTCATTTCGAATTCGTTTTCAATTCAATTCATTTCGAAATCGTTTTCAATTCAATTCATTTCGAATTCGTTTTCAATTCAATTCATTTCGAAATCGTTTTCAATTCAATTCATTTCGAAATCGTTTTCAATTCAATTCATTTCGAATTCGTTTTCAATTCAATTCATTTCGAAATCGTTTTCAATTCAATTCATTTCGAAATCGTTTTCAATTCAATTCAAAATCGATAAAATCGATATAAATATCGTTCACGTCAAAATGGCGTCAATCTAATCAACACGGCTTCATAAAGTTCTATTTTCAAATATTCTATTTCAAATATTTCTTTTTCAAATATTTCTATTTTAAAACTGGAATGAGGCCCAATCAATTACCATATAAAGTTAATTATATGGATTTTCATACAACACATGTATAATAGCCTTGAAAAATAATCAACCATCAACCAAAGTGCACTACACTGTATAAGCATCAAATATAGACATTTAACGCTTATAGCAGCTTGTCAATCAATCGATCGACATATTTAATCAATCAGGATGAGTGAACTTCAAATTTCATCCTAACACCCGTGTGGGGTTTCAAACAATCAAACACATATTTTATTTGTGCAGTTAGGCGATGTGTAAAATTTATCGACCCAATCAACGTCATTCAAATAGGTGTACATAAACAAACCGTCTGGTTTGTAAATGAATATTTATTTATTCACATTCACGTTAAAAATTATATTTTTAACGATAACACATTTTATTTTAACATATGAATTTCTATTCAGTTCATTCGTTAAATAAAATGCTATTTTTATTTTTCTAACTTATTTTAGAAAATTTCGGCGGCATAACGGCACGATACTAGAAACGGGACAAGGCCTAGCCTTATCCCCGGTCTAGTGAAGGCCCACGCCATTCACACATCAATCAAATCAATTCGTTATGCAAACCACAAACTTTGGAGTAAGGGTCTAACCTAGCCTTACTCCTTCGCCTTATAACGGCGCACGTCTAATCCTAACCAATTTATCGATTCGATTTTTCACACCACAAACCACATTCAAACCAATATCGCAATCAATCACCAAACAGTCAAACAAACAAGTCCATGGTCTGTGGACGATTGTGTCGGGTGCTACTAAGCACCGTCTGCATCCTAGTATATATATATAACTAGAAATAAAATAGAAAGGTGAGAAATTCTCACATATAGCTATCCAATCATCTTGACTCTTCTTTTGCAGAATTCTTCGTCGTCTTCATTGCCCGTAGCCACTACATATGTAAAAATCCAATTTTTACTTCGCTATTCAATATAAAAATCGAATTTTTATTTCAAAGTTCAATATATAAAAATCGAATTTTTATTTCAAAGTTCAATATATAAAAATCGAATTTTTATTTCAAAGTTCAATATATAAAAATCGAATTTTTATTTTTCTACAATATAAAAGGTTATATTTTTACTACTTTAAAAATATGTAAATCATATTTTTACTATATATAAAAATCAGTTTTAAAATCCCTAAATAATAAAAAAAAAAAATCAGTTTTCTTTTTATATAAAAATCAGTTTTAACTTTATATAAAATCAGTTTTCACTATATATAAAATCTCAGTTTTCACTATATATAAAATCTCAGTTTTCACTATATATAAAATCTCAGTTTTCCCTATATATAAAATCTCAGTTTTCCCTATATATAAAATCTCAGTTTTCACTATATATAAAATCTCAGTTTTCACTATATATAAAATCTCAGTTTTCACTATATATAAAATCTCAGTTTTACATTATATATAAAATCTCAGTTTTCACTATATATAAAATCTCAGTTTTACATTATATATAAAATCTCAGTTTTCACTATATATAAAATCTCAGTTTTACATTATATATAAAATCTCAGTTTTACATTATATATAAAATCTCAGTTTTACATTATATATAAAATCTCAGTTTTCACTATATATAAAATCTCAGTTTTACATTATATATAAAATCTCAGTTTTCACTATATATAAAATCTCAGTTTTACATTATATATAAAATCTCAGTTTTCACTATATATAAAATCTCAGTTTTACATTATATATAAAATCTCAGTTTTCACTATATATAAAATCTCAGTTTTACATTATATATAAAATCTCAGTTTTACATTATATATAAAATCTCAGTTTTACATTATATATAAAATCTCAGTTTTACATTATATATAAAATCTGTTTTATATTCTTAAACCTAAAATCAGTTTTATATTTTTTTTTTTAAACCTAAATCAGTTTTATATTTTATCGTTTAAAAATCGGTTTTCTGTTTTAAATAAAAATAAAAATAAAGTAAATAAGTTAAAAACTTACATCGACTGTTGAAGGGGGGGTCTCGCGGTCTTCGCGCGAGCTCTGGAGATGGAGGAGGGTCAGCGGTCGCGGCAGGATGGATGCGTGGGCCCAAGGGTGCTGGCCGCCTCGATTCAAGGTTGTGGGGTCCCTCGCGTTCGAGAGAGGGAGCTGCTTGTCGATAATTTCCGATGGAGGGGGAGGAGCTTCAAGACCTGGAGGAGGGGGCGGAGCTGAGGACGCGGAGGCGTGGGGCAGTGGAGCGCCACCATCGACGATCAATTTGGGGGAGGTAGGAGGGTCAACGGGGGAGGGGTTTTCGGTAAACGGGGGCTCGATTTATTTTGAAGGAGAAAAGTAACGGGGGGGGTTTATTGAAAACTAATTTATATTATATTTATTTATTAATTAATTCCCATATATATTCTTTTTCATTCGAACACCAAACGAAACTCAACGACTGTCGCCCCTAGCTATCTACCCCCATTCCGAACACAATGGGACATGTATCGTAAGCTGATTCGATCGTTTGAATCAGTTTTTGTCAAAATCAACATTTAAATCACTATATTGAATTTTAAACGTACATTTCAAATTACCGGGGTCACATACTAACTAGAAAAATTCCAGAAAAATATTTTCTAGCTTCGTATTGACGATACGGTCCTAACAAAACTAGTTTCGTCGAATTCTGAGACCGTATGAAAAATGGCCAATTTTCAGTCGATTAAAATCAACTGAAATGGTCAAAACACGTTTTCCTTTGCCACGCTCACATATTGAATCGAAAAATTATGAAATTTGGAATCTAACAATAATTTGACACTGCGGACCCAACAAAACTGGTTTCGTCGAAATCCGAGGTCATTTGCAAAATGTCCATTTTTAAGGGCCTGAATTCCATAGCGACTATTCAGAATTTTCAACTGGACATATCTTTTGATTCTCGCTATGAAAATTTGATTATTCGGATTCGTTGGAAAGATATTATCAATTAGATCCTATGATTTTTGGTTTCACTAAAATCCGGATTGTTTTGCACCCGGTACATTCAATTGAAGTTTGAAATCGAATTATCGAACTACCGCGCCATTTTCAATTCTATTTATAATTATATATAATTATTTATATTCTAACGACGACGCGTATAATATATACGTTCTAAATATATTCTAAATAAATTTCTCGTCGATATTATTTAAAATAATTCATTTTAAATAGTCAAAATTCGCTAAAATTGCCAAAATAAAAATTTCAAACTGGCTCGCATTTTACGGGTTGTTACAATCTCCCCCACTTAAAACTTTTCGTCCCCGAAAAGGAACAAAGTCGAAAGTGGTTTGATTATTCAGCTCTATGCTCGATCTGGCTTCCATTCTCCAACTCTTTAGTTTCTGAGAATTTTCAAAATTTCAAAAATTTGGCTAACACCCTAAATTTTTGAAAAATTTCGCCATAACCTCCCCTGCACCGGGAGCATCGGGGAATTTCAAATAGCTTCCCCGGTCCTTCAGATCTCAAAAAGAAAAAGAAAAAGCCAAGCGGCTAGCCAATAGGCTCACAAAATCATCATCACCCAAACAAAACAGGAAATTATGTAGTAAACATGTACCTATTTGTCGGGCAAACAAATTTTATTCTCTGGCTCTAGCCTCCTTGCTATGACCTGTTCAGGGTAAGTACATATATGCAAGCAAATGCGACCAATTTTTAATATAACTCAATATTTGGTTCAATTAGGCTAAATGTTTAAAAATTAGCAAACAAATAAACAAACAACACAAACATCAATCAATTTGTGAATTAGAGTTTCAAATTCATAATTTTGATACATATACAAAAATCATGTTTTTGATGCCAAATCACAACATTGTATTCTAGCTATATAGATAAGTTTTGGTTCTCACACCAGCCTAATGGAAATATATAGATATCACACCTTCGTCACTCGAAAATAAATACTGGTAACGCTGCAGCATTATCAGAATCATCCCCGGGCAACTAGAATGTGATTCCATATCTATCCAGTATATTAAAACTTTGAATATACGTTTGCAAGGCGTATATGCAAATTCTTTATATACTGAATTGTCCAAAATCAATATAAACAAATAATCAAATACGAATAGTTGATTTAAATTTTCAAAACAAAAATGTTTTCATTTGAAAAATATACTCTTCACACTCGTTCTAGGATACTACTGATCCCATATCTAACGAGTCATTCCCATTGGATATTACTAATCCAATCTCTGATGAATTCTTTCGTACGGTTCTAATGTGTCTTGTTCTCTGAGCTTTGTAAACCAAAGCTCTGATACCAACTGTGACGGCAAGGAATTTTGCTCGGTCCGAACCAGTCGCTAAACCGATTCAGGCCGCTCGAAACGCCCTATCGTTTGAGAACAGGACAAAACAGAACGCATACAGAAGAACATTTCATTGTATATTACAACAATGCACCAGATTACAAGAATATACAGAGTATAAATGAATATTACACAGAAATATCAGAGATTTAAATTACATTTAAATACATAGCAGCGGAAAATAATACAATACACAACTAGAAGAGATATACGGATACAAAGCTTTCCGGATATCGTTCCAGTTGTAAACCAGGATCCTGTGAATATAAATCTGCAAAACCAAAACTACTAGCTGCCCGTGTCAAAATAAGGGCACCCAGAGTTTAGGTTAAAACAATAAACTCCAGGTCAGTCATGTGACTGGTGTGAGAACTAAAACAGTTATTAATCTTTATTTTCAAAGGTAAATCAAGGGACCACGCCGTATAACACGGAACGGGTTTCCTCCCAAGAATACCAGTGCATAAAACAAACAGCGCAATGCTAAATAAAGAAAAATGAAGCTGTTATAAGACCCAGGTCCCATCACACAATGCAACGCAGCCGAGGATCGGGTTTTCCCTTATAACAGCCAAAGAATGCTTGATACGTTTAAAACAAATCATTTGATACTATTATAAGTGCATAGTGTATAAAACACTTCAAATCATAAGTATAAATCATAGGCGGCATGAGCGCCCCATCCCACTATGTCGCCATACTAGGTTATACAATCAAAATCGCAAAGTCACGTATTTGGAAATTGGGTTTCCATCTATGAACCGAGGCTAGGGGCAAGATCCTCAACGATTCGAGACAATCTAGCCTACCATGTCTCAGGATCAGAGCTCGAGTGACCCTTGGATCGTCAGGGCCGGTCCACCGATGTGGATTAAAATGCCTGAACACTACGTCTCCCCGCCCTTTGGGGCGCAAACGAGCCAACGAATGACTCCATCGGTTCGAGAACGACCGATCAATCCGAGGCGCCTCGCAACAGCAACAACCACATAAGTCAATCTCGTCAGGGCGTGTAAAACCACTGACGCCACTTTTTAGCTAGAAAGAAACGCAAGTCCTCCCTGAGGTCCGTCTCCCGTTTTGGTTCATACCTGGTGTGAAACACGCGAGGTAAACGTTACACAAAGCTACGCCACAAAGGCCGTGCTTTGATCATCACCACAAGACTTTGCTTTTCAACAGAAGCCTTGATCATTTGCATCTTAGCATGCCACACAGGCAAACCATCCTATGCAACCGATATCAGTCACACAGAATGAAATCCGATGTCAGACACACAGTCCATTTACAAGTCCGTCCTGGGTCTGAACGAAACCGGAGGCACCTAGTACCCCGCATATCCATCGATCTCCAAGTACGTCTGGACGATCACTAACTGTTTCCATCTTCTTGGGTGTACAGCCCAATCAAGATCATCAGTTATCACCCAAACGACGTGAAGACCTCCGGTCTTCGACCATCGTCTTCATCTTCGACTTATCGTCGTATCAGTTATTCAGAATGGGATAAACCCGGTCTTTCCGAATAACTCGCGTATATTTTAAATAAGTGTTACACAAACACAACATACGCCTCATTCCAATTCATTAGTCACTAACCGTAAATTAATCAAGAGAATAATTCCCCAAATATTAACCCCGAAGGCCGAAACCAACATCAGATCAATATCCAGAAAACCCTTCTGCTTGGCTAACCGACAGTTAGTTTCTAAATTTCACGTTCAAATCTAATTAAAGATTTAACTATCACCTGGAGCAGAACTGGTGATACTCCATTCTCGATCTTTTCAATCTAATTAAAGATTCATTAAAACTCCACTTAGTTTTAATCATTATCTGGGTTAAAGAATCAGTGTCATTTAAAAACACGATTCACGATAAACCCAAAATCACATTCCATTAATTATCGGGTTAAAGAACAAGTGTTATTTAAAACACTGTTCACGATAAACCCAAAAATCAATATCAATTCAATTCCAATTAAATATCATTTAATTGGTACACTTCATTAAATCTAAACAAAAAGATTTAATCTTTTCTCAACTGGGTTCAAGAACAGTGTTAGTGAAGACACCATTCACGACAAACCCAAATCACATTCGATATTCAATACAAGGCTCTGAATAGAAAATATATCCGCTTATATTCAATATCGAATTCTACGACTAACAAATGTCGTATTGGAAATAACGATATACATATATATCTTTCAAATTTCCATAACAACACTTGTATAATCACGAATTCCAACATCGAAATATTCCGAAGACAATTTCGATTCAAATCCACTCCAATGCAATCATTGGAATTTTGGTTACTTTTAAAACCCTTTTCGAATTCAATTTATTTATTTAAAAATAAATAGAATTATAATTCTAGTTCAAAACTAGTTCATTTCGATAAAAAATCCATTTTTATCTTTTCAAATATGGAGTTTTTCATCCCAATTCTTCACAAATCATTTCTTATGATTTTACACAAATTATTACTATTTTTAATAATTTTATCAAGGCCCGTACAGTCGATTTCCATCAATGGCCATCGAACTGCACTTACAGCGACCTTTTTCGAATTTGATTTGGACATAATTCCAAATCCAACCGTTAGATTTCAAATTTCTAATCTTTGTTAGAAAGCTCTTTTCGATACGAACCCAACGGTTCCGGTTTTAGGAGAATCCGACGGTCGGATCTCCCGTAATGTCCGTTTGAAATAAATGGTCGAAATTCGCGAACTGCCGCGGCGCGGCGCGTTCTATTCAGGCCATTATATTATATATAATATATAATATATATATAATATATTTCGTCGATTACTATTTAAAAACGAATTATATAAACAGTTTTAAATTCATTTCAAAATCTATTTCAACTTCCATTTCAATTCAAAGCAAAATTGAATTCTTCTTTATAAATTCGTTTCAAAATTCATTTCTGTTCAATTCAAATTTCAATTCAATTTGAATTCATATTCAATTCAATTCATTTCGAAATCGTTTTCAATTCAATTCATTTCGAAATCGTTTTCAATTCAATTCATTTCGAATTCGTTTTCAATTCAATTCATTTCGAAATCGTTTTCAATTCAATTCATTTCGAATTCGTTTTCAATTCAATTCATTTCGAATTCGTTTTCAATTCAATTCATTTCGAATTCGTTTTCAATTCAATTCATTTCGAAATCGTTTTCAATTCAATTCATTTCGAATTCGTTTTCAATTCAATTCATTTCGAAATCGTTTTCAATTCAATTCATTTCGAAATCGTTTTCAATTCAATTCATTTCGAATTCGTTTTCAATTCAATTCATTTCGAAATCGTTTTCAATTCAATTCATTTCGAATTCGTTTTCAATTCAATTCATTTCGAATTCGTTTTCAATTCAATTCATTTCGAATTCGTTTTCAATTCAATTCATTTCGAATTCGTTTTCAATTCAATTCATTTCGAATTCGTTTTCAATTCAATTCATTTCGAATTCGTTTTCAATTCAATTCATTTCGAAATCGTTTTCAATTCAATTCATTTCGAATTCGTTTTCAATTCAATTCATTTCGAAATCGTTTTCAATTCAATTCATTTCGAATTCGTTTTCAATTCAATTCATTTCGAAATCGTTTTCAATTCAATTCATTTCGAAATCGTTTTCAATTCAATTCATTTCGAATTCGTTTTCAATTCAATTCATTTCGAAATCGTTTTCAATTCAATTCATTTCGAATTCGTTTTCAATTCAATTCATTTCGAATTCGTTTTCAATTCAATTCATTTCGAATTCGTTTTCAATTCAATTCATTTCGAAATCGTTTTCAATTCAATTCATTTCGAATTCGTTTTCAATTCAATTCATTTCGAAATCGTTTTCAATTCAATTCATTTCGAAATCGTTTTCAATTCAATTCATTTCGAATTCGTTTTCAATTCAATTCATTTCGAAATCGTTTTCAATTCAATTCATTTCGAATTCGTTTTCAATTCAATTCATTTCGAAATCGTTTTCAATTCAATTCATTTCGAAATCGTTTTCAATTCAATTCATTTCGAATTCGTTTTCAATTCAATTCATTTCGAAATCGTTTTCAATTCAATTCATTTCGAAATCGTTTTCAATTCAATTCAAAATCGATAAAATCGATATAAATATCGTTCACGTCAAAATGGCGTCAATCTAATCAACACGGCTTCATAAAGTTCTATTTTCAAATATTCTATTTCAAATATTTCTTTTTCAAATATTTCTATTTTAAAACTGGAATGAGGCCCAATCAATTACCATATAAAGTTAATTATATGGATTTTCATACAACACATGTATAATAGCCTTGAAAAATAATCAACCATCAACCAAAGTGCACTACACTGTATAAGCATCAAATATAGACATTTAACGCTTATAGCAGCTTGTCAATCAATCGATCGACATATTTAATCAATCAGGATGAGTGAACTTCAAATTTCATCCTAACACCCGTGTGGGGTTTCAAACAATCAAACACATATTTTATTTGTGCAGTTAGGCGATGTGTAAAATTTATCGACCCAATCAACGTCATTCAAATAGGTGTACATAAACAAACCGTCTGGTTTGTAAATGAATATTTATTTATTCACATTCACGTTAAAAATTATATTTTTAACGATAACACATTTTATTTTAACATATGAATTTCTATTCAGTTCATTCGTTAAATAAAATGCTATTTTTATTTTTCTAACTTATTTTAGAAAATTTCGGCGGCATAACGGCACGATACTAGAAACGGGACAAGGCCTAGCCTTATCCCCGGTCTAGTGAAGGCCCACGCCATTCACACATCAATCAAATCAATTCGTTATGCAAACCACAAACTTTGGAGTAAGGGTCTAACCTAGCCTTACTCCTTCGCCTTATAACGGCGCACGTCTAATCCTAACCAATTTATCGATTCGATTTTTCACACCACAAACCACATTCAAACCAATATCGCAATCAATCACCAAACAGTCAAACAAACAAGTCCATGGTCTGTGGACGATTGTGTCGGGTGCTACTAAGCACCGTCTGCATCCTAGTATATATATATAACTAGAAATAAAATAGAAAGGTGAGAAATTCTCACATATAGCTATCCAATCATCTTGACTCTTCTTTTGCAGAATTCTTCGTCGTCTTCATTGCCCGTAGCCACTACATATGTAAAAATCCAATTTTTACTTCGCTATTCAATATAAAAATCGAATTTTTATTTCAAAGTTCAATATATAAAAATCGAATTTTTATTTCAAAGTTCAATATATAAAAATCGAATTTTTATTTCAAAGTTCAATATATAAAAATCGAATTTTTATTTTTCTACAATATAAAAGGTTATATTTTTACTACTTTAAAAATATGTAAATCATATTTTTACTATATATAAAAATCAGTTTTAAAATCCCTAAATAATAAAAAAAAAAAATCAGTTTTCTTTTTATATAAAAATCAGTTTTAACTTTATATAAAATCAGTTTTCACTATATATAAAATCTCAGTTTTCACTATATATAAAATCTCAGTTTTCACTATATATAAAATCTCAGTTTTCCCTATATATAAAATCTCAGTTTTCCCTATATATAAAATCTCAGTTTTCACTATATATAAAATCTCAGTTTTCACTATATATAAAATCTCAGTTTTCACTATATATAAAATCTCAGTTTTACATTATATATAAAATCTCAGTTTTCACTATATATAAAATCTCAGTTTTACATTATATATAAAATCTCAGTTTTCACTATATATAAAATCTCAGTTTTACATTATATATAAAATCTCAGTTTTACATTATATATAAAATCTCAGTTTTACATTATATATAAAATCTCAGTTTTCACTATATATAAAATCTCAGTTTTACATTATATATAAAATCTCAGTTTTCACTATATATAAAATCTCAGTTTTACATTATATATAAAATCTCAGTTTTCACTATATATAAAATCTCAGTTTTACATTATATATAAAATCTCAGTTTTCACTATATATAAAATCTCAGTTTTACATTATATATAAAATCTCAGTTTTACATTATATATAAAATCTCAGTTTTACATTATATATAAAATCTCAGTTTTACATTATATATAAAATCTGTTTTATATTCTTAAACCTAAAATCAGTTTTATATTATTTTTTTTAACCTAAATCAGTTTTATATTTTATCGTTTAAAAATCGGTTTTCTGTTTTAAATAAAAATAAAAATAAAGTAAATAAGTTAAAAACTTACATCGACTGTTGAAGGGGGGGTCTCGCGGTCTTCGCGCGAGCTCTGGAGATGGAGGAGGGTCAGCGGTCGCGGCAGGATGGATGCGTGGGCCCAAGGGTGCTGGCCGCCTCGATTCAAGGTTGTGGGGTCCCTCGCGTTCGAGAGAGGGAGCTGCTTGTCGATAATTTCCGATGGAGGGGGAGGAGCTTCAAGACCTGGAGGAGGGGGCGGAGCTGAGGACGCGGAGGCGTGGGGCAGTGGAGCGCCACCATCGACGATCAATTTGGGGGAGGTAGGAGGGTCAACGGGGGAGGGGTTTTCGGTAAACGGGGGCTCGATTTATTTTGAAGGAGAAAAGTAACGGGGGGGGGGGTTTATTGAAAACTAATTTATATTATATTTATTTATTAATTAATTCCCATATATATTCTTTTTCATTCGAACACCAAACGAAACTCAACGACTGTCGCCCCTAGCTATCTACCCCCATTCCGAACACAATGGGACATGTATCGTAAGCTGATTCGATCGTTTGAATCAGTTTTTGTCAAAATCAACATTTAAATCACTATATTGAATTTTAAACGTACATTTCAAATTACCGGGGTCACATACTAACTAGAAAAATTCCAGAAAAATATTTTCTAGCTTCGTATTGACGATACGGTCCTAACAAAACTAGTTTCGTCGAATTCTGAGACCGTATGAAAAATGGCCAATTTTCAGTCGATTAAAATCAACTGAAATGGTCAAAACACGTTTTCCTTTGCCACGCTCACATATTGAATCGAAAAATTATGAAATTTGGAATCTAACAATAATTTGACACTGCGGACCCAACAAAACTGGTTTCGTCGAAATCCGAGGTCATTTGCAAAATGTCCATTTTTAAGGGCCTGAATTCCATAGCGACTATTCAGAATTTTCAACTGGACATATCTTTTGATTCTCGCTATGAAAATTTGATTATTCGGATTCGTTGGAAAGATATTATCAATTAGATCCTATGATTTTTGGTTTCACTAAAATCCGGATTGTTTTGCACCCGGTACATTCAATTGAAGTTTGAAATCGAATTATCGAACTACCGCGCCATTTTCAATTCTATTTATAATTATATATAATTATTTATATTCTAACGACGACGCGTATAATATATACGTTCTAAATATATTCTAAATAAATTTCTCGTCGATATTATTTAAAATAATTCATTTTAAATAGTCAAAATTCGCTAAAATTGCCAAAATAAAAATTTCAAACTGGCTCGCATTTTACGGGTTGTTACATTCTCCTTCACGATTTGATGGCCATGGCCGTTCCAACCTTCTTATAACGACCCGGGTGATTTCGCGATCCTAGGCATCGATATAAACTGAATGTCGACTGCTCAAGCATCGGAAATACCAGATTGTTAATGAAAGAAAATAGAGGGTGAGAATAGATAAGATAGAAAATTAGAATAGAAGAAGAAGAACATACATCATTAGAGTAAACACGAATCTAACACCAGAATGAATAAAATATAACATAATTTTGAAATAAAAACCAGTACATGTATACAATAACATTATCAGAGTACAACACTTACAACAAAGCGGAAATAAACAATAGCTATATAATCCTGAATCCTCCTTCTCCAAGTTCTCCAAGTTTATCCGTAAAATCCCGACTACTTGACTGCCCGTACAAAATTTGGACACCCAAGGGTTTGGGGAAAACAAAACAAAATAAACTCTGGGTCAATAATGGGACTGGTGTGAATAAACTCCAAACATTTGGTATAACTTTAAAAATCCTTTTTAAAGAAAGGAAAATCGTAAGACTGATCCACACATAAACACGGATGGTTTTTACCTTAAAATAACCCAAAACATTCTTTGAAAACAATATCATTCTAATATTATAATAGTGATGTAATACAAGTATATAGAAATCTAGCAGAACAATTGCATCTCCCTCTCTACATACATAGTATACAATCAAAACCGCGGGCGCTTATTGGATAATGGATTTCCAACTATGACAAGGTATGGAACCACCTTCGAATAGTGTATCTCTAGAGGAGAATACACTAAGTTCAACAAGAACATCTTGCAACTCAGCCACACATGACCGACCACTCATTTTGCTTGAGTGTATCGAATGTATATCACCAACGATTGGGATCAGCAACCGTTCCCCGATAAGGGACAACATCGATAGATTAAAGAAGGAAATGAATATTCTCTAGATAGGTGATTACCCTAATGGGAGCTACCCACATAGCCATGTTGCCTGCCCGATTTTTGTCATTTTCCGGTTGTGAGGCTAGAGGTCATAACTTACCTTTTTAACATATCATATCTTCATTTACTTCGAATGCCACCATCGTCATACCCGCCAAGCCATTTATTGATTTCCCAACAATATCACGTGTATAAAGCTAAGAGAAACGAATTCCTCCACCAACAAACGTAACACTTTTGAAGATATATATATATATATATATATATATATAATCGTTTAGGCATACTCTGTCAAGCATTCATCCATACAAGTTGTTCTGGAACTGGACAAACCGAAGGCACTATTATGTAAAACCATCTAAGGCAATTTCTACTTAGGATTTGCGAGAACGGCCCTTGCATAAACACCGTCTTCAATTATCTTCAAACACTATGATTCGCTACGCTACTGCCAATGCGGAGTGGTTCTTGGATAATAATCCAACCGGTCTCTCCATATTAACAACGGAAAAATGGTCAAAAACTTTGATAGTCGGTGATTTAACTATCAAATAAAAAACACATGTGCGAACAACGGTCTTATTTCCAAATTGAAATCTTATCGATCAATCATCAATCAACATTTTCCCTTTAAATTAATTTATCGTTAATTTATTCATTTTCCAATGTCTCATCTCCATACATTAATATATCCTTATTTTCTAAACGTTATTCACATTGGAAAACATTTCCATTTCTAAAACACGCATCACTATCTTCTCACATCTATCAGTCTCTAACTGTAAACTAGTAAGAGAACAATTCCCTAAATATCAATCCCGAAGGCCGAAACCAACATCAGATCGACACTTAGGAAACCATTCAACTTACTAATCTCTACTCAGTTTCTAATTTTGCTTAACTCCATTTCTTAATTTCTTATCAACAAACATTTCATTTTCTATACTTAGAAAATAACTCTAATTATATTGGAAAACGTTTCCAAAACTCATTTATGTGGATTTCAACTAACGTTGTATAGAACATCGTTACGACCTTTCAACTCATTTATCGCTTATTACTTAACTGTATCTCAACCTAACCTTCACCATTGATCCTCATCTATTCCTTAGTTAATTTCGAAGTCAATCAAGTTGGGGTATAATTACCTCTCAGACCTTAACTGAACAACGTTCTTAACCTTGCAACAGATAAAACTCACCGCTCTAATTTCTACAATCATTTGCTTAAGCAAATTCTCGGATTCAGATTACGAATCCATTTCTTTTATGAAAACATTTATTATAAAGCTAACGTTATGAACCCTTCTTCTGAAATATCTAACTTAAAAATCTAAGTTTTATTTCTTATTTTGAATAAATAAACAAACAATTAATTTATTAATAAATAAATAAATCTTGATTAAAAACTGGAAAGTAAATAGTACTTTCCCGAATTCGATATAATCGAATTCGACGTATAACTCTCTTTCGAGTAATCTCTATTCGATTAACTCTCCTTCGAATAACTAATATTCAATTAACTCTCTTTCAATAACTTATGTTCGATTAACTCTCTTCGAATAACTTATATTCGATCAACTCTCTCTCGAATAACTCTCTCCGAATAACTTACATTCGACTAACTCTCTTCGAATAACTTTATTCGATCAACTCTTTCTTGAATAACTTATATTCGACTAACTCTCTTCGAATGACTTATATTCGATCAACTCTTTTCAAATAACTTATAGTCGACTAACTCTTATTTGATTAACTCTAATTCGAATAACTAATATTCGATTAACTCTAATTCGATTAACTCTAATTTGGATAACTAATATCCGATTAACTCTAATTTTGTTTTAACTCTATTTCCTATCTTATTAAAATTCCCATTTGAATTTCTATTTCAAAAAACCAATTTTCCTTATAAATGTTTAAATTTATAAAATATTCATTTTAATCCATTTTTTTTCACATCGAATGTGAAAAATATTTCTTCTATAATCCATTAAGTTTGATTTCGTATTTAAAATAATATCCCATTTCCAATTCTATTTATACTTCTATTTATAGAATTATTCATACAAAATCTCCTCTTTATTTCCAATATTTAAATCTCATTTATAATTCTCTTTATAAATGCTGAGTTCACTTTCTATTTAGAATATCAATGTTAAAACTAATTTGTACTTCTCTATATAAGTTCAGACTTATATATTCCATTTATCAAATGATAAATATTTTATTTAATTCATAAAACATTATTTATAAATTAATCTTCTCAATTTATCTGTTAAAACAGATTTTATTTAACTATTTACTTGAAATCCATATTGTGTTACACCCGTGTGCGAAGCACGGGCCTAAACCTTCCTAATGTAAAATTCTCTTTTTATAAAGGATTAATTGACAAGAATAATCTGAAGTTTGACGTTTCCGCCCATATTAATCCCAAGTTTGCGTTATTTAAGAATAATCCCAAGTTTAGGGGGTGTCTTCCCAAATTGATCCCGATGACTTTTGATGACATTTTCATGTGTTATTTTGGGATCAATATGGGAAGACACCCCCAAACTTTAGATTAATATGGGAAGATACAAATACATGGGATTAATTTGGGAAGACATGCCCTAAACTTGGGATTATTCTTAAATAACGCAAACTTAGGATTAATATGGGAGGAAACGTCAAACTTCGGATTATTCTTGTCAATTAATCCTTTTATAAAAAACTTTTTATTTTATAATTATTTTCTTTTTCAATTCTATTTGTTTTACGAATATTTCCTTTTATATTTCTATTTATTTTCCCAAATAAATATTTCATTTATAATATCCTATTTATTTCACAAATAATTCCCTTTATAAAATTCTATCCACTTTAGAAATATTTCATTTTATATAAAATCCATTGATTTTATATAAATGTTTTATTTTCGAAATACACTTTGAAAAGTCCCTTTATACATTCCAATATTTCTTATGGTATTTAAAATACCAAATAAAAAGGATCAGTATCATCCCAACACACATAATCAATAACAGATTATATATCACATCATATATCACAATATATGAAAAATGGTAACATAAATGTTAAGGAATCTAGTCGGATTCCTCCAACCTGTTTCCCTGCATCCACAGATGTTAAACAACATAAATAACATCAATTTCATTTCAATATGAAATATTCTGATAAACAGAATCATTGTTTAATTAACGATTTATATATGGCTATATCTATATTTTCAGCCAATTAACTAGCAATCAATCAAAAAATCATCACATACATCATTCAATAATTTTTATCAATTTTAAAATACGTTTATAAAAATATAAACTGATCAGAGTTAGTGAGTTTTACTCACATCCGTTCCCACGACGATAGTATGCTATTTTATCTAATTTCAAATAGACGTTTGAAATTAGACAAATTCCAAACTTCTCAGAATGATTCCAAACCACTGCCCACGCAAAGCCATCGGAATAACGATTCCAACGCATCTGACCGTTCGTCAATTGGATCTCGTATGAATAAGTTATGGGTATTAAAATTTTGCACGTGCTTCGTATATGATTTAATTAATTAAATTAAACAAATTTTATTTAAAATAACCCACCCCTCTTAATTACGTGACCAGCACCCTTTCTTCCCCAAACATCTCAAAATCCTACTCCTCACTCCCTGTAACAAATCGCTGCCTTGACCGTGACAATCACCATCTCTCCGACCACCAACCACTATCATCGACTTCACCAACGTGCTCCGCCACTTGAGAGCATCCTCCTGAGCACCAACATCATCAACTCGCACCACCCTTCTGAAATCCGTCCTGGTGCCCTTCGTCGTTGACTCCTTCTTTGACCGCCAATCCCCACTGCTCCGACCACCCATCTACACCGCTGACGACGCCACTGCAATCCCCATCCAAAACCGCACCTGCCGAGCTCCTTAGGTCCACCTCCGATGCCCCAAATTAAAAACCGACCTGTTGCTTCCTCCTCGAACCCATGCTATCGCGGTTCCCCGATTACTGCCCAAGTTCGTCCAACCCACCTCGATGGCTGCGCCTTTCCATGATAAACTCCATGGCACCTTCGATTCCCCCTCCAGCCTCCTCGTCGTGAAGTCGACCTCTGCCCTAGCACAGTCTGCAGAAAACGTCGATCTCCAGAAATGCGTCGAGATTCAATTTAAGGGCACCAGCTTGTAGCTCCAGTCCATTCGAGTTCATTGGATCCAACGTGTCCTTATTTTGTGGAGAATTTGTGTTGATTTAATTTGATGAAAGTTTGAAGAATAAAAGGAAGTGGCGGCCTGAAGTTTTTCTACAGAGGATTGAACGAGAGATAGGAATTAGGTAATAAGGAAAGTAAAGGGGCTATTTATAAGGAGATAAATATCTAGATATTTTCTTTTATGATATACACTTATATTCGCCCAAGCGTTATAAGCTCGCACGACCACCCGGAAGCTCCAATTGCAACGAAACTGGAAACTCTAGTATGTTAGAATATTTCGGACTTGAAAAATCTAGTTTCGATCAATGCCGACACCGTTTGCAAAATAACTATTTTTAAAGCTTGAATAAACCAGTTAAATAAATTTAAAAACAATTTAAATTAAATAAATAAAAATAAATTATTATTTCCGTATATGTGTACATAGGATATCATAAAACTCCAAAATATACTTATCTGGATTTATAACTTGATATTCCAAATCCGAGTTAAATCGATACTCAATTCATACTGAAAATCCTTTTATAACGTAAATAAAACGTTATAAATTATATCGGAATTCCATAGCATTTATCTAGAAATTTGATTTTGACATAACTTACAATCTACAAGATTGAAACTTGATTTTCTTTTCCACTAGAAAAATATTGCTTAACAGATCCGTACGTTTCTTGTTTCACAGAAATCCGACTTAAAATGGATTCTGTATATTCCATTAATGTTCGAATCGCCAAATTACGAACTATCGCGTTGTTACGTGCCCGATTTTGATTATATTATAATTAATACGTTCAACCATCATTTCTGAAGTAGATTCATTATTATAATTCGATACTAAGCTTAACCAAATCTCTTACACTATCCAATTAACACAATATTGTCAATTCTACAAATTCCGACTATTTCGGAATTAAATATATTAATCTATTATTCAGATTAATTAAATATTCATTATTTTTTAATTAAACAACTATTTAAATCTCTAAATCACTATTTAAATAATTAAATAAATTAATTATTATACCGTAAAAATACGGGACATTACATTCTTTCCACCTTAAAATAATTTCGTCCTTGAAATTGCTAAGCTAGAAAAATGCTACCAACTCTACTATCTACATTTAGAAATTCTTTTGGTTTAATTCTTGATTTCAGTTTCAGCTGAACCAATTTATTTCAATTAAAATATTAATCCATTCTGACTTAACTAAAATTTTCAGAAATTCTGAAAATTTTCTAACACCCGAAATTTTCGAAAAATTTCGCCAGCGCCTCCTTTGTACCGGTCAATACGTCAAACCACAACTCGCCTCTCTAGGCCTTCTCCAACCCAAAAGAAAATCAAATAGCCAAGCGGCTTGCCAAATCGGCTCATAAAATCACCAAACTCATATATAAATATAAACTTGTACCTTTTTGTCGGGCATATCATTATATCCTTTCCATCTGCTACCAACTCAACATATACAAATGCCATTCCAATCAAACTCCAATCGGTTTATCCTCAAACTCAATCATTTTGTTCTATCCAAGCCAAATTTCATTTCAAACTCAAATACAATTCTTGATTCCAAACTCTTAACTTATCAACTCAATTCCATTCCAGATTATTCTCTAATTAAATCCAATTTTATTTAACTTAGTTCAAGTTAAATTTTCATTTATTTATTCACTTTTACCCTCTCAATCTATTTAACTTCAAAATTTAAATTTAAATTCCAGAATTTAAATTCCTGGGTTTATTTCAAATCAATTTGAAATCATAATACCAATTCAAAACCTATGAATTTCTAAACAACTTGTTTCCTCAAATCAATTTAAAAACCAAATCTTTGGTAGTAATCCGTCACTTAGAAACTCGAAAATGAACACCGATAATGCTGCGCAGTCACCATCGGAATTATTTTCCAGCGATCGAAGTGAGTTCAATACTATATCACTTTCAAAATTTTATCTTAAACATTTCAATTTTGAAATCAATTCCAAAATATCATTCTCAATGCATGGAAAACATTTCTAAAATCTCCCTGGATTTTAAAATCGCCTTATATTTAATCCACATCCATTTATAAATACTTATTTAAATTTCAGGAATTTTAAATCCAATTCTGATTTAAATTCAGATTTAATTCATTTGATTCCATACATTACACTTATATGTATTTTGATTGGTTATTTATAACCATTTCACATTTTATAATCTTATTCGATTATAGTAACAACCAACACATCCAATATACTATAATAATTTCAAGTTATATATTTCTTCTATAACAAAATATATTTCGGGTAAAATTATTCCATTTACCCTCTTTTCAAAACATACTGTGTCGGTTCATCGTATTCGAGTGTTTAGAAACTCCTACCGATACAGCGGATCTAACTAATCGACCAGAACTCATAAACAACTCAACCAATAAATCACCATAATATAAAAATCATTTTTATATTAAATAACAAATACGCACTCATATATATACAATCAAACTCAATTTAGGGTATTACTAACCCTATCTCTACTGAGTTACGCCACAGAGCCAAGTTAATCACTTAACCTTCAGCTCTGATACCAACTGTAACGACCCGGGGGATTTCGCGTTCCTGGGCATTGACATAAACTCAATGTTGACTACATAAGCATCGGAAATACTAGATTGTTAATGAAATAAAATAGAGGGTGAGAATAGATAAGATAGAAAATTAGAATAGAAGAAGAAGAAGAACATACATCATCAGAGTAAACACTAATCTCACAGCAGAACGAATAAAATATAACTTAACTTTGAAATAAAAACCAGTATATGTATACAATAACATTATCAGAGTACAACACTTAAAACACAGCGGAAATAAACAGTAGCTATATAATCCTGAAGACTCCTGCTCCAAGTTCTCCAAGTATATCTATAAAATCCCGACTACTTGACTGCCCGTACAAAATTAGGGACCTAAGAGTTTAGGGAAAAAAACAAAATAAACTCTAGGTCAGTCATGGGACTGGTGTGAATAAACTCCAAACATTTGGTTTAACTTTAATAATCCTTTTTAAAAAAGGAAAATCGTAAGACCGATCCACACATAAACACGAAAGGTTTTTACCTTACGAAAACCCAAAACATTTTTGAAAACAATATCATTCTGATATTATAATAGTGATGTAATACAAGTATATTGAAATCTAGCAGAACGCTTGCATCTCACGCTCTACAAACATAGTATACGATCAAAACCGCGGGCGCTTATTGGATAATGGATTTCCAACTATGACAACGTATGGAACCACCTTCTGATAGTGTATCTCTAGAGGAGAATACACTGAGATCAACAAGAACATCTTGCAACTTAGCCACACATGACCGACCATTCATTTCGCTTGAGTGTATCGAATGTATATCACCAACGGTTGGGATCAGCAACCATTCCCGGATAAGGGACAGCATCGATAGATTAAAGAAAGAAATGAATATTCTCTAGATAAGTGATTATACACCCTAATGGGAGCTACCCACATAGCCATGCTGCCAGCCTGATTTTTGTCATTTTCCGGTTGTGAGGCTAGATGTCATAACTTAACTTTTTAACATATCATATCTTCATTTACTTTGAATGCCACATCGTCGTACCCGCCAAACCATTTATCGATTTCCCAACAATATCACGAGTATAAATCTAAGAGAAACGAATTCCTCTGCCATCAAGCGTAACAGGTTTGAAGAGATCAATATATATATATATATGATCTTTTAGGCATACTCTGTAGACATTCATCCGTACAAGTTGTCCTTGGACTGGACAAACCAAAGGCACTGTTCTGTAAATCCATGTTAGGCAATTTCTACCTCGGATTTGGCAGAACAGCCCTTGCATAAACTCCATCTTCAATTATCTTCAAATAATATGATTCGCAACGCCACTGCCAATATGGAGTGGTTCTCGGATAATAATCCAACCGGTCTCTCCATATTAACAACGGAAAAATGGTCAAAAACTTTGATAGTCGATGATTTAACTATCAAATGAAAGCACATGTGCAAACAATTCCCTGAATATCAATCCCAAAGACCGAAACCAACAACGGATCGACACTTAGGAAACCAATCAAATTACTAATCTCAAGTCAGTATCTAATTTTGCTTAACTCCATTTCTTAATTTCTTATCAACAAACATTTTATTTTCTATACTTAGAAAATATCTCGAATTATATTGGAAAACGTTTCCAAAACTCATTTATGTGGATTTCAACTAACATTGTATAGAACATCGTTACGACCGCTCAACTCATTTATCGCTTATTACTTAAATGTATCTCTACCTAACCTTCACCATCGAACCTCATCTATTCCTTAGTTAATTTCGAAGTTAATCAAGTTAGGGTATAATTACCTCTCAGACCTTAACTGAACAACTTTCTTAACCTTGCAATAGATAAAACTCACCGCTCTAATTTCTACAATCATTTTCTTACGCAAATTCTCGGATTCAGATTACGAATCCACATCTTTTATGAAAACATTTATTATAACGCTAACGTTATAAACCCTACTTCTAAAATATCTAACTTAAAAATCTAACTTTTATTTCTTATTTTAAATAAATAAACAAACAACTAATTTATTAATAAATAAATAAATCTTGATTAAAAACCGAAAAGTAAATAGTACTTTCCCGAATTCGATATAATCGAATTCGACGTATAGCTCTCTTTCGAGTAATCTTTATTCAATTAACTCTCCTTCGAATAAGTAGTATTCGATTAACTCTCTTTCGATAACTTATATTAGATTAACTCTCTTTGAATAACTATATTCGATCAACTCTCTCTCGAATAACTTTTTTCGAATAACTTATATTCGACTAACTCTCATCGAATATCTTATATTTGATTAGCTCTCTCTCGAATAACTTATATTCGACTAACTCTCTTCGAATGACTTATATTCGATCAACACTTTTCAAATAACTTATATTCGACTAACTCTTATTTGATTAACTCTAATTCGAATAACTAATATTCGATTAACTCTAATTTGATTAACTCTAATTCGAATAACTAATATTCGATTAACTCTAATTTAGTTTTAACCCTATTTCCTATCTTATTCAAATTCCCATTTGAATTTCTATTTCCAAAACCCAATTTTCCTTATAAATGTTTAAATTTATAAAATATTCATTTTAATCCATTTTTTACACATCGAATGTGAAAAATATTTCTTTATATAATCCATTAAGTTTGATTTCGTATTTAAATTAATATCACATTTCCAATTCTATTTACACTTCTATTTTTAGAATTATTCATACAAAATATCCTCTTTATTTCTAATATTTAAATCTCATTTATAATTCTCTTTATAAATGCCGAGTTCACTTTCTATTTAAAATATTAGTGTTAAAACTGATTTCTACTTCTCTATATAAGTTCAGACTTATATATTCCATTTATCAAATGATAAATATTTTATTTAACTTATAAAACATTATCTATAAATTAATATTCTCAATTTATCTATTAAAACAGATTCTATTTAAATATTTACTTGAAATCCATATCATTTTGCACCCGTGTGCGAAGCACGGGCCTAAACCTTCCTAATGTAAAATTCTCCTTTTATAAAACCCTTTTTATTTTATAATTATTTTCTTTTTCAATTCTATTTGTTTTACAAATATTTCCTTTTATATTTCTATTTGTTTTTCCAAATAAATATTTCATTTATAATATCCTATTTATTTCACAAATAATTCCCTTTATAAAATTCTGTCCACTTTAGAAATATTTCCTTTTATATAAAATCCATTGATTTTATATAAATATTTTATTTTCAAAATACACTCTGAAAAATCCCTTTATATATTCCAATATTTCTTATAGTATTTAAAATACCAAATAACAAGGATCAGTATCATCCTAACACACATAATCAATAACAGATTATATATCACATCATATATCACAATATATGAAAAACGGTAACATAAATGATTAGGAATCCAGTCCGATTCCTCCAACCTGTTTCCCTGCATCCACAGATGTTAAACAACATAAATAAAATCAATTTCATTTCAATATGAAATATTCTGATAAACAGAATTATTGTTTAATTAACGATTTATATATATGGCTATATCTATATTTTCATCCAATTAACAAGCAATCAACCCAACAATCATCACACACAGCATTCAATGATTTTTATCAATTCTAAAATACATTTATAAAAATATAAACTGATTAGAGTTAGTGAGTTTTACTCACATCCGTTCCCACGACAATAATACGCTATTTTATCTAATTTCAAACAGAAGCTTGAAATTAGATAAAATTCCAAACTACTCAGAATGATTCCAAACCACTGCCCACGCGAAGCCATCGAAATAACGATTCCAACGCATATGACCGTTCGTCAATTAGATCTCGTATGAAAAAGTTATGGGTATTACAATTTTGCACGTGCTTCGTATAGATTTGATTAATTTAATTAAACATCTTTTATTTAAAACAATTCACCCCTCTTAATCACGTGAGCTGCACCCTTTCTTCCCCAAACATCTCAAAATCCCGCTCCTCACTCCCTGTAACAAATCGATGCCTTGACCATGACAAGCACCATCTCTCCTACCGCCAACCACTGCCATCAACTTCACCAACGTGCTCCGCCACTCGAGAGCATCCTCCTGAGCACAAACATCATCAACCCATCCCACCCTTCTGAAATCCGTCTTGGTGCCCTTTGCCGTTGACTCCTTCTTTGATAGCCAATCCCCACTGCTCCGACCACCCATCTACACCGCCGACGATGCCACTGCAATCCCCATCCAAGTCGCACCTACCGAGCCCCTTAGGTCCACCTCCGATGCCCCAAATTAAAAACCGGCCTGCTGCTTCCTCCTCGAACCCATACTGTCGTGGTTCCCAAATGACTGCCGGATTTCGTCCAAACTACCTCGACGGCTGCACCTTTCCACGCTGAACTCCATCGCACCTTCGATTCCCCCTCCAGCCTCCTCGTCGTGAAGTCGGCCTCTACCCTAGCACAGTCTGCAGAAAACGTCGATCTCCAGAAATGCATCGAGATTAAATTTAACGGCACCAGCTTGTAGCTCCAGTCCATTCGAGTTCATCGGATCCTACATTTCCTTATTTAGTGGAGAATTTTTGTTGATTTAATTTGATGAAAGTTTAAAGAGTAAGAGGAAGTGGCGGCCTGGAGTTTTTCTACAGAGGATTGAACGAGAGATAGGAATTAGATTATAAGGAAAGTAAGGGGGCTATTTATAAGGAGATAAATATCTAGAAATTTTCTTTTATGATATTCACTTATATTCGCCCGAGCATTAAAAGCTCGCACGACCACCCGGAAGCTCCAATTGCGACGAAACTGGAAACTCTGCTATGTTAGAATATTTCGGACTTGAAAAATCTAGTTTCGACGAATGCCGACAACGTTTGCAAAATCACTATTTTTAAAGCCTGAATAAACCAATAAAATAAATTTAAAAACAATTTAAATTAAATAAATAATAATAAATTATTATTTTCGTATATATCTACATAGGATATCAAACAGCTCCAAAATATACTTATCTGGATTTATAAGTCGATATTCCAAATCCAAGTTAAATCGATATTCAATTCATACTGAAAATCCTTTTATAACGTAAATAAAAGGTTATAATTTATAAAGGAATTCCATAGCGTTTTTCTGGAAATTTTATTTTGACATAACTTACAATATACAAGATTAAATCTCAATTTTTCTCTTCCATTAGAAAAATATTGCTTAACAGATCCGTACGTTTCTTGTTTCATAGAAAACCGAATTAAAACGGATTTTATATATTCCATTAAAGTTCGAATCGCCAAATTACGAACTACCGCGTTGTTACGCGCTCGATTTTAATTATATTATAAATAATATGTTCAACCGTCGTTTCTTAAATAGATTCGTTATTATAATTCGAATCTAAGCTTAACCAAATCTTTTACACTATCCAATTAACACAATATTGTCAATTCTATAAATTCTGACTATTTCGGAATTAAATATATTATTCTATTATTCATATCAATTAAATATTCATTATTATTTAATTAAAAAACCATTTAAATCTCTAAATCACTATTTAAATAATTAAATAAATTAATTATTATACCGTAAAAATACGGGACATTAAACTTCTCCTCCAAATAACCTCTCATCCATTCACTTTCAGGCTTCCATCCTTTTGAACTTTTGGAAGAATTACTTCTCCTCTACAAATCTATACTCGTTGTTCCTGAAACCGTGCCCTGTACCTCGAGTTTCGAGCTCCCAAACACTTGTCGCGTTTTCCGCCACAGGCAGACACTTTCGGCGATCGAGTCGGCCACCAACCCCCCTGCGCCAACACACTACACCTCCCCCTCCGACGTCCCACTGGCTGATCTTCCTATCATACAACATATCTCTTGAAATCTGAGATCAAAGATCTGAACAAATTTTAAAAGTTATGGTATAAATAAAATTATTCAATTGCAACACTTTATTCCGTTGCAAATTTTAATTTAAATAATAAAAATTCATATCTTATTCATACAAATGCAGAATTGGACGATTTCAGAAACATTGGGACTGTGACACCAAATACCACATTCTAGAACAGATTGCAACAGTTTCTGAACCCTTTTTGGTTTTAGCTCTAATCGAAAGCAAGGTGAGAATTCTGATTTAATAATTAATTCAAGTTTAATTATTTTTCTCGCTACTTAAATCATGGTATGTATGTTAATGATTCAGATCTGCGATGTTTGAACTTTTGAATTTGATGTTCATGATTTATTCAGATCTATCTTGTCTTTATTTCAGATCCATTATTTTAGATCTGATTATGCGATATAAAGTTCTTCTTTATTTCAGATCCATTATTTTTATAAATTTCATCTTTATGTAGATCTATTATTTTAGATCTGATTACACGATAAAAATATCATCTTTATTGAGATCCATAGTATTTGATTTGTTTATGCGATAAAAATCTCATCTTTATGTAGATCTATAATATTTGGTTTATTTATCCGATAAAAATTTCATCTTTATTCAAATCTGTAAAGTTTGATTTGTTTTTGTGTTAAAAATTCCATTTTCCTTCAGATCTATAAATGTGGGATTATTTTTGGAATAAAGATCATATTTTTATTGTCACTTTATTTCAATAAAAGGATTAGAGAACAAAGATTCTATTTTTATTTTCATGTAGGAACATGAGATTGTAAAACTTTGATTTAGAATAAAAATCATATTTTTTTCATCATGTAAGAACATAAATTTGTCAAACTTGTGTTTAAATAAAAAGATATTCTTTTTATTGAAATTTAAAACATGGAAATGACACATTTGGTTTGGTAATAAAAAAATATTCTTTTTATTGAAATTTAGAACATGGAAACGACACATTTGGTATTGTAATAAAAAGATATTCATTTTATTGAAATTTAGAACATGGAAATGGCACATTTGGTTTTGTAATAAAAAGATATTCTTTTTATTGAAATTTAGAACATGGAAATGACACATTTGGTTTTGTAATAAAAAGAAATTATTTTTATTGAATTTTAGAACATGGAAATGACACATTTGGTTTTGTAATAAAAAGATATTCTTTTTATTGAAATTTAGAACATGGAAATGACACATTTGGTTTTGTAATAAAAAGATATTCTTTTACTGAAATTCAGAACATGTTTAAGACCTATCCTTTTTATATTTATATTTATTATATATATATAAATTAAAATTAAACGAATAGCACGCGGTAGTTCGTGTTTTAGAATAATAACTTTGAATGATTATACCGAAAGATCCGACCGTCGGATTTTCTCAAAACTGGAACCGTTAGGTCCGTTTTGGAAAAATCTATCCATCGGTTGTAATCTTGTTAAGATCCAACGGTTAGATTTCAAGATATGTGAAATTAAAACTTTCACAAAAACAGCGCCATAACCATATATGACCTGAAACGTCGTTTGAACTAAAATGAACTATTTTTATTAAAATAAAATAGAAATAAATCGTTATAAAACATCATAAATGATATGAATTGGTTTTGAATTATATATTCGAAAATTATTTGAAAAGACCGAGATTCAATCTCATTTCAAATAATTATACGACGATCGAAGGCATTGAAGACGGTGGTAGAAGACCGGCGATCTTCACATCAAATGAATAACTATTGTTGAGGCCTTGGATTGATTTTCTCCCAAGACAGGGCTAAAATGGTAGTTGTCCGGGCGCATTTGTTGATTGTCCGGACATGCGAGTACCTTTCTTCCGTATTGGACATACAGGACGAGGAATAAGATATCTCCCGTTTCGTTCAGACCCAAAACGGACTTGTAAATGGATTGTATGTCTGACATTGTACTCCTTTATGTTATATTTATTGATCTCTGTTTAATATATAAATGTTGGTGGCGGAGAATTTATTCTTTGCTTAACACTCATTTATATATTGATAGATGATCAATGGCATGGTATGGATTGACAATGTGGCATGCTAAAATGCATCGATCAATGCTTATTGTTGCAAAGTAGAGCCTTATGGATTGAAGATCAAAGCACAGCTTCAACAAGCGTAGCTTTGTGTATAACATAACTTCACGAGGCTCATACTCTGGTATGAGTCAAAAATGGAATGAGGACAGCAGGGAAAGTGCATGCGTTTCTTTCTAGCTAGAAGTGGTATCATGGTAAGGAAGCCCAGATATTTTTACTTATGTGGTTGTTGCGAGGCGCTTCGGATATTGGTCCCAAGTGGACATTTTATAGGTTCTATAGGACCGGGAAACGTATTGCACATGCATAACTAATCCACTAACGACCTATGTGGACCGACCCTGCTGCTAACCAGGGTTTCCCAAGTGTGTTCCCCTGGGGCATTAGCTAGAGTGTCTCGAAATCGGCGAGGATAATCCCTAGCTTCGACTCATGATGGAAACCCAATTTCCAATATGACACTTGTACGGTTTTATTTGCATAACCTAGTATGGCGACATAGTATATGGTAGCTATGCCGTCTAGGATTGATACATTTACTTTGAAGTATTTTAAAATGATTAGACGCTAATAATAATATTTATTATTGTTTTCTACGTACCAAGCATGTTTGATTATTACAAGGTTAAAATCTATCCTCCGGTTTGCGTTGCATTGTGTGATGGGACTTTGATTAGCCTTATTATGTTTAATTATGTTATGCACTGGCAATCTATTGGAGTAAACCAGTTCCGCGTTAGCGGCATGGTCCTTTGATTAGCCTTATTATTATTAGTTAAGTTAGGTAAGAATTCTCACACCAGTCCCATGACTGACTCGTAGTTTGTTTGCACTTTTGCAAACTCGGGTGCCCTTATTTTTACACGGGCAGCCAAGTGACAGGTTTTTAGCTTATCTTGGTGTTGCTGCAGCTTGAGGTGCTTTCTTAGATGATGAGGACCATCTATCACTTATCTTTTATTTCGCATCTTTTTATCTTCAGACTTTGGGACATCTTTCTTATGTAGTATTTGAGATATACTAGACTTCCTTTTTCTTTTTTGTTGAGACATCTATGTACTAAGTGGCTCCTGTGTTCTGTGCACTCTGATGATGCTTATGAAATTATGTTTTCCGCTGCTTTATTGGTGATGTTATCTTGTAATTCTCTGTGTTATGATATTATCTGTGATCTGTGATTGTTGTAAATATGTTGTATTCCAAATGATTATCCTTGCTTCCAAGTACGGGAGTTTGGGGTTTTCACAGTTGGTATCAGAGCCTAGGTTAATCTTAGCTCCGGAATATAACATATTTATAACAATTCGTTAACATAAAATCACTAATATTCTATGGCGAGTAGTTCATTAGAGAAAGTATTATTAATGTCCTAGAATGAGCACTACAGAATATCACATAATAATCAGTCATTACATTATCATTTTCCACAAATCCTTTTGCTTTAGCTTTCCTCAAAGATTACCATTTCTGTTGGTCTGACTCTTTCCTTGATGGTACAGAATTAACTAAGATGAGTTCTAGAGCTAATGCTAGATGTGGTCGAGGTGGTAGAGGTAGAGGTGGAGGAGGCCGAGGAAGAAGAGAAGTTCCCATTGTCCAGAACCAACCAGATCTAGAAAATGAATTACCACCACCACCTCCACAACCTTTTGATTTAGATAGAGTTGCTAAAAGGTTAATAATTTGGGAGACGTACCCTTTACATGCAAGGAGACAGCTATAGAGGCTCAGGCTTGGTTGAGGACTTGTGAGAAGATTTTTGGAGGCTTGGAATTAGATGACCAGTGGAAGAGGTTTATGGCATCGTGGCTGCTTAAGGAGGAAGCTTTGATATGGTGGGAGGCTACCACTATTGGAGGTATTGAAGATGACATGTCATGGGGAAAACTCAGGGAGCTTTTTAATGAGAAATACATTCCTCACCAAGAAATTGAGCGACTTCATGATGAGTTTGCAAATATGCAACAAGGAGATAAGACTATTGCTGAATATGTATGGAAGTTTGATGAGCTTTCTCGCTATGCCCCAGAGTTGATTCAAGATCCACTTCAAAAAAATAAGAGATTCATTAATGGTCTCTTAAGGAAGTACCACAGCAGAGTAACATCTCATATTGAGCTCCCCTTTAATAAGGTGATTGAGATAGCTTGTAGATATGAGGAGATCGACAAGAAGGGTTCTCAGATGGACCGTGAGAGGAACCAAGCCAACAACAATAAAAGAAAACAAGCTGATAGGAAACCAGAGGAGAGTAAGACTGCAACTGCTAAGCTTCAGGAAAAGGTGAGATGCTTCAACTGCAATAGGATGGGACATTATAGTTCAGAATGTAGTGCCCTAAAGAGGCCCAGGAGAAGTGAGGATACTAGGGAGTGCCACAATTGCCATAAGAAAGGGCACATCAGGTCGGACTGTCCATTGCTGAAGAGTGCTCAAGTAGCTCATGTCTATGATGGTGCAAGTGCACCAGCCTCTTCTGAAGGAGTAGATAAACCAGTGGTTTAGGGAGGTATGCTTATAATAATTTACATTTTCCGTCTTATTTCCTACTTTTCTGTTTTTCCTTTTCTAGAACGAAAAGTTCTTAAGTGGGGGAGATTGTAATAACCCGGAAATTTTGACCCAATTTTAAAATTTTATTTTAATAAATTTTGATGGAAATTGGGTCAGAATTTAAAAATTGCATTTTTAAATAATTATTAGGCTATTAAAAATAGTCATTTTTCAAACAATGTTCAAATTCAACGAAACCACCTGCTATGGATCCGTAATATTAAATTATTGCCTGGTTTAATTTATCATAATTTTTGGAATTAAATTGTGACCATGGCCAAACTAAATGCATTTGCAATTTCTGTTGTGTATTTAATCGACAGAGAAAAAGGCCTTTTTGCAAACGGACTCAGAATTAAGCGAAATCAATTTCCCTAGGTCCGCATCATAAAAATACAGCTAAATATATTTTTTGGGAATTTCGAAGTCAGTATGTGGCCCCGGTGAATTTTTACGTACGGTTAAATTAAATAATAAATGATTTATATTTTAAATTTAAGAAAACCTAGTCAAAACAGTCATTTGGGCCTACGGGACATACCCATTAGGTCCGGAATGGGGGTTATTAGCTAGGAATGACATTCGTTGGGCTGGAAATGGAGTTGTTGAGAGAAAAGGGGTTTTTTGCAAAAGTAATATTATAATATTATAAATATGTGATACCCTAACCCTAAAACATAAAATAATCAGCCGCCCCTTCTTTGTACGGGGTCATCAGAAAAACGCAACTTGCCTCATCGGGCCTTCATCATCCAAAAAGAAAAAGAAGAAAGAAGAAATAAGAAAGAAGAAAGAAAAAGCCAAGCAGCTAGTCAAACGGCTCATAAAATCATCAAACCCAATGAAATATAGCAAACATGTACATATTTGTCGGGCATACAGTTTTATTCCTCTTCTCTAGCCTCCTTGCTATGACATGTTCAATGTATATGTATGTACATGTATGCAATTCCAATCAATTTTCAATTCAGTTCCATATTTAATTCGATTTGGCTTAATTTACCATACATTCTCTTATTTGTTTCATTGGTTGAATTAAGAATCAAACATCACAACCAGCAATCAATTAGTTGATTAAATTTCCAAACATATAACTTCTATATATATACTCAAAAATCATATTTTTGATGCTAAGTCACAATCAATAAACTAAGTTTTGGTTCTCACACCAGTCAATTGGAAATATATAGATATCCCACTTTCATAACTCGAAAATAAAAGCTGGTGATGTGGCCGCATCATCAGAATCATTTTCAGGCTACTAGAGTGTGATTCTATATCTACCCAGTATATTTGAAACTTCGTATATACGTTCATGACGTGTATATGCAAAATCTACTAATACTCGATAGTCCAAAATAATATAAAATGCTCAAATACGTATAATAAGTTATAAATTTTGAAAACTAAATTTGTTTTTTTATATAAAAACACTCTTCTAACTCATTCTAGGGTATTACTAACCCTATCTCTAACGAGTTATTCTTATAGGATGTTACTAATCCTACCCCCCATGAATTCTTTCGTTCGGTTCTAATGTGCCTTGTTCTCGAGCTTTGTAAAATCAAAGCTCTGATACCAAAATGAAATAGCCTAAAATCCCATCCGGCCTAGACCGAACTGGAACACGGATTGCTTTGAGAACACGACGCACCAGAACACAGAGCATAAGAACATTTCATTGCTATTACAACAATTTACATCAGAGTACAAGAATATATCGAAGTATGAATGTAACAACCCGGAATTTTTGAATCAATTTATATTTAATTTATTTAATGGATTTTGAATATCTAAAATAATATATTTTAAATAATAACGACTGAAAAAATTATTTTATTAATATTAATTATATTCCGAGCCTGAAATGGCGCGGTAGTTTGAAATTTTAATTTTAAACTTTGGAAAATTATATAAAATTCATTATAATTCAGAATTGGACGAAACAAGAAACACTATGGAATTTATATATATAATATATGTGACCCAAAAAGCTACTTTTTGCATATGAATGAATTTGGATTCGAAACCACATCCTTTGAGTTCAAAATGACGTTTCTGCATTGAAAAAGTATAAACACTTATATTAGGAGATTGGGAAATTAATCATTTAAATATGTATTTTTAATATTAAATATATACGCCTTAAAAATGGAAATTTTGCAAACGACATCAGATTTCGACGAAACCGCTTTATATGGATCCGGAATAGTAAATTATTGCTAGATTCCTAATTTCGTAATTTTTGGAGTTAGTATGTGGTCGTTATTAATTTTACAGTGAAAATAGTCAATTTTTAGACTTTAAATATTCACTATTTATTCATACGGACTCGGAATTCAACGAAACCGGTTTCTTTGGGTCTGTAATAACAGGAAATAACTGTTTTTAAATTTTCATCGAGATTGGAATCCGTAGGTGATCACACGGATTTTTAGAATAAGAAAATGGACTAAAATTGTATTAAATAATGTACATAAGGGGTTAAAATATTAAAATTGGACCTAATTAAACAATCAAGGGTTAAAATAAATTTTCCTAACCTCTATATAATATCTCTAACCCATCCCTAACCCTAGCATTCTACAAACCCTAATCCTCCTCTTCTTCTCTTCTTCCATGGCGGCTCTCTTCTTCTTCAATAATTTTTGCATAAAAGACCCTGATACTAAAACAAATTTTAAATTTCAATCTGTGCATAATCAGACCAAACCCAAAACACGGAAGTTGTAGGTTATCTCCATGCTTACCTCCCAGAAAAATTTCATGGCCTATCGTCGCACGGATTCGCCGGGATCTGAGTTCGAGTGCAGAAAACTGCTTTTCGAGTTACGGGTTTTGTGGCCAATCCGTCGATCTTTAGGCGATGGGATCTAAAGGGAAGTTATATAGGGGAGATAGATCTACAACTTTGCTTTGTATCGTTTGGTCTGAAATTGGATGGATTGGCACGAATTTCGAGATGATCAGAGACAGTGTAAATCAGCGAGCGACAAACAAAGATCACCATTTTCCGGCCAATCAAGGAAGTTTTAGGCGATGGGCCGAACATGAAAAGTTGCGTGGATGTGAGGAGAAGGTGCTGTAAAAATTTGGGATCGATTGGATCAACGAGGCGGCGGGAATCTCGTGTGAGACGGACGGCGGTTCGGGGCAAATTCCTGTTGGGCTGCGGCGTTTCGAGGGTCGTGGCTGGTGGCGTCGCGGCACGGTTGAAGGGGGCTTGCGGCGGTGGGGTCTGGTCGGGTGCAGGTAGGCCCAGGCAGCGGGTTTGAGCAGTTGGAGGAGGAGAGCTAACAGTGGAAGAAGAAGAAGGTTTAAAATCTTATTTAATTATTTAATTAATCAATTATTTAATATTTGCAAACTTTGTGATGTAATATCTTCTTCATACGAACTCATATTTGCGCGAAACTGAATCCGCCGCGATCGTGGCGTCGAGAACTTAGCGTGGACACCAATTTTGTCCAGTTTGGAGCAAGTTGAAAATTTGGGTAAAATCCACAATTTAATTAATTATTTAATTGTTTTAAACTTCGAAAATTAATATCTTTTCGTAACGAACTCGAAATCGCGCAAAACAGGATTTGCTACGATCATTGAGTCGAGAGCTTCGCTTGGACACTAATTTTTTCAATTTTGGAGCAAGTTAGATTTTTGACTAAAATTGGGTCTGAACCATTAAGTAAAGCATGACCTAGGTGAGAACTCTTTCTCACTCAACCTTTTTATACAGTTATTTATTTTTATAACTAAATATTTGTAAATTATCTGCGTTTGGAATATCTACGGTTGATTATATCTGTTGTATATGTGATTTGTTGTTATGCATGTTGTGTTCTGAAATGATTGAGATTTGCGATATGTAACATGTTTAAATAATATTATTATATTATGATAATTTAAACATGTTTACACTTCCATTTACAAGTTACCTGACTTGTTTATGTGATTGGGACGATAATTTTCACACATCGCCCAAGTGCATAAATAATCTATTATTTGTTATATGTTGGATGAAAACCCCACACGGGTCTTGGGATGATATTCTAATCACACATCTCCCTTGTGATTAGCTGTAAAGTGCATGTTGGTTGTTATTTGGATGTGTAATGAATGTTTTGTCATTATTTTACAGGCGATGTATGAAATCCATTATTACATGGTAATTGTTTGGGTCTCATTCCAATTTAGGAATAAACGAATGTTTTTAATATAACTTTCAGTTTTAGAATCAAGATACGATTTTGATGTTTTTTTTAAAATATTATATAAAGTGAATGAAGCCGTGTTAAGTAGATTTACGTCACTTTTACTCGGATGGTTGTTTTTATTTTATAATAAATATCAAAAGATTAGATTTCAAAATAAAGTTCAGTTTTTTAAAAATTGAAATGCCAGTTGGAATCATTTTTAAATGAGTTTATAAATATTTTCTAAAATATGTTTAAAAAGAAAATCGTTGATTTATATATTATTTATTTTAATGGTTTGAATAGGACGTGTCGCGCAGCGACCGTTCGCGAATTTCAAACATTGACTTTGAATGGACGTAACGGAAGATCCGACCGTCGGATTCTTCTGAAACCGAAACCTACGAGTACGTATCGAAAAGAGCTTTCAAATGAGTATTTAATTTTTGAAATCCAACGGTTAGATTTTTAGAAATGTTAAATCCAAATTTCAATAAAAACAACGCCGGTGAAGTTAAATGACTTGAAACGTCATGCAATTGAATAGATTTATTTTTAAATTATAAAAATAGGGTAAAATTATGTAAAATCATAATAAATGATTTAAAAAGAGTTTTGGATGAGAATTTCCAAATTTATAAGGATAAAAGATATTTTTATCAAAATAAGTGATTTATTTATTTTTATTAAATAAAAGGATTTAAAATGGTTTTAATACAACCAAGAATTTTCAATGAATACATGATTTTATATGACTTTAAGATACACGGATTATTCGGAAAGACAGGGTTTAACCCATTCTGAATAATTCATACGACGGTTGAAGATCGGCGATGAAGACGGTGGTTGAAGACCGGGAAATTTTCACGTCGGATGGATGATTATTGATATCTTGATTGGGGCGTACACCCAAGACGATGGAATAATTGGTGATCATTTAAACGCACTTGGAGATCTACCGGATATGGTTTCGTTCAGACCCAAAACAAACTTGAAAATGGATTGTGTGTCTGACATTGTATTCCTTTATACTATATTCGTTGAACTCTGCTAAATGTATATCTGTTGGTGATAGAGAATTTATTCTTTACTTAACACCCTGTTGTATATTGGTAGAAGATCAATGATATGGTATGGTCTGACAATGTGGCATGCTAAGATACTTATGATCAAGGCTTATTGTTGCAAAGCAGAGCCTTGTGGATTGAATACCAAAGCGTAGCTTTGTGTATGGCATTACCTCGCGAGCCTCACACCCCGGTATGGATTTAAAACGGGACAAGGGACCCAAGGAGAGCAGCACGTTTCTTTCTAGATAGAAGTGATGTCATGGCACGGAAGCCCAGATATTTTACTTTGTGGATGATGGATGGAGGCACCTCGGATATTGGTCCCAAGTGGCCATTTTATAGGTTCTATAGGACCGGGAAACGTGTGTTCAGGAATAACTAATCCACTAACGGCATGTGTGGACCGACCTTGGAGGATCCAAGGGTTCCTTGTGGGGAATTTTAGGCATCTAGCTAGAGGTGACCCGAATCGGTAAGGAGACCGCCCCTAGCCTTGACTCAAGATGGAAACCCAATTTCGAATACGACACTTGTACGGTTTTAGTTGTAGAGCCTAGTATGGCGACATAGTAGGATGGGATACTATGCCGTCTATGATTTATACATTCATATTCGAAATTGATTTCTACACTATGCACTTTTAGTAATAATAAAAGATGAAATAACCGATTACCTCAGTAAGGTGTAAATCCCGAGTAGTTTGGATTAACCTTGATTTGGTTTAATAGAGAAAAGATATACAAAATCTTTTGAAATGATTTCCAAGGAAGAATAAAGTATAAGTTTCAATGAACTTATCTTTGATAAAATTAATGAGAACCTTCCCCAAGGATACTCTGAATTGGAATGAGGCGTATGTTGTGTTTTTATAGCACTTGATTTTGAGATACGCGAGTTATTTGGAAAGGCCGGTTTTATCCCATTCTGAATAACTAATACGACGATGACTACGTCGATGATGAAGACGGTGGTTAAAGACCGGAGATCTTCACATCGGATGGATGATTACTGAGCCTTGATTGGGCAGTATACCCAAGACAGGGTTATATTGGTGGTCGTCCAGACGTACTTGGAGATCGACCGGATATGCGAGGACCTATCTCCTGTATTGGACATATAGGACGAGGAATAAGGTGCCTCCGGTTTCGTTCAGACCCAGAACGGACTTGTAAATGGATTGTTTGTCTGACATTGTATTTCACGCTGTATTCTTTGATCTCTGCTAAATATATGTATCTTTTTGGCGATGGAGAATTTATTCACTTCTTAACGCCCATTCTTTGAGACGTACGAGCTCAGAGGCTATATATATTTGTGGATGATCAATTATATGGAATGAATTGATAATGTGGCATGCTAAGTTGCAAGGATCAAGGCTTTTGTTGAAAAGCGGGGCCTTATGGTTGATGATCAAAGCACCGCTTTAAATAGCATAGCTTTGTGTATAGTGTTAATTCGCGAGCCTCACCCCTCGGTATGAGTCAAAAACGGGATAAGGGACCCCAAGGAGTACATGCCGTTTCCTTCGAGCTATGGGTGGTGTCATGGTATGGAGCCCAAACATTTATATATTTTTACCTATGTGGATGATGGATAGCGAGGCGCCTCGGATATATCGGTCACTACGGGGCTGACGGATAGGTCCTAAAGGACCGAGAAACGGATGTTTAGGAATAACTAATCCACTAACATAAGTGTGGACCGGCCTTGGAGGATCCAGGGGTTGCCTAGAGTGTGAAATCCTGGGACATCTAGCTAGAGGTGTTCCGAATCGGTGAGGAGACCATCCCTTGCCTCGACTCATGATGGAAATCCAATTTCCAATACGCAACTTTACGGTTTTAGTTGTATACTATGGCGGCATAGTGGCATGGGACGTTCATGTCGTCTATGGTTGATACATTTATATTTGAAGTTGTTTTATTCACTTATAGTAATAATAAAAGAACCAAGCATATTTGGCCATTATAAGGGAAAACTCTATCCTCTGGTTTGTGTTTGCATTGTGTGATGGGACCTGAGTCTTATAATGGCTTCATTTTTCTCTTTAGCATTGCGCTGTTTGTTTTATGCACTAGTATTCTTGGAAGGAAACCCGTTCCGTGTCATACGGCGTGGTCCCTTGATTTACTTAACTTTAAAATAAAAAGTTAATAACTATTTTAGTTCTCACACTAGTCCCATAACTGACTCGGAGTTTATTGTTTTAACCTAAACTCTAGGTGCCCTTATTTTCCGTGCGGGCAGCTAGTAGTTTTGGTTTGCAGGTTCTTTATTTTCACTGGATCGTGACCGACAGATGGAGCTATACTCGGGAAGCTTTGTACCCATGCATTATTTCCATTTGTGTTGTTATTATTTTCCGCCGCTATGTATTTTAAATCTCTATTTTATTCGATGTATAATATTTGCTTATTCATACTATGTATATTCTTGTACTCTGATGTAAATTGTTGTAATAACAATGAAATGTTCTTATGTTCTGTGTTCTGATTTGTCGTGTTCTCAACTCAATCCACGATTTCCCGCATGGGGAATTTCGGGTTGTTTCAGTGACCCAGTCACTTTAAGAATCGCATTTACTTTTATTGCTTCTTAAACAATTTGATAGTTTCCACTTAACACTTGATATATATAACATTCTCATGCTTTTATATTAAATTACCCCTTAATTTAGACTATTACTTCAAAATCAAGTTTTTCACAGTTATTGTACTTTGGCAGTAACATTATTATAGGGAATATAATGTTAGAGTTACTTTTGTATTTAACATTACTTTAACTACTCGCTTTTTATAATTTCACCCTTGAATTGGATTTATGGAATATCTACTAATGGGACAAATCAACAGATTATCCACGTAACGGATGGGCTAAGATGAAAATTAATTAAGAGAAACATGGATTTATCAAGAAGTCAGGTTGCATATAAAATTTTCTATTATGTTGAAAAAAATATCCAAATGCAATGCACATCTATTGAATAACAATAAAGCGGAAGAGTTTGAAGATCTCTCATTAACTATACGATTTTTCTCTCTTCTCCTTAATACTTTCTGAATTTTTTTTTTCATACGGGTTTATTCCATTACACTTATTTACAAATTCACACACATCATGGTACCTTTTCCATCATTTTACTTTTTGGGATTGACATTTTAAATTCATGCAATGATCTGCATATATTCTGAAAGCTAACATACAGTATTTTATATCTAAGTCCACATATAAAAATTAATTGTAAAACCAAGTAAATTAGGAATTTAAATAAATTCTATTAACTAATATTTCCATTAAATAATAAAGAATTACGAAATTATGTTTTCTGGCTGCAAATACCCTTTAAATTTTCTGTAGTCATTTCATTCCTTCTCAATATTTTTCTAATATTTTACATTTAATACCATATTTTATAATTAACGACATAATATTAAAACTACGTAAATAATTTCTGTAGTATATCATTTGTTGATTCGCCTAGTAAATTATAACAAGATTAACCATATTGATATTGATAAAAATGCAATTGAAATCATTTGAATATATAAATACGTTAACCACATTACCTAAATTATACAAATAATTGACAATCACAAGTTCAAAGTTTAATTCATTATCTTAATATATTTACCATATATTTCATTGTGACTAGCGCCCATATCTCAAAATATGATTATTTCAAAAAACATTACATATTATAATATAACTTCGTGCATTCAATTCAGTTCATTCAAAATAAATATTTTATTATGGATTTATTGAAAAAAAAAAACTTATAAATTGTTGTTAGGTCATCTAATAAATGCCCTATAGGTTGTTTTAAAATGCATACCACATTCATAATAATAAAGGAGGCAAATCTTGATTTTCTTTCAAATATGACGTTTAATAACTTGCACAATTTTAATAATATACGTAAGAAACAATGACAAATTTAATATACTATGCATTCACGTAAATAAAATTTATCATAAATTGAAGAGGAAACTTTTCAGCTTCAATTAATTGAATTTTAACATTTGTATGAATAATTATTGAACGCCTTTAGTTCTATCATGATATTTTAGATTTGAACAGATATCTTTGTACTGATAAAAATTTTAAATTCAAATTATTATAAAATATTAATGAAAATCTTGTCCATCTTTTTAATAGCTCTTCAAAATGTACGTCAATTTTATGATATATATATATATGTATATATATGTACATATATATGTATATATTTATATATTCATACTCAAAAAGGGTATTTTCTATTCAACCATAAAGAAGTATCAATGGAATAAAAAATTATGTACATTAATAATTGTAACAAAGTTAATTTGTAAATCAATTATTATTCATTTATATCAAGAATATAAAGTACATTAGATTAGAAAATTCCTTTTTAGTACCAATAACTCAAAAAAAAAAGTATACATTTTTCTAATTTTCTTCCTAGTTCATCACATTATGAGCCTATATATTAAACTAATTTTATAATTCTACATTTAACATATTTACAAAAGTAAACTAAATAATATTTGCTACCTTATTGAATGAATTACTAACATACATTATCTTGAACATTTATACCATATTCATATTAAAAAAATGATAAAATTGTTTTTATTCTCACATACACATACCTATATATTGCTGGTGTAAGTCATAGAAAATAAATAACAAACAGTCAGTAATAATAATGTTCGCTTATAGCTTATATATTACACATCAAAATTTATCATATATTGCTTAAGGAATACTCATTTTAACATTAAAATAATAAATATTATTTTTAATAATTATGTCATGTGCAATGCATGAGCTACACGTAGTTGACACTAGGTATCGTTATTCAGTTTTATTAATCTTATATATGTTGATGGATGATTACTAAGAATAGTTAAGAAGATATTTAGAGCCTAAAATATCATCAATTCGGTCGAAGATTTTTCAAACTCTTAAAGTAGGAAAAGCTAAACTATATAACAAACAAATATAGAGAGCATTCTTAAACCAATGTAATTTTAAAATTGATTAACTATGTACTTAATTAAATTAGAAGATCTAAGGGACATGTTTATTGTATATTAACAAGATAGGTTTATCCTCATCATTGATGTTGCACTTGCCTCATACATATATATATATATATATATATATTAAAGTAAATCTTCACATTGTTCATAAATGTTGAATCTCTAATGGAAGAAAAGTGATAAGGAATGAAATCATAGAAAATGAATTATTTTATTTCATCACTTTGCCCTTCAGCAATGGAAAAAGTTGGATACAAGATAATTAAGCATCAAACATGACATTGTTTCTCACAATCGAGTTGCGCTGAGTAACAAGAAATCAGGCAAGTAGGATCGCCCTGGCAGCGTTTTGCACAAGATTTGTATGCATCTGAACAACTATCAATGCAGTCGTTTTTGCTACAACTCACAGGATCAATCGATTGAAACACAAATAGCAATGCGGTGGCAATAACCATTAACCATGCAAGAGAGTTATCCATTATTATAAAACTTAGAATGCTTTAAGTATGAGTAGTATATGTTTTGAGGTATTTGATGCTCCTATTTATAAATGAGGTATTGGACATGGAAGTTTGATCTAGAGAGATTGTTGATGTGATTCTCTTATTAAATTTGCATGTACTTTTAATGTATATTTATTTTTAAATATTTTGTGTATTATCTATAGTGGAAATATAAAAGATTGATCTCTATAGCTACAAATTTGAATAAATTAAAACAAAGATTAGTTCACAATTATTATATTCCATACAAGAATATCTTTTGTTAAATGTGGTACTTTTTACCAAATGGGGATAAGATAAGAGAGTAAGTGATAAAATTTTAATTAATACGTAGAGTTAACCATTAGTTTTATTCAAAAAACTATTTATTCAGACCAATAATTGGAACTTTTTAAGTGCATGATTAACTTGTACTTTTGTAGTGCATTGCACTGGATAATTTTGGATTTCAAATCTTGAATCCCAAAAAACAAGATACACTATCTTCAAATACATTCACAACCATTTATTCTTAAAACTAATTAATTATTGAATAATGAAATACAAATATTGCGTGGGAACAGAATATACAAAATTGTGGATGAAGGAAAGAACTTTAAATTTTTGGTTTCACATCAGGTTGGAAAACTATAACATTGAGATTAATATTTACTAAACTAATAATAATAATATCATATTTTTTACCTCTACATGAAAATAAGGTTAAAAGGAAATCATAGTACAGTAAATCTAGATTATTTCATTACAACTAACACATCATATAAGACAAACCAGAACTATATATGTTCATTTTTATTAAAATCTTATATAACGTGGGATTCATACAGTCATAGTAGGTGGAATAAATACTACAATAGATATAAGGTTTGTTCCGTAACTCACATTTTGAGGCGGACCGAATTCTAGTACATAAAGCATGGGTTTAAGGGAAACCGCCTTAAAAACTACCTAACATAGCTGTAGAAACAAAGCTGATGACATGCCTGGCTATTAGTGAAATAATATGAAAATAAGACATATCATACCAACAGGTACATAAATCTGCAACAAGTTCAAAATAACATTAAAAAGGCAAATTATGTTGCTAAGGGGCCTCCCATTTGATAACTCATGATTCTACGGAATTGGCTAATTATATCTAAGAAATATCCAGGAAAATAAGGAGAGATAGTAGATTCCCTATCCCAATCTAGAGGATCTAATATCACGTCGTTGTTTGCGCTAATTTCACCATTTTTAGAGAAACAACTTGTCGTCGATTAGTCTGTAGAAAAATTTTCGTGCATCCATTATATCAATGGAAACCGAATTTAAAATATAACGCATCTCAAGCTGTGACAAATCAAACACTTGCTAGGACTAATGTATTAGACTTTTTTTTACGATAAGTGCTGACACTTGATTCATCCTTGGTATTCTGGTGCTAATCATTTAGTCGTTCGAAAGACAAATCATTAGAGGAAAGAAGAATAAGAGAAAGTATAGAATTTCACATAATGTATATGATATAACAACATTTTATGGAAAAATGAAATATATACAAATACATATGCACATCAGGGTATAGAACTAACATATTATCCACCTTGGCCATTTATAATATGTTTCCTTTCAAATGATTATTTTAGCATAGAAAATAGCGGAAATAAGAATATATGGAAGTACATTCTGGGCTTCCAACTAGAATTATAAGCTTCATACATCTAAGGCATTGTAACAACCTGAATTTTAATATATGATAACTAATTAACCAATTAGTTAATTAAAGAGTAAGTTGTAAAATTTTTGAAGTTTAATAACGAGAATTGCACTATTGGGTCCGTTACAATTTTCTGATTCAGATATATATTTGGCTTGCGAGAAACTAATGTAAAAAGAAGAGTCAATGGCAATTTGACATTTGAAATTTAAATCAGAAATTAAAAAATAATAATACATATTGCATTGGACGACGCAGCAATCCACTAGGTTGACCCAAGTTTTTGTGGGTCGACCCACGTGTCGACTCACATATGATCTAGGCACAACTTCGTGCCTAGTACAAAATCGGATTGAACGTATATAAATTTTGCATTGTTTATTTTGACGTGGCTTTTTCTAGCCTATTTTGAATCCACGGCTGACGTGGCAGCCCTTGTTTGGTCCGATGACATTGTAACATACCAACTTTTCCATACCGTTTTAACTGGCATTTTACCACATCTGTCCAACTCAAAGGCATATGAAAGTGGATTGTTTGGAGGAAGAAGTTAGAGGGTGAGAAACAGAAAGAAAGATGTATTAGAATAGAAGATAAAGAACATCAAAATCACAGATGTAGAGTAAAATAGAATCTCAAAGAGGAACGAATAAAATATAATATATCAAAACTCTTTACATAAAGAGAAACTATATATATGTGATTACACAATCAGAGTACACACTAGATTAGTAAAAAACTGATATATACAACAAACAAAGAAGAAATAAATTAATACCTGAAAATTTGGGAAAACGTCTCGGCACCAGCTCCTCTCCTGAACCTCCAAGCAATACCTAATGCTACATGGAAATATACTCGGTCTAACCGGAGCACATTTTGAGGAAAGTAAAATCCCCCGGATTAGTCTCGAATACTTTTAGTGATAAGATTCATGTCACAGACAACTTGCTTAACTTTTAAAAATTCTTTAAAATAACGTAATTCTTGTAATACATGACCATACATAAACATAACACGTGATTTTACCTTACGATAACCAAATCACCTTAAATATCACAATCTGATGATATTATAGTAATGACTATCAAATCAAAATTAAAATAGGATCAACAATCATTCAACTTGAGTTTACCGAATATATCGTCACCACGGTTAGGATCAACAATCATATGATTCTGAATCATACAAAAAGGAAATAAAATCTCTAGATCAGGTGATGGTATATCATAATAGGCATGATTCAACATAGCCATGTTGCCTACCCGATTTTAGCCATTTCTCGATTGATGATGCTTGAGTTCACAATTACCTTTTTAGAAACATCACACCAAACTTTGAATGATACATTATCAGATCCGCCAAATAGGTAACTGAATTGCACAAATATACTCCAGGTGTTAAGATAAAATAAGTTATGTTTTTCGCCACCATCCTCGGTATATTTGTAAAAATCAATGTATATGATTTTAGGAAATACTTTGCCAGACATTCGTCCATATAAGTTCAATTTGGGACTGAACGAAATGAAGAAACATTAGAACATGGAGTTTTACTACTACAAGTTTAATACTGGTAGTTAACCAAAGATATAAGCGAGCATCTGAAATAACCCGAAATCCCGCCCGGCCTAGACCGAACTGGAACACAGATTGTTTTGAGAACACGACGCACCAGAACATAAGAACATTTGATTGCTATTACAACAATTTACATCAGAGTACATGAATATATCAGAGTATGAATAAATATATTACATCAGAGATTTAAAATACATAGCAGCGGAAAAAAAATACATAAGTATATTTACAACGCATAGCGGAAAATAATACATCTTCTAGCACAACAGAAAGAGATACATAGATACAAAGCTTTCTGAATATAGCTCCAGTTGTAATCCAGGATCCTGTAAAGAAATATCTGCAAAAACCAAAACTACTAGCTGCCCATGTGGAAAATAAGGGCACCCAGAGTTTAGGTTAAAACAATAAACTCCGAGTCAGTCATGGGACTGGTGTGAGAACTAAAAAAGTTATTTATTATAATATAAAAGTTGGATAAATCAAGGGACCACGCCGCTAATGCGGAACGGATTTCCTCCTAAGAATGCATGTGCATGAAACAAAACAGCGCAATGCTTTTAGAAAAATGAAATCATTATAAGACTCAAGTCCCATCACACAATGCAACGTAAACCGGAGGATAGAGTTTTACCTTATAATGATCAAACATGCTTGGTATGCGAAGTTCATCTTTTATTTGATATTATTACTATAAGTGAGGATATCAATTTCAAATATAAATGTATCAGTCATGGACGACAGAGTACCCCATCCTACTATGTCGCCATACTAGGCTATACAACTAAAACCGTACAAGTGTCATATTGGAAATTGGGTTTCCATCATGAGTCGAGGCTAGGGACGGTCTCCTCACCGATTTGGGTCACCTCTAGCTAGATGCCCAGGATTCCCCGCAGTGAACCCATGGATCCTCCAAGGCCGGTCCTCAAATACGTTAGAGGATTGGTTATGCCTGAACACATGTTTCCCGGTCCTATAGGATCTATAAAATAGCCACTAGGGACCATATCCGAGGCGCCTCAAAATCCATCATCCACATAAGTAAAAATGTCTGGGCTTTCATACCATGACACCACTTCTAGCTAGAAAGAAACGCATGCACTCCTTGGGTCCCTTGTCTCGTTTTTGACTCATATCGGGTGTGAGGCTCGCGAAGTAACGCTATACACAAAGAAATTCTAATTAAATCTTATGATTTGGTCTTCATCCACAAGGCTATGCTTTTCAGCAAAAGCCTTGATCATATGCATCTTAGCATGCCACATTGTCAATCCATAACATATCAATGATCACCTACCAACATATTAAAGGGTGTTAAGCAAGAGAATAAATTCTCTGTCACCATCAGATATACATTTAGCAGAGTTCAACAAACACACTATAACGGAATACAATGTCAGACACACAATCCATTTACAAGTCCGTTCTAAGTCTGAACGAAACCGGAAGCACCTTATTCCTCGTCCCATATGTCCAATACAGAAGAGAGGCCTACGCATATCCGTCGATCTCCAAGTACGTCTAGATGTTCACCAATTATTCCCTCATCTTGGGTGTACGGCCCAATCAAGACATCAATAATCATCCATTCGATGTAAAAATCTCCGGTCTTCTACCACCGTCTTCATCGCTGATCTTTAATCGTCGTATGGATTATTCAGAATGGGTTAAACCCGGTCTTTCCGAATAACTCGCGTATCTTATAATCAGGTGCTATAAAAACACAACCTACGCCTCATTCCAATCAAGAATATTCTTTCATTTAATTTTCACATCTTAGGAAACCAATTGATATTAAAACTTTATTCAGTCTTAATCTTCTAAAATCATTATTTAATGATTATTCAACTTTAAGAAATTAATCTTGTCTTTAAATGGGTTAAAGAATAAATGTCACTTAAAAACATAATTCACAATAAACCCAAAATCATATTCCATTTAGTTCCAATTTAATATATTAAATTGGAAAATTCTCTTTAGAAAATTCCATTAAATCTTAGTTAAAAGATTAATAATTATAATTTCACTGTTAATCGGGTTTTAAGAACTAATGTCATTTAAAACATTGTTCGCAATCAACCCAAAATCAAATTCCACTCAATTTCAATTATATTTATTAATTGTAAAATCTCATTCAAATCTTAATTAAAAGATTAATTCTTTTCTCAAATAGGTTCAAGAACAGTGTTATTTAGGACACCATTTGCGACAAATCCAGAATCTAATTTGATATTAAATATAAGGCTTTGAATAGAATTCATGTCGAAACATATTCAATATCAAATTCTGAAACCAACAGATATCATATCAGGAATAACGATATTAATATCTTCCAAATTCCCATAACGATACCCATATAATCATGAAATCCAATATTGAAATGTTCGAAGACAATTTCCTTTCAAATCCAATTTATATATTGGAAAACTCTGGTTATATTAAAACCATTTCAATTTCTTTTATTTATTTATTTAAAAATAAATAAATCATTTATTCTAATAAAAATGTCTTCTAACTTTATAAACTTGAAATTTTTCATCGAAAATCCTTTTAAATCATTTATTATAATTTTACATAATTTTTCCCTATTTTTAGTTATTTAAAAATAGGCCTATTCAATTAAATGACGTTTCAGGTCATTTAACTGCACTAGCGCTGTTTTTATTCAAATTTGAATTTAACATTTTTCAAAATCTAACCGTTGGACTTTAAAACTCATATACTCATTGGAAAGCTCTTTTCGATACGAACCCATAGGTTCTGGTTTCAGAAGAATCCGATAGTCGGATCTTCCGTTACGTCGAATCGAAGTTAATGGTCGAAATTCGCGAACGGTGGCTGCGCGACACGTCGTATTCAAACCATTATAATAAATAATATATAAATCGTCAATTTCCTTTTAAAAACATATTTTATAAAACATTTATAAACTTTGTTTAAAATAAATCCAACTTGCATTTTGATTTTTAATAAGATCTGAACTTTAATTTATAATAATATAATAATAATCTTTTCAAATATCCAATTTTGAAATCTAATAAAATCGATTGAAAAACATTCGTTCAAGTAAAAATGGCACAAATCTACTTAGCTCGGCTTCATTCAATTTAAATATTATTTTAAAACATCAAAACCATATTTTGATTCTTTAACTGAAAATAATTTTTAAAACATTCATTTGTTTCTAAATTGGAATGACACTACTAGAAAACATTCTAATTTCCTACGCAAAATTTCCTACGCCTTTCCTGCACCATAAGGCGGGACGTAAGAATGGCGTAGGAAATTAGTAGGCAGATTTCACGGCATAGTAAAGACGTCAACAATTTCTTATGTCATATCTACGCCTATAGAAATCGTGGAAATCTTATAATTTCCTATGCGAAATTTCCTACGCCATAAGACGGAGCGTAGGAATGGCGTAGGAGATTAATAGGAAATTTCCTACGCCTTTCCTACGCTATAAGGCGAGGCGTAGGAAATTGATAGACATAATTCGCGGCGTAGAAAAGACGTCAACCATATTTTTATTTGTCTTAGCTACGCCTACAGTAGGCGTTTAAATCTTCTAATTTCATACGCGAAACTTCCTACGTCTTTCCTACGCCATAAGGCGAGGCATAGGAAATTGATAAGCATAATTCGCGGCGTAGAAAATGCGTCAACCATCTTTTATGTCTTACATACGCCTATAGAAGGCGTAGAAATCTTCTAATTTCATTGCAAAATTTCCTACGTCTTTCCTACGCCATAAGGCAGGGCGTAGAAATGGCATTGGAAATTAATATGCAGAGTTTACGGTGTCGAACAGGCTTCAACCACCTATTATGTCTTACCTACGCTTGTAAAGGCGTAGAAATCACTTACGTCATTTTCTCATTGTAGAAAACATTCTAATTTCATTCGCGAAATTTCCTACGCCTTTCCTACGCCATAAGTCGTGGCGTAGGAATGATGTAGGAAATTGATAGGCAGAATTCGCAGCATAGAAAAGACGTCAACCAACTTTTATGTCTTACCTATGCCTATAGAAGGCGTAGAAATCTTCTGTGCCATTTACACGTCATTGTAGGAGACATTCTAATTTCATATGTGAAATTTTCTATGCATTTCCTACGCTATAAGTCGATGCGTAGGAATGACGTAGGAAATTATAGGTAGAGTTTATGGTGTCGAAAAGGCGTCAACCACCTCTTATATATCACCTACGCTTGTAAAGGCGTAGAAATCACTTACACCATTTCCATGTCATTGTAGAAAACATTCTAATTTCATTTATGAATTTTCCTACGTCTTTCCTATGCCATACGGCGTGGCGTAGGAATTGCGTAGCAAATTGATAGGCAGAATTCGCGACAAGGAATAGGCGTCAACCATCTCTTATGTTTTACCTATGCCTATAAAAAGCGTAAAAATCTTCTGCGTCATTTCCGCGCCATTGTAGAAAATATTTTAATTTCATATGCAAAATTTTCTACGCCTTTCCTACGCCATAAGGCGAGGCGTAGGAATGGAGTAGGAAATTGATAGGTAGTTAACGGTGTCGAAAAGGCGTCAACCACCTCTTATATCTTACCTACACTTGTAAAGACGTAGAAATCTCTTACGCTATTTCCATGTCATTGTAGAAAACATTCTAATTTCATTCGCGAAATTTCAACACCTTTCCTACGCCATAAGGCATGGTATAAGAATGGCATAGGAAATTGATAGGCAGAATTCGCGGCGTAGAAAAGGCGTCAACCATCTCTTATGTCTTACCTATGCCTATAGAAGGCATAGAAATCATCTGCGCTATTCTCACGCCATTGTAGAAAATATTCTATATTTATATGCAAAGTTTTCTACGCCTTTCCTATGCCATAAGACGGGGCGTTGGACTGGCGTAGGAAATTGATAGGCAGGGTTTACGGTGTCGAAAAGGCGTCAACCAACTCTTATGTCTTACCAACGCTAGTAAAGGCGTAGAAATCTCTTACACCATTTTCATGTCATTGTAGAAGACATTCTAATTTCATTCGCCAAATTTACTACGCCTTTTCTATGCCATAAGGCGTGATGTAGGAATGGCGTAGGAAATTGATAGGCAGAATTCGTGGCGTAGAAAAGACGGCAACCATCTTTTATGTCTTACCTACGCCTATAAAAGGCGTAGAAATCTTCTGCGCCATTTCCATGCCATTGTAGAAAACATTTTAATTTCATATGCGAAATTTCCTACTCCTTTCCTACGCCATAAGGTAGGGCATAGGAATGGCGTAGGACGAAATTTCCTAGGTCTTTCCTACAGCATAATAGAAAATCTCTTACGCAATTATAGAGAACATTCTAATTTCGTTCGCAAAATTTGCTACGCCTTTCCTACGCCATAAGGCATGATGTAGGAATGGCGTAGGAAATTGTTAGGCAGAGTTCATGTAATGACCCGGATTTTTGGTTAGTTTATTTTAAATATTTAATATTGTTTTAAATATTGAGTTGATAATATAAATGGATTTTTATCAATTTAATAACCGAAATATGATTTATTTCGAATATATATAATTATCGTAATACGAGAATCTGAAATAATTCAATTCGAAATTAAAACTGAGTCAAAACAATTCTGATAATTAATCCAAATTCTATTTGAATAGAAACGACGATAATAAGAATTCATTATCAATTAATTGTTTTGAATTATATTTATAGCGATTTAAATTTATATCTTCTCCATATGATCGAATTGGGCTTCGAAACATGTCCCAATGTGTTCAGAATAGTGGTATAGCCTAGAAACTTTGGTTGTTAATTTTAAATAGGGTTCGGGTTCGCGATTTCAAGTTATTAATCCCAAAATATTTTTAATGGATATGTTCAATTTCAAATCAAATTAAATCAAATCATATTAAATTTAATCTCAAATCAACATCCTTCCTTCTTAAGAAAACTAACAAGTACTTACGAAGTCACCCTACTTTGAAATTTTTATCACCCTACTCGTACCTACGCACAGCAGAATTCCTTCAAGCCCAAACTTCTTCCCACAATTATAAAAGGCAGTATATGCCTTTGGTTTTTCATCAAATTCTCATAACTAAAAATCGAAATCAAATAAAAAAGAATAATATTTCCCTCTTCAATCGATAATCAAATCCAACAAAATCGATATTTAATCGAACTCGACTCTGCAACAAAAATCGAATACAGCACAAGAATCATCTGTCCGTTCCCTATGAAATCCTTGAATAAGTAATCGAGGCGAATTTGGGGATGACATCGATTAAGGTTTTGCAGATGTTGTGATGAGAAGGAGATGGGCAACGCGATTTTGGGGAGGCGGTGACTGGTACTCCAATTTGGTGAACGATGACTGTTTGGGTGGTAGCGATTTTGGTCAACGCGATTTTGGGGTTGTCATGACGGGCTTGGGTGGTCGCGATATTGATGGAGAGTGGCGGCAAACGCGATGACGGTAGGAGCTCGAGTGTGGGTGGCTAAAATCAAAATCCGTCAGTTGATGGAGAAAAGGAGGAATAACATGGTATTTTTGGAGATGGTGGAAACACGTGATGCTATCAACGGAGGAAGGGCTGAACTGTAAGGAGGTTGAGAGTGTTCAGCAGTGACATACGCCTATAGAAGGCGTAGAAATCTCCTACGCCATTGTTGGTTTTCTGCGAATTTAGATAAATATAAGAATGACTTACTTTATAGAAAATTAATGTTGATGTCGTAAATTCATAAAATTTCTTCAATTTAATTTTACGTCAACATTGGTTTTCTACAAGAGAAGTGAAGTCTTTGCACAGCTTTGCGAAATCCACAGCCCTTGGAACTTGCACTTGGACTCCTACATATACCGCGGCTGCTTCTGGAGCGGGTACCCTTCTCATGAATGCTTCCATCATGGCTTCAAACATGGCGGGGTAATCTGGTATACCGCCATTGCCCCTCCAAAACCAGTCTCATTACTAGCAGTTTACCTTGATGTCCTGCGACTCGTCCTAAATCTATAATATAGAATGATTAGCCCACATCCAAGATATACTGCTAAGGAACCAAACGATATTATACTATATACTACTATACAGTATTCATCCATAAAAATCTACAAATACATCTCTCATACGTTATTACGTCCTTGAACTTTGGTTAAAATCGATGATCAAAGCTCTGATACCAAATGTGACGACCGCCCATAACCCCTGCACTTTACAAGGGAAGTATTACACAAAAAGGTGTGCTAGGCGGCTATGGACGATCATCTAAGAAGGTAAACACATACGCAAAACCTATCGTATAACTCACAGCACAAGGATAAAATATAATAGAACATATACAACAGGTATGGCCAATAAAGCATCATATAACAAAAATCAACAACTTTCATAACATCCTGAAAGTAATCCATGCAACTTTGGAACAATTGAAGAATTTTGTACATGATAGCCTCACTACATAGCAATCAGAGTACAAACACATAACAGCGGAACATCCATATAGGTACAATATGCAAAATAATACGTCAGCCTCCTACTCGTCTTTGGTAATCATCATCGTCTACTAAGATCTACCATCTACAACCTGTAACTCAGTCTGCCCATCCACAATACCGTAGATGAACAGCCCAATGTAATAAGAGGAAACATAAAACCTTGAGTCAGACAACAGTCTTAGTGAGCGATAAAACAGACCAACAATAGAGTATATGAAAGTAGGTAGAAAGAAACACCCAATCTACTAATCATCAACTGAGAAGAACTCCAAACCTGTCTTCCCTACACCTGACAATGATAGCCTTTACAACAAATAGAAGAAACCACATCCATCAGTTTAAGTCCTATGTAAATAGCCCTAGTCGAGACGAACATTTCTTAAGCACAAGCCCCGAAGGCCGAAACCAACATCAGACAAGTACTCAAGAAATATCTACTTCGATATCGAATAATCTACGTAGGAAAGTACAAACAAAACAACCAATCAACCATGACTCTGGCTATCACCGCCTAATCCTACTTCGAAGCCATCGTAATCGTATGACGGCCTCAAGGGCTATTAACCCCGGTTCTAGTAGAAACCCAACCGGCAACCTTCTGGTTTCTAGTCCTTGCAACGATACCCAGGGTACTCGACCAATAACCTTCTGGTCTTTTAGACGTCTCTATTATACCCATTCTTTTGGCCCACTAGAACCTACGACACGATAGTCTCTTGGCCTTCTAGTCGTCCACCCTAACTACTGTTCATAGCTCAAGCAACCCTCTCGAGCAACCATTATCCACCAACTCACAATCTTCAGTTGAATCCACATTCGTTGCATCTTCCCGATCAACGAACACTTCACAGTGCTTCGTACAATTCCTACTTGAATTCGCGTCGAAGCTACATCGATCATCGACTCAAAACAGGCTCTGTTTGGTCAAAGCTGCATTTTATAGCATTTCCTGCTTCGTTGCTGAGAAAAACTGGATTTTACTTCAAAACAGCCTTTTACAGCGCTTCTGGAATGTTATCATATCATCTGGTTCGATCCTGGATCGATTCAGATCAATCTGTGAAAATCTGAAAATTTCTTGTGCGGATCACTCATTTCTGGCTGCGCACGCCATGTCGATCACCATTTTTTCCTTGCGCGTGCATCTGAAAATTTGGTAGGGCAAATCTGGAATCAACAGCATTTAATAAGCGCTGTCGTATTTGGCACGATCTGACCATGTGCCAAGCCCCCTAGATGTCGTACGGATCACTAAAAGTCCGCTTCAGAACTCGACCCGACCACACTGAAATTATACGATCCGATCATGGTTTTTCATAGCGTTTTAAAAAAGCTATCTTTTCCGCCTTTGGTCAAAAGTCCTCGATCCGAGCCAATTTTCCCCGATCCGATGATCTGCACGAGCGGATCACCCTTTTTCCGCCCTAAAACAAGCGATCCGTCCCAGTTTCAACCGATCCGATCACTTGCACTCTGCCACTTTGCCAGATCATGGATCCGCTGCCAGATACCATGCAGATCACTCAAAAACAGGTGATCCACACGTGTTTTCACTCAGAATTTAAACAAATGATCCGATCTTCACCAAAACCCTATTATCCGACTTCCAACATGCCGAACTCGATGATCCGCTTTTTTACACGATCCAAGCCCTTTCAAATCCATACGATCTGAAGTGCCCATGCCCAAAACATACGATCCGACACTTTAACTTGTCAAAACCAATTATATACGATCCAAGGCCTTGCCAAAACATACGATCCGACTTCAAACGATCCGATTTCACACGATCCGAGCAAAACCAACAATCCGAGAGCAAAATCAATGATCCGAACGCCGAAAAACCGCCAAATCTTCAACAAATCTTCGCGATTAACTAGATACTTGAAACGGATCAAACATTCAATTTTTCAACGATCATAAATCAACTAAAACAACAATCCATCATCATTTCAACCGTTAATTCAAACAAAAATGAACAAATGTCAAAACAAACATGAACAAACACTTGAATGGATCTAAACATAGAACAAACACATGAAACTACCTTCCAAAAGCACTAGATTTAGATCCTATGATGATCAAACATCGAAATCACACTTACATCGATTAGATCTATTAGAAAATGACTCGAAATGATGAACAAAATGATCAAACCATCCATATACTCGATTGAAACTTCGTGAAAGATGCTTATCACTCACCACTTCTTCGATTTAGCTCTAAAACATTGTAGAATGATTCCGGACAGCGAAGATCCTTCTCTAAAACTCTCGATTTTATGAAATCTCTCTTCTCTTGATGTAGATCTCGCTTGATTTGGTGTAGACCTTCAATCCCTCTTTGTAGATCTCGATTTCAATGGTGGAATGATGGAGGAGATGAAGAAATGAATCACCCAAATGAGGTAATGGAGAAAGTAAACAATTCTCTATGGCTCCCTCCTCCTATTTATAGTCAACAACCCAACCCCTAGTGGGCCCCACAAATCAGCCCACAGTTTAATAATAAAACCTGAACCGGAATTGTGAAACCTTAAAACAGCGATTTCTCCCAAACTGCTGGGCCAAATCTTTAATGTGACCACTCTACGGAATGGGAAACATCATTTCCTTTCCAATGAGACCAAATTCAACACTTGATTCGATCCGAGTCAAAAGTTATGCCATGTACAAAGCTGACAGGTCCAAAACGGTCACAAACAAAATTGGCAAAAATCATGGACATGTCTCACTTCCCCATGAACAACATATCAAAAGATGAGAATGATCCAACCTTCAGGGAACAAAATAAAAACATTTTACGATCCTCCGATACGTAAAATACAGGTCGTTACAGTGATCAAATAATAACTGATTTACTAAGTTTTTAAAATGAATTTTTTATGTGTTGTGAATATTTGTGTTAAGCAACAATTTTCTATGCTAAAAAAGCATCATACATTAGAGGTAGATAATACCAAATCGATTATGAATTTTCCCATCAGAAAATCTATGGTGTTTCTTGTTTAGTTTTTTCTTACACCATTGGAATATTAAAATATAGGGTAAAAATACATTTGTATAAGTGGATATATCCCAAATATTTTCTTAAATCATATGAAAATCAAAATAAAGTTGGTAAACCTTCTATTGAAGAGGTTCTTGTCAAATAGTTATGGTTTTCCTATACTTATGAATCAAAACTAAACATGAGTATTTTCGACATATGTTCCTTCAAAATTAAACAACATAAAACCTAATACCATGGTAATCATAAAAAAATAACTGATCTCCAGCCTTACAAGCTTGTAGATAAAAAAACAACAAAAAATAAACATTTTAGGTCATGCCGAATACTCAATCATATAACTAAATGAATTCATATAAACATTTAGAAGAAGTCTGTAACTTATATATTTTGAAATCTATGACGTTTTCATTATATTTTCAATATCTCTCGAATTCTTTAATCAGTGAATGCTAACTACAATTTAGTAGAAACTTCGTTACTCGTGTAGTATCACAGAACAACTTTTTTACAAATTAAAACAATGAATTCCTAAGTTTGAAAATTTCCAAACACAAATATTTAAGTTTGTAATTTTTGTGATGACACTCATACACTCCGGCACCCAAATAGTGCACCGTGGTAGTCCTCGGCCGATGCAATGCGATCATCATGGTTTGAATAAAAGGAAAACCAACTAAAAACCAATCGTATATCTCAAAGCGCATCGATTAAAATATTATAATAACACATACTGATATAAAATACGCGAGACAGTAAATACATGATAATGGATTATAAGCATCAAAGTCACATATTAGTAACATATACAAAAACAGAGTTGTACTAGCGATAATAACTCAAACAAAATGTATCCAAAATAGAAAAAACCTCTAAGTCACATAGTAGAATATAGACTGCTGCAATTTTGAACATTTAAAATTTGAAAAGCAAATTTTTCTTTTTTGAATGTTCGTTTTGAAAATGTAAAATTTCAACTGTTGATTTTACAATCTTGGATTTTAAAAATTGAAAAACATATATTCTAAAAATCTGAAATTTTAAATTTGTAATTTGGAATGAAAAATATAAAAAATTAAAAATTAAAACTTTAATTTTAACGTAAAGAGTTTAGATTTGTAATTTGAAAGTATAAAAACGAAAATTTAAAATCTTGAAGTCTTCTAATAAAAAATAAAAAATTTGGTTAATAACATTTTTTTTTATTTTAAGTATGAATTTTTAGTCGACGAACTTAAAGAAATGTAACATGAAAATCTCGATTAAGAATTCAGTTAAACGAAATTGGCAATTACAAAAACTCAAATTTTAAAATTAGAAAAAATTATAAGTATCATTTAAGATTGAGTTTAATTACCCAATTAAAGCTGGATGGCAGGACATTAATATAAAGATGTTCGTATTGATCATGTGTCCAGCTCGTTCTTTTCAACAGTTTCTTGCATTTCGCAGAAATTATTTCAGCCGAATTAATGTTTGCGGAAAACATCTTCATTACTATCATGGCGGCAGATTTTGGCGCGTTGTGCATCCATAATCGACCCTTAATCCGGCCACTTAATCCTGCATGCTTCTCAATTCCTATTTTAAAGTTTGATTGTCCCAAAGTAAACCTGCAACCGTTCTGAAGAGCTGCTCGATCTCTTAATGGCCTCTGCTCGCAAAATTGGTAAATTCGAGACTTCTTTGATTTTATTGGTTACTCTGATGTTAGTTTACGGCCGTATTTTTTTTGTTTACCTTGTTTCGGGTTCCTAATTGATTTTTAATCCTTGTTAAAAGATTGAGCTTTAAATCTCTAAACTGTTCCGTTCATTTATATGCTCTCACGGCCAACTTCCTCCTCCCGATGCCGAAAGTAAGAAGATTCGAACAAGCTATAAGCTCAATTCATGATATGGTTTGGTGAAAAATATGTCCAGTGCTCAGGAAATTGGCAAAGTTCCGACACATGGTCAACAAGACCAAGTTTCTTCTGATTTGGTTCTTATAGGTATGCTGTTGTTACTGCCTCACAAAAACCATGGTGCCAAACATGATCTTTATTCCTTTTAATATGTGTAAAGCTTTCTGCTTTGCAATTGAAGCATTGTATTTCTCTTTGTTTGCAGTCATGAATCCAAAGATTCTCCGAAAGAGGGAGATCAAAGTTCTCTTGCATGTGCACCTACCACACTAACTATAGGACCGTATGTACACTTAGATCTTTCTTGAATCACTTAACTTGTTAGGATTAAAACGTATTTTTAGAATTTACCCAATAATGCAGTCTTTTCGTTTTTAATATCAAACAGGGATACAAACAATTTTAGTAGGAATGATGCAGGAGCTGTAGTTGCTATTTATAAAGCATCTGAAAGGTACTATTTCTTTTCTGGGAAAGTGATGGCTTAATATGAGTCAGTTACTTCTAAAAAAATAAGCCATGTACAAATAAATTTGTCTGTGTACGGACCTAGAGGTAATAACTATGGCATTATCATAAATTGTGTTATTAGGAATCGTTCAGCATCGGCAAAAATGGGAAGTATTCTAAGCAGTTGGCGCCGTCATAATTGTCATGCACCATGGAAGAACTATCGGGTATACTTCCTAAAGCAGTCGCTTTTTCCCCTCCTTTTTTTTTTTTGATTGTGTGCTGCAAACATATGTGGGCACACACCGAATATTCAAATTATCTGGATTAAATAAGCACGTCTCATGGAGTATGAAATGAAGCTAAACTTAACTATAAGCGATTGTTGATTACCAATGAAGTAATGAAAAGTATTTTTCAGCAACCATTTACTTATTACGAGTCATGACCTCTTCTCAGACTAGGGCAAGCATAGTTCCAATTTGTTGCATAGGTAGCTTAGGCTCCCTTTTTCATCAAATATAAAGTATAGAAATTGAAGATTATAACATCTAGATGCTTAATCTTATCATCGAAAGCCTTATGAAGATCATATGTTTTTGTATTGAGAGTTTATTATTTTTTGTCTTCATGTGAAAATTCCTTATGAATAGAAGATGTCCACTGGAGCTACCGAGTGACGGTCAGATCCTACTCAAAATTGGTCTAGTATTGCTCCTTTACAGACTTAGACAACTTTGTAATGATCCTCGCTTATGATTATGTTAGCTTCTTCTCGGTTTTTTTTTTTAAAAAAAAAAATCTTTGGCCTTCTCCTCATATAAATAAGCCTTCTTGAGCTCAGTGCCATATACTAGCTCGTTTTTCTTGTTGACATCCACCGCCACCTTAAGTAAATTAGCACTCTTTTTTTCTCCTCAATGGCAACATCCATATCCTTCTTCAATTGGTCAATTACTTAATTGCGCTCCTTAAGCATCATGTCCTACTCTTCCCACTTAGAGTAATGTGTCAAAATTTTGGTGTAGTTGGCCTTATTAGTATCAGCTGATTCCTTCACATCTTTAGCCACCTACAAAGTAACAGCTGATTCCTTCACATCTTATTAGCATCAGCTGAGTTTCTTTTATATTCCTTCACATCTTTTGCCAGCCTTATCAGTAAAGGATGGATGTTCCGCTTAATAAAAAATTATCGTTCACAAAGTAGTGCACACGCTAATTTTAGTGGCCACACTCTAATTGACCATGGCCTCAAATTTCCACGTTGTCCTGATTTCTCCTCGTTGACGGGCCAAGAAATATTATTTTATTAACTCTTTACACTTCATTGCCCTGGACAACTATTTTGAGTGATGATATATCGAGTAACATTCTACACCCTAATTTTTCTATATATGGTTATGTTATTCTTCTGTTTTGCATCTTGTTTTTGGACAACCACAGTTGCATTCACTCTTCGTTGAACTGTCGTTAAACACAAATTAGACGTAGAAGAATATGGGTCTGTTTTTCACTTGTATGTCAGGGAACCTCTCTTGCCATAACTGTGAACATTTCAATCACCAAAGAAAATAAAGGATACTTGGAAACTAAGATGAAAAAGATGGTTCATATTTATGGTTCCTAATTTAATGAATCAGTGCAGACTGTCAGCAGCACTAATGCCCCCACATTGATCTTCCTGCTCTGAAAATACAAAGAGAACATCGAGCATGATCCTTATAGTTTACTGTATCTATAATTGGTCGATTGCTAATCCTTATTCAATCCTGTCTCATAAGCAGAGCCGGCCCTGGCCCAGTGCTAACTGGGCCATTGCACAAGGCATTAAAATGGCGGGGGTATCAAAAAACAAGGCTGCTGGCAGAAAATAATTGTGTAACTAAAAAACAGTTAAAGCTAGAAAAAAAGAGGCACAACGAAGAAGAAGGCGGAGCGGAAAGTGTGAATTGTTTGAGGAGAGCTGGGGAAGAAAAGATTTGTCTGTCACAACAAAGAAGAAGAATTTGTGGGTTTTAAACTCTTAAGTGAGTAACACTAATTTCTAAATTATTCTATTGGTGGATTTAGTCGATTTATTTGGTTCTAATTTTGGTGATCCTGACATCGTGTGCCGTGAAATAGTTATAGTAATAATAATAATGATCAAATTATCATCATTTTCTTTTGACCGAATTGCCAAAATTGAAGAATCTCAGCTGTGTTGCAAATGCAGTATGCATTTTACTTTTTAGTTGTTGGAGAAGCAGTCTGGGCTTTTTCATAGGTGGGTATGTTCTGTTTATTTTTTTGGGGTTTCGTATAAAATAGTTGTACTTTTCTAATTTTTACAACATTGGTTGACCAGAGATTCCTTGTTGGATGTGGACTGCAGAAAGACAAACTACAAAAATGAGAATAAATTATCTTGGATCTGCGTTGAGTCAAAATATTTGTTGCTACTTTGATACCGAAGTTGGGATTTCTGACAATACATTAGTTGTAGCTGCTCAGGATGCAATCAGTGAGAAGGTAGATGTACTACATATACACACATGTATATGCAGCCTTGATTATATTACATGTTTATATATGGAGACACACTGAATTTCAATTGCTTGCAGCTGGGAAATTCCATACACTATATGGAAACATTTGATTCTGGATTAATAATTGATCTGCTGCTGCTTGGCAACTTACATTAGTAATACTTACTGTAGTTCCAGCAATTGTTGGGGCCATTCATCAAATTTTTAATCAAAACTCACAAAAATAAAAGTCAAGATACTTTTTCTCAAGCTGACAATGAGGAAGTTAGTGAAGTTTAGAAATATCTCATTACTTTTGTTAGCATTAGGTTAATGAACATGCTTAAAATTTTCACCTTTCCTGTAGGTACTAGCTGAAATAAGGACAGTTCAGTCTTATGTGGGTGAATGTGGAGTCTCGGAGGTAAAACGTCTTCGTATTTGAGCTTGTTATTTATAATTTTTGCATTATAACCGTGTCATTTTTAAGTGTCTTGTTTGCGCTATTGGTTTGAGTTTTCAAAATTAACTATGTCTTAGAAATAAAAATAACATTTCACTATCACTGCACAAACTTTTACAATGGGGGCATCATTGAATAAATTGCACTGGACATCTTAAGTCTTAAGACCAGCTCTGCTCATAAGATAAATCATTATAGCATACATACTTACAATTTCAGTTGTCTCCCTGTATGTAATGGGCATAACATTAATTACTTGAGTTACCTAATTCTTTTGAGTGAAACTAGATGTACTTTTGTTATAAAGATAGAGAATCAGATTTTTTTTTGAAAATAATGTAATTTTGAGCTTGTATAAATACTTGGTTCTCTTTCTATGATATCTTTTTGAAGGAAGTGAATTTGTTTTCTTGCGTAATTATTGAGTATAATTATTTATGTTTGCTGGAATGGAATATCAAATGCCGACTTCAGTTTGACGTGCAGGTGAAGCATATTGTCAAAGCAGGTTTTGCTATGTTCGGAGTATACTAGACACTTAACTCCATTGCTTGCGGTCTCAAATCATAAGTTCGCAATGCGATTGCTGAGAGGTTTTACAAGCATGCACCAAAGGCATTGAAAAGATTAGTTCCAGTAAAGCAAGAAGAAAGCGAGCCTGCATCACTATTCGTTAAAGGCCAATAATGATTGTCAATGAAGATCTATCTTGCTAACACTTCAAAAGGCCCAAGTGGTGAAACTCCATTTTATTTTACAAGGCTACTTTACGTTGTAGTAAGCGCTTTTAATCAATTTTATCCCCACCAATTCAACGTGCTGATAATACCAATATGGATTTTTCTTTTATTTTCTGACCTGCCTAAAGTATTTCTGATGTGAAAACTTTGGTACTCAGGTGGGTTGTGGAAAGATACCAATACATGTTAGAGACACAGGCATCAGTCACAATTATTCATTGAAATTAGTAGCAGCGTTGTGTGGTAGTGGACTGTGGAGGGATCACCAAAAGATAGAAGGTGCTGCAAATTCTAATTTTTAAATTTTGGTTTAAGATGATTCCTAATTGTTTGTTAATTTGGAATAATTGTTATTTCCGAGTGATTGTAAAATAAGCATTGATTTCAGATAATGTTTCGATTTACATAGTAGTCAATAGTTTTAAAATTTTTTTAATGGTTACTTCGTATAAAAAATGTTGACGAGTTTGTAAATTTTACCCTTTTTAGTCAAACTGAATAGTTAAAGGGAATTTGTATTGTAAGTTACTTTTTGCAAACGGTTTTGGTAAAATATAACTCATAGATAATATAATCTATAATAGTAATCGGGAGCAAGAGCCACGGCAGCCGCAGTACTATTTTAACTTCCCTGTGCCAGACAGCACGGTGTATCCGTCCATGGATCCCTGGAGGATGGGGGCTTTGGTGCCTAGTGCACCGGACGGTGGTCAGGCTCAGGTGTACGTGCAGAGTCAGTATCCGCCTTACTATCAACCACAGTCGTCATCGTCGGACTTTCCGGCTTATTATCAGCAGCAGTATCATACTCCGGCTTATCAGCAGATGCCACCACCACTACCGGCTGAGCTGGTGCCGCAGCAGAGTTAGGGTGAAGGTACATCCGGTACGTCTTAGAAGCTGAAAATTGTTTTTATCGTTATATATATATATATATATATATATATATATATATATATATATATATATATATATATATATATATATATATATAGGAGCGTTCGGCCACACCTCTTATATTACACGTGAACCCTCCTCCTGATTCTCTCTCTTAGTGGAAAGAGAGAGAATGAGTGGAGGGAATGAATGACTGAGGTTCAGGGGGAGGGTTCACGTGCAATATAAGAGGTGTAGGCGAACGCTGCCCGTATATATATATATATATATATATATATATATATATATATATATATATATATATATTTGTCATTATATCAAATGTAGGAAGGATTTTGTACTATTTTAAGTTGATTGCAGTGTTGGAGCACCTTTTGTCTTGTTTAAGTCGATGAAAATTATTACATCTCATTTAGCACCATCTACTGCGAACAGAGAATGTAGTTCATTATGTATGTTGCTAATTTCGGTTGTATATCTCAAACGTACAAATTAATTCCGAGTTTTTGGTTTAAGGTCCATAAAAATAAAATAATCTGTTGTATTTTCTTTTCAAATATCAGCATCAATTTATAAACGGTTTGATAAATTCATTTTTTTTTATGTAAACATTTTATTTTGTAATTCATTTTGTATCATTATTAGAAATATATATTGTCTAATGAAAAAGAGATTGACCTATTATAGTACTTACTAAAATATAACATTCTTTTTTGTTTTATAACATTTAGAAATGCAAAAACAAGAATCAGGACATGCACACAGGGTTAGAAAAAAATGGCTATATGCATCCATTAATTTATAGAAAGACTTTCTAAATAAATTTTCATAAAACATAGTCAGATATGTAAAATGTTCATAAGTAATTAATAGCGATTTTTGTTGTATAGCTTAAATTATTGTTACTAATAGAGTTATTTATTTTTGTCCCTCTCCGCATTATTGAAAACAGCATGAATTATTTTGATTATCTAATTAATGACAATAGCATTAGTGTTTGTACAAGGGCACTGGATTTGTGATTGGATTTAGGTACCAGAACTCTAGGGACCAGCCCTGATTACTTATTAGAGTTTAATTTTTTATTTTGTCTGGGGGTATTACCACACTAGTTAACACAATTATTGGTCTACTAGTTGTCCATGATTTCATAATAAGGATACCAGGTTCATGATTTATATCATTTTCTTCAACATAGGGTTGTATATAAGGATTTCAGTGGATTGTTTTTATTACCAACCAGTATGGTAAGTAATCTAATAACGTTAGCATTACCTAATTTTGTTCGCTGAAGTGCTTATTGGGAAATGTATAAGTGAGTTAGAAAGCCCTTATTTTAATTAAACCATTATTAAATTGTATGAAATTAGGGGTGGCCCTTATTTTTAGTTGCAAATGATATGAGATATAGTTTCTTCTGGAGAGTGGAGGAAACCTGAACAAAGGGGAATTTAGATTTAAATTAGCTGATGGTACGCACCAAGCAAACTGCTCATAAGTCAACTGGCGGGAAGGCTCCCAAGAAGCAGCTCGCCACAAAGGCTGCTAGCAAGTCAGCACCAACTACTGGTGAAGTGAAGAAGCCTCATAGTTACAGGCCTGGAACTGTTGCTCTTCGTGAAATTCGCAAGTATCAGAAGAGTATTGAGCTCCTGACCGGGAAACTGCCGTTCCAAAGGCTTGTTAGGGAAATTGCACAGGACTTCAAGACTGATCAGCGTTTACAGTGCCATGCTGTTCTGACTCTCCAGGAAGCCGCTGAGGCCAAGACATTTCGAGGACACTAACATCTGTGCTATCCATGCCAAACGGGTCACTGTAATGCCCAACGATATTCAGCTTGCAAGTAGGATTAGGGGCGAAAGGGCTTAATCTGCTTTGCTTTCTTTCCTTTATGTTAAAAGACCGATCAAATCGTATGAGTTTAGATTGGTATGCTGCAGTTATTAAGGATTGTTTTCAGTTTTTATTTTTATGCTTCTGTGGATTTTATTATATGAAAAAAAATGATAAGAGATATGTGAAGTAAATGGTAATTATGTTAGGTATTATTACATTGATTTTTTTTTTATTTGTATTTTGTTGGGATTTTAAGTTCAGGTTTGAAAAGTAAGAGTTATTGACTATTCTGTCCAGTGTCGACCATGGCATGTGCCAAAACTTAAAACTTAATATACTTTAAGGAAAGTTTGTATAGGTAGGCATGTATCATTTTTCATAATCAATAACTTTACAACTTCTTCTTTGGGCAAATGATATTTGTATTAAGAAAGTATGTTGACAAATAGCTGCTTTGGGGAAAAAGTTATTAACTTGTAATATTTGTTAAAGATAAGTTTTTATTTTCTAACAGTCTGTACAGTAAGAATAAGATGCTAATTTTGCTAATAAGTTAATCATTACATCAACTTTCTTTTTAGTAGACTTTGAGCTTTCCCACTTGATAAGCTGTTAATCATTTAGGTATAAAGCCTGACTTGAATACTAATTATGACAAACATTTGTCACTTCTCCTTTATCTTATTCTATTAGACCAGATGGTTAGAGTGTTTCAGTTCCTGTACTGTTATTTTACATTATATAAAATATATGAAAGTTTTTCACTGTTGATTGCAATCCATATTTTAAAGGCTTCACATATGATCCTTGTCTTCATGAGAGATGATGGTGTAGTTAACATCAAAGATTTATTTCAAATTCAGGAGCTGTGAAGATGGGATTCCAATTCAGCATGAGGTCCTATTCAGAAAATTATGGGCATCTAATCTATTTTCAGTTGATAAGCCGCAAGATCGGTAAGATTTTTTTTCTTTTATATTTAACAGTCAGTTCTGAGGTTTAAATTTCTCAGTTGCTAGATAAGGGAGACTTTTCTATCATTGATTAACTATGGCATATTGGTGACTGACAGGTTCTCACAATTTTTTTTAAGAGGAATAAATTAACTTTTGTAAAATAAGAAATGAAACGCCTACCTTGGCCATATGCTCCATGGTGAAATCCTCAAGAACAATCCCTGCTCTCAGTCTATCATCAACAAAGCCATTATTTTTTTTAGAAGAATAAATTAACTTTTGTAGAATAAGAACTGAAACGCCTACCTTGGCCACATGCTCCAAGGTGACAGCTCTCACATTTAATTTATATAGTTATTATAATTTTTAGTTTCAATTCAGAAGACTTTGCTAAACCCAGTACAAATGTTTCTACAAATGGAGTGTCTGAATCAATCACTGATGAGTTATAAAACAATGATAAAGTAAATGAATTCATCATTGAGGAGTTTCATACAACTGAATCCTCTCAAACCTTTAAAAAAAATGAAAACAAAGAGAGAAAGTTATTGACAACTCATCAAATTTTGCTGCAATAACCAATTCTTTTGATTGTTTATCATTTCTACAGCGAGAAAATTTTGATCCGATGAACCCCACGTTCAGTTCCACCACCATTCAAGCTACTTTTCAGGAAGTTTGTCAGTGCGATCCCTCCAGTAAGTCAGCATCCATGATTAAGTCCCTACATGTTCATGGAAAATCAAATATGAAGAGTTTCTCACATTTAAGTTTGCATACTTGCCTCTGTGTATTTAATATATAAACTTTGTCCCCTTGTTTTTTAATATCCCAACACATTGAACTAATTAGCATTTTTTGTTTTTATATTGCAGATAACATAGTAATAAACTGTGCTTCTAGGAAAAGGACCTTTGGTGCTGTATATTTTTGTTTTGGACAGTTACATTTTTGTTCTAAATTACATTGACCGTCTCCTTTGTACTGTATGTCTTTCAAACTGCGTAATGCTTTATGATGATTCCTGTAATGTTTATTCTATTAGAAAAGATTAAATTTTCCTATGCTTACTTGTATGTATCCTGTATTAGTTTGTCAATAAAATTTAACTAGTTGATCAATTTTTTCGTTCGTCATTATATGCAAATATATGTAAGCTATGATGTTTGTGTATAGTTATGGATAGACATTTAATAACATTTTTTGATTGTAATAAACGTATTATTGTAATATATAAATATTGTTGAAATATAAAACACAATATGTGAAGATTGTTGATATAATCTATATACCACGTTTGTCATGAGTTGTAAAATGTCCATATGCAATGTTTTTCGTGCGAGTTAAATGTAATTTTAGTTATGGTAAAACAATGTTGTAAAAAAATTATTTATAATGATTCTCGTTTGTGGTTGAAATGCTAAATATAACGATTTCAAATAGTTGTACAAACTTTGTTCCGCAATGTTAATTAACCGATGCCAATGAAATTTGGTTAACATTTAAACAATGTCGTCTAGTTTGTATTTACAATGTTGATTAAATATGATAAATGCATAAAATATTATAGTTAAAAAATGTTGTATAAAAGTAATACACAACATTTACTAAAAGATGTGAATGATGCTTTTACAATGGATCAACAAAGTTGTTGAACTTAGAGCACAACCAACAATGGCTTGTTCAGTTACTAAACAAGCCACGGAGCAATCAGGTGAGGCTTGTTCAGTCATCCGTGGCTAGCCGTGGCTGGTTTTGAGCTCGTTCGTGGCTAGTGAACTGAACAGAGGTTGGGGATTATAACGGCAAAGAGAAAGCCGTTATAAGTTTATAACGGCAAAGTCTTTGCCGTTTTATGTTTTTTGGTGTGTTTTATGTTTATAACGGTAAAGAGTTTGTCGTTATAAACAAAAAATAATTTTTTATTATATTTTTTTAATGTTATTATTTAAGTAGATTCATGGCTAGTTTTTCTCCCTGGGTGCCATGTGGCTTGTTTAGTTGTAAAATAAGAGAGAGAATGAAGTGAACAGAACGGATGGTTGGTTATGGTCTTAAGTTACAATACATGAAAATCATTGAAAAAACAGATATACAACACATAAATATTATTGTAAAAAATGTGTTATAATATTTAAAATATGTTGTAATGGGCTATATCATAACATTTAAAAAACATGGTAAACGGTTTTTCACTTATTTTTTTATGCTTTCACGGTATTTATATTTTGTTGTAATAAACTTTTCTACAATGTTTTGTACAACATTTAAGTGAATGTTGTAAAAGGGACCCCATCTTTTATAACTGTGGATATAACAACATTATGATAAATGTTGTTAAAATATATCGACAACACTTTTTCAATGTTATGGAATGATATTTTTTGTTGTAGTGTATATCGTCGATACTATTGTACACTTTGTTTTCCATTTCAGTTAATTCTTCATTATTAAATAACAATGTTGTGACAAGACCAAGTAACAGACTACTGTAAGGTAATTCCATTTATCCTTGATAACGTTTTCATATGCTATGAACTTCAAGACAATTTGCTTAAATAAACTATGACATGTTATATATGTTATTTCAGTTTCAGTAAAAATTATGTAGATTTGGTGGACAGAATTAGGTGTAAGAAGGCTCTGTCTTGCTGCAGTGATGTAAGGTTTCATCCATATAAGCATACATAGTACTGAGCCATTGATATCACTCAAAAACAATGTGTTTTAAGGAATGTGGACCGATGTTGGTTGTGGTTGCAAACAATGACTTTGATGTTGCAGTTGATGTACAAACGATTTTCAACTGGTTATTTACAGTGACCGACCATGAATGGAGATGATTAATTATATCAAATATTCATAGTGACACTTTATACCTATAAACCGATGCAGTTTCTTTTCATGTTGAATTTTTGTTCGTTAATAGCGTAAGAGTTGGTATAGTACATAAAAGAATTCAGAAGAAAGGATTGGAAATTTAATGGACATTGTTTTGTTGCAACCAGGCGCAAGCTTTAGGACTTCCAATGCACATGCAGCAGATAAATTGCATTTGTAAAAGCAACAGCAAGAATTATATTTTTTTCAACACCATGAGTTAGAGAATGAGTAACATTCAATATACCAAATAGGTCAACTCTTTTAAGTGCTGCTGCGTAAATCCACTGCATAGGGTCGGGATCATCTGCATCAAAGGCTTTTCCATGGTGAACCACAGGGATGAAGCCAGGAATCCGCTCGGGAGGACCGGGGGGGGGGGGGGGGGGGAGGACAAAAAAAAATCACACCAGTTTACCCTTAATTTTAACCAACAATGCCTCATATTATCAAGTTTTAAACAAAAATATTGCATAAATATTAATAGAAATGCCTTAAAAATGATCATTTTGGCTTAAACCTGTAAAAAAAAAATACTATTTTTTAAAAATTAAGGGGGGGGGGGCGTCCCCACTTGCCCCCCCCCCCTCATTGGCTTCGTCCTTGGTGAACCTCATCCCGCTTGATCAAATGAGCATACTCAATGCAATGGGCAACAGTTCTTAGGGCTTCAGCAAAGAATAGACAATGGAAACTTGGCCCGAGGAGGAAAAAGCCAAATTGCACTCAAAACAAGGAGTTGTCCCAGGCATGATCACTCTAGCATGGCCATTAAAGCCTTCAGTTCTGCCAACAACCACAGGTGTAACACCCCACGTTCGTTAAGGTCACTCACAAAGGGAATGCCTTAATTTCAGTGGAGCGTTGTGGGTTCTAGAACAGAAATTATACAAGACAGACATAAGTAAAAATAATAATAAAAAAAAGAAGGATTAATTGACAAGAATAATCCGAAGTTTAACCTGTCCGCCCATATTAATCCCAAGTTTGCGTTATTCAAGAATAATCCCAAGTTTAGGGGATCTCTTCCCAAATTAATCCCATTTACTTGTATCTTCCCATATTAATCCGAAGTTTAGGGGTGTCTTCCGATATTGATTCCAAAATAACACGTGAAAAAGTCATCAAAAGTCATCGGGATCAATTTGGGAAGACACCCCCTAAACTTGGGATTATTCTTGAATAACGCAAACTTGGGATTAATATGGGCGGACAGGTTAAACTTCGGATTATTCTTGTCAATTAATCCTAAAAAAAACAGCAGAAGAATCAAAAAACAAATTTCATAACTTTCAAAATAGTAGCGTGGTCAAAGCCTTTTACATCAAAATACCAAATATCCAAACTATCAAATCCCGTTACAACAAATACTGTCCAGCATAAGTAAAGAAGCATAAAACTTAAAACAACAAAGACAACATAATTCCCCAATTGTAGCAGAAATGCAGCCACAGCCTCAAGATCAAACCATACATCGATAAACCGGAAGCAAGAAGAAGTCCAAGCTAAGCACTAAAGTTTTCTCCCTGAGAACCTGAGAGGTGGGGAACGAAAGAAAAGAGGCGAAACAAACTAGGTCAGTCAAAAAGACTGGTAAATCCAGTGACTTTTAGCATAGAAACAGAAAAAGGTAACATGACATGTATAACAAAATTCTGGACATAGGCATGATGATGATCAAGAAACATAGGATAGGTAACAAGCAAGATAAATCAAGTATAACATCGTATAATCACTATTCTCTGCACCACCTGTACTAGTATTCCAACGCATGTCCTGTATTAATCATGAATGATCCCTTACCCAAACCCACGAAACGATTAATTACTCGATCGGCTCCCTACTTGTTCTAGCTCGTCATGTATCTGTGTCATACGGCCACTTCTCGAATGTAGATACATGTGTTGGTCCCACCATAGGGTGTATCAAGTCCTATGGTGACATACCCGACACGAATCATGATGCACAGTGTTATACCTACTGATGCCCAGTGCCTGCTTTTTCCCAATTCGGAATACGTGCACGACCGTAGTCTACCGGAACCTACACTGACGCACCCCCTGCCGTCGTTTTGACCGCTTACAATCAGCCCAGTAATCGTGCCCCACCCTGCCTAGTTTCAGGGTACCTTGATACATCTAATGTGGGTTACTGCTGACATAGGTCCTCGCTACTAGGGTTTCCTAGGGTCTATTCGTATACCCCACAAATCATGTCAAGTCGGTTAAGTATTTTCTAGCCGTTCATGACTTAACCTTATCACACATCATGTCAAATTGGTTAAGTGTTTTCTAGCAGTTCATGACTTAACCCTACCACAAATCATGTCAAATTGGTTTAGCGTTTTCTAGCAGTTCATGACTTAACCCTATCACGTATCATGTCAATTTGGTTAAGTGTTTTCTAGCAGTTCATGACTTAACCCTACCATTCATCCTGTGTCAATTTGCATTAATAAAATTAATGCCCAACCTCTCACACTACACCTATTGTTGTGCACTACACCAAAACAGGTGATTGCCAACGAGTATAACTGTTGCAAACAATTTCCGCAACGCTTATTAGTGTTGCTACGGGGGCGTGGCAATGTAGTACCAACGCTTATAAGCGTTGGTAGATTTTCATTCGCAACGCTTATAAGCGTAGGTAGAATTTCATTCCCAACGCTTATAAGCGTTGGTAGATTTTCATTCGCAACGCTTATAAACGTTGGTATTTTTTGTTTACAACGCTTATACATGTTGCAATATTTTTGTTTGCAACGCTTATACATGTTGCAAGATTTTCATTCACAATAACTAACATGATTATAATATAAACGATATTTAATATGAATCCAAAATAGATATTATTCTAAATTTAAAAAGTATAATTCAATGAATACCAATAGACAACATTCATAATTAAGTAACGACATAGAATTAATATCAGTTAACAATATACAAGTATAATACATAACTAAGTTGCTAAATTCGATACATGATTAAGTCGAAAAATTCAATAGATAAATGAAATTCTACAAATACCGAATACAAAACATGGTAACACTTCTCTTGAATTTCATTTATGTCCAGCCTTTCAAATCGTCGTTCGTGAAATATTTGCTTTTGGATTTGCTAAGGCCTACAAGAAAGATCAAAGTTGACAACAATAATTAATATAACATTCTATAAACAATTTACAAAAGATAATTTTAATACCAATTATTTGGCTTGGCATTTATTTGTGTTTTTGTTGGTTAAGTTAACTAAATTTTTTTAAGACATTGAACTATAATGCATCTATCAATGTGACCACATCAAAACTGAGTTTATCTCAGTTAGAAACTGAGTTTGGAAACTCAGTTTGCAAACTCAATTAAACTGAGCTTGGCTCGGTTTCGATTCGAAACCAAGCCGGAAAGGCTCAGTTCAAAACTGAGCCTGGCTCGGTTTCTAAACTGAGCCAGGCTCAGTTTAACTAAGCCTTTCCAGCTCGGTTTCGAATCCGAAACAGAGCCGGATAGGCTCTGTTTCCAAACTGAGTGGCTCAGTTTAGAAACTGCGCCTTTCCAACTCAGTTTTGAATCCGAAACTGAGACGGCTCAGTTTTGTTCCTTTTAAGTTCACTGATCATTTTCACTACCATGTACACAACATGCTTTTCACTACATGTACATACCAAAAGCATTTTCACTACCATGTACACAAACTGTACATACCCAAAGCAGGGAAATACAAGTGTTCTACACTAGTTTGGACTTGAAACGCTAATCTGTCTTAGACGAAGGAGCTGCAGAATCTTCCGAGACTTCGGATCCATATTGAAAGTCTGCAACTGAATTTGAGAGTTGAGTTATAAAATGGGCAGTGGGTTAAATATCAACAATCATTATCTTTTACTGACTGTTATACTTGTTTAGAACAAAAGAACCACGGGAAATTACCAGAATAAATAATTTATAAGAGTCTATTAAGAAAGATATTTTAGTATAGAGTTGTGTTTAATGGACATACATAATTGAGTTGGCAAAGAATTGATCTGTTCGGAACAAAAGTTTGCTTAAAAAAAATTAAAATTAAAATAGATTGGAAGTTCACCGTAACTGATACAAGGTTTTGTAATGATGACTTATTATGAGTGTTTGTAATGATGGATTATTATGACATGCAGCTATTTAATATCATTCCTAGTAAAAGTGGTAAAGAAAACCATATATCCATGTCATTATTGCTCAAGTTTGAAACAGAAACTATCTGAATGAAAAAGAAAGCTTAGACGAACATAAAAGGCCATTCCTTAGTATAAATATATCATATCCATGAATAACATAACATGGCGGAATAAGTAAATCTTACTTTTAGTAGTTCAAGCGTGGGAAGCTGGGCTTCAAGCGGAGGAGTATGTGACTTTGCAGACTGAGAAATAATAGTATAAAGTACCATCTGTATTGAAGGTGATTACTTGGTCTTCGCTTTCTGTAGAAATAACAGTGATATTGTTCAGCAACTCAAAATAGAAAAACAAAGACAGCAAAAATAGCCATAAAAAACTGAAATCACTCACCAGAATTATCTTCATCAAATGTGGCACAGAAGAAAAGTCAAGGAGACATACTATTCTAACATGCACAGTCTTCATATTATACCTAACATAATGCTATAAGTAGAAACTTGTCTGTATGCTTCTACTATTTTTCTCAATTTGATGACCATTTTAAGTTTTTCAAAAATTCAAAAAAACCCTAGGGTTTTGAATAAATTAAAATTTGCTACCTTGATAGATAAATAAATAATAATGTCTTTAACAATTATATTTAAAGAACATTTGTCCAGTACGCTGTGTCTTCAAAACTAAATGGAAGAAAAATATAAAATTAGAAATATCCACTTCTACAAAAATAAATCTGTCAAATATCATCTATTTGATTTAACAGTGTCATATGAGAAATTATAATTTTATATCATCATACGTGCAATGAAAACATGATAATGTAATCAATACCATGATTTAAACTACTTACAACTCTTTCTCTGGGACTCAAGCTTTCAGCTTTTGATTCCGGGTCAATAAAAGAAGGCGATCTAAATAATATGAGTATTGATGGTTAGTTACACAACAACAACAATGTGGAACCTCAGAAATATTTTATAGTTTCACGGATGTAGTCTAACACTTGTACCTCATATGTCTTCCTGAAATGCTTCCACTTATTGATGCTAAGATTGACCTGCACTTTTCTTCCTGCTCTACAATTCTTATATTTAAAGGAAACAGCTTGTATTGGTAGCGAGTATCTGAGCACAAATTCAAAAGAAATATCCTCAACACAATAATATGGACCATGTTAAGTGACAAAATAACACTGACCAATTTCATAACTGGGAAACCACGGTCCAGTGTAAAACTACCCAATGTACCGCTAAAGAATCAAAGAAGCAATCTAACCCAGATCTCAATTTAGATCAAAAATAATTTACTAGGAAATATGCGCTAAATAATTATATAGCCAGGAACCCCACGATTTACTTGAAAATTAACAAAATTAACCCAACTCAGATGACAGGTTGCGTGCTATAATATAAAATTTCTTGTCTGGAAAAATCTCTGAAAGTTAACTGAATATGAAAGAACAGAGTTTGGTGTTTAAAAGCATGAAAAGAAACCTGCAAGTCCTGTGTCAGGTTCTGTTATAGTTATGATTTCAGGTTCTTCCGATGGAGGAAAGATTGTGAACGGGCTCTGACCCCTCCCAGTTGCATCTTGTAATTTATCAAGAAGATTGTGGCTATTTTCTTCTGATTTAACACATCTCTCAACATAATCTAGGAAGCCTTGAGAGTCTAAAATCCCCAAAAATCGCAGCAAATTACATCGCAACACTCGGCTTCACAAATCGATAAAGATGAGAATTAAATTTATACCTGACTGTGAGCGAATGCAAGCACAAATCGAACAAAATCCCCAAAATCGAATGCGAAAGCGAGTTGAAACCTGAAGCCACCCCTAAAATCAGATAGCGCCATGCTCGGATGTTTTTTTTTTCTTAGTTTTTTTTCTTCTTCTTTAGGATCGTGGGATATGGGATTACTGATTTAGGCGGCCGAAATTGTGAAAGCGTTGGGAGAAAGCAACGTGAAAGGGGAAATAGGGTTACACTGCTGGGTTTACGTTCTTACCCCCCCTCGAACCCACCCTTAAAGACCCTAATAAGCGTTGGCAATAAAAAAAATACAATTATGTATTTTTGGCAACACTTTTTTAATACAGCAACGCTTATTCTTGTTATTGCACTACAACACAAATAAGTGTTGGCGATTGGAAAAAAAAAGGGTCACCAAATGGCCATTATGGTGTAGTGGTGGTCACTGGATATGCCGGGCGGTTCTGGGCAGGATTACACCACAACTCAGTCTAACCTCGGGTTTCAAGCATGCTATGACTAACTTCTCACATTAGGACCTATTGTTTGCGATCACTGGATATGTCGGGCGGTTCCGGGCAGAATTACATCGCAAACTCATCCTAACCTCGAGTTAGCCATGTTTCATGTTTGGTTCATGTCTATTCTAATTGGCATATGCCAAGTTCATAGTCATGTTCAATCTCAAGTTCATGTTATGCCAATTACCAATTTACAAGCATGTTCGTGTTAACTTCTAGATGTCAATTACCAATTCAAGTTACTTTCATGTTTTGCCCAATATTCCCAAATCGTATTCCCACCGTGGTCATATCGACATTAATCTAGATTACATGTCAATTCTAGATTTGGTGTTCATAAAGGGACAAACAAGGAAATCATGACAAAGATGGGCATGTGAACGGCATGAGATTATAGTCCAAATTACAAATTAAACAGAATTGGTATATAACTGATTCATAGACATGTGAATAGGATCTAGAACAACATTATGAACATGAAAAACTAGTTTTAAGAACATAGATAAACTTGCATTAATCCCAAATTCTAGATTCAAGAGAGGATAGGTAGTGATTCAAATAGAAAATCTTATCATCAAGTCTAGATCCATGAATTCATATTATTACATGTTCATATTAAAATCAAGTGTTTGATTCTAAAAATAACTGGACTTACAGCGCGCGGATTGAGAATTAGAATGCAGAGATTGGTTCTAGAAACGGTTGATGAATTTGTTGAATCTCTATTTGATTATCTTTAAACCCCCAATTTGCAAATCTAGCTATTGTGTTGATGGAGAAGAAATAGTCCTCTTTTGATTCAATTAGAATTTGTGCAGCATAAGGTTAGAGAGAAATGGTGTGAGGAGAAATGAAGTTTAGGGGTGGTTTATATAGGGGTTGGAGCCACGAATCTAGTCCAAAAATCAGTCCAGAAACCATCAAACGAATCTGGCTCGGATCTGGGCCAACCCAGGGGAGGTCGACCCTAGGGTTGACCCCCTAGTACCCAGGTTGACCCCCAGGTCGACCTGGGTCCTGGGCGGGAAATTTCCCGCCTAGCCCTGGTTCGGGATTTGAATTTCGAATTTTGAATTTTCGGGCTGGTTTTATTATTTAATTCTTGAATCTTCCGAAGGTCATAACTTGGTCATACGGACTCCGATTTTCGAAAAATTGGATTCTATTCCAAGCAGAATTTCGAGACGAATGCAATGGCGCAACCCATTTCCCTTGATTCTTTTTATAAAAATTAATTATACCTTGATTTGTCATGTTATAAAAATACAGGGTATTACAACAGGCTTAACAATTTCAATCTTGGGGGTATCATCAGCATCATACTCTAAAAAACTACAGGCCACTGAGTTGATGCTAGTGTAGTTTTATTTTGATATGTAGTTGTGTATTTTGTTGAAACATAGTTTTATTGTTTCTTATTTAAATCAACATTCTTCGGAACAGACTCGGTTTTTTTATATAAACTCATGGAGTATTGTTTATCATATAATTTAATGATTATGAAATTGTGTTTTGTTGGTGTAATTTAGTATTATTGTTGATTATGTTATATATAAGTAATCATATTGATTGATATTGATCTAAGATATGAGTATTAGCAATATGGTGGAAAATATTAAAAATGGCGTAGGAAGGGCGTATGAAAATTTTGAATTGTATTTATTGAAGTTGAGTATGTATGGCGTAACTAACAAGCAGGAAATTTTTGTCGTAGAAATGGCGTAGGAGAGTTTTTGGGCGTAGTAATGATGTAGGAAATTATTAACCGTAACAATGGCGTAGGAATATTAAGCAAATATCTGGCGTAGGAATGGTGTATGAGACCTTTTGAGCCTAGTAATGGCGTAGGATATCGTTAACCGTAACTTTGGCGTAGAAAAGTTAAACAAATATCTGGCGTAGGAACGGCGTAGGAAAATATGACATAGGAATGGCGTAGGAAAGGCGTAGCAAACTGTACTACGCCGTAGAGTAGGAAAGGCGCAGAAAATATTTGTGCCACGCTTGGTTTTTTGATGTTGTATTGGGTGTAGGAATGGCGTAGGAAACTGGAGTTTCCTACACCTTTCCTACGCCATACAGGCGTAGGAAAATCAAAAAATTCTTGTAGTGTGAGACCCAAACAATTACCATATAATAATGTATTTCATACATCGCATGTATTCTACACTAATGATAAATAATCATTAAAACATCAAACAACATCCAGAGTGCATTTTACAACTAATCACGAGGGAGATGTGTAATCAGAATATCATCCCAAGACCCATGTGGGGTTTTCAACCAACATATAACAAATAATAGATTATTATTTGTGCACTTAGGCAATGTGTGAAAATTATCGTCCCAATCACATAAACAAGCCAGGTAACTTGTAAATGGATGTGTAATATTATTTAAATTATCATAAATAATAACATTAGTTTACATGTCAAATATCGCAAATTTCAATCATAACATCACAAGATACATATCAACAAGTCAGCATGCAATAGATATAATCAACAAATATTTCATCATAGACATTTAATTACATTCATTTATAAAATTAAATAAATAACTGTACAAAAAGGTTGAGTGAGAAAGAGTTCTCGCCTAGGGCATGCATTAATTTATGGTTCAGATCCAATTTTGGCCTAATTTCTAACTTGCTCCAAATTTGACAAAATTGGCACTTGCTCAAAGCTCTCAACTTAAGGATTTCAACGGATCCTATTATGCGCGATTTCGAGTTCATAGCAAAAAGTTATTAACTTGCGAAGTTAAGAAAACAATTTAAATAATTGTCGAAATTGTAGAATTTACCCAAATTTTCATCTTGCTCCAAATTGGACAAAATTGGTGTCCACGCGAAGGTCCCGACGCCACGATCGCGGCGGATTCAGGTTCATGCAATTCTGAGTTCGTATGAGAGAGATATAAGGTTACGAACTTTGGAATAATTAAATAATTAAAACAACCCTAAATTATCTTTCAACCTGAGCTCCAGTCATAATCGACCTCGTCGCCGCCACCCTGGACCGCCGGAGCTCCGACCGACCACCTAGACCCCTTCGCCAGTCCACGCCACCACCCTACCAGCCGTCGCCATCCTCGATTCGACCCCAGCCGCCAGTAAATCGGACGAGATCGGAATCCGCCTCATCGCCCAATCCCGCCGCCACATGCCGCCATACGAACGCGGGTCCCCACCAGTCGACGCGTCTCCGACCCCCTGCATCTTCCCTTCGAACCTGTAACAACCCGGAAATTAGGACCCAATTTTAAAATTTTATTTTAATAAATTTTGATGGAAATTGGGTCAGAATTTAAAAATTGCATTTTTAAATAATTATTAGGCTATTAAAAATAGTCATTTTTCAAACGATGTCTGAATTCAACGAAACCACTTTCTATGGATCCGGAATATTAAATTATTGCTTGGTATAATTTTTCATAATTTAAATAAAATAAATAATAATAAATTATTATTTCCGTATATATCTACATAGGATATCATACAGCTCCAAAATATATTTATCTGGATTTATAACTCGATATTCCAAATCCGAGTTAAATCGATATTCAATTCATACTGAAAATCCTTTTATAACGTAAATAAAACGTTATAAATTATAAAGGAATTCCATAGCATTTTTCTGGAAATTTGATTTTGACATAACTAACAATCTTCAAGATTAAATCTCGATTTTTCTCTTCCATTAGAAAAATATTTCTTAACAGATCCGTACGTTTCTTGTTTCATAGAAATCCGAATTAAAATGGATTCTGTATATTCCATTAAAGTTCGAATCGTCAAATTACGAACTACCGCGTCATTGCGCACTCGATTTTAATTATATTATTGTTGATACCAAAAATTGGCATAACAATTTTATATATTGCTAGAATACTTCAATAAAGATTATGTGGAGCCATTTCTAAGATCTACAACATCAAAAGTAGAGGAAAAGACACAAAATTATAGTGGTTCGACCTTTTAGGAGGTCTACGTCCACTTTAAAGAAGAAATTTATTATCAAACAAGCTTTTTACAGGATATATCCACTCATACATTCATAGGAACCCTCCCTCACGTACATTCTTCTCTAGAATCCTAGAAAATGATGGAGAATTGTTATGGACAGCGAGGGAACCCTTCAATTATGGAATTTCTACGGTGAATCTTCAATCTTATGAGCTTTCATGCGTTCTCCAAGGAAGCCATGGCCACAAGCTTCATTGATCTTCGATGAATGATCAAGGAAATGTGCTCGAGTGATTAGAGATGGCGGAAGAGATAATGTTGCAGCACTTCGTCGCCCTTTTGATCCGTCCCCCGAAATGATGGAAGTCATCCCCTATTTATAGGTGGAGGAATGGCTAAAATAGAGTATTCAGGATTTGGGTTGGTATTTCTGGTATTTACAGAATTTCCATTTCCAGTTGTCACCAGCTGTTAAACTCCCAGATCGACCAGACTTCGAATGGACCGACTAGGCTTCTTGTGGGAAGGCGGACCGACCAGTCTTCAAGGCAGAAAAGGATCGACCAGGCTTGTGACGAGGAAAAACCGACCAGAACTTGATGGAAAAGCGGGACCGACCAGGATGCTGAAGGAAAGGAGACCGATCAGATGTCTTTTTGGAAGGCTGGACCGACCAGGAAATTTAACCAGTGTAGTTGGATAGCTTGTTTGTGACATCTAGACCGAACGGATGTTGTTCAGACCGACCACGCCATAACGAACCATTTTATCCATCAAAGTATTTGTGTATTTTTGTGGATAACATTTTGCCCCTTCAAAGTTTATAATTTTTGAATTTGTAAAAATCATAAGCTTTGAAATTGAATTTTCGAATACACCGTACTTCGATGGATTTTACATGTTACATTGTTCATCTTACCGCGGGTCGGTTACAATTCCCTTCACAGGTCGGTATTAGGCTGGTTGGTCTGCTACACGTTGGCTTGGCCCATCATCCGTGGCTTTATATCTTCCTCCCCGACCTATTCTTTTCCACTTTTGTCCTTTTCACCTGATCGACTTTAATGGCGGCGGCGCTTCATTAAAGAAAATTTCAATTTCATCTTACTTCTCCAATTCCAGTCTTCAATTCGATTCATCCTCGAATTGTGCTTCTCCTTGGATCAGTCTTCGATAAGGTTCCGAAACCCAATCTCTCGAATTTGCATTCCATCAAAGTCTGGAAGTTCGAACCAAACTTCACCAGCTAGCCGAACTGATTGCAGGTATGGATCCTCGTTTTAATGTTAATTTGGCTGTAATTGATGTCATAGCTCCGAGTTCGAACGATTTTTCGGATTGAGATATATTTGGATCAGTACTAGTGTAAAATTGTGGTTTGTGGTGTTATTTGGGATAGTAGTGATTGAATATGTATGCGGATTGGATTTAAATTGATTTGGAATTGTACATGATGAATCTGAAATGATGAATTCCACAACACTTCGATTTTGTAGTAATGCTCACAATGTGCTTGTGTAAATGCTTGAGTTGATGAAACTGTTCTATTAACTTGCAACGCATACCCAATTTTCTGATAAACTTATTCCTTTATGATATTCATACCACATGTTTATAGTAACGATCATGTTTGCTTGTGCGTATAATCAGTTCGGGTCGATTTTAATTACCAAGTTTGGGTCGGCTTGAACCGCTTTACATAATCCCCACTGGTCAGTTTTACTTCATACGACCAACCAGTTTAAGTAGATAGAACAGCTTTGAGACCGATCAACTTTATTTTACCCAGCATGACCGACCAGATGAGTACATAGAACCGAACCAACTTGAGATCAAACAGCCTTGTTTAACAGTACCGACCTGTCCTATTACCGACCAGGGCTGCGGTTGATTTGAGACCGACCAGCACTTGGTTGGTTTGAGACCGAGCAGAACTTGGGGGGTTTTAGGACTAACCTGAGTTGTAGTTGGCTGAGACGGACGCAAGTTGGATTTAATGGAAACGGCCCATTTAAGACCGACCAGATTGGCCTAACTGGACTGGCTCTTTCTGAATTTAATGGCAGATCAGTAGATGAGTTAAAACTTGCTCCCTTCGTTCATGATCTGCTATTCCTTTATAGTTTATGCCCTGCAAAACAAATTCTTGCTTCGAGCCAATATACTCTGTTGTTGATTGCTCGTATCAACAACAAGTCAGATCTATATTTTCATAGGAAAGGTTATGACTTATTTTGACTTGTGCTTAGATAGACTTGTAGTATAAATGACTTATTTTGGCACAAGCCTTGAAATAGTCACCTTTCACTAGTGGAAAACAGGTCATTTGCGTCGGTTGTTTAAGCCTATTTGCGACTGTTTTAAAACCGTAGCAAATGCGACCGTCGCAACAGGTGTCAACTTATTGCGACGATTGTAAAACCGTCGCAATATACTCGTTCTTGCGACGGGTATTATATAATACCCGTTGCTGTAAACTAATTTATTCGCGACGGTGTTTTTTTACCCGTAGCAACAAATCGATATTTAGCTCAAAAACTTTGATCTAATGCGACAGATTTTTAAATAACCGATGCAGTAAGTTTGACATTTGCGACCGTGTTTTATTTACAACCGTAGCAAGAAAGTTAACTGTTGCTACGTTTTTTTATCAACCGACGCAACAGAGTAACTTATGAATTCAAAAGGCTAATCCAGTCACATTTCATCTCAGCCATTTTGATTGTCAAACGTCAATACAATTCAACATTTCCAAGCTTATGTAATACATAAGCAGCTCACAAAATACATGAATACAAGAAATACATATACAGTTCACAAAATCTTATACCATTTGAAAAGAAAACACTAACGCATGTAACCATACAACAAAATTGGTTTGCATGAATCATAACTAGTCACATGTTAAGCATCAACCAATACGTCTAAATACTTACAGAATACTTATTTCAAACATTCTTCACATGGCTAGAAAAGAACAAAATGGATCATCCGGCTGAATTAAAATTTAAAATAGCACAATTTGTCTTCATGATGGTTGGCTTGAATCAGCATTTGTAAAAAAACCGACATAGCATTATTTTTACTGCAATTGAAAATATATCAAACATAGTATCCCAGACTGTGAAATTTCTCAAATTATACTGCTAGGCCCTATTCGAACTACTGCCAACTTGTAGTTGACATTTTCCAAGAACCTACATGCATATAAGCGAAACTTATAACGAATACTTCCATTTCTATCCAACAATCAATATACTACAGTTTTAATGTTGCTTCATTTTTTTAAACTCGCAAGTGATGCTTTTGAGTTTCTTTAACAACTTGTGTAAATGACTATAGATCAACAATAACAAAAAAATATGCAATGATAAAATTAAAGTATAAAAACCTTAGACCGAGCCAAGTTCTTCTTTTTATTCATTTAACGTTCTTCTTATTTCAATGTAAAAATATGTATTCTTCTTCATTTACTTGTTACCTGACCTGTATAATGGTACGAACAGCAACAAACCAGCTTATGTATAGCCTAAAGTCAATTTGGTGCTAATGTCACACTGTACTTAATAGGAATTGAAATGATTCTACACTTTCTAAGATGACCTAACAGCTGCAGAAAATGATACAGTGGAAAGATTCCATGATGAAGGAAATAAAAGAGTACTAACGTTGGTTGATATGCAGCTAACGTATTAGACAGCTGAATTTTTATACTAAACCGACATTAGATGATCCTAAGCATTTGAAATAGCCCATCAAATTCGGATATGGGTATGACCATCCAAAGGGAATCAATAAGCATGTTGTGTTCGTACTCATCAAAACCTTAAGCACATTAATTTTTATTACACCATAACTAAAAATAATCTTAAGACATAATATACAAATGTACTTAAAACAATTTCTCAAATTTCATAATTAAGATAATGTACCAGAACAAAGGTAAGGTTGTTTCATGCAAACTGAAGATCTCATGGCTGTCTAACTGCATGCAAAGAACATATAGAATGATATAAGTATAAAAGTGAAAAGTCTAATATAGTGTTAGGTTCAAGTCAATGTTATAAAAGTTTGAAAGTATAAATGCAAATATCATACTGAAAGAATGATGTAACTGCATGCCAAAGTCAGTAAACTTGTATCAAATAATTCTTTCCTGCTTCAAGTCAATGTTATATTCATCACTGAGTTGTTAATTGCATGCCAAAGTCAGATAACAAACCTGTTTATAAGTATCAGTAAAGGCATGGCGGCCTGCTTGAGATATAACCACTGCAGTTTAAGCACGTATCTGTTATTACTGCTACAAGACAAATGGTATCTACAGAAGAGAAAATCTTAAAACAAGCGATATGGTTTACTTTTTTATTTCTGCATGGTAAATACCATTCTGGGTAAAATAGGATATTCTGAAAACTATAATTATATAGCTAGAGTCGATCTCTATCGTTACTTTAGAAGTTTGACTGTTTTTTTTTTCATTCATTTCACCCATGTTTTTTTTTTTTACTCTTAACTATGCCATTTATTCTCATTGTCTTTATTTGACGTTTTTGGTTGGACGGTCTTTGTTTCGGTTGATTCTTTGCTCAAAATATCCAAAAAATCGTGAGATATTTTTTTTTTTTGAAGTATAGTAATTTACCATCTATTCTCATCAGTGTCACCTGGAAATTCAGACGAGAAAAGGAAGAAGTTTACTTTGAAAATGATTAAGAAGGACAGAGTTTGTTGATATTTTCGAATTTCGACCGTTCGAACTTTGAATCATATGCCAAAATATCCTCAACTTTCGTATGTTTTGTTTGCAACAAGTTAACATTACTCTTAAAATAAGCTAATACTTTGAGATGGTACAATCAATATGGCATACATTCATCAATCATAGTTGGGGTATATGTTTGTAATGGATTTTGCTATTGAAATAAATAAATAAAAACTAGACATTTATCTTAAAATATAAGAATAGGAGGATTCTAGAAAAAGTTCGATGATGTACCTTATGTTCTATCCTAAGCAAAATAGTCAAAATCCTTTCTTTTTTTAAGTACCATTTCTGCTGCAAAATTCACACGAGCATTGCGCTGTGTAAATAAGGTAGAACAAGAGTTTGACACCTAGCTTCCTAAAAAGCCTTGGACATAAAGCGTTATCTTTTTTGGTTTCGTAATATTACTGCAAGCACCTATTATTCAGATTACTCTGTGCAACTATAGAACTTACTATTCTTTGTGCAACTATAGAACAAGCTCCTAGCTCATTGTTTTTTCTTACAGAATCTTGATTGATATATGACAGCTGGTCATGCTCTTAATGTCATGCATAACCTATTTCAAGTGAAAAAAGGATGACTAGCTTCAACGACCAAGTGTATTTTTTGTTTTCAGTTTCTACTTTAAAACAAATAAAGTGGCATACAATCCGTAATTAGTTCAGAAGTACGATCATGCCAAGAAAACAAACTAGTAAATGGCATGCAGTTCGGAAACTATACCAGTTTGACAAAGCAAATCATGCCTTAGATACTGCGATTTACTGAATAAAATTTAAAGGAGATAACCAGCCTATAGCTGCCCATTTTGAACTATGAATGGGCTATTTGGAGCTAAAGATTTAATGACATTGCTTCGGTCTTTGACTATTTAAAGGAGACCACTGCATGCTCCTCCACCATACCCCGCTTCTACTGCTGCTTGTCCTCCACCACACCTGGCGGCTGGTGCTCCATCACCATACCCAGCCCATGTTGCTGCTCCTGACCCACCATACCCTACCATTCCACCCAATGCTGCGTAATTCACTGAAGTAGGATTCAACGCTGTAGCAGCTAAGAGGTGACATTAGCCCGGCCCTTTTCTTCAATTACTATGTTGGTTTGACCTCAACCTCTTAAATTCCACTAGAAATAAGGGTTTTTGTATGTGTTAGTACTGTATAGTTAAATCATCTTTACATGCTAAATATTACTGACAAATAATTTTACATATTACACAGGCATAAAATTTATGTGAGATAGAAATGACTTTAACAGACAAGACAAACCATGTATTCATATGACATTGTTTATTTACAGAAGCAGGCTGCTCCACTATCATTTCTAAAAGTGCATGGACAACGTGCACATAAATCGATAGAAATATATAAAATATACAAATAATAACTGGTGCCATTGGTTGAAGCTTCTTGCAGTGTGACATTAATATTACATTACTGGACAATTCGATATAAACTAAAAAGAACACAAATGTCAAAGCCGAACTATATGGTTGCATAACTAATTAACAAAAACAATATATATATTACAACTTTCATGATCTTTACTACACATTACCCATGTGCGTAGCATGGACTACTCACTAGTTTTCATGGAAATTTGGTCTTTTTTAGGTTAAGAAATTTAGAACTGCACCATGAAATTTGTGATGGACCACTTACTTTATATGGATAAGGCTTTCAGTTCTAGATCTTGGGTTCCACTTTACTAAACAGATATCACAAAAATATCTTTTACATTAAGAAATTTAGAATTGTTTACCTTTAATTTTTATTACTGCTATTTTGTTTATAAATTAAGAAGTACAAATATAAAATATTTATCTTTTCTTATTATGTTCCTGCAATATAATGTATCATTGGATGTACCAAAGGTAACTGCTACTTTCATGAATGAACACCTGCACAAATGCATATGACAAGATAGTTTGCATCTCTAACTGTAAAGGCTATGATACTGATCATGTTATATTTAACAGAAGTGATCGGATGATTTCTTAGTAAGACTTCGCCCAGTTTATCATCGTTAATCATTTATATGAGGAAATGGAAACCTATAATATTTGAAAAAACATCATAAAATGTCTAAATCAATATGACATTGACAATCAAACACAAGTGAATTTGTATGCCATAACATGATTTATGGACTCGGCACTAACATAGTTATTTTATTATCAAAAATCTTACCTTATTAACTTTCAGATAATTTTTTTATTATAATTCTTTAGATCAATGTGACTAATAAAAAAAACTATACAAATATCATGATAAACTTTTAGAAATTGCTTCATGTGATGTATTTCATGTTTTGTTGTCATCATTTTCTTGATCGGTATTTTATATGTTCGACTGTTGCTTTGAGCTTGAAAATTTCACCTTTAATACTATTATTATGTGCCTACAATCAGTGTTATGAAGACCGGACCGGACCTCCGGTCCGACCTCCATAACCGTCGACTATCTCGGTCCGGAGGAGCATAGAACCGTCAACTTCCTCAAACCGTGGTTGAACGCCAAAATCGCTGGCAGATCCCCAAAATCGATGGCAGAAACAACGCTATCTTCTTCCTCAGCTCCAAAATAACCCTAATTTCGCGTTCATCCGCTGTCATAATGCCCGATTCCTTCTTCGATTTCAGTTGCCACACCAGATTATTTGCTATTGCACTAGGTAATCTTCAACCAACCCTAATTTCGCCTTCAATTTCACCACCTGCAGACCGGCGGTCCGGCCGGTCGGACCACCGGAGCCGCTAACCGTAAGTAACTACTACTTTCAGGCCACCACGGTTGAGCTCACGGCACGGTATTGATAACACTGCCTACAATATACATTGTATCATCAGATGTACCAAAAGTAACTACTACTTTCATGGATGAAGAACACTTGCACAAAAGAATGCATCTCACTCTCCCCCTGCTTGCGTGAAATATATACAGGAGTAATGGTACAAAGTCAGCAAGCATGTCTCATTTAATGCAAAGTAATAGGAGCCATACTCCATTAAATGCAACCATCAATATATTCATAGAAGGTCAAACCAAACTAAAAATATATAGTAACATAATTGAATACAAAGAGAAAGTGCTGAGATACCTCACCTTAAACCACAATCTGAAATGTAAAATATTTCAACTTTTACTTGAGTTCCTGTAAGCCTTTGTATTCTACCTGGCAAAAAGTAAGTTCAAATTAAACTATTTCTGATATATAGTTTGAAAACATTACTGAACTGCAATGTATCACCTTAAAATCACCAAAAAAAAAAAAAAAAAAAAAAAACATTAGTTACAAACGGACATTAAACAATGTCAAAACAGAACTGTAATGTATCATGTACAGATAAATATTATGTATTTGACTATATTGGAGCATGTTATATAAACTGAGATATGAGCATACAATTATTTTATATAAATTGAGCATAGCTAAAGTTTATATAGACTGAGCATACAACAGAGTTATGCATAACCCAGCTATAAATTTAACTTATAGCTGATACTGTGATGGTGCTCAGGCAATTGCAGTCTTTGGAGAGGGTCTGACCTGGGTGGTTAATTAGCTATAAATTTAAAGTGTTGAAAACAGAATGTAAAGGGAGAGTGTTTGTGTATGCATGCTTTTTTTTTTTCAGTTGCAATAATGTGGAACTCTGAAATGATGAAAGTGAAATCAGAACCACAAAATGAACAGAGAGAGATGAACAGAAAGCAAAATGAACAGTTTTGGTTTTTCTTTTAAAGAAAAGTGTGATGCCACAACAGTTGCACGAACAATATAAATAATTATAACGCACAACAAGATACTAACCCATATGAAAAAAACACAATGTAACAATAACAAAAATGAGATGCAATTTTTTTATTCGTTTGTATAGTTGAGTTATACAAAATAATAATTGTGCATCTTAGCTAAACTATCTGAAAAGTCAGACTCAATACATCAAATTCCAAATACTGCAAACTGCAATAGCTTAAAGCTTCTCCGTATACCTTATTAACCATAGTTTGTTTGATGTTTAAGGCACTAAATAAATCAATTTTTTACCACTCGATATCTATACAATAGTAACTAGATGATCAAAGTTCTATATCCCAATAAACCTAGGTAGCTCCTTGAAAGTTCCTGTATTTTTTTGTATATCGGTAGTTTTATGACCTATGTTTCCTAAATATCAGTTATCAATTTATTAAGTATCTAACCTGAAACCCTGATATCAACTTGGACTCATTTGTAATTTCTAAATAGCAAATAAGCTTATATATTATTGTTTCATTCTATTCTTTCCAACAACACTTTTATCGGTAGTTAAAAATCCTTGGCTTACGTTAGCCATTTCAGACACAACTACGAAGTAGCCTTTTGACATACAACAGCAACCTTTTTTAATCAAGTCATCAATAATTAAACCAATTAAACAAAAACTCGATATGCTCAAAGCCCCTGTATAATCTTATCTTATTTAGCAAAATAAGTCTCATAATATTATTAGGTTACAACGAACATTTAAAATAAAACCAATACAGGCCTAAGAGCTAATATCTTCAAATCAAATAAACTGGCATCAATAGCAAGATGGTAAATTCCATTTACCGAAACAACTGCGTGTCTACAAAGAATAGTCATCGACTGCAAAATTTGTTATAAAAACATAACCAGACAGCGGTTCAACTGCTAATTGAATTGCATTAGATGCACTTAAGATCACTTAAAAGTTGAAACTTATAAAAATTAAATAAAGTTCACGTAAGGTACCTCAAACCTAACAGAGGAAAGAAGTTCTCTTTTAGAGACAGAAAACTTGGCAGTAGGAACAGAGGCATATAGCATACAGTCATGTTTTTCTTAATTCTTTTCATCCATAGGAAAGGAAAGTGCTATAAAGATAAATAATATAAGAATGCAGCTCGTGATTTCGAGCAAATAAAGGTGGAAATTTATTTTTTTACATTTGTTATTATTATTTGAATAATGGTAGTATGTCTGCAAAATACATATGCACATGGTAATCAATAATGATCAATTATATTAAAAACCTAACAAGTCTATAATAAATAACTCACTTAAATTGTTTTCCTTCCAATTTAAGTATATTATGTACTACAAAAGATAGCATACATTCAGTTTTTCTGTGCAACATTAGCAATATTTTAACTACATTTGCTTTTGCTAAACACATTGTCTGCATTTATTTCTCGTGGTATACACCGTACACTGAAATTCATGAAACGTTTTTCATGCTCAGAAAAACCCAAGGTTAGATGTAAAAAGATAACTACATGTATTTTTGCTATATGATTGGTTTGAAATCTGCACGGGTAGTTCCAAAAGAAACTCAAGTGTGAGAGAACTGAAGAAAATATTTATATACGTTTAGCCAGTTAAATCCAACGCATTAATGGTTGACAACATTTTATTTGCACAATTACATAAATTTCAATTCTTTATTAGCTGATAATTTTAGTTTGTTAATTATCATATGTAAGATGTGAAGACAGACCGGAAACAGTATATGTATGTACATATTCATATTCTCATAGTTTTCTCCGAAATAGGGAAATAATGGCTATTTTTTTTCTTTTTTCCCTTTGGGCTAGTTCAGGCTTGTATAAAGAGAAACAAATGACCTGCTACATAGCCTGCCATGTACACGATATGCACTACCAGTTTTTAAACACTCTCATGCTCTGGAAGTTGGGTGCATTATATGTCGAACGTTTAGTTTTCAAGTTAGAAATTGTGTGGCCATAAATCAGCTTTGTGTTGGTCCAGTTGATATGAAATTCTTCAATACCGCATTTACAAACTTATCTTCAACCTTAATATATGGTTGAACTTGAATCTAACTAAACCCCATAATATAATTTCCCATAAAGTCCATCATCTTACTTCAAGTTTTACACTGTATACGCCTTAATAACAGACGTGCTCTCGGGCCCTCAACCTCTTTTATTTACTATATATAACAATCAGAGGCAGTATGTGACGTATCGCCTGGACCCTGTTCTACACAGGACCTAACGTGCGTACACTCACTTGTATTAAACGTATTTTTTGACACATACAACATCGGTCAATAGGACGTACATGCAAAGCTACAAAGCATGCAGTGCGTGCAGCATGCAAAGCAAAATAGGCAACAAGAGAGTAGAAATTGTGACTGTTTTCTTATACCATTGAAGGTTTCAAATGCCGTGTAAAAATAAGCAAGGAAGGAGAGATTCAAAGTACTAAAGTAACCGAGTAAAAAGGGCAGAGAGATCGAAGAAGATTTAAGAGAGATGGAAAACAACACGGAGAATAGAGAGAATAAATCGGTGGGAAGGCACCATAAATAAAAGCTCTCAGGCTTCTCGTGATCATCTCCCTTTCTAATCTATTCACCAGGCTTTTATTAATATATAATACAGTATGAGGGGATTCATTCATTCATTTCATCCATTCAATAATACTAAGAAAGACTATTCCATATCACACACTTCACATTTAACAATCACTACTCTATTTCTTTACCTTTGCAGCACGGAACAAACACTGCTACATTCACTCTCTTACCTTTTACCTGCCAGTAATTCTTCTTCTTCACTCCTCTGTCTCTCTGTACACCTTTTAACGGTTCTAATTAGAACGTTCGTTTATGACTTTGTCCTCTATTTTGATTAAGTCCTTGTTTATATACTAGACATCATTTTCTGCAGCGGATTGCAGTGTTGCAGCATTGAGGACATTCTATATAGTCAGACGTTAATGGCAACTTAATTAGGTTCATTAAATCATTGAATCTGGATCTAAGATGGACGCAAGAGTAACGAAACATATTACTAAATCAACACGTTTAGATACATTAATATGTGACTTAAAGACTTTTGTCTAGATGTTGACGTTCTTGTTTGAATTTGTTTTAGTAGTACGAATTACGTGTAACCTGTTTTCATCTTCGACGTTGCCACATCAGTTCCTGTTTCATCTTTTCATCAGATTTATCTACGTAATATAAAAGCTTCACAAGCACTTGATAATCGGTGAAACTTATATTTAAACTTTAAATAAAAAAATAGATATTTGCATCTAATTATTTGGTGGGATCCCTTCACCTTAAAGGGAGTAACTTCATAATCAGTTGCTCTCCATATCATTTTATATTATGACATAAGGATTTAACAATTACTACGGTTGTTTATAAAATTCTCCTAAGTTTTATCATAATTGTCACACCGTATTGTATCGAAGAACTTCCAGATGTGTATAATAAATCAATAGCCTTTCTAAATTCTAATCAGATATTGGCATCATGATTTGAAATGAGGCATATAAATTCATTAACCCCTGGCTTTCACATTCTTGTTACTCACCAGAAATCTCATACGTGTAGTTCTATTTGTTATTAGACTTTGCGTACCATTAATATTTGACAAATTTGACAAGAAAGTAACTCCCATCAACTCTAATCACACTTTCCAGATTCAAATAACATCTACATGCTTCTAGCTACAAATAAGTGAATCATATGGTAACCCAGAGTTTTAGGCAATGCTAATGATTTATAGAAGTATACTATAAGACTAACAAAGACTGATAATATGCTTAATATTACCTTGCCTCTAAATTTCGGGAACTCTTCGAATCTGAGAGGAAACAAGGCTGATAATACTGGAATCAGCTACGGTTTTCTGGCACAAAGAAATAAAAAGATAGGATTAAGCAAGTAAAAATTCAGAAAATAAAAATAAAACAAAGATATATAAAGTATATAAATAGAGTAGAAAAGAGAACGATACTGAAGTTTGCCACGATAGGTTGAAGTTGAATAGAGATTCAGAAAACAGAAGCGTGCTGCGAACTCAACGTACCAGGGATTTAAGAATAAAAGTCGTCGTAGCAACAAATTTCGAGCTGGAAAAGTAAAGAGTGGCATGGACTCCATTTCTATGCAACTGAGAGAGAGATTGAAGGAATAGAAGAAATAGGGGGAATTTATTATTACTTTTAGTCATGGGGGCGTGCAGCAGTGGAACAGAGAAGGGATAATGGATAGCAGATTCTTGAGTCGGCTGTAGGATTAGGGCAAGGCGAAGAATATTTTGAGAATGGAAAGGGGAAAGGGAAAAGGTGAACGGGGAATAAGAAATTAGGAAGGAGGGCAATTTTAGCGAGCAGCAAAGAGGCCTGGTTGCAAAACTAAGTGGACGTGCGACTGTTTTTTATTTAACAGTAGCAAAATGAAGCTTCACCAACTCCAACCCATTTTATTTGCCACGGATTTATATTTAACCATCGCAAATTGTAAATATTTGCTACTGTTTTTAAATAAATCTGTCGCAAATTTGTCTTTTACATCATTTCCCTGATAATTTGCTACGGTTTATAACTAAAACAGTCGCACATAACGACATATGCTACTGTTTTTAGCTAAACCGTCGCAAATAAAGCGACGCAAATAAACAGTTTTGTACTAGTGTTTTTTTATGATGCATAATTATATTATTTAAGAAAAGTTCACCTGTAGTTCGTTTTTCAAGAACATCTATTTGTGTAGAAATGGAAACTAGGCAGAAAGCACGTCAACATACCGAAGGAACTACATTAGCCAGCGGGGCTGGTACTTCTGATCAAAATATGGAGACCTCTTCTGCCACTGTTCCTGAGACAAATGTTGGTTAAAACTTTCCAATTCCTCGATTTCTGACTGAGACACCTTCTGATAGCCATCAAACGACACTTGAATTTGATTCGTTCCAAAAGTTATGCCGACAATTTAGCCTTTCTAATGATAAAGTCAGATTTCCTAGAAAAGATGATTTGCCTGACCGCCCACCTTTGGGGTATGTTACGGTTAACCGGCAGATGCTCCAAAGTGGAGCGATCCCTCCTTTTAACCCTTACATAGAAATGATCCTCCGGAACTTGGCTATTGCACCCTACCAATTGCATCCCAATGGTTACTTTATTCTTATGAGTTTATATGTGTTATTTATGAGAGTTAAACAACGTGAACCAACTTTCCATGATATATGCACCTTGTACACTTTTAAACAAAGGAAGAAAGATCGCCCTTCTTTTTTCTTTGTTGAGAGCAGGCAATCGAGAGTCATCACCGGCTTGCTAGAAAGTGTTAAAGGATTCCCAGGCCAGTATTTTTATGTCCGGTGCCCCGGGAACTTCTTTGATCGATGGACAGAAGGAGGTGAACATTCATAGTTTGAAGTTTTATGTTTTGGCCTTCATGCCGACTTACTAACTCCTTTCCGTTTTACAAAAGCTCCTTCTGATCAAGGCTCAACTGCTGACCAACCTCTTCTTGACTATTTACTATCTATTAGCGAGACTGAGAGAAGCCGGCAATTATTGCTTTCAGAAGAATTCCTTCATCAATATAATCTACTCCCTCCTTCCCGCACTATGGTGAAAAAGACTGCCCAGAAATATCTGAAGAGATGTACAAATCCTGGTAGTAGCAGTAAGAAACCTGCCAGGACTCCTGAAAAACCGGTAGATACTTCTGAAAAAACAGTAGAAAATCCGGAAAAATCTACAGAAGCCCCGCTTCCTCCAGATACTGGAGAAAGAATTCTACAGCGATGGGTAAACAAGTTGCAGTAGAGGAGGCAACCTTGAGTGACGAGCCAAACCTTGAGGCTTTAACTACAGATTTAACTATTTCCAACACTCAAGAAGGAAATTCTATGGGTACCTTTGGCGAACTTCCTGATTTATAATCTGTAAGATATCTTAGTAAAGATAATACTCCTATATCAGGTCCTGCTGGCCCAATCGATAAACAACCCAAAGTAACATCCCATGAGACTTCCGAATCGGTGCCAGACGAAAGACTATACTTAGGACCAAACCCTGGAATTAGCTTGCTAGGCATGTTTCTTAGGACTAAATACGCTTTACAGTCGTACTTCTATATGACTTTACTTTGTAATTTTCTTTATTCATATACTTCCAAATGTTGACGTAATCTGTTACTTTTGCAAAAATGAGACGCTCACTTATCGGAGATTTTCCGAAAAGTAGACAATCTTCCTCTTCCGACCCTTCACATCTTTTAAAGAAACATTCCCACAAATCTCAGGCTCTTCCTTCAACTAAAACATCTCATCTTAAGAAACCACATGGCTCTCATTCAGTTCCTTCACATCATTCTTATGAACGAACCGACAAGCAAAGAGAATGGTTTCATGATCACGAGAGAATAATGGCTTAGGAGGAAAAGCAAAGAAAGGAGAGTCTTCGTAGAAAGAGGAAGAACGTAGCTGATCAAAGCAAGGACGTTCCTAAGAAGCGTTTGAGGATAGATGTTCCTACCTTCCCGTCTCCGGACGAGCTTCAAGCAATCATTTCTAGGCCCCGCCAAATACTTGACGTGGAAAAAGAGCTTGGTGCCTCTAGCTTAAGATTTTCCATCGATTCGGACGATGGGATATGAGGGGTGCAATATTCGATGTAGATCTTCATCCTCACGACAGATGAGACATGATTGAAGATATAGCAAAGGCAAAGAATCTCTTGGTTGATGCTACAAGCCGACTTGAAGAAATCAGTGATATGGTCGATAAGAGTTTTTCATCGTGGTCAACAGTCTGCTATGATCTTCAACGTCTCAACACGAATCGGATTGAGTACATCGAAACATTAGAAGACGAGAAAGCCAAGTTAGTACAAGTTGTCAAATCCCAAGAAGCACAAATTTCTTCGTTGGAAGGCGGGAGTTCTCGGGTTAATAACTTGGAAACTGAAAATGAAAGGCTCCGAAAGGAACTTGAAGCTGCCAAGCAAAAGGAAACTGAGATGCAGAAAAAACTTGAAGATACTCTAAGGGCACAAGAAGAGGCCGAATCTCAGTTAGCACATGAACGAAGCACTTCGTCTTCCCATCAGTCGGAAATAGTATCTCTTCGTGACAAACTTGCTGCCGAAACAGCCAGGGCCTCCACTTTGGAGAAGGAAAAGCAAGAAGCTTTAGATAACATCCAACATATTAGAGAAGATGATGAAACGACCTTCATGGATTTTTATGCTTGCAGCATTATGACACGAGGGAGCCTTCGTTTCTTGGGGGATGGCTATGGGAGCACCCTTGCTTACGTTTGGGGAGAAGTGCTAAAGCATTGTGAAGGGATTGAGGACGGTCAACTCCAGCTAGATTTGTTAGATGAAGAAGACCATGATGCTTTGGCTGAAGGTAGAAGCCTCCTTAGGAAAAAGCATGGTGAATCATCGGGAACCAAAGCTTCAGGTACTGTTATTGATAATATTTCTACCAGGTTGGCCGATGATACTAACATTACAAGTTTCCATACTTATGTAGATACCGCAGTCGACCCCTCTGCTGCACAGGAAAAGGGTGATTCTGCTGGAGAAAAACCCAGGATTCTGATGAAGACGTAAACATCGAGGATTTTGAAGTCCAAACAAACCCCCTTGCCCCAGGTAAAGGTGAAATGCATCAAGTCATGATGGACTTAGATTACCTTCTTTCCCCTCTTGGGCATGCTATGTTTGTGGACTATTATAATCATGCAATAAATTTACTTTCATCATCTCCTTCCCTCGGTGGATATACTGCCATGGTGATGGAAGCCATTGAAACTGACTTGTCTTCATTATTGGCTACTAATGCAGGCCCGACTGTTGATTCTTCCATAGCCATAACACTTTCTCAACCCGGCTCACAAGAAGAGAGGATTGAAGTAATTGTCAACCTCAATGAAGACTTTCAAAACTTTCATGGCAAAGATCACAATTCCGAAGGAACGGTTGATGATTTGGTTGATATTCAAGAGAAAGAGGACAATATTTCTTCTGGACGAAGAAGACATAAGCGTTCCGTTATAAAGAAGAAGACCGCTAATATGCTGTCCCCCGAGGGTTCTGCTTCCAAACCTTCATTTAGGTCCGACAGTGCTCAGAAGAAGAAGTAGCGGCTTAGATTTGCTTGTTTTGCACTGTTATCAGACTTTATTCAGACCGGATGTGTATGCGAGTGCCGGCCCTCGCTCACTACTTTGCATTGTCTTGTATTCTGAATAATTGTACCTGACAACATTATGACTTACTTTTGCGTTTGTATGTGACATGATAATGTTTTGTGTTTTGTACTTTTAACCTTCTTGTTGCATTTTTCCTGTATTTTCTGGTTTGTACATCACACTTAGACATTTCATTCTACATATTTTGTTTGCTTGTGAATTCTTCAAGTATACATGGTTGTAGCGACCCTTTGGTGTGTGAAGGTGCAAATTCGCAATTTTGATCTATTGATATGATGCCCCCATACCAATGGATCGCTTTCACCTTTGAATATTGAACGTGATTATCAACATTGGATCCTTTAGGTTGTAGTTAGAATTTATGAAGCATCTGTCATTGCATTGTGACATTCGGAGCTTCTTATTCTTCATACAAACCATGAAATCCCGTTCGTTTAAAATCCATATTTTCTTTGGTATCTGGTCAAACAAGATATTGTTCGAATGAATGGACGCCTTCGGAAAGGGCTTCTAGGGACAACTTTCTTCGCAAGTGGTGGACCAAATGCTACGCGAACAGCTGTTTTAGATTTAATCCACCATTCTTTGTATCTGGGTGGACCAGATATTGAGGAATAAGTGGACGCCTCTTGGAGAGGTCTTTTACCCAATTTGTGACTTTGTTTGGTCAGACATTTACTGACTTTAATGATCGATTGGGTGCCCCCGGAGAGGCCTTGGGTTAATGACTCAGTTTGACAGTAACATGGTCAGATGTTTCGTGACTTTACGTTATTTGACTGAGCACCCCCGGAGAGGTTTTGGGTTAATAACCCCATTTTAGTGATAACCTAATCAAGTTTTACTGATCTTAGGTTATACGATTGGGTGCCTCCAAAAAGGGCTTTGTCGAGTTATGTTTGCATTGTTTCATGGAGTAGGTATTGATTCTTGCTGGACACTTGAATTAACAAGGTGCCTTGGTAGAAAAATTAGAACCTTAGATCGTCCCTTTCGGATGATCCCCCTTTGATGGAACTTTTGCATATTTTTCGTTTTATCACGTCCGTCTCTTACTCCCACTAGTTGACCTCGGTGTTCTATTTCATTCAGACTTATGGAGACGCTCCGTATTCCCGTATTCTGACGAGTTATGCTTATGACTCCAAACCACTCAAGCTATCCTTTCAGAGATATGCTATGAGTTGACACCAGGCTTTTACAAGATTATGGAAAGACGAATTCTTTTCCTTTTTATAATATCCTACGATCAAAAATTATAATTCAGCATCTTTGAATGAGTAATCGAAAGCATGCAAATGTACAATTTAGACAGGAATCAAAGGAATTCTTTTATTCAAATTCATGTAACTTTGTACAAAGATTTGACAATATCATTGAGAAATACAGAAGAATATGAGCAGAAAATTATTTGAAGTAGTGACATAAGTGGTCACTATTCCATGCTCTCGGAAGTTCTACTCCATATGTAGTTTTGAGCTTGAAGGTACCGTCGAGAAGTTTTTGGTCAATAATGAATGGACATTCCAAGTTAGGACCAAAGACTCCTGTTGCAATCATGATCTTCTTTAGGACCAAGTCCCCCACTTTGAAAGTTCTATGCCTGACCTTTTGATTGAAGTGTCGAGCGACTCTCCTTTGGTGAGCGACAATTCTGAGTTCAGCTTCAGTTCTTTTTTCTTCTAGTAAGTCAAGCACTTCAAGTTGCAACTTTTCATTCTCTGCCTGGTTGAAGTGGATTCTGCGGTGGGTAGGTACTTCTAACTCCATAGGTATCATAACCTCTGAACCGTAGGCTAAAGAGAATGGAGTATGCCCCGTTGCAGTTTTATGAGTTGTACGGTAAGCCCATAGTGCAAGTGGCAGTTCTTCAATCCAGTTACCCTTAGCTTTCTCGAGACGCTTCTTAATTGTGGATTTCAGGATTTTGTTGACTGCTTCAACCTGCCCGTTGGCCTACGGGTGGGAAACTGCTGCAAAACTTTTCTGAATATGGTGTTTGTCTCAAAAGTTCTTGAACTCGTCATTTTCAAATTGCGTGCCATTGTCAGTGATAATCTTCTACGGAATTCCAAATCTACATATGATATTCTTCAGCACAAAATTGATCACCTTTTTTGATGTGATAGTTGCCAATGGTTCTGCCTCAGCCCATTTAGTGAAATAGTCCATGGCAACTATTGCATATTTGAAGCTGGACTTTGCAGTAGGTAATGCCCCCAATAATATCTATGCCCCAGACGACAAACGACCAAGGACTAACCATTTGCGTCAATTCAGTAGACAACGCTCTCAAGATTTTTGCAAACTTTTGGCATCGGTCACATTTCTTAGCGAAGATCATAGAGTATAGGTTTAAATCGAGCCAGAAGTAACAATATCGTAGAACTTTCTTGGCCAGAGTTTGCCCACCTACGTGACCTCCACATTCTCCTTCATGTAATTCTGCCAGGATTGCTTTGGATTCTTCCTTTATCACACATCGTAGAAAAGGTGTTGAATATCCTCTTCTATACAAGCGACCATCTTGGACAAGATACAAATGAGACTTTCGGAGCAACTTCTTACGACTTTTGGGGTTTTCAGGAAGGGTCCCATGGAGTATATAGTCCTTTATGGGGGTCATCCATTAGTCTGGTTCATCGGTAATTTCCATGACCCAATCTACATCAGCTTCTTCAATACTGGGACTAGGAAGGACTTCAACAGGAACTCGACCGAAGGTTTGAGGATCTCCAGTGCTGGCCAGCTTTGATAGAGAATCCGCTTTCAAATTCTCATTTCTAGGAATGTGAGATATAGAATAATATTCCAAACTGTCGAGAAATTCCTTGGCCTTGCACAAGTATGTTGGAAGTCTACCACCTTTGGTCTGGAATTCTCCTTTGATCTGGGATACCATCAACTGTGAATCACTAAAGATCAGCAGACTTTTTAGGCTCGGCTCTTTTGCAACTCTTAATCCACCAATCAAAGCTTCGTACTCAGCTTCATTGTTGGTAATGGGGAATTCGAGTCGAAGAGCACAGCATATTAATCGTCCCTCTGGAGTTTCAAAGACTATCCCAGCCTCAGCACAATAATCATTTCTGGCTCCGTCAATAAAAAGCTTCCATCTTACGTCCAATTCATTGGTTTCTTCCTTCTCCTCTCCCCTAGAGGTGAACTCAGCGATAAAATCAGCTAAGGCTTGCCCATTGATTGCCTTCCGGGAATGATAGGTGATATCGTACCGACAGAGCTTGATATTCCACTTTAGTAATCTTCCCGAAGTTTCTGGACGGAACAACACCTACTTAAGAGGCCGATCTGTGAGGATCTTAATATAGTGGGATTGGAAGTAAGGTCTGAGCTTCTGGGACGCGATGAGTAGAGCATATGCAAGCTTTTCTATTTTTGAATAATTCAGCTCTGCCCCGGTAAACCTCTTGCTGACGTAATATACCGGCCATTGAACTTTGTCCTCTTCTCTGACGAGGGCTGCGCTTAGAGCATGGGATGAGACTGCAAGATACAAGAACAAACTTTCTCCATCTTTTGGTTTTGATAACATTGGAGGTGATTCCATGTGTTTGATAAGGTCCTCGAATGCTTGCTGGCACTCAGGAGTCCACTGGAAACTTTTCCTTTCCTTCTTTAATGCATCAAAGAGAGGAATACACCTATCCGTTGCCTTCGAGATGAAACGGCTTAGAGCTGCCACCTTGCCATTCAAACTCTGAAGTTCCTTTTTCGTATGTGGAGCACGCATTTCTTGCAAAGCTACTGCTTGGGTTGGATTTGCTTCAATGCCCCGTGCATTGACCATGAAGCCAAGAAACATTCCAGAAGCTACACCAAACGAACATTTGAGTGGGTTCAACTTCATCCCATACTTTCTTAGGATTCGAAACATCTCGGCAAGGTCTTCCATATGGCTCTGCGCCTTCTTGGATTTCACCAACATATCATCAACATAGACTACCATGGTCTTTCTAATTTGGGCCTTGAACATAGAATTCACCAGACATTGATATGTGGCACCTGCATTTTTTAAACCCAAACGGCATTACCTTATAACAATATAAACCGCGATCAATTATGAAACTAGTACTATCCTGATCTGGCTCGTGCATCATGATTTGATTGTAGCCTGAACATGCGTCCATAAAAGACAATAGCTCATTCCCTGCCATTGCATCTACCAGTTGGTCGATTCGGGGGAGGGGAAAACTATCTTTCGGACACTCTTTGTTGAGATCGGAGTTGTCAACACACACTCGCCATTTGCCACTTGATTTTTTCATGAGAACTGGATTAGAGACCCACTTGGGATAGGTGGATTCGCGTATGAAATTGTTCTTCAATAGCCTGTCCACTTCATCCTTCAAAGCTTCAGATCTCTCAGATCCTATTGTTCGTCTATTCTGTTTGACCAGTGTCATGCTTGGGTCAATATTCAGCTTATGCACAATTACCTCAGGAGAAATCCCGCACATGTCCGAATGACTCCAAGCAAAAACATCTAGATTCGCTTTTAGAAAAACAATTAATTCTTCCCGCAGCATGGGGTCTAGCTGAGAGCCTACTTTGAGCACTTTATCTGGATCATCATTGTGGACTTGTATAGAGATGGTAGCTTCAGCTCATGCTGCCATTTCCTCCCCTTCACTGGTTTTCCGAGGATCCATATCTTCTTGCACATCATTATATTCTCCAGTGCAGGGGTTTGTCCCTAATTGCTATAAGGGAGCTACGTGGATGCGGAGAGGAGCCTCCACATCCTTTCCGGTTTCATACCTTCGTGCTTCGATTAACTCCGCCATATAACAGTCCCTCGATTCTTGTGGGTCTCCTTTGATTACTCCTACTCCATTCGCTGTTGGGAATTTCATTATTAAGCACCATGGAGCAAGGGCTATCTTGAAAGCGGTAAGAGCTGGTCTTCCCAAAAATACATTATATCCCGAGAGTGAATCTATTATCACAAAAGGCTGCATCATGGAGACTTGTTTCTTTCCCTCGCCAAGCTCTACGAGGAGATCAATCACACCGATAGGCTGAGTTGGCACACCAGTAAAACCATGTATTTTACTTTTACTTGCTCGAACCTTATCCAATGACAACTTTATTTTAGAGAAAGTATTATAGAATAGGACATTCACAGATGCCCCGTTCTCAATCAACACCTTTTTCACTATCGCTGGACCCAAGCCGATAGTGATCACCATTTGATCGACGGTAGGAGTAAATATTCCGTCTGCATCCCGATCTCGAAAAACCACATCTTCTGAGGATGTCTTTGGCATCTTTCAATGGAGAGAGTTGCTACAAACTTCATATCCATCTTCTTTTGGGGCAATCTTCAGTTCGTTCGTATATCTAACAATGTCTCCCTAGTTTTCCCAGTGGGATGAGGCCCACCACTGATCGTATTGATGATAGGTCGAGAACAGCTAGCTGGTGTCCCTGTGATCATTTTGATGACAGGTCGAGAACCGCTAGCTGATGTTTCTGGATGGACTTGCTGCCCCTGATTGGGCTCAGTATCCGCCAAACGCTTTACATATTCCTGAAGACGATTTTTCCTTATCAATTCTTCAATCAAATTCCTCAGGTGTCGACACTCATTTGTGTCATGACCCGGTCGATTGTGGAATCGACAAAACCTTCCTGAGTTTGTAGCTTCCTCGGAAACCTTTATTGGTTTCGGCGTAGGATAATCCTCCGTGTCTTTAGTTGCCAGGTATATGTGCTCAATCGTATCATTCAACGGAGTGTAGTCTGTAGGTTTGAAGAAACGCTGCTTTTTGGAATTCTTGCCGTTCTTACCATCATTGCCCCTCTTTTTCCCCCCTCCTGAATTTCCTAGATTAGTTTTTGCAGGAGCTTCCTTCTTTTCTGTAGAAGAATTGGTTTTGACGTTGCCGACAAAATAAACGGGGTCATCTTCTAGACACATATACTCCTCGGCTTTGTCATAAAATTTATCCAACGTACTGGGCTTCTTTCTCTTCAACCACCTTCCGAACTCAGATTGTTTATCAATGCCCCCCCTTTAGAGCCATTAGAATCAGCCTTGGCTTGTGGGTTCCCACCTTAGCTGCGGAAGCATTAAAACAATTCAGGAAGGCTCTGATTGTTTCACCCGGGCTTGTTCTAGCTCGTTAAGGGACATGATATCTCTGACTTTGGTCGTTTGAAGACGGAACTGATCCTTGAAGTATTTCGCCAATGTAGGGAAATTATCAATTGATCTAGGGGCAATTTGGTGAACCATAATGAGGCTACCCCTTCCAAGTACACTGGGAAATATAAACATTTAAGCTCGTCAGTTTCCTAGGCCCCATCCATGTGTTGGTCATACCGAAACAGGAACACATTAGGATCGCCAGTCCCATCGTAGGCTTGGATAGTAGGTGGCTTGAACTTCTTTGGGAATGTAGTTTTCTTAATTCTCTCGGTAAGAGGAGTCTTTGACGGTGCGAATTCCCATTCAGCTTCGTTGTCATCTCGTTCTTTGCTTTCTTTCATGATCTGACGAACCATCTCCAATAGGCGATCCTTCTCATGGTAGCTATCTGCGGGGCGGACGCCTTCGCCTCGACCGGAGGTTTGCTTTGGAAAACGATCGCGGTTCTGGCTCCAGGGCCCTAGTCTTTCTTTGTTAGAAAGTGCCCCTTTTGCAGCATTAGCTACTTGGTGAGAATTAGCCTGCGCTCCATGGTTCCGATCAGCTGGCTTTGAATCTTCCCGATTATTCTTGTTCGGGTCAGAAATCTCTTGGAAAGATTTTTCCCGATTCAGAGTGGAGGAATATGAACTAGCTTCTTCTGGACAAGTGGCCTTTGGGGTAACCTTCGTGGCAGCGGTCTGAAGGGCAATCAGTGATTCTATCTTTGCCATCATGGCTTTATTGGCCATATCCAATTATTGCGTTATCCCGACAACAACTTGATCAAGCTCGCCTTTGGTCACCGTTGCGCCTTCAGCCAAGGTTCCGCCTACCTCGAATTGGTTAACCCGGGCATTTCTTCACGATTTCCTTTAGTAGATACTCCAGCTCTAACTTCCTTACTCGCTTTCGGTGGCATGATTTCAGAAAGTCGTTTGAATCTCGTGGAATGCTCGTCAGAAGGTCCAACTCGTAGATTAGATCGATCTATTTCGTGAATGGACTTAAGAACTTTGACAGGATACTTGATGATAGAAAGTAGATCTGGCCTCACAGTGGGCGCCTAATTGTTGATACCAAAAATTGGCATAACAATTTTATGTATTGCTAGAATACTTCAATGAAGATTATGTGGAGCCATTTCTAAGATCTACAACATCAAAAGTATAGGAGAAGACACAAAATTATAGTGGTTCGACCTTTTAGGAAGTCTACGTCCACTTTAAAGAAGAAATTTATTATCAAACAAGCTTTTTACAGGATATATCCACTCATACATTCATAAGAACCCTCCCTCACGTACATTCTTCTCTAGAATCCTAGAAAATGATGGAGAATTGTTATGGACAGCGAGGGAACCCTTCAATTATGGAATTTCTACGGTGAATCTTCAATCTTATGAGCTTTCATGCGTTCTCCAAGGAAGCCATGGCCACAAGCTTCGTTGATCTTCGATGAATGATCAAGGAAATGTGCTCGAGTGATTGGAGATGGTGGAAGAGATAATGAGGCAGCACTTCGTCGCCCTTTTGATCCGTCCCCCAAAATGATGGAAGTCATCCCTTATTTATAGGTGGAGGAATGGCTAAAATAGAGTATTCAGGATTTGGGTCGATATTTCTGGTATTTACAGAATTGCCATTTCCATTTGTCACCAGTTGTTAAACTCCCAGATCGACCAGACTTCGAATGGACCGACTACGTTTCTTGTGGGAAGGCGGACCGACCAGTCTTCAAGGCAGAAAAGTATCGACCAGGCTTGTGACGAGGAAAAACCGACCAGAACTTGATGGAAAAGCGGGACCGACCAGGACTGAGACCGACTAGGATGCTGAAGGAAAGGAGACCGATCAGATGTCTTTTTGGAAGGCTGGACCGACTAGGAAATTTAACCAGTGTAGCTGGATAGCTTGTTTGTGACATCTAGACCGACCAGATCTCGGTCGACCGAATGTTGTTCAGACCGACCACGCCATAACGAACCATTTTATCCATCGAAGTATTTTTTATTTTTGTGGATAACAATTATAATTAATACGTTCAGTCGTCGTTTCTTAAATAGATTCGTTATAATAATTCGAATCTAAGCTTAACCAAATCTCTTACACAATCCAATTAACACAATATTATCAATTCTACAAATTCCGACTATTTCAGAATTAAATATATTATTCTATTATTCAGATTAATTAAATATTCATTATTATTTAATTAAAAAACCATTTAAATCTATAAATCACATTTAAATAATTAAACAAATTAATTATTATACCGTAAAAATATGGGACATTACACTTCTCCTCCAAATTACCTCTCATCCATTCACTTTCAGGCTTCCATCCTTTTGAACTTTTTGAAGAATTTCTTCTCCTCTACATATCGATACCCGTTGTGCCTGAAACTGTGCCCTATACCTCGAGTTTTGAGCTCCCAAACACTCGTCGCGTTTTCCGCCGCAGCAGCAACTACCGGCAGTCGAGCCGGCCACCACCCCCCTGCACCGACGCACTGTACATCCCGCTCCGACATCCCACTGGCCGATCTTCCTATCATACACCATATCTCCTGAAATATGAGATCAAAGATCTGAACAAATTTTGAAAGCTACGGTATAAATAAAATTAATGAATTACAACACTTTATTCCGTTGAAAATTGTAGTTTAAATAATAAAAATTCATATCATATTCATACAAACACAGAATTGGACGATTTCAGAAACATTGGGACTGTGACACCAAATACCACATTCTAGAATAGATTGCAACAATTTTCTGAACCCTTTTGAATTTTAGATATGATCGAAAGCAAGGTGAAAATTCTGATTTAATAACTAATTCAAGTTTAATTATTTTTCTCGCTTCTTAAATCATGGTATGTATGTTAATGATTCAGATCTGTGATGTTTGAACTTTTGAATTTGATGTTCATGATTTATTCAGATCTATCTTGTCTTTATTTTAGATCCATTATTTTAGATCTGATTATGCGATATATATTTCTTCTTTATTTCAGATCCATTATTTTAGATCTGATTATGCGATATAAATTTCATCATTATGTAGATCTATTATTTTAGATCCAATTACGCGATAAAAATCTCATCTTTATTGAGATCCATAGTATTTGATTTATTTATCCGATAAAAATCTCATCTTCATGCAGATCAATAATACAATTGTTTATTTATGCGATAAAAATTTCATCTTTATTCAAATCTGTAAAGTTTGATTTGTTTTTGTGTTAAAAATTCCATTTTCCTTCAGATCTATAAACGTGGGATTATTTTTGGAATAAAGATCATATTTTTATTGTCACATTATTTCAATAAAAGGATTAGAGAACAAAGATTCTATTTTTATTGTCATATAGGAACATGAGATTGTAAAACTTTGATTTAGAATAAAAATCATATTTTTATCGTCACGTAAGAAAATAAATTTGTCAAACTTGTGTTTAAATAAAAAGATATTATTTTTATTGAAATTTAGAACATGGAAATGACACATTGGTTTTGTAATAAAAAGATATTCTTTTTATTGAAATTTAGAACATGGAAATGACACATTTGATTTGTAATAAAAAGATATTCTTTTTATTGAAATTTAGAACATGGAAATGACACATTTGGTTTTGTAATAAAAAGATATTCTTTTTATTGGAATTTATAATATGGAAATGACATATTTGGTTTTGTAATAAGAAGATATTCTTTTTATTGAAATTTAGAACATGGAAATGACACATTTGGTTTTGTAATAAAATGATATTCTTTTTATTGAAATTTAGAACATAATGACATATTTGGTTTTGTAATAAAAAGATATTCTTTTATTGAAATTAAGAACATGTTTAAGAGCTATCCTTTTTATATTTATTATATATATATATTAAAATTAAACGAATAACGCGCGGTAGTTCGCGTTTTGGAATCATAACTTTGAATGATTATACCAAAAGATCCGACCGTCGGATTTTCTCAAAACTGGAACCGTTAGGTCCGTTTTGGAAAAATCTATCCATCAATAGTAATCTTGTTAAGATCCAATGGTTATATTTCGAGATATGTGAAATTCAAAATTTCACAAAAACAGCGCCATAATCATATATGACCTGAAACGTCGTTTGAACTAAAATGAACTATTTTTATTAAAATAAAAATAGAAGTAAATCGTTATAAAACATTATAAACGATATGAATTGGTTTTGAATTATATATTTGAAAATTATTAGAAAAGACCGAGATTTAATCTCATTTCAAATAATTATACGACGATCGAAGGCATTGAAGACGGTGGTAAAAGACCGGCGATCTTCACATCGAATGAATTACTATTGTTGGGGCCTTGGATTGATTTTCTTCCAAGATAGGGCTAAAATGGTGGTTGTCCGAACGTACTTGTTGATTGTCCGGATATGCGAGTACCTCTCTTCCGTATTGGATATACGGGACGAGGAATAAGGTATCTCCCGTTTCGTTCAGACCCAGAACGGACTTGTAAATGGATTGTATGTTTGACATTGTACTCCTTTGTATTATTTATTGATCTCTGTTTAATATATAAATGTTGGTGGAGGAGAATTTATTCTTTTCTTAGCACCCTTTTATATATTGATTGATGATCAATGGTATGGTATGGATTGACAATGTGGCATGCTAGGATGTATCGATCAAGGCTTATTGTTGCAAAGTAGAGCCTTGTGGATTGAAGATCAAAGCACAGCTTCAACAAGCATAGCTTTGTGTATAACGTAACTTCACGAGCCTCACACCCCGGTATGAGTCAAAATCGGAATGAGGACGGCAGGGAAAGTGCATGCGTTTCTTTCTAGCTAGAAGTGGTATCATGGTACGGAAGCCCAGATATTTTTACTTATGTGGTTGTTGTGAGGCGCCTCGGATATTGGTCCCAAGTGGCCATTTTATACGTTCTATAGGACCGGGAAACGTATTGTACAGGTATAACTTATCCACTAACGACCTATGTGGACCGACCCTGCTGCTAACTAGGGTTGCCCAAGTGTGTACCCCTGAGGCAGTAGCTAGAGTGTCTCGAAATCGGTGAGGATAATCCCTAGCCTCGACTCATGATGGAAACCCAATTTCCAATACGACACTTGTACGATTTTATTTGCATAACCTAGTATGGCGACATAGTATATGGTAGCTATGCTGTCTAGGACTGATACATTTACTTTGAAGTATTTTAAAATGATTAGACACTAATAATAATATTTATTATTGTTTTATACGTACCAAGCATGTTTGATCATTATAAGGTAAAACTCTATCCTCTGGTTTGCGTTGCATTGTGTGATGGGAGCTTGATTAGCCTTATTATGTTTAATTATGTTATGCACTGGCAATCTGTTGGAGTAAACCCATTCCGCGTTAGTGGCGTGGTCCTTTGATTAGCCTTATTATTATTAGTTAAGTTAGGTAAGAATTCTCACACCAGTCCCATGACTGACTCGTAGTTTATTTCCACTTTTGCAAACTCGGGTGCCCTTATTTTTACACGGGCAGCCAAGTGATAGGTTTTTAGGTTATCTTGGAGTAGCTTATTTTGGAGTTGCTGCAGCTTGAGGTGCTTTCTTGGATGATGAAGACCATCTATCACTTATCTTTTACTTTGCATATTTTTATCTTTAGACTTTGGGACATCTTTCTTATGTAGTATTTGAGATATAATAGACTTCCTTTTTCAATTTTGTTGAGACATCTATGTACTAAGTGGATCCTGTGCACTCTGATGATGCTTATGACATTATGTTTTCCGCTGCTTTATTGGTGATGTTGTCTTGTAATTCTTTGTGTTATGCTGTTATCTATGATCTGTGATTGTTGTAAATATGTTGTATTCCAATTGATTGTCCTTGCTTCCAAGTACGGGAGTTTGGGGTTTTCATAGTTGGTATCAGAGCCTAGGTTAATCTTAGCTCCGGAATATAACATATTTATAACAATTCGTTAATATAGAATCACTAATATTCTATGGCATGTAGCTCATTAGAATAGGATTATTAATGTCCTAGAATGAGCACTACAGAATAGCACATAATAATCAGTCATTACATCATCATTTTCCACATATCCCTTTACTTTAGCTTTCCTCAAAGATTACCATTTCTGTTGGTCTGACTCTTTCCTTGATAGTACAGAACTAACTAAGATGATTACTAGAGCTAATGCTAGAGGTGGTCGAGGTGGTAGAGGTAGAGGTGGAGGAGGCCGAGGAAGAAGATCAGTTCCCGTTGTCTAGAACCAACCAGATTTGGAAAATGAAGTACCACCACCACCTCCGCAACCTTTTGATTTAGATAGAGTTGCTAAGAAGGTTAAGAATTTGGGAGGCATACCCTTTACATGCAAGGAGACAGCTATAGAGGCTCAGGCTTGGTTGAGGACTTGTGAGAAGATTTTTGGAGACTTGGAATTAGATGACCAGAGGAAGAGGTTTATGGCATCGTTGTTGCTTAAGAAGGAAGCTTTGATATGGTGGGAGACTACCACTATTGGAGGTGTTGAAGATGACATGTCATGGGCAAAACTCAAGGCGCTTTTTAATGAGAAATACATTCCTCTCCAAGAAATTGAGCGACTTCATGATGAGTTTGCAAATCTGCAACGAGGAGATAAGACTATTGCTGAATATGTAAGGAAGCTTGATGAGCTTTCTCGCTATGCCCCAGAGTTGATTCAAGATCCAATTCATAAAAATAAGAGATTCATTAATGGTCTCTTAAGGAAGTACCACAGCAGAGTAACATCTCATATTGAGCTCCCCTTTAATAAGGTGATTGAGATGGCTTGTAGGTATGAGTAGATCGACAAGAAGGGTTCTCAGATGGACCGTGAGAGGAACCAAGCCAACAAAAATAAAAGAAAACAAGCTGATAGGAAACCAGAGGAGAGTAAGACTGCAACTGCTAAGCTTTAGGAAAAGGAAAAGGTGAGATGCTTCAACTGCAATAGGATGGGACATTATAGTTCAGAATGCAGTGCCCCAAAGAGGCCCAGGAGAAGTGTGGATACTAGGGAGTGCCACAATTGCCATAAGAAAGAGCACATCAGGCCGGACTGTCCATTGCCGAAGAGTGCTCAAGTAGCTCATGTCTATGATGGTGCAAGTGCACCAGCCTCTTCTGAAGGAGCAGATAAACCAGAGATTTAGGGAGGTACGCTTATAATAATTTACATGTTCCGTCTTGTTTCCTACTTTTCTATTTTTCCTTTTCGAGGACGAAAAGTTCTTAAGTGGGGGAGATTGTAACAAGCCGGAAATTTGGACCCAATTTTAAAATTTTATTTTAATAAATTTTGATCGAAATTGGGTCAGAATTTAAAAATTGCATTTTTAAATAATTATTAGGCTATTAAAAATAGTCATTTTTCAAACGATGTCCGAATTCAACGAAACCACTTTCTATGAATCCGGAATATTAAATTATTGGTTGGTTTAATTTTTCATAATTTTTGTAATTAAATTGTGACCATGGCAAAATTAAACGCATTTGCAATTTCAGTTGTGTATTTAATCGACTGAGAAAAAGGCCTTTTTGCAAACGGACTCAGAATTCAGCGAAATCAATTTTCCTTGGTCTGCATAATAAAAAAACAGCTAAATATATTTTTTGGGAATTTTTGGAGTCAGTAGAGGCCCCGGTGAATTTTTACGTACGGTTAAATTAAATAATAATTGATTTATATTTTAAATTTAAGAAAAAATGGTCAAAACTGTCGTTTGGGCCTACGGGACATAGCCCATTGGGTCCGGAATGGGAGTTATTAGCTAGGAATGACATTCGTTGGGCTGGAATTGGAGTTGTTGAGAGAAAAGTGGCTTTTTGCAAAAATAATATTATAATATTATAAATATGTGATACCCTAACCCTAAAACATAAAATAATCAGCCGGCCCTTCTTTCTCCTTCACGATTCGTTGGCCATGGCCATTCCAACATTCACCTCCAAATAACCTCTCATCCATTCACTTTCAGGCTTCCATCCTTTTGAACTTTTTGAAGAATTTCTTCTCCTCTACAAATCTATACCTGTTTTGCTGAAACCGTGCCCTATACCTCGAGTTTCGAGCTCCCAAACACTCGCCGCGTGTAACAACCCGAAAATCTGAGCCAGTTTAAAAAATTTTATTTTGGCAATTTTGGCGAATTTTGATTATTTAAAATGAATTATTTTAAATAATATCGACGTGAAATTTATTTTGAATATAATTCGAACGTATATGTTATACGCGTCGTCGTTAGAATATAAATGTTTATATATATAATTATAAATAGAATTGAAAATGGCGCGGTAGTTCGATAATTCGATTTCAAACTTCAATTGAATGTACCGGGTGCAAAACAATCCGGATTTTAGTGAAACCAAAAACATTAGGATCTGATTGATAAGATCTTTCCAACGAATCCAACAAATCAAAATTTCATAGCGGGAATCAAAAGTTTTGTCCAGTTGAAAATTCTGAATAGTCGTTATGGAATTCAGGCCCTTAAAAATGGACATTTTGCAAACGACCTCGGATTTCGACGAAACCACTTTTGTTGGGTCCGAGATGTTAAATTATTGCTAGATTCCAAATTTCATAATTTTTCGAATCAATATGTGAGCGTGGCAAAGGAAAACGCGTTTGACCGGTTTCAGTTGATTTTAATCGACTGGAAAATGGCCATTTTTCCAACGGCCTCAGAATTCGACGAAACTAGTTTTGTTAGGACCGTATCGTCAATACGAAGCTAGAAAATATTTTTCTGCAATTTTTAAAGCTAGTATGTGACCCCGGTAATTTGAAATGTACGTTTAAAATTCAATAAAGTGATTTAAATGTTAATTTAACGGAAACTGATTGTAACAGCCGAATCAGCCTACGATACATATCCCATTGTGTTCAGAATGGGGGTATTTGGCTAGGGGCGACAGTCGTTGGGTTTGATTTTGAATTCGGATCGATAAACAAATAATTGGAGAATCAATTAATAAAAAACTAAAATAAAATATCTATAAATAACCCCCCCATCAAAACCGTAATCCCCCAATTAGAAACCCGCCGCCAGTTAAAGCATTGGATGGACGATATTTTCAGATTTCTTCCTCCAAAATTCGCAACATCTGTGAATCGAATTCAAGGGATTCAAACATGAAATCCTAGATCTATTCGAGGGCAAGGAAGCCAACGGTTGTGATCTAGTTTCTTGTGGCGATTTGCTTGATTTTGCTCCTCAAACATCAGAGGTTCGCACGCAATACGAGAGAGCTAGGGGACTTCGAATTTTGTGCCACCACTGGCGCAGGGGAGGTGGTCGTAGTCGGTCGGAGGGGCATGGTCGGATTTGGTTCTGGCTTCACCTGGGAGCGTGCGCAGGGGGGAAGGTTCATCGATGAAGTGGGTTCACGGGTCTGAGCGTGTTACCGTGGCGAAAATTATAGGGTAAGTTTTATGTTTTTTTTTATTTTAAAAACTAAATTCTATTTGTTTTAGAACTGATTTTTATGTAATGTAAAAGGAACAGATTTTTCAAATGCAAAAGAACAGATTTTTCAAATGCAAAAGAACAGATTTTTCAAATGCAAAAGAACAGATTTTTCAAATGCAAAAGAACAGATTTTTCAAATGCAAAAGAACAGATTTTTCAAATGCAAAAGAACAGATTTTTAAAACATAAAGATGAGATTTTTCACGAAAGAAAAATATGATTTTTATATGTTGAACTTCGAAAGAAAAATATAATTTTTATATGTTGAACTTCGAAAGAAAAATATGATTTTTATATATTGAATAGCGAAGTAAAAATTCGATTTTTACATAGGTCGTGAAAGCGGACAACGAAGTTGACAAAGACGCGAAAGCGATGAAGATTTCTATCAATGAAGTGCCGTGGAGCTAGGATAGCTATATGTGAGAATTTCTCACCTTTCAATCTCTTTTTCTAGTTATATATATATATATACTAGGATGCAGACGGTGCTTAGTAGCACCCGACACAATCGTCCACAGACCATGGACTTGTTTGTCTGGTTGCATAAATTAATTTGATGATTTGATTTGAATTTGGTTGTTTGGTGATTTTGATTGATGTGTGAATGGCGTGGGCCTTCACTAGACCGGGGATAAGGCTAGGCCTTGTCCCGTTTCTAGTATCGTGTCGTTATGCCGCCGAAATTTTCTAAAATATGTTAGAAAAATAAAAATATCATTTTATTTAAAGAATGAACTGAATAGAAATTCATATGTTGGAATAAAATGTTTTATCGTTAAAAATAAAAATTTTAACGTGAATGTGAATAAATAAATATTCATTTACAAACCGAACGGTTTGTTTATGTACACCTATTTGAATGACATTGATTGGGACGATAAATTTTACACATCGCCCAACAGCACAAATAAAATATGTGTTTGATTGTTTGAAACCCCACACGGGTGTTGGGATGAAATTTGAAGTTCACTCATCCTGATTGATTAAATATGTCGATCGATTGATTGACAGGCTGTTATAAGCGTTGAATATCTATAGTTGATGCTTATACAGTGCAGTGCACTTTGGTTGATGGTTGATTATTTTTCAATGCTATTATATACATGTGTTGTATGAAAATCCATATAATTAATTTTATATGGTAATTGATTGGGCCTCATTCCAATTTGAAAAATAAAGAATATTATAAAATAAAGGTTCATGTGTTGACAGTACTCATCCATTGAGATTGGTCATGTGTTGAACGAAATATTTTAGTAATAAAATTTACATCTTTATCAATATAAAATAAAGGTTCATGTGTTGACAGTACTCATCCATTGAGATTGGTCATGTGTTGAACGAAATATTTTAGTTATAAAATTTACATCTTTATCAATATAAAATAAAGGTTCATGTGTTGACAGTACTCATCCATTGAGATTGGTCATGTGTTGAACGAAATATTTTGATAATAACAACTATTTTGAAAAAGAAATATTTGAAATAGAATATTTGAAAATAGAAATTTATGAAGCCGTGTTGATTAGATTGACGCCATTTTGACGTGATCGACATGTATATCGATTTATTCATTTTGAAACGAATTGAATATAAAGCGATTTCGAAATGAATTGAATATAAAGCGATTTCGAAATGAATTGAATATAAAGCGATTTCGAAATGAATTGAATATAAAGCGATTTCGAAATGAATTGAATTGAAAACGATTTTGAAAACGTTTTCGAAATGAATTGAATTGAAAGCGAATTGAATTGAATTCAAATTGAATTGAAATTTGAATTGAATAGAAATGAATTTTAAAACGAATTTATAAAGAAGAATTCAATTTTGCTTTGGATTGAAATGGAAGTTGAAATTGTTTTTGAAACGAATCTAAAACTATTTATAAAATTCGTTTTGAATGGTAATCGACGAAATATATATTATATATATTATTTATATAATATAATGGCCTGAATAGAACGCGCCGCGCCGCGGCAGTTCGTGAATTTCGACCATTTATTTCAAACGGACATTACGGGAGATCCGACCGTCGGATTCTCCTAAAACCGGAACCGTTGGGTTCGTATCGAAAAGAGCTTTCTAACGAATATTAGAAATTAGAAATCTAACGGTTGGATTTGGAATTATGTCCAAATCAAATTTGAAAAAGGTCGCTGTAAGTGCAGTTCGATGGCCATTGGTGGAAATCGACTGTACGGGCCTTGATAAAATTATTAAAAATAGTAATAATTTATGTAAAATCATAAGAAATGATTTAGAAAGAATTGGGAGGAAAAACTCCATATTTGAAAAGATAAAAATAGGTTTTTATCGAAATGATCTAGTTTTGAACTAGAATTATAATTCTATTTATTTTTAAATAAATAAATTGAATTTGAAAAGGGTTTTAAAAATAACCAGAATTTCCAATGATTGCATTGGAGTGGATTTGAATCGAAATCGTCTTCGGAATATTTCGATGTTGGAATTCGTGATTATACAGGTGTTGTTATGGAAATTTGAAAGATATATATTTATATCGTTATTTCCAATACGACATTTGTTCGTCGTAGAATTTGATGTTGAATATAAGCCGATATATTTTCTATTCAGAGCCTTATATTGAATATCAAATGTGATTTGGGTTTGTCGTGAATGGTGTCTTCACTAACACTGTTCTTGAACCCAGTTGAGAAAAGATTAAATCTTTTTATTTAGATTTAATGAAGTGTATCAATTAAATAATATTTAATTGGAATGGAATTGATATTGATTTTTGGGTTTATCGTGAACAGTGTTTTAAATAACACTCGTTCTTTAACCCGATAATTAATGGGATGTGACTTTGGGTTTATCGTGAACCGTGTTTTAAATGACACGGATTCTTTAACCCAGTTAACGATTAAAACTAAGTGGAGTTTTAATGAATCTTTAATTAGATTGAAATAATCGAAATGGAGTATCACCAGTTTTGCTCCAGGCGATAGTTAAATCTTTAATTAGATTTGAACGTGAAATGGTAATTGAATTTACCGATAACACCGTGGTGTTAGATATGAAGTATTACCAGTTTTACTTCATGGGATGAATAGGTTGGGATTGGGAAATTAAAACCAATGATTACTTCGGTAAGGTTCGCTAATTCCGACTAGTTTTGAATTGATATTCAAAAGATAGATTAAAAAGAATAAATTCAGGAATTTATCTTGGATAAAATTAATGGGAACCTTTCCCTATGAATGTGAAATTTAGAAACTAACTGTCGGTTAGCTAAGCATAATGGTTTTCTGGATATTGACCTGATGTTGGTTTCGGCCTTCGGGGTTAATATTTGGGGAATTATTCTCTTGATTAATTTACGGTTAGTGACTAATGAATTGGAATGAGGCGTATGTTGTGTTTGTGTAACACTTATTTAAAATATACGCGAGTTATTCGGAAAGACCGGGTTTATCCCATTCTGAATAACTGATACGACGATAAGTCGAAGATGAAGACGATGGTCGAAGACCGGAGGTCTTCACGTCGTTTGGGTAATTACTGATGATCTTGATTGGGCTGTACACCCAAGAAGATGGAAACAGTTGGTGATCGTCCAGACGTACTTGGAGATCGATGGATATGCGGGGTACTAGGTGCCTCCGGTTTCGTTCAGCCCCAGAACGGACTTGTAAATGGACTGTGTGTCTGACATTGGATTTTAGTCCGTGTGATTGATCTCTATTAAATATATATCTGTTTGGCGGCGGAGAATTTATTCTCTTGCTTAACGCCCTTCTCTGAGATGTACGAGCTCAGGGGTTATATATTGATGGATATCAAACGCATGGAGTGAATTGCCTGTGTGGCATGCCTAAGTGGCAATTGATCAAGGCTTCTGTTGAAAAGCAAAGTCTTGTGGTGATGATCAAAGCACGGCCTTTGTGGCGTAGCTTTGTGTAACGTTTACTTCGCGAGTTTCACACCCGGTATGAACCAAAAACGGGAGACGGACCTCAGGTAGGGCATGCGTTTCTTTCTAGTTAGAAGTGGCGTCAGTGGTTTTACACGCCCTGACGAGTTTGACTTATGTGGTTGTTGCTGTTGCGAGGCGCCTCGGGTTGATCGGTCGTTCTCGAACCGATGGAGTCATTCGTTGGCTCATTGACGCCCCATAGGGCGGGGGAACGCATGTTCAGGGTTTAAGTTTAATCCACATCGGTGGACCGGCCCTGTCGCTCCAAGGGACGATGCGTTCTGTTCCTGAGACACGGGCTAGAGCGTCTCGAATCGGTTGAGGACTATCTTTTTCCTCGGTTCATAGATGGAAACCCAATTTCCAAATACGTGACTTTGCGATTTTGATTGTATAACCTATATATGGCGACATAGTGGTATGGGGCATTCATGCCGCCTATGATTGATACTTATGATTTGAAGTTGTTTTATACACTATACACTTATAATTGTATCAAATGATTTCTTTTAAACGTATCAAGCATTCTTGGCTATTATAAGGTAAAAACCCTATCCCCCGGCTTGCGTTGCATTGTGTGATAGGACCTGGGTCTTATAACAGCTTCATTTTTCTTTATTTAGCATTGCGCTGTTTGTTTTATGCACTGGTATTCTTGGGAGGAAACCCGTTCCGTGTTATACGGCGTGGTCCCTTGATTTACCTAACTTTTAAAAATAAAGATTTATAACCGTTTTAGTTCTCACACCAGTCACATGACTGACCTGGAGGTTATTGTTTTAACCTAAACTCTGGGTGCCCCTATTTGACACGGGCAGCTAGTAGTTTTGGTTTTGCAGATTTATATTCACAGGATCCTGGTTTACAGCTGGAATGATATCCGGAAAGCTTTGTATCCGTATATCTCTTCTAGTTGTGTATTGTATTATTTTCCGCTGCTATGTATTTAAATGTAATTTAAATCTCTGATATTTCTGTGTAATATTCATTTATACTCTGTATATTCTTGTAATCTGATGCATTGTTGTAATATACAATGAAATGTTCTTCTGTTTGTGTTCTTTTGTGGCTTGTTCTCGAACTATCCGACACTTTCCTTTACGGGGAAGTTACGGGTTTTCACAGTTGGTATCAGAGCTTTGGTTTACAGAGCTCGAGAACAAGACACATTAGAACCATACGAAAGAATTCATCAGATATTGGATTAGTAATATCCAATTAGAATGACTCGTTAGAGATGGGATCAGTAGTATCCTAGAACGAGTGTGAAGAGTATATTTTTCAAATGAAAACAAAATTTGTTTTGAAAATTTAAATCAACTATTCGTATTTGATTATTTATTTTAATGAATTTGGACAATCCAGTATATATAGATTTTGCGTATACGTCTGATCCGCGTGTATTCGAAGTTTTGATATACTGGATAGATATAGAATCATACTCTAGTGGCCCGAAGATGATTCTGATGATTGACTAGTCGTCATTAGTATTCATGTTCGAGTAACGAAGGTGTGATATCTATATATTTCCATTAGACTGGTGTGAGAACCAAAACTTATATAGCTAGAACCCTTTGTTGTGAATTGGCATCAAAAACATGATTTTTGTATATGTATCAAATTATGAATTTGAAACTCTAATTCACTAATTGATTGATGTTTGTGTTGTTTGTTTAGTTGTTTGCTAATTTTTAACCATTAAGCCTAATTGGATCAAATATTGAATTATATTGAAAATTGGTCGCATTTGCTTGCATATACATGTATATCATTGAACAGGTCATAGCAAGGAGGCTAGAGCAGAGAATAAAATTTGTTTGCCCGACAAATAGGTACATGTTTACTACATAATTTACTGTTTTGTTTGGGTGATGATGATTTTATGAGCCTATTGGCTAGCCGCTTGGCTTTTTCTTTTTCTTTTTGAGATCTGAAGGACCGGGGAAGCTATTTGAAATTCCCCGATGCTCCCGGTGCAGGGGAGGTTATGGCGAAATTTTTCGAAAATTTAGGGAGTTAGCCAAATTTTTGAAATTTTGAAAATTCTCAGAAACTGAAAAGTTGGAGAATGGAAGCCAGACCGAACGTAGAGTTGAATGATCAAACCACTTTCGACTTTGTTCCTTTTCGGGGACGAAAAGTTTTAAGTGGGGGAGATTGTAACAACCCGAAAATCTGGGCCAGTTTAAAATTTTTTATTTTGGCAATTTTGGCGAATTTTGATTATTTAAAATGAATTATTTTAAATAATATCGACGTGAAATTTATTTTGAATATAATTCGAACGTATATGTTATACGCGTCGTCGTTAGAATATAAATATTTATATATATAATTATAAATAGAATTGAAAATGGCGCGGTAGTTCGATAATTCGATTTCAAACTTCAATTGAATGTACCGGGTGCAAAACAATCCGGATTTTAGTGAAACCAAAAACATTAGGATCTGATTGATAAGATCTTTCCAACGAATCCAACAAATCAAAATTTCATAGCGGGAATCAAAAGTTTTGTCCAGTTGAAAATTCTGAATAGTCGCTATGGAATTCAGGCCCTTAAAAATGGACATTTTGCAAACGACCTCGGATTTCGACGAAACCACTTTTGTTGGGTCCGAGATGTTAAATTATTGCTAGATTCCAAATTTCATAATTTTTCGAATCAATATGTGAGCGTGGCAAAGGAAAACGCGTTTGACCGGTTTCAGTTGATTTTAATCGACTGGAAAATGGCCATTTTTCCAACGGCCTCAGAATTCGACGAAACTAGTTTTGTTAGGACCGTATCGTCAATACGAAGCTAGAAAATATTTTTCTGCAATTTTTAAAGCTAGTATGTGACCCCGGTAATTTGAAATGTACGTTTAAAATTCAATAAAGTGATTTAAATGTTAATTTAACGGAAACTGATTGTAACAGCCGAATCAGCCTACGATACATATCCCATTGTGTTCAGAATGGGGGTATTTGGCTAGGGGCGACAGTCGTTGGGTTTGATTTTGAATTCGGATCGATAAACAAATAATTGGAGAATCAATTAATAAAAAACTAAAATAAAATATCTATAAATAACCCCCCCATCAAAACCGTAATCCCCCAATTAGAAACCCGCCGCCAGTTAAAGCATTGGATGGACGATATTTTCAGATTTCTTCCTCCAAAATTCGCAACATCTGTGAATCGAATTCAAGGGATTCAAACATGAAATCCTAGATCTATTCGAGGGCAAGGAAGCCAACGGTTGTGATCTAGTTTCTTGTGGCGATTTGCTTGATTTTGCTCCTCAAACATCAGAGGTTCGCACGCAATACGAGAGAGCTAGGGGACTTCGAATTTTGTGCCACCACTGGCGCAGGGGAGGTGGTCGTAGTCGGTCGGAGGGGCATGGTCGGATTTGGTTCTGGCTTCACCTGGGAGCGTGCGCAGGGGGGAAGGTTCATCGATGAAGTGGGTTCACGGGTCTGAGCGTGTTACCGTGGCGAAAATTATAGGGTAAGTTTTATGTTTTTTTTTATTTTAAAAACTAAATTCTATTTGTTTTAGAACTGATTTTTATGTAATGTAAAAAGAACAGATTTTTCAAATGCAAAAGAACAGATTTTTCAAATGCAAAAGAACAGATTTTTCAAATGCAAAAGAACAGATTTTTCAAATGCAAAAGAACAGATTTTTCAAATGCAAAAGAACAGATTTTTCAAATGCAAAAGAACAGATTTTTAAAACATAAAGATGAGATTTTTCACGAAAGAAAAATATGATTTTTATATGTTGAACTTCGAAAGAAAAATATAATTTTTATATGTTGAACTTCGAAAGAAAAATATGATTTTTATATATTGAATAGCGAAGTAAAAATTCGATTTTTACATAGGTCGTGAAAGCGGACAACGAAGTTGACAAAGACGCGAAAGCGATGAAGATTTCTATCAATGAAGTGCCGTGGAGCTAGGATAGCTATATGTGAGAATTTCTCACCTTTCAATCTCTTTTTCTAGTTATATATATATACTAGGATGCAGACGGTGCTTAGTAGCACCCGACACAATCGTCCACAGACCATGGACTTGTTTGTCTGGTTGCATAAATTAATTTGATGATTTGATTTGAATTTGGTTGTTTGGTGATTTTGATTGATGTGTGAATGGCGTGGGCCTTCACTAGACCGGGGATAAGGCTAGGCCTTGTCCCGTTTCTAGTATCGTGCCGTTATGCCGCCGAAATTTTCTAAAATATGTTAGAAAAATAAAAATATCATTTTATTTAAAGAATGAACTGAATAGAAATTCATATGTTGGAATAAAATGTTTTATCGTTAAAAATAAAATTTTTAACGTGAATGTGAATAAATAAATATTCATTTACAAACCGAACGGTTTGTTTATGTACACCTATTTGAATGACATTGATTGGGACGATAAATTTTACACATCGCCCAACAGCACAAATAAAATATGTGTTTGATTGTTTGAAACCCCACACGGGTGTTGGGATGAAATTTGAAGTTCACTCATCCTGATTGATTAAATATGTCGATCGATTGATTGACAGGCTGTTATAAGCGTTGAATATCTATAGTTGATGCTTATACAGTGCAGTGCACTTTGGTTGATGGTTGATTATTTTTCAATGCTATTATATACATGTGTTGTATGAAAATCCATATAATTAATTTTATATGGTAATTGATTGGGCCTCATTCCAATTTGAAAAATAAAGAATATTATAAAATAAAGGTTCATGTGTTGACAGTACTCATCCGTTGAGATTGGTCATGTGTTGAACGAAATATTTTAGTAATAAAATTTACATCTTTATCAATATAAAATAAAGGTTCATGTGTTGACAGTACTCATCCATTGAGATTGGTCATGTGTCGAACGAAATATTTTAGTAATAAAATTTACATCTTTATCAATATAAAATAAAGGTTCATGTGTTGACAGTACTCATCCATTGAGATTGGTCATGTGTTGAACGAAATATTTTGATAATAACAACTATTTTGAAAAAGAAATATTTGAAATAGAATATTTGAAAATAGAAATTTATGAAGCCGTGTTGATTAGATTGACGCCATTTTGACGTGATCGACATGTATATCGATTTATTCATTTTGAAACGAATTGAATATAAAGCGATTTCGAAATGAATTGAATATAAAGCGATTTCGAAATGAATTGAATATAAAGCGATTTCGAAATGAATTGAATATAAAGCGATTTCGAAATGAATTGAATTGAAAACGATTTTGAAAACGTTTTCGAAATGAATTGAATTGAAAGCGAATTGAATTGAATTCAAATTGAATTGAAATTTGAATTGAATAGAAATGAATTTTAAAACGAATTTATAAAGAAGAATTCAATTTTGCTTTGGATTGAAATGGAAGTTGAAATTGTTTTTGAAACGAATCTAAAACTATTTATAAAATTCGTTTTGAATGGTAATCGACGAAATATATATTATATATATTATATATATAATATAATGGCCTGAATAGAACGCGCCGCGCCGCGGCAGTTCGTGAATTTCGACCATTTATTTCAAACGGACATTACGGGAGATCCGACCGTCGGATTCTCCTAAAACCGGAACCGTTGGGTTCGTATCGAAAAGAGCTTTCTAACGAATATTAGAAATTAGAAATCTAACGGTTGGATTTGGAATTATGTCCAAATCAAATTTGAAAAAGGTCGCTGTAAGTGCAGTTCGATGGCCATTGGTGGAAATCGACTGTATGGGCCTTGATAAAATTATTAAAAATAGTAATAATTTATGTAAAATCATAAGAAATGATTTAGAAAGAATTGGGAGGAAAAACTCCATATTTGAAAAGATAAAAATAGGTTTTTATCGAAATGATCTAGTTTTGAACTAGAATTATAATTCTATTTATTTTTAAATAAATAAATTGAATTTGAAAAGGGTTTTAAAAATAACCAGAATTTCCAATGATTGCATTGGAGTGGATTTGAATCGAAATCGTCTTCGGAATATTTCGATGTTGGAATTCGTGATTATACAGGTGTTGTTATGGAAATTTGAAAGATATATATTTATATCGTTATTTCCAATACGACATTTGTTCGTCGTAGAATTTGATGTTGAATATAAGCCGATATATTTTCTATTCAGAGCCTTATATTGAATATCAAATGTGATTTGGGTTTGTCGTGAATGGTGTCTTCACTAACACTGTTCTTGAACCCAGTTGAGAAAAGATTAAATCTTTTTATTTAGATTTAATGAAGTGTATCAATTAAATAATATTTAATTGGAATGGAATTGATATTGATTTTTGGGTTTATCGTGAACAGTGTTTTAAATAACACTCGTTCTTTAACCCGATAATTAATGGGATGTGACTTTGGGTTTATCGTGAACCGTGTTTTAAATGACACGGATTCTTTAACCCAGTTAACGATTAAAACTAAGTGGAGTTTTAATGAATCTTTAATTAGATTGAAATAATCGAAATGGAGTATCACCAGTTTTGCTCCAGGCGATAGTTAAATCTTTAATTAGATTTGAACGTGAAATGGTAATTGAATTTACCGATAACACCGTGGTGTTAGATATGAAGTATTACCAGTTTTACTTCATGGGATGAATAGGTTGGGATTGGGAAATTAAAACCAATGATTACTTCGGTAAGGTTCGCTAATTCCGACTAGTTTTGAATTGATATTCAAAAGATAGATTAAAAAGAATAAATTCAGGAATTTATCTTGGATAAAATTAATGGGAACCTTTCCCTATGAATGTGAAATTTAGAAACTAACTGTCGGTTAGCTAAGCAGAATGGTTTTCTGGATATTGACCTGATGTTGGTTTCGGCCTTCGGGGTTAATATTTGGGGAATTATTCTCTTGATTAATTTACGGTTAGTGACTAATGAATTGGAATGAGGCGTATGTTGTGTTTGTGTAACACTTATTTAAAATATACGCGAGTTATTCGGAAAGACCGGGTTTATCCCATTCTGAATAACTGATACGACGATAAGTCGAAGATGAAGACGATGGTCGAAGACCGGAGGTCTTCACGTCGTTTGGGTAATTACTGATGATCTTGATTGGGCTGTACATCCAAGAAGATGGAAACAGTTGGTGATCGTCCAGACGTACTTGGAGATCGATGGATATGCGGGGTACTAGGTGCCTCCGGTTTCGTTCAGCCCCAGAATGGACTTGTAAATGGATTGTGAGTCTGACATTGGATTTTAGTCCGTGTGATTGATCTCTATTAAATATATATCTGTTTGGCGGCGGAGAATTTATTCTCTTGCTTAACGCCCTTCTCTGAGACGTACGAGCTCAGGGGTTATATATTGATGGATATCAAACGCATGGAGTGAATTGCCTGTGTGGCATGCCTAAGTAGCAATTGATCAAGGCTTCTGTTGAAAAGCAAAGTCTTGTGGTGATGATCAAAGCACGGCCTTTGTGGCGTAGCTTTGTGTAACGTTTACTTCGCGAGTTTCACACCCGGTATGAACCAAAAACGGGAGACGGACCTCAGGGAGGGCATGCGTTTCTTTCTAGTTAGAAGTGGCGTCAGTGGTTTTACACGCCCTGACGAGTTTGACTTATGTGGTTGTTGCTGTTGCGAGGCGCCTCGGGTTGATCGGTCGTTCTCGAACCGATGGAGTCATTCGTTGGCTCATTGACGCCCCATAGGGTGGGGGAACGCATGTTCAGGGTTTAAGTTTAATCCACATCGGTGGACCGGCCCTGTCGCTCCAAGGGACGATGCGTTCTGTTCCTGAGACACGGGCTAGAGCGTCTCGAATCGGTTGAGGACTATCTTTTGCCTCGGTTCATAGATGGAAACCCAATTTCCAAATACGTGACTTTGCGATTTTGATTGTATAACCTATATATGGCGACATAGTGGTATGGGGCATTCATGCCGCCTATGATTGATACTTATGATTAGAAGTTGTTTTATACACTATACACTTATAATTGTATCAAATGATTTCTTTTAAACGTATCAAGCATTCTTGGCTATTATAAGGTAAAAACCCTATCCCCCGGCTTGCGTTGCATTGTGTGATAGGACCTGGGTCTTATAACAGCTTCATTTTTCTTTATTTAGCATTGCGCTGTTTGTTTTATGCACTGGTATTCTTGGGAGGAAACCCGTTCCGTGTTATACGGCGTGGTCCCTTGATTTACCTAACTTTTAAAAATAAAGATTTATAACTGTTTTCGTTCTCACACCAGTCACATGACTGACCTGGAGTTTATTGTTTTAACCTAAACTCTGGGTGCCCCTATTTGACACGGGCAGCTAGTAGTTTTGGTTTTGCAGATTTATATTCACAGGATCCTGGTTTACAGCTGGAATGATATCCGGAAAGCTTTGTATCCGTATATCTCTTCTAGTTGTGTATTGTATTATTTTCCGCTGCTATGTATTTAAATGTAATTTAAATCTCTGATATTTCTGTGTAATATTCATTTATACTCTGTATATTCTTGTAATCTGATGCATTGTTGTAATATACAATGAAATGTTCTTCTGTTTGTGTTCTGTTGTGGCTTGTTCTCGAACTATCCGACACTTTCCTTTACGGGGAAGTTACGGGTTTTCACAGTTGGTATCAGAGCTTTGGTTTACAGAGCTCGAGAACAAGACACATTAGAACCATACGAAAGAATTCATCAGATATTGGATTAGTAATATCCAATTAGAATGACTCGTTAGAGATGGGATCAGTAGTATCCTAGAACGAGTGTGAAGAGTATATTTTTCAAATGAAAACAAAATTTGTTTTGAAAATTTAAATCAACTATTCGTATTTGATTATTTATTTTAATGAATTTGGACAATCCAGTATATATAGATTTTGCGTATACGTCTGATCCGCGTGTATTCGAAGTTTTGATATACTGGATAGATATAGAATCATACTCTAGTGGCCCGAAGATGATTCTGATGATTGACTAGTCGTCATTAGTATTCATGTTCGAGTAACGAAGGTGTGATATCTATATATTTCCATTAGACTGGTGTGAGAACCAAAACTTATATAGCTAGAACCCTTTGTTGTGAATTGGCATCAAAAACATGATTTTTGTATATGTATCAAATTATGAATTTGAAACTCTAATTCACTAATTGATTGACGTTTGTGTTGTTTGTTTAGTTGTTTGCTAATTTTTAACCATTAAGCCTAATTGGATCAAATATTGAATTATATTGAAAATTGGTCGCATTTGCTTGCATATACATGTATATCATTGAACAGGTCATAGCAAGGAGGCTAGAGCAGAGAATAAAATTTGTTTGCCCGACAAATAGGTACATGTTTACTACATAATTTACTGTTTTGTTTGGGTGATGATGATTTTATGAGCCTATTGGCTAGCCGCTTGGCTTTTTCTTTTTCTTTTTGAGATCTGAAGGACCGGGGAAGCTATTTGAAATTCCCCGATGCTCCCGGTGCAGGGGAGGTTATGGCGAAATTTTTCGAAAATTTAGGGAGTTAGCCAAATTTTTGAAAATTTGAAAATTCTCAGAAACTGAAAAGTTGGAGAATGGAAGCCAGACCGAACGTAGAGTTGAATGATCAAACCACTTTCGACTTTGTTCCTTTTCGGGGACGAAAAGTTTTAAGTGGGGGAGATTGTAACAACCCGAAAATCTGGGCCAGTTTAAATTTTTTTATTTTGGCAATTTTGGCGAATTTTGATTATTTAAAATGAATTATTTTAAATAATATCGACGTGAAATTTATTTTGAATATAATTCGAACGTATATGTTATACGCGTCGTCGTTAGAATATAAATATTTATATATATAATTATAAATAGAATTGAAAATGGCGCGGTAGTTCGATAATTCGATTTCAAACTTCAATTGAATGTACCGGGTGCAAAACAATCCGGATTTTAGTGAAACCAAAAACATTAGGATCTGATTGATAAGATCTTTCCAACGAATCCAACAAATCAAAATTTCATAGCGGGAATCAAAAGTTTTGTCCAGTTGAAAATTCTGAATAGTCGCTATGGAATTCAGGCCCTTAAAAATGGACATTTTGCAAACGACCTCGGATTTCGACGAAACCACTTTTGTTGGGTCCGAGATGTTAAATTATTGCTAGATTCCAAATTTCATAATTTTTCGAATCAATATGTGAGCGTGGCAAAGGAAAACGCGTTTGACCGGTTTCAGTTGATTTTAATCGACTGGAAAATGACCATTTTTCCAACGGCCTCAGAATTCGACGAAACTAGTTTTGTTAGGACCGTATCGTCAATACGAAGCTAGAAAATATTTTTCTGCAATTTTTAAAGCTAGTATGTGACCCCGGTAATTTGAAATGTACGTTTAAAATTCAATAAAGTGATTTAAATGTTAATTTAACGGAAACTGATTGTAACAGCCGAATCAGCCTACGATACATATCCCATTGTGTTCAGAATGGGGGTATTTGGCTAGGGGCGACAGTCGTTGGGTTTGATTTTGAATTCGGATCGATAAACAAATAATTGGAGAATCAATTAATAAAAAACTAAAATAAAATATCTATAAATAACCCCCCCCCCATCAAAACCGTAATCCCCCAATTAGAAACCCGCCGCCAGTTAAAGCATTGGATGGACGATATTTTCAGATTTCTTCCTCCAAAATTCGCAACATCTGTGAATCGAATTCAAGGGATTCAAACATGAAATCCTAGATCTATTCGAGGGCAAGGAAGCCAACGGTTGTGATCTAGTTTCTTGTGGCGATTTGCTTGATTTTGCTCCTCAAACATCAGAGGTTCGCACGCAATACGAGAGAGCTAAGGGACTTCGAATTTTGTGCCACCACTGGCGCAGGGGAGGTGGTCGTAGTCGGTCGGAGGGGCATGGTCGGATTTGGTTCTGGCTTCACCTGGGAGCGTGCGCAGGGGGGAAGGTTCATCGATGAAGTGGGTTCACGGGTCTGAGCGTGTTACCGTGGCGAAAATTATAGGGTAAGTTTTATGTTTTTTTTTATTTTAAAAACTAAATTCTATTTGTTTTAGAACTGATTTTTATGTAATGTAAAAAGAACAGATTTTTCAAATGCAAAAGAACAGATTTTTCAAATGCAAAAGAACAGATTTTTCAAATGCAAAAGAACAGATTTTTCAAATGCAAAAGAACAGATTTTTCAAATGCAAAAGAACAGATTTTTAAAACATAAAGATGAGATTTTTCACGAAAGAAAAATATGATTTTTATATGTTGAACTTCGAAAGAAAAATATAATTTTTATATGTTGAACTTCGAAAGAAAAATATGATTTTTATATATTGAATAGCGAAGTAAAAATTCGATTTTTACATAGGTCGTGAAAGCGGACAACGAAGTTGACAAAGACGCGAAAGCGATGAAGATTTCTATCAATGAAGTGCCGTGGAGCTAGGATAGCTATATGTGAGAATTTCTCACCTTTCAATCTCTTTTTCTAGTTATATATATATACTAGGATGCAGACGGTGCTTAGTAGCACCCGACACAATCGTCCACTGACCATGGACTTGTTTGTCTGGTTGCATAAATTAATTTGATGATTTGATTTGAATTTGGTTGTTTGGTGATTTTGATTGATGTGTGAATGGCGTGGGCCTTCACTAGACCGGGGATAAGGCTAGGCCTTGTCCCGTTTCTAGTATCGTGCCGTTATGCCGCCGAAATTTTCTAAAATATGTTAGAAAAATAAAAATATCATTTTATTTAAAGATTGAACTGAATAGAAATTCATATGTTGGAATAAAATGTTTTATCGTTAAAAATAAAATTTTTAACGTGAATGTGAATAAATAAATATTCATTTACAAACCGAACGGTTTGTTTATGTACACCTATTTGAATGACATTGATTGGGACGATAAATTTTACACATCGCCCAACAGCACAAATAAAATATGTGTTTGATTGTTTGAAACCCCACACGGGTGTTGGGATGAAATTTGAAGTTCACTCATCCTGATTGATTAAATATGTCGATCGATTGATTGACAGGCTGTTATAAGCGTTGAATATCTATAGTTGATGCTTATACAGTGCAGTGCACTTTGGTTGATGGTTGATTATTTTTCAATGCTATTATATACATGTGTTGTATGAAAATCCATATAATTAATTTTATATGGTAATTGATTGGGCCTCATTCCAATTTGAAAAATAAAGAATATTATAAAATAAAGGTTCATGTGTTGACAGTACTCATCCATTGAGATTGGTCATGTGTTGAACGAAATATTTTAGTAATAAAATTTACATCTTTATCAATATAAAATAAAGGTTCATGTGTTGACAGTACTCATCCATTGAGATTGGTCATGTGTTGAACGAAATATTTTAGTAATCAAATTTACATCTTTATCAATATAAAATAAAGGTTCATGTGTTGACAGTACTCATCCATTGAGATTGGTCATGTGTTGAACGAAATATTTTGATAATAACAACTATTTTGAAAAAGAAATATTTGAAATAGAATATTTGAAAATAGAAATTTATGAAGCCGTGTTGATTAGATTGACGCCATTTTGACGTGATCGACATGTATATCGATTTATTCATTTTGAAACGAATTGAATATAAAGCGATTTCGAAATGAATTGAATATAAAGCGATTTCGAAATGAATTGAATATAAAGCGATTTTGAAATGAATTGAATTGAAAACGATTTTGAAAACGTTTTCGAAATGAATTGAATTGAAAGCGAATTGAATTGAATTCAAATTGAATTGAAATTTGAATTGAATAGAAATGAATTTTAAAACGAATTTATAAAGAAGAATTCAATTTTGCTTTGGATTGAAATGGAAGTTGAAATTGTTTTTGAAACGAATCTAAAACTATTTATAAAATTCGTTTTGAATGGTAATTGACGAAATATATATTATATATATTATATATATAATATAATGGCCTGAATAGAACGCGCCGCGCCGCGGCAGTTCGTGAATTTCGACCATTTATTTCAAACGGACATTACGGGAGATCCGACCGTCGGATTCTCCTAAAACCGGAACCGTTGGGTTCGTATCGAAAAGAGCTTTCTAACGAATATTAGAAATTAGAAATCTAACGGTTGGATTTGGAATTATGTCCAAATCAAATTTGAAAAAGGTCGCTGTAAGTGCAGTTCGATGGCCATTGGTGGAAATCGACTGTACGGGCCTTGATAAAATTATTAAAAATAGTAATAATTTATGTAAAATCATAAGAAATGATTTAGAAAGAATTGGGAGGAAAAACTCCATATTTGAAAAGATAAAAATAGGTTTTTATCGAAATGATCTAGTTTTGAACTAGAATTATAATTCTATTTATTTTTAAATAAATAAATTGAATTTGAAAAGGGTTTTAAAAATAACCAGAATTTCCAATGATTGCATTGGAGTGGATTTGAATCGAAATCGTCTTCGGAATATTTCGATGTTGGAATTCGTGATTATACAGGTGTTGTTATGGAAATTTGAAAGATATATATTTATATCGTTATTTCCAATACGACATTTGTTCGTCGTAGAATTTGATGTTGAATATAAGCCGATATATTTTCTATTCAGAGCCTTATATTGAATATCAAATGTGATTTGGGTTTGTCGTGAATGGTGTCTTCACTAACACTGTTCTTGAACCCAGTTGAGAAAAGATTAAATCTTTTTATTTAGATTTAATGAAGTGTATCAATTAAATAATATTTAATTGGAATGGAATTGATATTGATTTTTGGGTTTATCGTGAACAGTGTTTTAAATAACACTCGTTCTTTAACCCGATAATTAATGGGATGTGACTTTGGGTTTATCGTGAACCGTGTTTTAAATGACACGGATTCTTTAACCCAGTTAACGATTAAAACTAAGTGGAGTTTTAATGAATCTTTAATTAGATTGAAATAATCGAAATGGAGTATCACCAGTTTTGCTCCAGGCGATAGTTAAATCTTTAATTAGATTTGAACGTGAAATGGTAATTGAATTTACCGATAACACCGTGGTGTTAGATATGAAGTATTACCAGTTTTACTTCATGGGATGAATAGGTTGGGATTGGGAAATTAAAACCAATGATTACTTCGGTAAGGTTCGCTAATTCCGACTAGTTTTGAATTGATATTCAAAAGATAGATTAAAAAGAATAAATTCAGGAATTTATCTTGGATAAAATTAATGGGAACCTTTCCCTATGAATGTGAAATTTAGAAACTAACTGTCGGTTAGCTAAGCAGAATGGTTTTCTGGATATTGACCTGATGTTGGTTTCGGCCTTCGGGGTTAATATTTGGGGAATTATTCTCTTGATTAATTTACGGTTAGTGACTAATGAATTGGAATGAGGCGTATGTTGTGTTTGTGTAACACTTATTTAAAATATACGCGAGTTATTCGGAAAGACCGGGTTTATCCCATTCTGAATAACTGATACGACGATAAGTCGAAGATGAAGACGATGGTCGAAGACCGGAGGTCTTCACGTCGTTTGGGTAATTACTGATGATCTTGATTGGGCTGTACACCCAAGAAGATGGAAACAGTTGGTGATCGTCCAGACGTACTTGGAGATCGATGGATATGCGGGGTACTAGGTGCCTCCGGTTTCGTTCAGCCCCAGAACGGACTTGTAAATGGACTGTGTGTCTGACATTGGATTTTAGTCCGTGTGATTGATCTCTATTAAATATATATCTGTTTGGCGGCGGAGAATTTATTCTCTTGCTTAACGCCCTTCTCTGAGACGTACGAGCTCAGGGGTTATATATTGATGGATATCAAACGCATGGAGTGAATTGCCTGTGTGGCATGCCTAAGTGGCAATTGATCAAGGCTTCTGTTGAAAAGCAAAGTCTTGTGGTGATGATCAAAGCACGGCCTTTGTGGCGTAGCTTTGTGTAACGTTTACTTCGCGAGTTTCACACCCGGTATGAACCAAAAACGGGAGACGGACCTCAGGGAGGGCATGCGTTTCTTTCTAGTTAGAAGTGGCGTCAGTGGTTTTACACGCCCTGACGAGTTTGACTTATGTGGTTGTTGCTGTTGCGAGGCGCCTCGGGTTGATCGGTCGTTCTCGAACCGATGGAGTCATTCGTTGGCTCATTGACGCCCCATAGGGCGGGGGAACGCATGTTCAGGGTTTAAGTTTAATCCACATCGGTGGACCGGCCCTGTCGCTCCAAGGGACTATGCTTTCTGTTCCTGAGACACGGGCTAGAGCGTCTCGAATCGGTTGAGGACTATCTTTTGCCTCGGTTCATAGATGGAAACCCAATTTCCAAATACGTGACTTTGCGATTTTGATTGTATAACCTATATATGGCGACATAGTGGTATGGGGCATTCATGCCGCCTATGATTGATACTTATGATTTGAAGTTGTTTTATACACTATACACTTATAATTGTATCAAATGATTTCTTTTAAACGTATCAAGCATTCTTGGCTATTATAAGGTAAAAATCCTATCCCCCGGCTTGCGTTGCATTGTGTGATAGGACCTGGGTCTTATAACAGCTTCATTTTTCTTTATTTAGCATTGCGCTGTTTGTTTTATGCACTGGTATTCTTGGGAGGAAACCCGTTCCGTGTTATACGGCGTGGTCCCTTGATTTACCTAACTTTTAAAAATAAAGATTTATAACTGTTTTAGTTCTCACACCAGTCACATGACTGACCTAGAGTTTATTGTTTTAACCTAAACTCTGGGTGCCCCTATTTGACACGGGCAGCTAGTAGTTTTGGTTTTGCAGATTTATATTCACAGGATCCTGGTTTACAGCTGGAATGATATCCGGAAAGCTTTGTATCCGTATATCTCTTCTAGTTGTGTATTGTATTATTTTCCGCTGCTATGTATTTAAATGTAATTTAAATCTCTGATATTTCTGTGTAATATTCATTTATACTCTGTATATTCTTGTAATCTGATGCATTGTTGTAATATACAATGAAATGTTCTTCTGTTTGTGTTCTGTTGTGGCTTGTTCTCGAACTATCCGACACTTTCCTTTACGGGGAAGTTACGGGTTTTCACACCGCGTTTTCCACCGCAGCAGCCACCACCGGCGATCGAGCTGGCCACCACCCCCCGCGCCAACGCGCTGCACCCCCACCTCCGACGTCCCATTGGCCGATCTTCCTATCATACACCATATCTTCTGAAATCTGAGATCAAAGATCTGGAAAAAAAATTTGAAAGCTACAGTATAAATAAAATTAATGAATTGCAACACTTTATTCTATTGCAAATTGTAATTTAAATAATACAAATTCATATCTTATTCATACGAACACATAATTGGACGATTTCAGAAACATTGGGACTGTGACACCGAATACCACATTCTAGAACAGATTGCAACAGTTTCTGAACCCTTTTTGATGTTAGATCTGATCGAAAGCAAGGTGAGAATTCTGATTTAACAATTAATTCAAGTTTAATTATTTTTCTCGCTTCCTAAATTATGGCATGTATGTTAATGATTCAGATATGCGATGTTTGAACTTTTGAATTTGATGTTCATGATTTATTCAGATCTATCTTGTCTTTATTTCAGATCCATTATTTTAGATCTGATTATGCGATATAAATTTCTTCTTTATTTCAGATCCATTATTTTAGATCTGATTATGCGATATAAATTTCTTCTTTATTTCAGATCCATTATTTTAGATCTGATTATGCAATATAAATTTCTTCTTTATTTCAGATCGACTATTTTAGATCTGATTATGCGATATAAATTTCTTATTTATTTCAGATCCATTATTTTAGATTTGATAATGCGATATAAATTTCTTCTTTATTTCAGATCCATTATTTTAGATCTGATTATGCGATGTAAATTTCTTCTTTATTTCAGATCCATTATTTTAGATCTGATTATACGATCTGATTACGCGATGTAAATTTCTTCTTTATTTTAGATCCATTATTTTAGATCTGATTATGCAATGTAAATTTCTTCTTTATTTCAGATCCATTATTTTAGATCTGATTATGCGATGTAAATTTCATCTTTATGTAGATCTAATATTTTAGATCTGATTACGCAATAAAAATCTCATCTTTATTGACACTACAAGAAAATGTTTAATTAATAGCAACTGGGACAGTACGGAAACATGACTTGCTATAGTTAGACAGGCGTCCACGTTTACGTGATGCATAGCTTGATAAGTCGCTGTCTTTATAACCTCATCCAAGATTTAGCCGGGTAAAATTTTCGTTTCCCTCCTTGGAATGTCACTTGCCTTTCTTTCCAAATTCCAAAAAACTTTTCTGAATCTCCATTCTCATCTCCAAATTCCAAAAAACGCCTCCTCTTTCTCTCCTCTCCAAAAACCGCATAATCTCCTCTCCACTTCGTGCCTGACTCAAATCGATGTTGTGATTCCTCCACAAGCTGAAACGCTCGAGGCCGTAAAATGCAAGAAGCCGTGAATTAGGTATAATTTCCTTTTTCTAAAATTCTGAGTTTAATGCATGAATTAAAGTTTTCAGTGCTAACTTTTTAATTCTGGATTTAATATTGAGTTTAATGTGTATGAGAAAATGGCTATGTAGGCTGCTGCAATCTAAGGAAATATAATTTTATAAATTTAAGTAGGTTTGGGTTAACAGATCCTGTAAAAATTTAGTTTCAGGTTTAATCCTATGTCTCAACGAGGGTAATATACATTTTTGATACCAAAAAGAAGGTGTTGTTTAGGAGGAGGTTGTCATAATGCTTCCTTGACATATTAATTTTGTTCCCCTTTCAGCTGCTGTAAATAGTTCTATAATATCCAGCGATCTATATGTAGTATGAACCAAAAATGTGTTGAAAAGGTACTTTTAAGTTGACGTTTCCATCTATAGTTCCAACATTCCGTTTATCATATTGGGTTCTAGTGGGAGCCGCGATTAATACATTAGAAAATTCTGATTTTGGTATTAAACCTCATATATTTCCTTTGTTTAAAAGGGTGCATTTTATTAGTTGCAGCCGAGTAAAAGCTAATGAAAAGATCTAAGCAGACAATGTGGGTGTAAATCTGTGAAGTTTCAAAATTCTTGTGATATATTAGGCTTCAACTAATTTGAACACAATTCTTGTGATATATTATGTTTTGGCTAATTTGAATAAAACAAATATAACTCTGACTTGAGTGCTCATTTGCATTGTTATTATTATTATCATCATTATTTCTTCTTCTGCTGCTGCTGCTATATTTCTATAGAATCAAACCTAACTTTTGGAAATCGATGGAAATTTCTAAGAATTAAAATGACCAAATTGGTAATTACACCTCTGAGTGTGTAAAAGAAAATAATTACAAAATGATATAAACACAACAAATGCTTTCACAATATTAGCTAAAAAATTGACCTTTATAATTTTTGATATAGTTTTCATCTAGTGGAAGTGTCATGGAGAGAAGGATAGCAATGGATTGATTTGTGTATATCACAAATTGTACACCAAAACGGAACAAAAGTGAATAGTTACTGGCTAACAACTAATATTATGTAAACAACGTATTTGCTACAATGAATTCTAATGAGAAACATAGAATCAATATAGCAACCAATTGTTTTCTAGGGAAATAATATTGATTTTTATCATAAATCAAGTTAGCTAACGCAGTCTACCATGATCTCTCTACATTGCCTTGTTTTCTAACTTCAGTCTTGTTGTTACATACGGCGTTTATTTTCCAATGATCTTGACTTGATGTTATCGCCGAATTCAATTGCAATATACTTACATCAGCCTGCAATTTCTGCTCAGTTGGTGCTTTGGTTTCCTGTTAGTTATCTTTACAATTACTCATTCACTGATTTGTTTGTAGCCAAAGTAAAGTATTGGAAATTAGCTTTTGCATATAAACATCCTTAAAAAAATTCTAAAAAACATGAACAAATACAAATGAAAGATTCTAAATTCATAAAATAAAAACTGAAATACAAAATATTTGTAGTACTTAAGTATCTTGTGTAGTAATATAGACAAATAGACGGTCAACTATATGGTAACAATTTACATTATCGAGTTTACAATATAAAACTGCCTACTCTAAGACAATAGGTATTGTGTCCATGCTTGCTTGTCTATGTGTAAAAAGCTCAAAGTGGAACTTCTCAAATAAAGCAACTTGATATTTTTCTATAACGTCTGAAAAAGATATTAAATACAAACCCCTGAGCCGATGGAGCTATCTTGATTTTGGTTTTTACAACTTAGTGTTTGAATGGTGCTATTTTGATTATTGAGGCAAATAAAGTTTAAACCTCTGGATGGTGATCTTTAACATGTGAAAGTGATTTAATGGCGTGCACTCTTCTTTTCTTTTTCTTATTTTTTTTTCTCTATACAAATTGGTTTTTTGCTTGACCATGATGTTAAATATAAGATACTACAAGTAATTGGACTTTTCTGACCATCATTGTTATTGTTACATGTATTTCTGCTCCAATTAATATATATTTTTGCATGGATCGAACTGATTAAAAAAGGTGTGTTTTACTATGCTTCGTTCAATAATTTTTTTAGTGTTTCCTGTTACTTAAGCGCAATGTGCTTTGGCGCTATGGTAAAGTTCTAATTTTGGCTTGGCCAGTAACTATTCCCTATATTTGCAAATTAAGAATGTTGTTTATTTAATTCCTCTCTTTTCATTTAACAACATGTATGGGTCATGTTCGAGCATACTTGCATTCATTACCTGCTATTGCATTGGGTTGGAATCTTGGACACATCATTGAAAGCGTTTGCTATGTTGGTTTGTTTTCTTCTGGGCTAATATGGTTTCCTATAAATTAGTTTTCATTTGAAGAAAATGCTTAAAATTGGTATTCTAATATTTTTTCTCTTATGCAGACAATTTAGTATTGTGATTGATTTTATATCATATAAGATGCAATGCATCTTCTATGCAGGTAATGATGCTACTTTTATAGGCCCAAATGATAGTTAGTGTGCCATACCGGATGAAGAGAATATTGATTTCGCATTTTAATTTTTACAAGTTGTGGATACTCAGAAAAAGAATGATGTTAGTAGTGTCCCCTGTTGCAGATGCCTTTACTGATGATAACGTTGCTCTTGAAGATGGTCATCTGCAGTTTGTGTAAGGGTTGATCAGTCCCTTGCAGCGGAAAAACCTCAATAGGATCTTGCACTAATGTGATAGAACAAACAGCTTGAGATGAATCTCAATCACAGATTAAAAAAATTAACCGAGAACACACAAATTTATAGTGGTTCCACTATCGCGAGATAGTGTACGTCCACTTCAATGGGGAAGAGATTTTATTAATATATTCAAGAGATTACAGAGGTTTTTAATGTAGAGCAAAAGAAATGAAGAATACAATGATCTCACATCACATAACATCCTCTATGTTTCTCTTTAAATAGAGAAAAAAGGTTACTTGGGGAAGAAACAATTGATTTATGTAAAATAAATCAATCTATGGAAAACTAATATCCCATTAATTGTCATATGATTGATTGATAATTTCCCTTTTCTCCATCAATCAATCCCATTAATTAATTGTCATATGATTGATTGATAATTTCCCTTTTCTCCATCAATCAATCCCATTAATTAATTGTCATATGATTGATTGACAATTTTCCTTTTCTCCATTAATCAATCTCTTTTGCAAATTTAGTCTCTTTCCGTTTCTTTTCTCCATGAAACATGACAACTAATTAAATGACAAAAAATTCCAATATCCCCTATTTATTAATGCTCCTTCCATTTCTTTCCATTCCTTTATTGCACAAAACGGGTAATGAAATTACCACAAAAATATCTCCAAATTTAATTAAACATAGAAATATTGTATCATTAAATTCCATTAATCTCCACCTTGATACAGTATCTCATGCAACCTAGAGACTCCAATGTGAATGCTTCCCAATGAGTTCCTGCTAAAGCCACCCCTCATTGCACTTTGTCAGTGAACTCCGGCAAGGCCACCGCCCACCAACAAAGTGTTGAAAGCATTCAAAAAGTAAACAAGGTAGACATTGTGCAACCAACTCTTATCTCTTCATACAAGAAGAATACAACGTCTTCTCTTGACTTCAACCAAGTCATTCTCTTCCCCATTGTGCCACCATGTGGCACCTAGCACTTCATTAAGTGAATCAAGTTCGAGCAATGCTCGAACTTAGTAGCAGTTAATGCCTTCGTAAACATGTCTGCTGCATTTTCATTTGTGTGAATCTTCTGAAGACGAACTAACTTCTCCTCATTCATAGAGATAAGGAAAGACTCTCTTACCTCTATATGCTTTGTTCTAGAACTAAAAGCCAGATTTTCAGCTAAATGAATTGCACTTTGACTGTCACAATTTACCAAACAAGCATCTTGCATGAAGCCCAAATCACACAATAAATTCTTCAAATAAAGTATCTACTTAGTTGCCTCAACTGCAGCTATCAACTCTACCTCTGTAGTAGACAAAGCAACTATAGTCTGCAACCTCGCTCTCCAGCTAATAGTTGTTCCTCCAAGTGTGAACACATAGCCTGAGGTTGACCTCCTTCTATCTCTATCTCCAGCATAGTCTGAATCACATAATCCAACCAAGTTGAAATCCTTATTTCTGCCGCAAAAAACAAGCCCATAATATGGTGTTCCTCGAAGATATCTAAAAATGTACTTCACTGCCTCCCAATACGATTTTCCCGGATTTGCCGTGTATCTACTAACTAATCCAACATCTTGAGCAATGTCAGGTCTAGTGCATACCATAGCATACATCAAGCTACCTACTGCACTGGCATAAGGCACCTTCTTCATATAGGCCTTGTCCTTTTCTGAGATCGGAGAGCCCTGATTAGAAAGCTGTATATGCAAAGGCATGGGTGTACTGATAGCCTTTGCACCATCCATGCTGAACCGAGCAAACACCTTTTGAATATATTCCTTTTGAGTAAGTCTCAAAAGTCCAAGCTTTCTATCTCTTTGGATTTCCATCCCCAAAATTTTCTTTGCTTCTCCAAGGTCTTTCATATCGAATTCCGCTTTTAATTTCAACTTCAACGCATCAATTTCAGTTTTATCCTTGGAAGCAATCAACATGTCATCCACATACAAAAGTAAATACACCCAATTATTATTCTTTAAATGCTTAAAATAAACACATGCATCTTTAGTATTACGATTAAAATCATGTGAAAGCATAAAAGAATCAAACCTTTTGTACCATTGTCTAGGCGACTGTTTTAGACCATAAAGAGATTTCTTCAACTTGCATACCCAATCTGAATTTCCGTCTACAATAAATCCTTCTGGCTGCTTCATGTAAATGGTTTCTTCCAAGTCACCATGCAAGAAAGCGGTCTTCACATCAAGTTGTTCTAACTCCAAATTGTAAGCAGCAACTATTGCAAGTAGGATTCGAATTAAAGTTTGTCTAACAACTGGAGCAAATATTTCATCATACTCTAACCCCTTTCTTTGTGAAAATCCTTTGGCTACTAATCTTGCCTTGTATCTACCATCATCTTTTACCTTGAACACCCACTTGCAACCTATGGCTCGACTTCCTTGAGGTAGTGGTACCAAATCCCAAGTCTTTTTCTTTTGCAAAGACTGTATCTCCTCTTCCATAGCGCAATTCCACTTCGAGTTGTCACTCGACTTCATGGCTTCTTCAAGGCTCAATGGTTCATCATGAATCACATGTAAAGCATACTCAAACTGATCATCAAGGCTCAAATTTGCATACTACCATTCTCCATACCTAATTGGAGCTCTCTTTGGTCTCTGACTAGCCCGAATGACTATATCGCCCGACTCTCCTTCAGCTCCACCTTGAGCTCCACCTTGAACTGAATCGTCTCTAGCTTCATGACCATCATCATCACTACTAGAGGAAATCTGTGGACTATCATGTGATGTATCATCAACTGCTCCGTCACTATTATCAATAGTGATAGCTTTACTTTGGGTTTGAAAACTGGGAATCTCCATCTTTTCAGGCTTCTCATCAACTGAGTCTGAACCCTCTGATAAACCTTCCAAAGGTTTGAACATTGCTGACTCATCAAAAGTCACATGTCTGGAATGTATAACTTTCTTCGTAATTAGATTCCAAATTCTATATCCTTTTATGCCATCTGTATAACCAAGAAAAACACATTTGGAGGCCCTAGGCTCCAACTTGTCATGTCCTGTATTGTGAACATAAACTGGACATCCAAATATATGAAAATAACTTAATAAAGTGTTTTTACATCTCCATACCTCCTCTGGAATCTTCCCATCAATGGCTGAGCACGGAATCCGATTTATAATATTTGCTGCAGTCGAAATAGCTTCAGCCCAAAAACCCTTAGACATGCTCGCAGTCAATATCAAGCAACGCGCCTTTTCAAGTAGAGGCCTATTCATTACCTCAGCAGCCCCATTGGATTGCGGATCACTGGGTGTAGTAAAATGTCTTCTAATACCACGCTGTCTGCAGTAGTCGAGGACTCTTTGGAGACATATTCGCCGCCATTGTCGGATCTAAGAATCTTTAATTTCTTTCCTGTTTGGTTTTCAACAAGAGCTAACCAAATCTTAAACTTCTCAAAAACTTCCGACCTAGTTTTCATTACATACACCCAAACTTTGCGCGAGTAGTCATCAATGAAGGAAACAAAATAATATGCTCCACCAATAGAAGCTGTAGAGTATGGCCCCCAAACATCTAAATGCACATAATCAAGTACCATCTTAGAAGTATGCATGCCATCGCCAAAAGAAACTCTGGTTTGCTTTGCCAATACACACTCCTTGCAAAAGTCCAACTTGTTGAAGATTTCTCCCTTGATCTTTTTCTTCTTACAAAGCAACTCTAAGTTCTTCTCCGAAGTATGACCTAATCTCATATGCCAAAGCTTGGTAGCATCCAAACTTTTAGAACTATCGACTCCGACACATAATTCTCCATGGACAGTGGTACCCATTAGCAAATACAGATTTCGCACCATAACACCCTTCATCAATACAAGTGCCTCTCTAGAAACTCTCAAACCATCTTTAACAATGGTTATTTTGCATCCCAATGATGCCAATTGGCCTAATGATATCAATGACTTCCGAAGAGCTAGGACATAGCGAACATTTGAAAGTGTGCGAACAATCCCATCATACATGCGAATGCGAACTGAACCAACTCCCATAGACTTGCATGTAGCATCGTTCCCCATAAGGATAGAACTTCCTTCGTTGGCGTCGAAGGAAGAAAAATAATCCTTATTAGGAGTCATGTGAAATGATGCTCCAGAATCTAAAATCTAGTGGTCTGCAACATCTGATACAACCGCTGTCAACAAATTGCTACCGCCGTTCTCCATCGCAATAGACGAAGAACCATCAGTCTTCTTCTCCAAATCTGGACAGTCACTTCTCCAATGGCCTGGTTTCTTACAATTATAGCACTTTCCATCTTTAGACTTACTCCGTGAATTAGGCTTCCAAGAATTGGAACGCCCTCTATTATTCTTCCCTTTCTTCTCTGCTCTTCCTCTCTCTGCAAATAAGCCTGAACTACTACTTCCTCCACTACTATCACCAACACCAAAGTCTTTCATCTGATCTCTCAACTCTTCACTGAGCAAACCTGTCTTCACATCATCTAATTTCAATGTGTCTCTACCATAGATAAGGCTGTTAGCGAAACCAGTGTATTGCTCTGGAAGCGAACATAACAGAACCATTGCTTTTTGTTCTTCATCAATTTTCAACTCAACAGACTTCATCTTCACCAATAGGTCATCAAACACACTTAGGTGTGTCTTAATTGAAGAACCTTCCTTCATCTTATAAGTGAAGAAAGTCTTCAATATGATCAGGTGGTTGGTTAGGGATTTCTTCAGGTAGAGGTCCTCCAACTTCTTCCAAATGCCTCTAGCTGTTGTCTCCTGACTAATTTCAGAAATTACATTCTTTCCCATAGCAAGCTGAAGAGTAGTAAAGACCCATTCTTCCATCTCTTCTAATTCCACTGATGAAATATCAGCAGGCAATGTCTCTATATCAAATACTACTCGATGAACGCGATTTCTTCTAAAAACTGCTTTCATCATCCACTGCCACTTTTCAAAATCTCCTTCACCATTCCACTTCTCTATTGTCAACTGTGATCCTGACGCCATATAGGAGCCTCTGACATATGGAGAAACTACTGGCACTGTCGTATTATTTTTATTGTTTTCATCTCCTCCTGCCATTCTACCAAACACCTTCTTTGCGAATCTTGCTCTAATACCAGTTGTAAGGGCTGATCAGTCCCTTGCAGCGAAAAAACCTCAATAGGATCTTGCACTGATGTGATAGAACAAACAGCTTGAAATGAATCTCAATCACAGATAAAAAAAATTAATAGAGAACACACAAATTTATAGTGGTTCCACTATCGCGAGATAGTGTATGTCCACTTCAATGGGGAAGAGATTTTATTAATATATTCAAGAGATTACAGAGGTTTTTAATGTAGAGCAAAAGAAATGAATAATACAATGATCTCACATCACATAGCATCCTCTATGTTTCTCTTTAAATAGAGAAAAAAGGTTACTTGGGGAAGAAACAATTGATTTATGTAAAATAAATCAATCTATGGAAAACTAATATCCCATTAATTGTCATATGATTGATTGATAATTTCCCTTTTCTCCATCAATCAATCCCATTAATTAATTGTCATATAATTGATTGATAATTTCCCTTTTCTCCATCAATCAATCCCATTAATTAATTGTCAAATGATTGATTGACAATTTTCCTTTTCTACATCAATCAATCTCTTTTGCAAATTTAGTCTCTTTCTGTTTCTTTTCTCCATGAAACATGACAACAATTTCCAATATCCCCTATTCATTAATACTCCTTCCATTTCTTTCCATTCCTTTATTGCACAAAACGGGTAATGAAATTACCACAAAAATATCTCCAAATTTAATTAAATATGGAAATATTGTATCATTAAATTCAAATAGTTTGCTTCTGAATAAATAGTTGAATGCGTATTTTCTACTCCATGTGGTAAGTTGTTGAGCATATTTCCTATTTTGTAAAACAGTATCACAGAATTTAGCATATTAGGACTGAAAACCTGCTTTGCCCATGCTTTTATAGAGTATACTGTCCTTTACGTCGTATCTGGAGAACATGTCAGGCTGGAAAAACTAGTTCACGTATACATGTTTCAGCAGACGAGGGTAATCACATCTCAACAAAAACCGAGGATTAAAATTTTATTAGGCTAAAACCAAATGTGACCGTTCTCCATGTATGTGTAATATCGTCTCTGAAACATATATATATATATATATTGTGCGTGTGTGTGTGTGTATGTGTGTGTGTATATATATAAAGTAAGCTTCTGCTTTGTTTCTTCTCTGACAAGTATTGTACCTTGGCAAATCAGTAATTTTATAAAGAACATTTGTTATTTGCTATAACAAACTGTTCCGTTCTAAAAAAAAGTCAAATCAAAGCACTAGAATGATTCTTATTTAGGAGTTACATGCATTATTTACTTAGGCATAATGTTCTATGTAAGTAAAAGAAATGGAATAACTTAGTGTAATGCTAGTTAGACTGTCTCTGTAGTATTCACATTGTAGCTAAGTTTAATAAGGCAAGCTTGTCAAGTGTACTGAACTTATATTATTTAATAAGTTGGGAAATCCATCTATCAACTTTAGATGTAAACCGAAAGGATGTAATAAACTTTTACACACTGAAGAATTGTTTTTTTTTTCTTATGCACACTCAAGAAATGTTGCTTGATTTGATGAAATTACACCTCTGAGTGATATTGTTAGAGCATACTTGACATCTAGCAAATGGATACGGAACAAAATGTTAGAATTTTTTGGGAGGAAGATGAATAGATTAATGAGAAAAGGAATATTTGGAAAAGAGGAAAACTTTTAAATTTCTTTATTACTCTTTTCTTTTCTTAATTATTCCTTCATACATGCATACAAATGAGACAAACTCTTATTTATAACATACAATAGAACCTTCTAGATTTGTAATATTCTAGGAATATCTTTTCCTAATTAATAGCAACATTAAAACCTCTCATAAAACCTAAATAGCAAATTACCAATTATCTTGACCTTTCTTAAATATGTCACTAATTAATGTTTCCTATTAAAAACCAAGTTTATTTTCAACATCTCCCCTTAAACTTGGTTTTATTATTCCAAACAGATTTCTTTGTATCTCACGTGTTTTGGCAGAACTAAAGAAATTATCCAATTTTTCTTCTTTCATTTCTTCCTCTTTCCCAATATGAAAATCTTCGATGCAATTTCTTCAACAGTGCTCCATTCTTTTTGTCCTCCTCCATTCGCACAAGACGTTCCAAAAAGTGTGTGCTCTAGCTTCCATTTAATTCCGGTATCATTGAATGAGTCATATAAGTCATCTTTCCATTCTTTCATAACTTCCAAAATTTTCTTGTACTTGAAATCTCTAACAGTGTATTGAATTTCTTTGACTTCTTTATTTCCATTTCTTTTGTTATCACTTTTCTTAAAAGGATCACCGACTACATGACTCAAACCACGAGCTTTTGACTTTTCCATGAACTCGTCATATATTTTTTCATGCATAAAAGTACGAGAACCAGCACAATAACATTGTCCCTGTTTAAAGAACAATGCAAAATGAGCAAGCTCGTTAACATCCATGTGACTAGCAAATGCTGCACTAGTTGTGGAGCCAAAACCAGAGATCACATTAAGAACACCATCAGGACCTCCTTTACATTCTTCTGCCTTCTTCGCATTTTCCCAAGCATCCTTTTTTATTGAATCATCATCGACCTTAGCATCGTCAGGGTCACTCATCTCGATATCCTTATTTTTATTATCTCCTTTGTCTTTTGTTTCTGCAACCTCTTTTATTTCACTGTAGCTTTCTTCAACGTCCTTTATCCCCATGCCATCCTTTACGTCCTCTTTCGCTTCGATTATCCATTCATCTATCATGTCTTTATTCTTTTCACCATTCTCAATTTTTAAATCCTCTTTGAAGTTTACATCAGCAACTTTATCACCATTTTCCTCCTCCACATCAATAAGTTATTCATTCGCTTTATTCTGGCCACCGACTTCTTCTTTCTCTTCTTTTACGTCATCTTCTTCTTCTACTTCATATTCTTCCACGACTTCCTCCACGATTTCTTCTTTAGCAGCTTTCTCTCTCATCAGCTTCTCTTCAGCTTTTAACTTCTTCTCCACCACTCGAACATCAACAATTTTTTCTCCATAGCCTCTTGACTGATTCACATTCGCCTTCACCCTTGTAAAGTAATCCGAAGTCGATTCGGATTCACTCATCTTCATTGCTTCGAAATCACTCTTTAGCGATTGAAGCTTAACTTTCTTTACTTTCTCAACTCCTTGGAAAGATTTTTCCAAAATTTCTCAGGCTTCGTTTGAAGTGGCTGCATCCGCTACTTTTTCTAACATTGAATCATCCAAACATTGATGAATGAGGCTAAGTGCATATTGATCTTTTTCCTTCATCTTTGTTAATGCTTCCTTCTCCACTTGAGATAATGCAGTTTCATTTTCTGGCTTGTCGTAGCCTTTGTCTACAATCTCCCACACTTTTTGTCCGCCAAGTAAAGCTTTCATTCGAAGACACCATTTCTCATAATTTTCTTTTGTGAGACGAGGATATTGGAGGAAAACCATTCCATTGTTTTCCATTTTATCACACCTTCACTAATTAACCTTGCTCTGATACTACTTTGTTAGAATTTTTTGGGAGGAAGAGGAATAGATTAATGAGAAAAGGAATATTTGAAAAAGAGGAAAACTTTTAAATTGCTTTATTACTCTTTTCTTTTCTTAATTCTTCCTTCATACATGCATACAAATGAGACAAACTCTTATTTATAACATACAATAGAACCTTCTAGATTTGTAATATTCTAGGAATATCTTTTCCTAATTAATAGCAACATTAAAACCTCTCATAAAACCTAAATAGCAAATTACCATTTATCTTGACCTTTCTTAAATATGTCACTAATTAATGTTTCCTATTAAAAACCAAGTTTATTTTCAACACAAAATTCTAGGAAATAAACACCGCTCTTGCTTCTTGTCTTCCCGGAATTTTCTCCGTAGATCCCCTTTTTTCCGATTGCGCCTCTGCTTCATTCTTTTTACCGCAATGTGTTTTTCTTCTGTAGTCTCGTCTTCCCTTTTCTGTTTTGCCTAATTCAATGTATTCAATTCATTGATTTTGTAATATTTTATCTTTTTAATTTACAAATTAACCTATTTGATTTTATTTCCTTAAATTTACATGGTTCTTTCAATTAAATTATTAAATAAATATTTTCTTGGAAATTTCATAATTCAACACTTATATGTGCAGTTTTCAATTGTAGCATGCAATTACATAAATTAATTACTGGTAACAAGACATGGTTTTTACCATAGAAGTAGCAAGATTTCCCAGTACATGAATATACGTGGGACTAGTGTGTTGGTTCATGAGTGTGCTAAGTTATTTATCTTTGCTGCTATATTTAGTGAGTGCCTTCCTTTTGTGATTATATTATAAGTATTCTTTGGTTTCGTTTGCTTGTATTTATAATTTTGTGTGTGATTAAATTGTCTGTTCTCTTGGATTCTATTTGTTGTTTTGTTTTATTTGTTCCTGTTCATTTTAGTTTTCTTTGTTTTTCCTTATGTAATTGTGTATATACATGAACCATGCGAATAAAAGGTGTTTATTTGTGACTTGATGTTTATAACTAGTAGCAACATGTTTATTTCATGCATGTCCTTATAGTTCCTCTTACTAAAATGGTGGATTCTACATTGTTGGGTGCAACTAAAATATTTTTCATGTCTGCATGATTAGCAAGCTACAGGACCGTGATTATTTTGTTTCATGTGAAACTTGAAGTATCAATAAAGATGCAAATTCATACACTGAATAAGCTTGCTACTGCACAGATGGCCAAACATAGGAAGGTTAGTTAACGTAGATAATCTATCATAAGATAGGAAGGAATTTATGTTATACTTTGGAAAATAATAAAAAACTTTATCTTTAACGTTAATCTAGCATGTTAAGCTACCCCTACAGTAAATATATGGATAGAGCCAGTGGCGGAGCCAGAAAAAAATACTAGTGAGGTCACCAGATGCATCCAGGTTAACGTTTACATAATTTGTTTTGTGTCAAAAGGAGAAAGTAATTAACAATATATGAAAGACTAACGTAGAAAGGGAAATACAATAAAGCGTAAGGGTAGAAAAGAAAAAGCACTGTATTGAGTTTGTCTGACATGCAAAAATGTTTGTTAACCCTCAGTCATCAAGTTTTCTTCTTAATTTTCCTCCTGCAAAGTTAACTGTTCTTGCACTCTTGTCTTTTCCTCCCGTTCTCTCTTATTTCACACACTTTTCTTCTGAATAATGATTAACAGGTGAAAAAACATGGCTGGTGCTATCTTTTCTCTGATATCCTGGTGAGGTCACTTGACCTCACCAACTATACCATGGCTCCGCCCCTGGATAGAGCACTTAGGTAACTTAAAATGATAAACATATTGATTTAATGGCAAAAATGCGACTATAACATAATTTAGAATGTTATTTTAAAAGAGCTTGATTAACTATAGTATGCATGGGCAAATGTTTGCTTTTATTTGGCTTTTTACTTTAGTTAAACGAGTGGTTTCTTTATCATATCAGATTTTATATTTCAACGAGATTATTATTATACTTACAGTGAAGATTATTTGGTACTTTTTTTACACTACCATTTATGGCAGTGAGCGATGTGTGAAATATAATACAAGCCTACATATATCCAATTATATTACCATGTATACATATTGCATCAGACAACCACATTCCATGCCCTTGTTTATTGTAAAACTGGTGATTTGTATTTCTATATATGCAATATAAGAACGACTCAAAAAAATTATTGAAAGTATAGAAGACATCCTGCATAAACTCATTGTTTTCAGTAATTTTATATGTAATGGCTTAGTATTAAATTATCTCTTTCCTTAGTTAAATTGACCATGAGCCAATTCGAACGCAGACTCCATCCCCTTAAGCTCATTTCTTATTTTTCCGTGGGCTGCAATGTTTAGTCTAACGTGACCCAACTTTATTTTCTAAACTGTTTCTCCTCTTTTATAGCCTAATCATTTGTAATTTCGTTGCATGCCCCTCTTCTATTTCATAATCTTCCACCTGTTATTTTCATCTTTGCCATCTTTTTTGTTCTTAAACAAAAACTTCATCCACTACAAATGAAAAGAACTGAGTGACTGCAGCGTAGTTAACAAAATAATGAAACAAAGATTCTTCGACTTGAAAAAAATCTACGTTAATGGGAAATTCACTAGCATTGAATTCATGGGCTCAAGCAAATAGATGGTTTGAAAATTACTATTTTGTGATGAATCTACGTAAAACATGTGCACACCGTTCTATTCCTTTATTCTTCCATTTAGCTGCCTTTTATTTATTTTTTGCCGTCTCAGTGGTCGTTATTGATACCCAAGTCAGTCTTCTTTTCCTTATTCTTCCGATTAAAGAAATATTTAGGAGATTCGTTTGGTTATTGAGTGAGTTATTGATTTGCAAATATTGTAACCTTACACATTTGTATGCATCATATATCTATATAATGTTTCATATGGGTTATGCATTCTCATACTCTTCTGATGTCTAAAATCATATGCATGTATTTACCGATGCTGTTATCCGTCTTAGTATAGATGGAATAACCTATATGTGACTAGTTTACCATGTTTATTTGCTACCATCCATGTTTACATTTCAACAGTTAACATGACTGAATCCATGTCTGGTTTACACAAGTGGTTTACCATGTATTTTTGTTACCATCCTTGTATTTTCGTATGTGAATCTTGAATCCATAGTGCGCTAAACTCCAGATTTTCTATTTGCATATAGTTCTAAATAATTTAATTTCATATTTTCTCTACTTTCCTTTATTTATCTCAAGTTTTTTACTATCAGTTATTACTTTTGATCCATGGGATAAGATGACTACCTTAGCTGAAAGACAAACGAGTTGCAGGTGGAGGCATGTTAAATGTTGGCTTGGTAGAATTTCGAATGTGGTGACAGGTCCCTGGTTTGCAGATTGGTTTTTGTTGCTTGGGTAGTTGGATTGAGCTGATAATGGAGGTTGATATGTGTGAGGTTATGCTAAAAATGATTATTTGTGGTTTTTGTTGCTAACTAATGATGGAGCATGATAGGTGATCGAGGGAAGAGGAGTTGTGGATTGCGGTCCCGTTGATGTTGGTAGAAAAGTTACTATTTACAGTGACAGTGTTGATGATGATGGTCGTTGTGTGTAAGCAGGAAGTGGGCAATGTGATGGAGTAGAGGAGCAATTTGGTTTTAGAGGTAATGGTTGGCTGTAAAGGAAGTTCGGGTTGGAGGAGGGAAATGTCATGGCAGTTTTTGTGTAGTCGGGTTATGGCTGATTGAATTTCAGGTCAAGTAAATTTGTAATTGCAATTAAAAATAGAGGGGGTCGCGAGTGATTGGGTGACAGGATTGTGAATGCTGGAAAACTGTAGTATTTGAAGCAGCAGTTTTTTTTTTTTTTTTTTTTTTTTTTTTTTGCAGTGGGTTTAGGGATGCAGACTGACGTGATTGGTTGCAGGTGCTTGAGGAGTAGGATTGGAGAAGTGGAAATAGTGAATTGATGGTGGAAGGTTAATGACAAATAAACATATATTTATGCATGTTTGTTAACATCTTATGATTTATTCATGGTGACAAATAATTAGTTGCTTGTTGCTAAACCAATTTATTCCTTCCAAATAAATTAATCCCCTTCGCTTACCTTTTCCCATTGATAGAATGCTGGAGTTCACCAGAATTGGGATCATCCTGGCTCTTCGTCTTGTGACCTACTGTACAATGAATTGGGTGCACTTTAGCGTTTCTTTCAGGTATGTTATCTATCCCATTTTCCTGTGCATATAAATTTGCTTGTCACTAATATAATATGTTATAATACTACTTTGAAAATGAACTCCAGCAAGAATTATTACTCATTTATTACAAAGCTGCCTTGCATAATAGTTTGCAAGAATTATTACTCGTTTATGTTATAATAGTTTGTGCATGGCAGCTTTGCAAAGCCTGTGCATTTACTACTAACATGAATATATAATCTATTAAATAATAGTAAAGCAGAAGATTTTCAAGCTCTCTCCTTAATTCTCTCCATTCTCTCTATTCACCTTAATTCTCTCAATTCTCTCTGTTTAGCTTAAAACTCTCATGATATTTTATTCAAACTTAAATTCTTTTTGTTTACCTTAAAACTCTCAAGATATCTATACTACATATTAGTGAGTTTCATTTTAGCAACACAAAGCACCCAGAGCATTATCCGTTTTTTATTTTCTTCACTCGCTCTCCATTTCTTCACTCGCTCCCCATTTCTTCCTTATTCTCCAACCCCTGTATTACCTTCCGTTTTATCTACACTAGCAAGAGACCTATGTTCTATCGCTAAAAGGCCATGTAGACATTCTGTGTTGCGTTTCTTCCCCTTCTCATGCTCTTCCTAATCCATAATTTCACTTTACTAATCCTACAAGCCTAACATACCAACTCTGCCTGATTTGTTAATCCCTAACCCTAATTTACTTCCTCTAATGCCCACCGAATAGCCTACCCTCTTACTCCGATAGGGTGAAATATTCATAGGCGTTGAGGTCATTGCGATTGAAAGGTATATCATTTCGACTATTATTCATCATCATTCTAGCAAGAGACCTTTGTTCTATCGCTAAAAGGCCATGGAGACATTCTGTGTTGCGTTTCTTCCCCTTCTCATGCTCTCCCTAATCCCTAATTTCACTTTACTAATCCTCCAAGCCTAGCATACCAACTCTACCTGATTTGTCAATCCCTAACACTAATTTACTTCCTCTAATGCCCACCGAATAGCCTACCCTCTTACTCTGATAGGGTGAAATATTCATAGGCATTGAGGTCATTGCGATTGAAAGGTATATCATTTCGACTATTATTCATCATCATTTTTTGACCACTGGCACGAGTGTTGCCTTATGATTCTCTTCTTCCATTATTTTGGTTCTTAGTTCTGCTACAATACTTGCGAACCTTTTTGATCATCTCATATTGTGGTCATGCTTTTTATTAATTTATTATACGTTATTTCAAAAGGCCGAAATTTGATTTGTTTCCTTCGATATCTTGGATGTTATTTCAGAATTTCATGTTTTTCTATGTTTTTTGCAAACGCAGGTTATGACGTAATTTTTTTTTTTTTTGTAGTCTGTAACTACGCCTTGAGAACAAATGGCCCCAATCTGCCTATTTGTGAATTCTGTATTATAGTTTTAAAAAAAAAACTATTTTTTGTAAAATAACCTATTTGCAGTTATGATGCATATTAGTTTGGCTGTAGTTTGTAACTAACCCTTAGGAACAAATGGTCACAATCTGCTCATTTGTGAATTCTGTGTTATACTAAAAAAAACTTTATTATTTATAAGATCATCTAACAACCACACATAGGTAGTTTATACTGTTGTGAAATTAAGCTGTACCGTCACAGTTATGTTGCTTTGATCCCAATGCAAATCCGAAACTGTTTAACTACCCAAAATATCCCCCATTTATGAAATTGCAGTACACTTATCAGCCTCTTTTAGTCATTTTTGTTTGCTGAATTTTTATGTACGTCCTCGATAACTTCTTGAATTTAGTTATGCACTCTCCGGTTATTCATTCCCTTCTCATATATATGTAGTTGTCTCTCATTGTAGACCAACAAAGTTACAAGAATAAAGGAATGTATAACCATATACTAATTAGCTTTACATCATTTTAATGACATTTCTATTTTACATCCAGGTTCTAGAGAGAAACGAAGCTTATACAAGTAAGCCAATATTATCACTGTAAGTGTTTGAACTTGAAAATGGTGGTTAATATCTTTGCATGACCACACAATTGGACATGGTATTAATGTGTAATTACATTATGTTTCCATAATTGAAATTTTGCTTCTGCGTTCTCCTCGGTGGATGATAAACAAAAACGCAAGTTTCCATCTTCTAATCTGCCGATCCAGAAGAACCACAATTTCTTCTTCTTCTTCGCTCAATATTCATGATGCTGCCTACGTTTCTTCGCTTTCGAAGATCTGGACTTTAGGTTTGTATTTTCGATCCGCTTGCTTTTGATTTTCAGTTCTTCGTGTGGATTTTCTCTATTCAATCATTCCTTTTACAAAACATGTTTGATGGTTTCACAATCTATTTATGTTCAATTTCAGATTTGATTTGATGCTTTGAGGAAAAAACGCAATTTCTTCGCTTTCGAAGATCTGGACTTCAGGTTTGTATCTTTGATCCGCTTGCTTTTGATTTTCAGTTCTTCCTCGCGTGGATTTTCTCTGTTCAAACATTCCTTTTACAAAACATGTTTGATGGTTTCACAACCTATTTCTGTTCAATTTCAGATTTGATTTGATGCTTTGAGGAAAAAACCCTATTAGAGATTTTTCGTTTAGGTTTTCCACTCTATTTGCAACTGATAATAGTTTTTCACTTATTTATCCACTTTCTTTTATTTAATTATCTACCTAAGCTTTGGATGGTTATCATATTTATAAGTGACTGAACGAATAGGTCTTACTTGCTTCTAAATTATAATGTTCCCCAATTTCAGCATCTACAACAATGTAGAAATTGACTGAATTTAGGAATGATTCCTCTGCAGTTGTTGGTTTGTAAATTTAAGTTCTTTTGCATGTTTTTAACCTGTCTTTTGTAAATGTAGCAAAATTTTCTTTTGCATGTTTTTATGTAGTTTAGCTTATTTCAGGTGATTGTTATTCTTGGCTAAGTAATATTCATGATGTGAAGCTCTTAAAAAGGTAAATGGTATGCAGTTTCCCTGGAATGTAGTCATTGTTTTCTTCGATTCAGCAGTGATCTATTTTCCAACTATGATATACTTTATTTGTTTACTCTATGTGTTTCTTATTGCTCACAATTTGAGGAATTTTTTTAACTAAACATACGCATTATGAAGATATTACTCTTTTTGATGTGTTGTAGTGCCTCCTTTCTTCCCGTGTCTTGCATTTGAAAAATTTATTGAGTATGTTGATATTTGGTAGTGAAATTATGGTTCTGAATATAAAAGTAAAGTCTGTGGAGTTTTAGGTAAGAAGACAAATATTCATGAAGATAATTCTCGGTAAAATAAGAATAAAACTGAGTTTGAATTTTGAAATTAATTCTTTTGGAAGATGTCCATGTGTGTCAAATTTGAAGTCCTATTTTCAGCTCTGAGAAATAAAGTTGTCCTACTTCTAAACCCTTGAAAATTGAAATGGGAGTGTGATAAAATACGTAGTCATACCATGGACGTTTATCCATAGAAGTGCAATTAGACAGTATCGATGAGCGATTCACATTCAAAGTAGAACAATCTACATCCTCTAGGCTGCAAAATATTTCTTCTTTCTTTTTTCAATTGACCTACTTATTTATAAGTATAATCTTTTCCGCAGGGTGCACCATGAACCTGGCTTTGTTCAATACGTTGGCCAAACGAACTAGAGCTAAATATCAAATAGATGACTAACTTTATTTGGCTGTGAGCTGACAGTTTTTTCTACTGAGAACAACAACAGAAAAGGAAGATGATATGAGGCAAAGGGAGATAGAGAGGCATTTGTTTTCTTAACCCTGGCATTTTATGAGAGGAAATCAAGTTACATTTTGTTTTTCAGTTGCAACAAAATAGTAACTATTGCAATAAGTTTTTTTACTGTTTCATGATTCTTTTGTCAGAATTGGTAGTTCTACATATGAAAAATCAGTATCATAAGACATTGCGTAATTAGGTTGTCTTAGTGTGTGTGTGTGTGTATATATATATATATGTGTGTGTGTGTGTGAGTGTGTGTGTGTGTGAGTGTGTGTATATGTGTGTGTGTGTATTTCTATATGGGTCCTTGATTAGATGTGGTTTCATTCTTAGCTATAAAGATGTCACACTGGCTTCTCTCTCATTTGTTACCTCTGTTGATTTAAGCTTCATTATCCTTTGTCCTCTATCCAAAATAACTAAACTTTTCTATATTTTTTAAAATGTTGTTTTTTTTGGGCCTGATTGAGTTATTCTTCAATGAGCCCTAGACATTTATGGTGCGCTTCATTCTATATTCTTATTCCTTTTTACATTTCAGTGTGAATGTTGACTCTTACATATTCTTTTTGATTTCACATGTGACGATTCACGGCTCTCCTAAATCCACACTCAAGTCAAAAGAATCTATGTACAAATTCTTGCTCGAGGTATTTTTCAATTTTTGCTTCTGATTATTCAAGCTCTTAAATCGAATTAGATGATAAGATTTTCTGTATTTTTCTTCTTAGATATATACTTTGTTTTTGCGATTTTGACACATAATAATTTCGTGGACCTTTTGGATCCGACTCAGTCAAAAACATCCTTAATGAATCTATGATTGAGGTACTTTCCTCTTATTTTTAATCTTTTCAGCCTTGATTGATTTATCCGATTAAAATGTCCTCAATGATGGACTTAACAAATTAACGGTGATAAATTTTTTTGTATTATTTTCTCAGGTCTATTCTTTTGATCTTGCGATTTTGATGCATGATAATTTTTTTGTATTATTTTCTGTAAATTAAGCTTTGCTGCCAAATGCTCAAATGTCTATTTTTGCTGCAATTTAATTTGCATGCAAAAGGGTATAAGGATAAAGTAGATAAATGCTTTTCCAACTCAGAACTGCTTCTCTTTTCTCTTTACTGGTTACTTGATAACATGTGAAAATATTGATTAATATTACCCAGCTGTGCCTCAAAGGCTTTCTTTTAGAAAATAAAATGCGTGTTTGATTGATTTAATATATAAAATAGTTTACTAGATTATTCTTGCTTATATTTCAACTCACATGTATAATTTTCTTAACTAATGCCTCTGGATAAGAATCTCCATTTTATAAATAATATTATTGTAATGTTTTCTCAGTTTCCCCTTCAATAGCATTATAGTAATCCCAAGCATACCTTCGATTTTGAAATGACCATTGTACACTCATTTATAATTTCATAGTCTGGCATATTGAACATTATATGATAACTTGCAATGGAATTAACAATATATTTGTTGCATGTGAAGTTTAAGGAGTGTGGGCCTTTTTAAGCTACATTTGTTTCATTCAAATTTTTTAAGTTTCTAACAAATTGATGGATTATCTATACTCCTCTTTACTTAAAGCGAATAACTAAATGTTCTTCTATAAGAATATGAAATACAAAATTTTTGATTGCTCCATGCATTAGAATCACCATATATCATTTTTGTTAAATATTCTTAAAACTTTATTTCAAAAGAGTAAAAAAAAAAAAAGGAAAAACTAGCAAGAACGAGTAAATTTGAACAAAATAGTTAAGTTGTTTTTCTTAATAATCTATAAAGTATGAACTGAGACATTTATTGTCTTCTTTAGTTATAGTTTTGAGTAAAAGAAAATGAAATGAACAAAGTGTAAAAAAGAATACAAGCTTAACAAAAATGAAAAGTTAGTGAGAGAATTTGCTTGACAAGGGAACGTTGTTAATAGAAAAAATCTGAGAACTTAAAAAGATCTGCTGATTGACATCCTCTTCCATAAAATGAGACCCATTCTAAGAACTTTCCCTTCAGTAAATAAATCTAGCTTGCAAGTTTCAACTGCTGTGAACAGTGAGATGTCTATAATTTTAAATACGCATATTTATCGAATGAAGTAAATGAAGTACATGCTTATAAAGCTGACGTGCTGGACTGAAGGATGACGTGGAAGTAGGACGTGAAAGTAGAGGTGAAAGTAGGTTGTGTGCTTCAGATCAATGTAGAAAGGAATATGGAACTTGAAGAGAATGACATATGGCATCGAACTATTTGATGCAGTATAAATTTGATAACGAGGTTTAGATTTGCGATGGATTTGATGAAAGTTGCAATGGAGAATGAAGTTCTTATTATTATTTTGCTGAAAGAACAAGGTAATAAATTCTAACTGTTCATTTTTATGATTAATCCGTGTACGAAGCCGGGTTCGTATCCTACTTACGGTCACATAAGGGGTAGTATAAGCTTAGTTACTAAAGATATTGGTACGCACAGGTCTACGTACTAAACGTAATTTGTTTAAAAATCCTATTGGTTGGTCTGAAATGAATTACACGAGCTCTGTGAGTTTAAATACAAATATAATATACGAATATAATAGAATGAAACTGGATCTTGCTTTTTATGTTACATCAAAAGTTAGATGGTTTTTAGTTTTCCTATGATATATTTAACTAGCACATGCCATGTAAGTTTGATTCTAAAAATGTCTAATGATGCCTTAGATAGTCAAGACACGTTGACAAGCAAACAAAGTTTGATATGCTTGCATAATCGCTTCTGGATTCCGATTGCAAATTGTTGCTTATTGATCTATTCTGGATGGGGTTATCTATCCTTGTGAGCTGACCAAACTTACATATTATATAGCTTTATTTACTAATTTTTTTGCTTGATTTAACTGTCATGATGCACTAGAACTGTTCATCTAATAATAGCAAAAGTCTGCATAATAAATATGTAACATATTATTATTGAATAGATTACTAAATTATTCCTATATATGTTTGTTAAGTTAAATGCAAGTTGGACGTGTTCACGGCTAGACAAAGTTACGTTCCTACGACCAGCTTGGCATCCACAAGGAGCACATGAAGATGGCGTTATGTATTGTTGTTTGTATTAAATTGCCTAGGACAAATTGGTAGGAATGAATACAGAATTATAGATTGCTATTTGTATTAAAATGCCTGGGATGAAAAATGGCAGTGGTGGACCATAGAAATGACTATTCATACATGTCAATTACAAACGCAAGTGCTCTTTTGTAATATGAAGTTGCTTGCAATCCATATTTATGCTGTACAGATAATCAAATTGCCTTCAGTTGGCAATGAACATACATTAAATAATGCTTCATAATTGTTTTTGTTCTTCACTCGCACTTGTGTTGATGAGAATGAGAAGTATGTTTATAATTTATCTATTTTTTAGCTATTTCGCGCATAATATTTTGATAATATGATGCCCAAATATCGAATATTGATTATTCCAAATATCCAATATTGTACTTTGGCGTTGCAATTTTCCAACAATACCACAAAAGATTGAAGTCAGCTATGAAATTAAACAATGCATATGAGGTATCGTTTTCAATGTGAGCATGCTATAGTTATTATCATTTGATGTGGCCATTTTTAATTTCCTTTGGAGTTACTATAGCAAAATATTATATTGATTAATTAATGTTGTTTTAATAACTTTGATGTATGTTTATTATTATATTATTATTTCCAATTGATAGCTGTACAAAATATATAGACGCGACCGTATGTGAAGTACGGGTTTGCACTCCAATATTTTATAAAGACGAAAAATACATAATTTTTTAAAGAAAAACAGAGGTGACTGTTTTTAGTTAATTATAAATGTAGAATGCATAGATTTTTACTGTCATTTTCTCCATGTTTTCCAACTGTCGTTAGATCCATTGAATTTGAGATATATATTATCAGCTAATTATTATTTTATTTCTGTAAAATTTTAAACATACTTTTTGTTAGCATTGCTTACATTGATTGGATATATACACTTTTCCTATTTGCTCTGATCTTGGACACATGCCTATTGATTTATTTATATATTTTAATGTTATTTTACTCATAGGATAACCTCAGCTTTACTCATAGGACGCATATTAGTTTTTTATTTCATAGATCATATTTGGGTTACAATTTCTAATAGCAGTGGATATTTTATACCATTTCCGCTTAATATTTATACACGTTGCAATTTCTGATAAGAACACAATTTCCACAATACTCGGTTTCAGCGCATGTACGGAGAATGAAAATATTACTTTATACAAACCATTTACAATTTAGGGCTCCATGATTTTCAGTAAATGACAAAAGTTCAAACCACTCAAAATAAAAGTCAATTAATCAAATGATTCACATAATATAAGCTTAATATTTCATTCATTTATTATTTAACATAAGATACCTATATTTAAAATGGTAAAATATATTTATCATGCATGACATTATAAAATTCTACATTTAACTTAAAATACCTATTTTAAAATTACCACAATTATTTACGAAACTCACACCACTTTCTCATATGGTTTACGCTTCAGTTCTTGTGTTTAAATTAATTATGTAATCTTAAGTTTGAAATGATAGGATAATGTAATTAAATGATATTCATTAGTTCAGATAACAATATGAAAAATTCAATAATACATGTCACACACATATCAGTGAAATATGATAAAATTGCATTTTGATTAAACTGAAATATGTAAGTCACAGATATACAAAATAACATAAACAATAGGGAACACTCTTTAAATTTTGAAATACCCATACATTTTTTTCTAAAAAACATGCTTTAAAAACAATTGTCACTTTTAGTTCTAACCAAAATTTCAATAATACATGTCACACACATATCAGTGAAATATGATAAAATTGCATTTTGATTAAACTAAAATATGTAAGTCACAGATATACAAAATAACATAAACAATAGGGAACACTCTTTAAATTTTGAAATACCCATACATTTTTTTCTAAAAAACATGCTTTAAAAACATTTGTCACTTTTAGTTCTAACCAATTTATGAATAATTGTAGTCATTTTTGCAAAAGAAAAAAAAACCATTTGTGCAAAGAAAAAAAACAATGCTTATAGAAACGTGACACTAAGTACGAATTTAATTTTTGAAATAAAACAAAAAATATCAACAATTCTGTCATGCATTACAAAAATATGTTTTTTATAGCAGAGACCTTCATTTTAACATTTTACCAAGCTATCTCAATTATCTTCTAATAATTTATATTTAACTTCGTACACTGGAGTTAATCACAAATCTTAGAACTATTATTAGATTTAGTAACTATTAATTGTTGATGTGTCAAATAAATCATAAAAAAGTTCAGCACAATATTCATTTTAAATAAAGGGTATAAAATTCATTTGGATAGACAAGTACATCAGTCACATAATATAATAATATACGTAAAAATAATCACAAGTTTAATTTTTGATTCATCTGTAGCAATACATTAGTGCATTACACTACAAAATTATTACTTTAAATAAAATGTATACCTTCTGAAATTTTTACATTTGCCCAAAACAACCACCTCGATATCACATAATTTTGTACATTTACATCCATATATTTTCAATTAATCACGTGAATGTTGGTTATAAATTATTTGAATAAATTTAATTGATAATTATTCACTAATTTATCTAATAAATCCTCTAATGTGATGGTTTCTATATGTACATCATATTCATATTGAAATAAGGGAAAGTCTATTTGAATACAAAATTTTAGCACAATTGGTGGCACTGTTAATCTCCACTATTAGATCCCCTGAATTCTACCTCTCAATATAAGGATAAAAAATCCAACGACTCAGATGTCTTGTGCCACCAACTATGTATAATTTTGTGTCCAAATAGCCGTTCTCTTAAAAAAATAGTCAACTGAATTTTTCATTTAAATATAAAAATATATAATTTAAATATCATGAATAGTAGACATGATTAACATTAACAAAGATAATTTATTATTCATTTATCTGAATAAATTTATCTACATTGTATAATTCTATTTTTAACTCTAAATATCCATGTTTTGTTATTTCTATAGTTATAAGCACTTCATCGACTGTTTACTAATTTTTTTATATTTAGATCCTATGTATTTAAATTGCTTATGAAATCTCAAATTTAAAATATTTTAATAATATATATATATATATATATATCAATCACATGCGTGCAGACTTACATATTAATAAAAACCACGATAAAAAAATTGTGTTTAGCTAGGTAGATATATAGATCACATGCATACATTTATGTACATAAACAACAATAATAAAGTTAATTTGTAAATAAGTATCATCGTTTATGTAGATAAACAGTAAATTTATCACATACTACGTTAAAAATAATAATACTATTTTTAACTTCAAATAACTTTACAATAAGACCTATATAATGTTGCTATAAAATCGTTCTCAATTTATTTAGATTATTTACTCTTAAGATAATATATTTTAGCCAATTACATAATCTCAAAGTTAACATATTTTTAAAAGAAATAAATAATATCTTTTAATATATCTAAAATAATTAAAGGTTAGTTTCAACATAAACACTTGCTTATAGTAATAAGAACAATAAAACTACTTTTTTACTTCAAACATATAAAAGTAACATAATGTACACCTTATATGAAAAACAACAACAATAATAATTTATAATTAATTTATTTCGTCAGATTCATCGTATGCTATATAATAAAGTTTCAATTTTAATAATAAAATTCTAAATACTATATTTTTTAATATTATCTTGTGCAACGCACGGGTTACACACTAGTATAAGTAGTATATAATAGCCCAAAAAGCACTTCAAAGGCTATTATTACGGGAAAACTGCTAAACTCACGTATGCATTATGATAGTTTTCAATGTTCCTTTTCATTTATTCCTAATTATTACTCATTTATTCTGCTGTTATATTACTACTTTGAAAATGGACTAATTAGGCCTACTTTACTGAGAAGCGAGTACAAGGCAGCTTTGCAAATGAGGTGATAGATATTGTGGTCTTTCTTAAGATACAAGGTTTGAAATTTGGTCTTCAGGCTTTGGTTCACTATATGTGATCACATTGATCTTCGTTGTGGGAATATGGTTTATATGCATTCATGAACATTGATATTTACTATCAATGTGTTTACACTTTTAGGCTAGGATAAATAACTTCGGCTTGGATGGAACAATGATCTTTCGTTGATGAGTGCTTGAAAGTAGTGTCTCGCAGGTATGAAGAACGGTTTTGATATCTTTTCAAATATATTTACAGCCTTTTGTATTTGTGTCTATATGTGTACTGATAGGTGTTGAGTAGTGCAAATTATAATTGCTAATTGTTGAATTTCTTTTTCGTAGGTACTTACCCATCTATGGTGCATACAAATGACAACATGCTGCGGTATATTAAATTAAATAAGTTTATAAAATCTAGTTAAGTTTTACAAAAATTAATAAGTTTATAACAATAGACATGTAATTGTTGAATAAAGTATTTAAAATAAATTTTACGTTCATTTCAGGAAATTCCATATGTTATTGATATCATTTCCGTATGTTTATATGAATTAACTAAATTTTATAAAACTAAGTTCATTTAATTACTTTATATAAATCAACTAAATTTTATAAAAATACAATTTTTTTTAAAAAAAATTGGTACGCTTTTATTAACTTACATAATAACAGTACAAATAAGCTAAAACAGAAATGCGAGAACTTAAAGTAAAATACAACCGAAAAACAAATGCTATTTAAACTAAAATGGACCTATGATGAGGTTATCTTAAAGCCTGAACAGGCGTCCCACTTGTTGCATGTATTATGCAAAAACTGTCATAGTAGATGTCCCACGATGCTCTGGTGCAATAACTGAAGGAAAACATGTGATAATACCATTAACACCACATTTCTACCCAATTAATCAAATAACGCCATGGTTTTTGCACAGTACGTCCATGTTCTTTCTTTTTGGTTCCTTTCATTCATGAACTGTAGTTATACTGGATAACCCAGGGACCGTGAGAACTTGAAACTGATGAGAAGCTAATCTTCATTTCTTCGATCAAGTCTCTAATCGTACTGTAGCCACTAATTGCATAACTTTCAAACGACTGTTAAAAACTGTATGCATCATCTTGAACTAAAACTCCAATACTGATACACATATGACCTTGAACAACTGCTGGATAATTAGCCAAAGGCAATTATATTCATACGGCTTAAACAAGTCGCTACAATTGCCTTCTTAGATGCCAGTGAGTCAGTGACTCCTGGATTGTAATATGGAAAAATACACATATATACTTATATATTTGTATATATAGCTGAATACACACACACACACACACACACATATATATATATATATATATATATATATATATATAGTTGCTAATTGTTGAATTGTTTTTCAAAAATACTTACCCATCTATGGTGCATACAAATGACAACATGCCGTGGTATCAGGCCCGGCCCTAGGGGTAGTCGAGGGAGACTACCGCCTAGGGCAACCACCTGGATGGGGGCAGCATGGAGGAGGAGGAAGAAGCAGTAAGCTTGAGTATTTATATATTTTTAAATGACTATTGCGCTGAATAACTAAAGCCTCCTTTAGCCTAGTGGTGCAGCATCCATTTGTATACTTGGAAGTCGTGTGTTCAAGTCTCAGCTGCTGCAACCTTTTCTGAATTTTTAATCCCATCCAAACTTTCTTCCAAGGAGCAACTATTTCTGGGTTTTTTCCCCATTCAACCTATCTTCGCCTAGGGCAACGGGAAGTCTAGGGCCGGCCCTGCGTGGTATATTAGGGATTCGAAGTTCTTTTGAAATAACTTTTTTGTTTGCATACTTAGTCATCATGTGTAGTATGAGATCTTTATCACTTGTATCATTTATACTTTTAATGTAATGTTCATTAAATATTATAACATACAATGTATTATTGTTTATGAAAGTTGAATGGTTTGTTAATTTTGGTTTAATGTGATTTATATGATTTTGTGAAATGATACATTGTGTTTATGTAAATTTTCTGGTATAGCATGATAATTGATATGTACATAGTGCAAAAACGATTTTTAATAGCATACAATTTGAGAATTCAATAGCGTTTCAAAAATGCTTTTATATACTATAGCGTTTCAACAATGCTATGGGACGATTGCTATTTCACTCATTTATATATTATAGCGTTAATATATTGCTATAGATTGTTTTTATAGCTGGCAGCGGTGATGTAAAAGACCATAACAAACTTTTCTATAGAGATTAAATAACGTCATAATATTTGTAGAAAAGATCTATATAAGTATTCTATAGCAAGCTACAAAACGTTATTGAAAAGTAGTTGTATTGACACATAGCATCTACGACACATGAAATGCTGTATAATTAAATTTTCTATAGCGTTTTTCAGATGCTATAATATATAACAGACCTATTATAACATGTTGATATATAGCGTTCATAAAAACGCTATTGTTAGCCTACTTTGTGACTAGGCTACACAAAGCTATAAGAGTTAGAGTCGAGCACTAAGTCAAACATTCGATCACTCAGTCTCACACAGTTTGGAATCCGGATCGGATCGAACGAAATATAGCGGATCAGATCGAATCAAAACTAAGAGGAGCCATCCATCTCAAAGAAATTAACTCAAACCCAGAATTGGTAAATCGGATCGGATTGATATATATAAAGGGGAAATCTGGAGAACTCTATTGAGAAGGCTGCACCGGACCGGAGCTGTTTATTCGATTCGACCCGATCGAATGTTACAGAAAGACAGTTATACCCACGTTCTATAGCCAATCCGGAGCGGTTAAGGCCAAGTTCCCCACTACACCACTATGCTGTCACGCGATTGAAGCCAGTTTCTCCAAGAATTAAGGCATGTTTGACACTTGTTCCGATCCAAGGCCACTCTTGAGAAGATTTGCATCTATAAATAGCTCCAAGCAAGTAGCTAAGGGGGACTTTTTGGCATTCAATTTTCTGAGCCCATAGTTGTGAACCGCACCATATTCTCTTTAGCTTCAATAGTCATTCGGTTATATTGAGAGAAATTGTAAGTGAGGGTTAGAGAGAGAATCAAGTGAGTTGTTCTTGTACTTGTAATCAAATTATCAAAGAGAAGAATAATTTAGAGTGGACGTAGGCCAAATTGCGCCAAACCACTATAAATTGTGTGTTCTTATTGTTTTCCTACTTCTTAATTAGTTTATATTTCATTTGAGTGTCAGAGCCACTTTTTGGTCTAACATTTTGGTACTTTCACTGAGAAATGGAATTCTCTATATTACGGATTATCGTTCTACTATTTGGATTCATTAAGTCCGAAGAAGTTAGTCCGCATTTCGATCGTGCTCAAAGCATTCTTTGATCTTGACAAGAGTTGAGATTTATGGCTCGAAGGAAAGGAAAATAACCCATGTTTGCTCAAGAAGAAGGAGCGAATGAAGAGCAGCAAAATATGGTTGTAACGACGTCGAGAAGGCAGGATATAGAGCAGGATCGAATGGAAAGGAACTTGTCCGCAAATTCTCCCACATCTGATCGGGTCGGTGAAGCTCCTCCGATCCAAATCGGGGCCTCAAATGGGCAAAATGGTGCTTCTCCGAACTGAAGTCCAGGCCATCCTCCGATCCGATTTGAGAATGCAAGGATAGATGCCTCTCCGAACCGAAGTGCAGGACGTCCTCCGACTCGACCCGAGGGGACAAGGTCGGTTCGATCCGAACCGATTGGGGCTGAAGCTGATCCATCTACTCGAGTCCATTCACATGCTCCAAGGCCAGCCACAACTACTGATGACTTACCAACCGATTTCGCAATGGTCACGCACAGAGAATTCTCAAGTCTTCTGGACATGTTGGAACGCACGAATGAAAATTTAAGAGAACAAAACCATGAGAGTTTCATAATGCGAGAAAAGTTGAAGGAGGTGAGCCAACGGGTTCAAAAATTACAAAGGCAACGAGCGTCACCCCCTCCTAGTCATCATGATTCAGATAGTTCATCTTCATCAGGAGAGAAATACCCGCTAGAGAGGAGACCCTATGAACGAGCAGAAAATCTCGAACAGCTAAGATTTGGATCATTCCCTTCTCGTATGGATTCCGCTCGTGTGCCAAGAGATCCTAATATCACCAACCCAACACAAGACGAACTTCTCCAGCCCTTGCGTCCCGTGAATGACCGTGATCGCAGGGGGCAAGGAGGTTCTGCAGCCAAAAGAGCGCAAAGGGCATCTCCTGACATGGGAGCTGAACGCGTAAGGAGGGCCAGAAGTGCAGATCCTGAGTATGTAAGGAGGGCAAGGAGTGCGGATCCTGAACAGAACTTGACCAATGCAGAAGTGGAGGCAATGGTGCGCCAAATCATGGCTGATAGTCGAGGGTTCACTAATGAAGACTGGGGAATTGATCGAAGCCATACACCATTTACAGATGATATATTAGATTTCCAATACCCCAGACGATTTCATTTTCCCACGATGGACAAATATACGGGAAGAACTGATCCTAAGCAGCACCTGATGAGATATTCATGGTATATGAATGCTGCAGCAGCCCCAGATGCAGTAAAGTGTAAAGCCTTCCCTATTTATTTAGAAGATGTTGCCATGTTGTGGTTCACCAGACTCCCGCCTCGCTCGATTTCCAATGTTAAAGAGTTGAGTGAAAGTTTCATGAGTCAGTTCAGGCTTCACACGAAAAGGGCCAAGAACATTATTGAATTGTACAGAATTAAGCAGGCATCTGGCGAAACTCTGAAGTCGTATTTGGATCGTTTCAATCAGGCAGCTGCTGAAGTCACAGATCCTTGTGAGAAAACTATTCTGATGGCACTCATTGATAGAGTCGACAAAAGATATAGAATTTGGAGAGTACTTGGCCGAAAAAACCCCATTGACGAGGGAGGTATTCTATGAGAAAGATCGAATCCGATTGAGACAAGAAGAGATATACGGAAATCGTAAAAGAAAATCCACTGAGACTCCAAAAGAAGATATCCAAAGCAATGTCGCAGTTAAGCATACCGATGATAATACCGGAAAGGTTTAGGATAATATGGGAAACAAGAACGGAGGAAGTAATAATCAGAATGGAGGTAAAAAGAATCGGAATAGAGGAAACAATTGTAGGAAAAGACCCCGATTCCAATCATTTGAAAGTTATATTCCATTAAATAATACTCTGGAAAATATCTTCTTAGAAACGTGTCATGTTATCCAATACAAAAGACCACCTCCTCGAGAATCTACTGATAAGGAACGTGAGACATGGAAATACTGTTTGTTCCATGAAGCCTATGGCCACACTACGAATGAATGCCGTCACCTCAAGGACATGGTGGAAAGATTGCTCCATGAAGGAAAACTAGACGAATATAAGGCTGTGCCCAAAGACTGGAGGCAAGTTGGCAGAAATTCGATTCAAAACCAAACAGCAGCTAACCCGACGACACAGCAGAAAGGGAAAAGCATCGTAATCAACACTATTATTGGAGGGCCACATCCGACAGGATCCAGTAATAGAACTATGGACCAATATGTGAATGTCGCGAAGCATCCCGAGGTTGGAGAATGTTCTACCCAGGAAGATGATGCTCCTGTGAAACTACAGAGAACCGCCACAGATGATATTGTCTTTCATAATAGGGAAAGCATTGAAGTTGAAGTCCCAAGTACTGACTCATTAGTAATAACCACCTACATTGGACCCACATTGGTGAAGAAGGTCCTGGTGGACAACGAGAGCTCAGTCAACATTCTATTCAAAAAGGCCTATGACCAAATGAAATTATGGAGGAAAGACTTGAAACCCTACCGAGATTGGATTCGAGAGTTCAATGGATCGACAACGGCTCACCTGGGGATGGTAGACTTACCTGTGGAAATTGGAGAAGGAGATCGCCGAAGAGTGAGAATCCTCTCGTTTGTCGTATTGGACATACGCTCTTCATACAACGCTTTCTAGGGACGACCTGCCCTAGCTGAATTCAGGGCTTACCTCGCTCCCTGGTGCCTACTAATGAAGTTCCCGACAGATGCTGGAATCGGCGTTATCCGGGGAGACCAGGAGACGGGAAGAGCTTGTTATATTGCTGAATTAAAAATGCTTCGAAGAGGAAAAGACATTGAGCCCCAACTTACTTCCTCTCCTAAGGGAGAGAGCTCTGCATAGCAATTAAAGAAGATGCCATTAAGGGAGTTGCCAGGTGATTCGTTTGAAGATATCGACCCAAGAGAAGATGAGGAACCTGGAAGAAGAAAGGCAACCCCCAACGAAGCTACTGTGGACATACCAATCGATGACGATGACATATCAAAGGTCTTGAAAATTGGATCACATTTAGACTCTTTCCGGACGAAAGAGTTAACCGATTTTCTGAAAGCAAACCTGGATGTGTTTGCTTGGACCCACGCTGACATGTGTGGGATTTCACCTTCTATCATGAGCCATTCACTAAGCATCAATCCAAAGTATCCTCCTGTGAAGCAAAAGAGGCAAATGCAAGGTCCAGAGAGATCAGCTGCCTTGAAAGAGGAAGTGGGAAAGCTAAGGGAAAACGGGTTTATACGGGATTCAAGGTACCCTGATTGGATATCTAATCCCGTATTGGTTAAAAAATCTAATGGAAAACGACGAACATGCATAGATTTTTCCAACTTAAACAACGCCTGTCCAAAGGATAGCTTTCCACTACCTAGAATCGACCAATTGGTAGACTCCACGGCGGGACATGAACTCCTTTCTTTTATGGATGCATATTCAGGCTACAACCAAATTCCTATGCACGTTCCAGACCAGGAGCATACAAGCTTTATTATCGATCTGGGATTGTATTGCTACGTGGTAATGCCATTTGGATTAAAAAATGCAGGAGCAACATATCAACGCTTAGTGAACAGAATGTTCTACAATCAAATCGGGAAAACAATGGAAGTGTATGTAGATGATATGCTTGTGAAGTCCAAGCAATCATCCGACCATACAACTGACCTAGCGGAAACTTTCGACATTCTACGACGATATGGGATGAAGCTAAATCCATTGAAGGGTTCGTTCGGAGTGGCATCTGGGAAATTTCATGGATTTATAGTTAGTTCTCTTGGCATTGAAATCAACCCAGACCAGATTACAGCGATCAGGAACATTAAAGAGCCCCGCAAAATTCGAGATGTCCAAAGCTTAGCAGGAAAAGCAGCAGCTTTAAGCAGATTTATTTCGAAGGCGACTGATAAATGTGTTCCGTTTTTTGATCTAATAAAGAGAGGAAAGCACAATTTTGAGTGGACCTCGGATTGTGTAGAAGTCTTCAAGAATTTGCTTCATTTACTAGAAAGGCCTCCGATCTTATCCAAGCCTGTAGATCATGAAGATCTGTTTGTATATCTCGCCGTGTCTTCACATGCTATTAATTCGGCCCTAATGTGAGAAGAGGATAAGATCCAAGACCCGTATATTATGTAAGCAAAAAACTGGCTGCCGCAGAACGTAATTATCCAAAAATCGAAAAGCTTGTTTACAGTCTGTTGATTGCATGTCCAAAGCTTCGACACTACTTCCAAGCTCATCCTATCGTTATCTACTTGGATCATCCACTTCGACAGGTCTTGCAGCGACCTGAAGCATCCGGATGACTGCTTAAGTGGAATATAGAGCTAAGTCAATTTGATTTGAACTTACAGCCTCGCCGATCAATCAGGGGGCAAGCATTGGCTGATTTTATCACCGAATTTACAATTCCTTAAGAAGACGTTCCAGGAGAGGAGACTAGACCTTCAAAAAAGGAGTTGAAACTTGACCCCTGGAAGCTACACACAGATGGTGCCAGGAACGATAGAAGATCTGATGCTGGAGTTGTATTGATCATGCCAGAAGGACGGTCAATATATTATGCCCTGCGGCTAGAATTTCCCGCAACCAATAATTATTCTGAGTATGAGGCCCTGATCGCCAGGCTGAAACTCGCAAAGGATTTAGGAGTGACAATACTGGAAATCTTTTATGATTCAGAGATCGTAGATTGCCAAGTTCGCAAGGAATTTCAAGCTAAGGAGCCTCGATTGGCTTCTTACCTAGAAAAAGTAGAAAAGTTGCTGGATGGCTTAGAGCACTATGATATCACTCATATTCCAAGAACAGAAAATCAGAAAGCATATAAACTAGCAAAGCTAGCAAGTTCAGATGATCCCGAAGAGACTGAAATGGTTCCCATTGAAATATTACAATCTCCAAGTATTGACCGAATGGAAATTGAACCAGTAACCGAAGTTGAACCAGAGAAGGACTCATGGATGACACCCATAAAAGATTTTCTGCTAAATAGATTGCTCCCCGACAGAAAGAGTGGAAGGCGATCAGTGGTTCGCAAAGCAACCAGATATGTCATTCAAGATGGAACTCTTTATCGATAGGGGTTCTCTATGCCTTTGCTTTGCTGCATAGCTCACGAAGACATTCAACGTGTTTTAAAGGAAGTGCACGAGGGCGAATGCAGGGATCATAAGGGAGGACAGACTATGGAAAAAAAAAGATATTACGGTATGGCTACTTTTGGCCGACTATAAATAAGAATGCAGCTGATTATTCACGACGCTGCGACAAATGCCATAAATTTGCGAAGATTCCTAAAGCTCCTCCCAACCAGTTGAAATCAATGGTGAGCCCTTGGTCGTTTGTTGTGTGGGGAATCGACATAATTGGAGAATCACAATTTCCAACGGTGGAGTAAAGTACGCGATTGTAGCGGTTGATTACATCACCAAGTAGGCAGAGGCTGAAGCCCTGACAACAATAACAACGAAGCGCGTTATCAATTTTGTTGTACGAAATATAATCCGCAGATTCGAAATTCGAAAAACCATCATAACTGACAATGGAACTCAAGTTGACAGTGCAGAATTCCGAGACTTTTGTTGCAAATACAAAATTGATAAAAGATATACATCGGTTGCACACCCCCAGTCGAACGGACAAGTTGAAGCAATAAACAAGATCATTAAAACCATTATTAAGAAAAGAATAAAGCAAGCAAAGGCTATGTGGGTTGATAAGCTACCCTTAGCCTTGTGGGCATATCGGACGACCTATAAATCGGCCACTGGCCATACCCCATACGCATTGCCTTTCGGATCAGAAGCTATTAAACCTGTAGAATTGAAAGTACCCTCTCACAGAACAACATACTATGATCCGATGACAAATAATTCGCTCCTTCTCGAATCCCTAAACATGGTAGAGGAAAAGAGGGACGAAGCGGATTTGCGCGCTTCCAGACTTAGACAACAAGTTGCGCGATATTATAATCGAAAGGTTCAACCAAGAACGTTTGAGCCTAGAAATCTGGTTTAAAAAAGAGTTTTCCCAGCAATTGTTCATTTGGGTCCGAGATGGAAAGGACTGTATGCTATCCAGCAAAAGCTTGATAATGGAGCCTTCAAGCCGGTGACCGTAGAAGGCGAAGAAGTTCCAAGAACATGGAATGCTCAACACATACGGCCATATTTGACTTAAGATTTCCCGTTTATCTTTTGTTTTGAAAAGACTATGTAAAAAGGCATGACTTGCCTATAAAGGTCAAAGTTTGAATAAACAAAAGATTACGAAGTGGATGTAGGCTACGACTTAGCTGAATCACTATAAAATATTGCGTGTGATTTACTTTGCTTTATTTTATTTTGTATGTCTTTACTTCTGAGATTGCTACATGTATGTTAGCTAAAGCAAGTAATGTAATCATTCGCATGATTAACTCTAGTTCTCATGATAAGAGAAAGAGTATAAAGGACGGGAAGATGACGTCCTAAAAGGCGTGATGGTGCACCACGATTGAAACCGCCTTAACGATACTCTAACCTGGATGAACAACAGGAGTGCCAAAAAATACTCCGACTGAGTACCTAAGAAAAGGATCCTTATCCTCACCGAAAGATTAGGGGGCAATTTAATGTCCAATCTAATTAATCTTGAACAAGCCCGGGCCAGGCACCATATTCAAGATTAATTAGGGGGGCATACACACACATAACACATAATCGTGTTATCAATCGTGTTATAGCTTTTTTGAAGTTTTCCTTAAGTTGTTGTGTTTTTATGCATCCTTTGTGCAGGAATAGATTCATGAAGCACGCAAATCATGATGTGATTAGTGGTTTATCTACGTTAGCATATGTTTGAATATTAATGCATTTGAATCAAACTGAATAACTGAACTTACGAATGCTTGTTCTTACAGAAACACAACTGTCTTTATCAATAAACAAACAGATTCACACAAGGGAAGTAATCAAAAGACGCGAGGGCCGCACTCGCAACAGCAACAATAAAGGGCCAATGAAAAACAAAGCATGGAAACAAAGACACATCTCATTTGGATTTAGGAGAAAGCTTGGGTTTCTTCGATGATGCTTTCTCCTTCGCCTTCTCTTTCTCCTCCTTATCAGAATCCTTGAGGAGGCGTTTCCTTATCTTCCTCTGTCCTGAAGATGTAGTTTGAGGAGTAGTCGAAGGTTGAGATTGCATTTGAGTAGTAATCGATTTTGAAGGAAATTTGATAACCATCTTTGAGCTAGGAGGAACAGCTTGAAGGGGATCTACGTTCAAAGGTTCTTCAGTATTTGGTTCAGTTTTAACCTGCAAAAGCGATTCTTGTTTCACTTTCATCTCAGCCAAGGTCATGTTATCTCCATCTTTCGACTCTTTGGTAACGATGACATCATCATCCTCATCATCATCATTATCACCTTCAATGTCCTGCAGGGCCTCGATCATGTCACTCTTTTGAGGAACCTCAGAGCTATACGGAAGTTTTCCCTTGTTGATTTCTCCCTCCTCCACAACAGGTTCAACCCTTTCTTGGTTTCCACCAGCTTCTTTGGCGGACTTTGTACCTAAATAACCAGAAGCGACAGAAGTTAGATCAGTGGAGATTATAGTTTGTTCAATGGCATGCTCAACAACGTTACGATAAATGACCAAAGCTTTAGCGAATTGAGGAGAAAAGATTGGAATACCTTCTGGGCTTTCTTCGACAACGGCTGCAGAAGGATCAATAACAAGGCTAGAAGTAGAGACGGGAGGAGGAAGCCCCGGGATTGAAGGTTGGTCAGGATTGTACCCCTCTATCTCAGTAGTCTCAGGGGCAGTAGATGAAGAACCAATCTCCATAGAATCTTCGCCTTTAGCATTGCGGGCCTCTTCTTCCATAGTCGCGATAATTAGCTTTCGCCCCTCTGTCAGACTTTTCTTCTCATCAAATCTCAAGTATGCGTCCATCAGTTTGTCTTCGTCGATGGAATCAACCTTAAGCTCCTCTTTCTCCCATTTCACGATCTGGTCCCATATGGACACAAGTGTTGTCTTGTAACCTTTAATCCAGGAAATGTCTCGGTGACGAAGTACCTGTGCAAAGAATTCTATCAAAAATTCACCAAAACCATCTATTTCCTCCCAAGCCTGAGAAAGTTATGAGTTAGTGCTTTCAGCAGATTTCAGAGCGATGTCTGCGTTACTTTCCGCTAGGACTGCCCTTGACTCAGCCGCAACAAGTTTATTTTCAAGCTCAGCGTTCCTTTTTTGCAGCTCAGCTATTTCGCGAGCGCTTTCAGACTTAGCAGTAGAGCATTCAGATTGAGCAGTTACTATTTGTTTTTTCAACTCTAAATGCTCTTGACTATGGGCAGCAAGTTCATTATGATAAGTCTTCTCCAATTCCGTATACTTATCCTTGATATCACGGAGAGCAAGGGCAAGCTTTGACTGCGTCTCCTCAACTTCTTCTCCGAATCTTTCAATGCATTCTCGTCAAACTTGGCTAACTCTTTCAGATTGCTCACATCCTTTGCAAGTTTTTCAACGAATTTGGATAGACTTCGTGAAAACGTGTACATTTCTGTGTGTTGGGTGTTAACTAAATCTATTTTGGACTTCACATCTTCAGCCCAGTTTGAAGGAATAGGTTCAAGAGAAGGAACGAAAGTTGTATGATCAAAATGGAGATTTGGGAATTGTTTCTTCAGGAGCTGTATTTTCTTTTTGTTCTCGTCATTAAACACCGTAGGTTTGGTTAACGAGAGTTTGATTTGCTGATATCTGGAAGTAGCCAGTACAACTTTCCCTTTGTCCGCTCCCGTTTTCGATGTTTCAGTCTTATCAGAAGGAGCAGATGGCTTTGACACTTGTTTTTCTTGTGGGGATTTCCCCTTGGGAGGAGTTGGGGCTTTTGATGGAGGCTTCCCCTTGTCATGAGACTTTGAATAGCTCTTGTGCTTATCTGAACCAGAGCGATGTGGGGAGTGAGAGTACAAATGATAAGAGCAACTAGAATCATAATGTCTTTTCCGGTCCCTGTCATAATCCCTCTCTTGATCATACCTATTATATATAATATATACTGGCCTGAATAGAACGCGCCGCGCCGCGGCAGTTCGCGAATTTCGACCATTGATTTCAAATGGACGTTACGGGAGATCCGACCGTCGGATTCTCCTAAAACCGGAACCGTTGGGTTCGTATCGAAAAGAGCTTTCTAGCGAATGTGATAAATTAGAAATCTAACGGTTGGATTTGGAATTATGTCCAAATCAAATTGGAAAAAGGTCGCTATACGTGCAGTTCGATGGCCATTGGTGGAAATCGACTGTACGGGCCTTGATAAAATTATTAAAAATAGTAATAATTTGTGTAGAATCATAAGAAATGATTTAGAAAGGATTGGGGTGAAAAACTCCATATTTGAAAAGATAAAAATAGATTTTTATCGAAATGAACTAGTTATTAACTAGAAAAATAAATCGAGACGACCCGATTTCCCGTTCTCACGGAAACAAGGTTATCTTTGGAATATAACACAGAAACAGATAATAGCAGAACAGAATTAAATAAATACACCAGAATGAGCAATAAAATATACTGGATAAAAGTAATCATCAGAGTTACACAGTATACAGGATCTTACTTAGTACAAATACAGTTCAGCTATACATAAATGTCTACAGCGGAAATAAACAAAATATGTACAATAGGAGCTGAACAGCATAAAAAGAAATAAATGATAGAATCCATCTTCAGCTCCAGCTATCCAGAAAGAACCAGCTAAACCTGAATACAAGGCTGCCCGTGTAGAAAAAGGGGCACCCGAGTTTGAGAGTGAAACAAACTACGAGTCAGTCATGGGACTGGTATGAGAAATCCATTCAACACATATATAATATGGCTAATCACAGGACCACGCCACTTTCGTGGAACGGGTTTACTCCATTGGATTGCCAGTGCTCGAAAACAAATCTTTCTTTTAAACATCGCTATGCTTTTTATAAAAATGAAGCCATTATAAGACTCAGTTCCCATCACACAATGCAACGCAAACCGGAGGATAGAGTTTTACCTTATAATGGCCAAAATATGATTGATACGAATAAAACAAAGGCAATTGATATTATTGCTAGTGTTTATATGTTTTTGAAAACAATTTCAAATCATAACTATCAATCATAGACGGCATGGGTACCATATATCATGTCGCCATATATATATACAATCAAAACCGCACGATCACGTATTTGGAAATTGGGTTTCCGTCATGAACCAAGGCAAAAGATAGTCCTTACCGAATTCGAGACTGCCTAGCCCGAGTCTCAGGATCAGAGCTCGAGTGACCCTAGGAGCGACAGGGCCGGTCCACACGGAGTGGATTAAAATGCCTGAGCACTACGTTTCGCCGCCCTTTGGGGCGTAAGCGAGCCAACAAGTGACTCCATCGGACCCGGATCGTCCAATCTAACCGAGGCGCCTCGCAACAGCAACAACCACATAAGTCAAACTCGTCAGGGCGTGTAAAAGCACTGACGCCACTTTTAGCTAGGAGGAAACGTAGGCCCTCCCTGAGGTCCTTTCTCCCGTTTTAGGTTCATACCGGGGTGTGAGGCTCGCGAATTCACGTTATACACAAAGCTACGCCACACAGGCGGTGCTTTGATCATCACCACAAGACTTTGCTTTTCAACAGAAGCCCTGATCACTGCATCTTAGCATGCCACACAGAATAAATCCTATGTCAGACACACAGTCCATTTACAAGTCCGTTCTGGGTCTGAACGAAACCGGAGGCACTAAATACCTCGCAAACCCTTCGATCAACACGTACGTCTGGACGATCACCACTCATTATCCATATTTCGGGATGCCTCCCAATCAGGACCTCGGTTACCATCCAAACGAGGTGAAGATCTCCGGTCTTCGACCATCGTCTTCATCTTCGACTTTCAATCGTCGGTCAATTATTTGAAATGAGAATTTACTCGGCCTTTTCAAATAATTCACGTATATTTAGAATTTCAAATCGATTTATTTCAATGGTTAAATTATTTGACAACATCACGTTTGTTCTTTAATGTAATTTTCACACCAAACACATTCAACCATCAAACATCACATAAATCAAGCAAATTCAGTTTATTTCCATTCCATATCGCTTATGATATTTTATAACTATTTATCGCTATTTTTATTTATTTTAAAATAGCCATTTTATTCAAAACGACGCTTCGGGCCATAAGGCGGCCGTGGCGCTGTTTTTCTTCAGATTTGATTTACACATATCTGAAAATCTAACCGTTGGATCTTCACAAAATTTACATCATTAGAAAGGTCTTTTCAAAACGAATCCAACGGTTCCAGTTTCGGGAAAATCCGACGGTCGGATCTCCCGGTACAATCGTTTGAAATTTCGATTTCAAAATACGAACTGCAGCGTCGTTATTCGATTAAATATAATTATATTTATATATATAAATAAATATAATCGTTTCTGGCGCTGTTTTTCTTCAGATTTGAATTAAACATTCCAGACAATCCAACCGTTGGATTTCTACAAAGTTGGTGCCGTTGGGAAGATATTTCCAAGGCGAACCCGACGGTTGAGATTTCGGGAAAATCCAATGGTCGGATTTCCCGTACTAGTCGTTTGAAATCACGGTTTCAAAATACGAACTGCACGGCCTCGTTTCGTTTTAATTTTATTTATATTTATATAGTTATATAAATATAGTTCATTCAATGATTTCTATATCGTTTTCACTTCAAAAAATTTTCTAACACCTTAAATTTTGGAAAAATTTCGCCATAACCTCCCCTGCACCGGGAGCGTCGGGAAATCGCAAATAGCGTCCCGGTCCTTCTAATCTCAAAAAGAAAAAGAAAAAGCCAAGCGGCTAGCCAACAGGCTCAAAATCATCACCCAAACAAATCAGTAAATGTGTACCTATTTGTCGGGCACAAAATTTTATTCCTCTTCTCTAGCCCCTTTGCTATAACCTGTTCAATGAATATTGCATGTACATATATATACAGTTCATATCATTTTTCATTTTCTATTCAACTTCATATTTGATTTCTATTTGGTTTAAAAACTCCATTCATTCTAATGTTACATAAATAGGTGCAAATCATTTCATTAGCTAATTAATGAATATTCCATCTCATATATGTTTATTTTGAACAAGTGGCTATTTTTAACGCTTCACATTTCAACGATTTATGCATACAATAAAAATGTGATTTTTATTGTAAAACAATTCATTTCAAAACACTATTTTTCTATATAGTTCAAGTTGGTGATAAAAATGGGATTTTTATCATAAAACAATTTATTTCAAAATATGAATACCATTCAACACATGAATTTCTAAACAACGAATGAATATCAATTCAACACATGAATGTTTTCTATACAATGAATAAATATAGTTTAAGCATATGAAAATAATTCAAACACACAAATATTATTCAAAATTTCGGCAGCATAACGGCAGGGTAGTTACACCGGCACCGTCCCTAGTACGGCTCCTCGCTCTACCTTAAAACCTCGCGGTTTTTGACAATGGGGTTCATGCATCTAGTTCGCACGCAGGCGGCATGTATATATTTATTTCATTTCCACAAACTAATCCTATGTGGTTTCAACCAAATATTTCTCAACACCAAATGGGTATTTTTCAACCACAATCAACCAATATCAATCACAAACAATCCCAAACAATCAATCGCTATCAATCAATTTTCACCTCAATTTCAACCAATAAATATCGTCCATGGTTTGTGGACGAGGGGCGTATATATATATATATATAGATATTTATATATAGCAATTCACTTTCATTGTCAACACATATATATAATTATTTTTAAATCAGAAATCTCACCAATAGCTATCCAACTTCAAGACTCTTCCTTTATAGAAATCTTCGCCTTTTGTCGCTTTCGCCCGTATTCTCTACATATGTAAAAATAGAATTTTTACTATGCTATTCAATATATAAAAATCGAATTTTGACTTCGCTATTCAATATATAAAAATATGATTTTTACTTCGACTTTCAACATATAAAAATATGATTTTTTATTTTTGCAAGTTCAAATCTTTTTCTACTAAAAAGATTAAACCTTTTTCCTATTTTAAAGTTCAAAATAAAATCAGTTTTTCTCTTTTATAAAAATGCAGTTTTTATCTTTTTTTTTTTAAAATGCAGTTTTTATCTTTTTCAAATGCAGTTTTTTTTCCTTTTATAAAATCTGTTTTTACTCTTTTTATAAAATCAGTTCTTAACTTTTAAAAACCAAATCAGTTTTAATTTCTAAAATAAAATCAGTTTTACTCTTTTTATAAAATCAGTTTTAAAATTCAGTTTTTAAATCTCTTAGAAAAACTGTTTTTAATCCTTTAAAAAAATCAATTCAGTTTTAAACCTACTTAAATTTTCAGTTTTTATAACTTTATAAATCAATTCAGTTTTAATACTTTATAAAAAAAAATCTCAGTTTTAATACTTTTAAAATTTTCAGTTTTAATACCTTATAAAAAATCTCAGTTTTAATCTTTTAAAAACAAAACAGTTTTACTGAATAAGTAAAAAAAAAAAGATAAATAAATAAATAAAAGCTCACCGATGTAGCTGCGAGGGGGGGGGGGGGGAAGAAGCGCGGCTCGTCTTCGTCGGCGGCAGGAGCTCTCGAGGGTGGCGCTCGGGGTTTGAACGCGATGGAGGCGGCTTCGAGCTGTCGTTCGGTGGGAGGAGGCTCGATTTGATTCGACGGGGGGGGGGGGGGGGGGGGGCTCGCGATTGGTTCAGGGTAAGGCGTCGCGATTGGTTCAGGGTAAGGCGGCAGGGTTCGTCGGCGTCAGCGATGTCTCGAGGAGGGGCGGTGATGTTTGGAGGAGGGGGGCGCTCGATCTAATTTAGGTTTTTTTTTTTTTTTTCTTTTCTTTCTGTCTGAATCGAAATGAAGGGGGGGGGGGCCAGAACGAAGATAAAGGGGGGGGGGAGGGAAATTAATTTTTTTTTTTTATATTATTTTATTATTTAAATTTGCAAAAGGGTTGACCTTTACTCACGACCTCGAAACGAGGCCCACCGCCTGTCGTCCATAGCGTTTTACCCCCATTCCGAACACAATGGGATATGTATCGCTAGCTGATTTGATCATTACAATCAGTTTCCTTTTGAATTTTCATTTAAATCACTATATTGAATTTTAAACGTACATTTCAAATTACCGGGGTCACATACTAACTAGAAAAATTCCAGAAAAATATTTTCTAGCTTCGTATCGACGATACGGTCCTAACAAAACTAGTTTCGTCGAATTCTGAGACCGTTTGAAAAATGGCCAATTTCCAGTCGATTAAAATCAACGGAAACTGGTCAAACGCGTTTTCCTTTGCCACGCTCACATATTGATTCGAAAAATTATGAAATTTGAAACCTAACAATAACTTGACACTACGGACCTAACAAAAGTGGTTTCGTCGAAATCCGAGGTCATCTGCAAAATGTCCATTTTTATGGGCCTGAATTCCATAGCGACTATTCAGAATTTTCAACTGGACATACCTTTTGATTCCCGCTATCAAATTTCGATTGGTCGGATTCGTTAGAAAGATATTATCAATTAGATTCCATTATTTTTGGTTTCACTAAAATCCGGATTGTTTTGCACCCGGTATATTCAATTGAAGTTTGAAATCGAATTATCGAACTACCGCGCCATTTTCAATTCTATATATAATTATAATTAATTATATACGTTTTCAAATGTCGATTCAAACTTAGTTTTCATCGCCATTATTTAAAATATTTATTTTAAATATTTAAAATCCATTATTTTAGCCAATTTAAAAATTTTAAATTGGTTCATATTTTCTGGGTCGTTACAATCTCCCCCACTTAAAACTTTTCGTCCCCGAAAAGGAATAAAGTCGAAAGTGGTTTGATAAATCTATAATCATACAACACAACAACCAATCCAACTGTTTTTAACCTTTCAAAAATATACTAATCTATTTTAATACTCCTTTTTTTTAAAAAATCATTCAGACAATAATAATAGAGTAGAGAATTAGATGGTGAGGTAAAGTATGGCAAATGTACCTTGCACCGGAGTCAATCAGAGATATCTACTCGGCATCTAGGATAAGCTTTCTGAATGCTCTCCTCAGTTTCCCAAGTACAATCTCGCGGATCTCCACTCCATTGCACTTTGACTAAGTGAACTTTCTTGTTTCTCAGCTCTTTGGTTTCTTTGCCGATAATCTTTAGCGGCTCTCGCCTCACAGCTAATTCTGGAGTAATTTCAATATCCTGCTGAGCTGCTTCTTCCACGACCAAGTCTGGATCATGAACGTGCTTTCGAAGTTGAGATACATGAAATACATCATGAACTCCAGGCAACCAGTCTGGCAGTTTGACCCTATAAGCGAGAGTTCCGATCCGTTCCAGAATAGGAAACGGACCAATAAATTTGGGTGCCAACTTTCCAGTTTTACCGAACCGGATAACTCCTCTCATCGGCGATACTTTCAAATATACATAGTCGCCAACTTCAAAGGATATATCTCTTCTTCTTTTATCGGCATAGCTCTTTTGCCGGCTTTGAGCGACGAGTAATCGCTTCTTAATAAAATCAACTTTGTCGGCAGCTTCTCGAATCATATCAGGACCCAACACAAGTCTATTTCCAGGCTCGACCCAACAAGCAGGAGATCGGCACGGTCTACCATACAATGCTTCGAATGGCGACATTGTCAGACTCGCCTGGTAGCTGTTGTTATAAGAGAATTCAGCCAAATGCAGATGGTCTTCCCATGATCCACCGAAATCTATAACACAAGCCCGCAATAGATCTTCTAAAATGCGATTCACCCTCTCAGTCTGACCGTCTGTCTGAGGATGATAAGCGGTGCTTAGGTTTAACTTCGTTCCTAGCTCGACTTGAAATGCTTCCCAGAATTTGCTAGTGAATATTGTATCTCTATCACTGACTATACTGAGTGGCACTCCATGTAGTCTAACTATTTCCCTGAAGTATATCTGCGCCAGACTCTGAGCGGTTCTATTTGATTTGACAGGTATAAAATGGGCGGTCTTCGTGAAGCGATCTACGATCACCCAAATACTGTCATTTCCTTTCCTGGTTCTAGGCAGACCATCAATGAAATCCATAGAAACATGCTCCCACTTCCAACCAGGAACTTCCAGTGGTTGTAATAATCCAGCCAATTTCTGTTGATCACTTTTGACTAGCTGGCAGGTGGGGCATCGGCTTACATATAAAGAAATGTCCCTTTTCATTGACTTCCACCAGAAAGTGCGTTTGATGTCATTATACATTTTGTTTACTCCCGGATGGATACTAAGTTTTGACTTGTGGCATTCATCCAGTACTTCCTTTCGAAGTTCAGGAATGTTAGGAACGCATATTCGACCTTTTAGCCTTAGAATCCCATCGTTGTCTACTTGAAAACTCGAGGGTTCGCCTTGTTGAATTATCCCTCTGATCTTCTGAATGAAGTGATCATTTTCCTGAAGAGCAGAAATCTTATCTAGCAATGAAGTCGTGATGATAAAACTGGCGATCATTACATTCTTTCGGCTTAATGCATCGGCCACGACATTGGCTTTTCCTGGAGTATATATAATTTCAAAGTCATATGCTGCAAGAAACTCCAGCCAACGCTGTTGCCTCAAATTCAGGTCTTTCTGAGTGAACAGATACTTTAATGACTGGTGATCTGTAAACAGTTCAAATCTCTCGCCCAGAAGATAGTGTCTCCAGATTTTCAAAGAGAATATGATAGCCAATAACTCAAGATCATGAGTTACATAGTTTTTCTCGTGCGGTTTCAGTTGACGGCTAGCATAAGCAATCACTTGACCCCTTTGCATTAACACTGCTCCAAGGCCTTCTCTAGAAGCATCAGTCCACACTTTTAAATCTTGGTTGCCATCGATGATGGTTAACACTGGAGCTGTCGTTAATCTTAATTTTAGCTCTTCGAAAGCCTCCTCACTCTCTTGAGTCCATTTGAACTTAGAATGCTTCTTTGTAAGCTTCGTTAAATGGCCAGATATCTTAGAAAAGTCTTTAACGAACTTCCGATAATAGCTAGCCAATCCGAGAAAGCTGCGGACTTCAGTGGGAGTACTGGGCTGTTTCCAATTTTGAATAGCCGTGATTTTGCTTGGATCCACAGCGATTCCATCTTTCGATACGACATGGCCCAGAAATTTTACTTCATCTTGCCAGAATATACATTTGGAAAACTTGGCTTTCAATACATTCCTTCTGAGGATTTCTAGAACCTGTTCCAGATGCTTTTCATGTTCGGCCTTTGATTTAGAGAAGATTAAAATATCATCAATAAAAACCAGAACAAATTTATTCAATACTCCTCTGAACACTCTGTTCATCAGATCGACGAAGTAAGCTGGAGCGTTACATAAGCCGAACGGCATTACTAACCACTCGTAGAATAAGTCGGGGCCTCTGAATGCTGTCATTGGAACACACTCTTCGGCAATTCGAAGTTGATGGAAACCTGTAGCTAGGTCCATCCTTGAGAATACTTGTGCTCCATTTAATCGATCTAACAAATCATCAATCCGCGGCAATGGATACTTGTTCTTTATTGTCTGCTTGTTCAAATCACGATAATCCACACATAGACGTAGAGTACCATCAGATTTCGGGACAAATACCACTGCTGCACCCCAATCAGAGAAACTAGGCCTGATCAGACCTTTCCATACTAGCTGTCGTGTTTGATTGTCTAATTCTTCCTTCTCTTTCAAGGACATTCTTCGAATAGCATGAACTACCGGCCTTGCATTGGGAATCAAAGCAATCTTGAAATCTATTTCTCTTTGCGGAGGTAAGCGAACAACTTCCTCAAACACATCCGCATAGTTCTTGACGACAGGAATATCTTTGATGAGGTCAGGAATATTCTCTGTGACTTCAGGGACATTTTCTATTTGGGCTGGAGAAACATCGAGAGCTGACCAGAAATCTTTTCTATTTGAAGTCGGGCCTTCACATGGTATGGTTATATAATTCCCCGATTGGGCCTTTGCTTTAACCACTCTCTCGGCGCATTTAACTTCAGCTTCATATCTAGTTAACCAATCCAATTCCAGAATAAGATCGAATTCATTAAAATTCATGATGATAGAGATAATAGGGAATTTATAGCAAGAAAAAGAGACAGGTACTGCACAAATCCAACTGAGATTGATGGAACCTCCAACTGGATTTTGGACAGTCATTGGCTCTTTGAGCTTCTTCAAATTCAAATCCAGTTTCTTGACTGCACTCTTTGCAATAAAGCTTCGTGACGCGCCTGTGTCAAACATTACTTTTACTGGAATGTTTTTGACATTGAGCGTGCCTTCTAAAACATCAGATCTTTCCTGAACAGACGGGGATGCAGGTACTTCTACCACTTCATTTACTTGCACTGCTTTAGGTTTTCTGAATAGCGGGCAGGCCTTTGAAAGATGACCGAACTGATGGCATTGACTGCACTTTCTATTCTCTCTAAACTGGTTATCGGGTTTAGACCCTCTCTTTCGTTTCCTCGAGGTTTTACACTTCCTGGTCAGATGCCCCTGTTTATTGCAGTTAGAACATGTGGCAGTCGTTGCCGGTTCCTTTTCGGATCTGGCCCTCTTCCGGTCTGCCTCGGGCTTGTTACTGACCTCAGACCTCTTACTGGCTTCTGGAATATCAGTTTCCGACTCTGTTTTGTCACTAGAACAGACTTCTTCTTCGTCTCGCAACATTCCTTTCTTATAGAGATCTTCATACTGATAAGCCATGTAAATCATTTCAGAAAAAGGAAGCTTCACATGCCCCAATACCTTATTCTGGTATTTCCTTTGAAGTCCGTGAATAAATCTCATATTTTTCCTCTTCGGATTTTGAATTAGATGAGGAGCAAAGTGAGCAAGTTCATTGAATTTCTTATGATATTCGGGAATGGTCATGTCACCTTGTATTAGATAAGAAAATTCTTCACACAATCTCTCGGTTGCTTCGGGAGGAGTAAACCTTTCTAGGAAAATCACTTTAAATCTGTCCCAGGTGATATCACCTTCTGGATTATCTTTGATGATTGTTTCCCACCAGATTAAAGCTTCTTCTTTGAGCGCCCAAGATGCTACTAACCGTTTCTGGTCATCTCTCAGCTGGATATGCTCAAAGATTTTTTCGACAGAACTCATCCAAGCTTGAGTTTGAATAATAGATTCATTGCCCGAGAATTTTTCTCCACCCAGATTTCGATATCTCTTGAATAGAGCCTCTAGATCGGGTTCTGTATTCCTTCTGTTTCTGGCACTCATTTTTCTAGTACTTCTGCAATTAGCAGATCAAGTGTCAGGTCACAGAAAAGATAGTCTGAAATATAGAAACACATACTTCAATGTAAATGTGTCTATCAAGGTGTAATTTCATTCTGCTTTACTCATACTAGGATATTGCTAATCCTATCTGTATAGAGTTACCCGTCCTAGAACACTACTGGTTCTATTTCTGACGAGTTCGTTCAAATGTTATATTCCAGAACTAAGCTTAACCAAAGCTCTGATACCACGATGAGACGACCCGATTTCCCGTTCTCACGAAAACAAGGTTATCTTTGGAATATAACACAGAAACAGATAATAGCAGAACAGAATTAAATAAATACACCAGAATGAACAATAAAATATACTGGATAAAAGTAATCATCAGAGTTACACAGTATACAGGATCTTACTTAGTACAAATACAGTTCAGCTATACATAAATGTCTACAACGGAAATAAACAAAATATGTACAATAGGAGCTGAACAGCATAAAAAGAAATAAATGATAGAATCCATCTTCAGCTCCAGCTATCCAGAAAGAACCAGCTAAACCTGAATACAAGGCTGCCCGTGTAGAAAAAGGGGCACCCGAGTTTGAGAGTGAAACAAACTACGAGTCAGTCATGGGACTGGTATGAGAAATCCATTCAACACATATATAATATGGCTAATCACAGGACCACGCCACTTTCGTGGAACGGGTTTACTCCATTGGATTGTCAGTGCTCGAAAACAAATCTTTCTTTTAAACATCGCTATGCTTTTTATAAAAATGAAGCCATTATAAGACTCAGTTCCCATCACACAATGCAACGCAAACCGGAGGATAGAGTTTTACCTTATAATGGCCAAAATATGATTGATACGAATAAAACAAAGGCAATTGATATTATTGCTAGTGTTTATATGTTTTTGAAAACAATTTCAAATCATAACTATCAATCATAGACGGCATGGGTACCATATATCATGTCGCCATATATATATACAATCAAAACCGCACGATCACGTATTTGGAAATTGGGTTTCCGTCATGAAACAAGGCAAAAGATAGTCCTTACCGAATTCGAGACTGCCTAGCCCGAGTCTCAGGATCAGAGCTCGAGTGACCCTAGGAGCGACAGGGCCGGTCCACACGGAGTGGATTAAAATGCCTGAGCACTACGTTTCGCCGCCCTTTGGGGCGTAAGCGAGCCAACAAGTGACTCCATCGGACCCGGATCGTCCAATCTAACCGAGGCGCCTCGCAACAGCAACAACCACATAAGTCAAACTCGTCAGGGCGTGTAAAAGCACTGACGCCACTTTTAGCTAGGAGGAAACGTAGGCCCTCCCTGAGGTCCTTTCTCCCGTTTTAGGTTCATACCGGGGTGTGAGGCTCGCGAATTCACGTTATACACAAAGCTACGCCACACAGGCGGTGCTTTGATCATCACCACAAGACTTTGCTTTTCAACAGAAGCCCTGATCACTGCATCTTAGCATGCCACACAGAATAAATCCTATGTCAGACACACAGTCCATTTACAAGTCCGTTCTGGGTCTGAACGAAACCGGAGGCACTAAATACCTCGCAAACCCTTCGATCAACACGTACGTCTGGACGATCACCACTCATTATCCATATTTCGGGATGCCTCCCAATCAGGACCTCGGTTACCATCCAAACGAGGTGAAGATCTCCGGTCTTCGACCATCGTCTTCATCTTCGACTTTCAATCGTCGGTCAATTATTTGAAATGAGAATTTACTCGGCCTTTTCAAATAATTCACGTATATTTAGAATTTCAAATCGATTTATTTCAATGGTTAAATTATTTGACAACATCACGTTTGTTCTTTAATGTAATTCTCACACCAAACACATTCAACCATCAAACATCACATAAATCAAGCAAATTCAGTTTATTTCCATTCCATATCGCTTATGATATTTTATAACTATTTATCGCTATTTTTATTTATTTTAAAATAGCCATTTTATTCAAAACGACGCTTCGGGCCATAAGGCGGCCGTGGCGCTGTTTTTCTTCAGATTTGATTTACACATATCTGAAAATCTAACCGTTGGATCTTCACAAAATTTACATCATTAGAAAGGTCTTTTCAAAACGAATCCAACGGTTCCAGTTTCGGGAAAATCCGACGGTCGGATCTCCCGGTACAATCGTTTGAAATTTCGATTTCAAAATACGAACTGCAGCGTCGTTATTCGATTAAATATAATTATATTTATATATATAAATAAATATAATCGTTTCTGGCGCTGTTTTTCTTCAGATTTGAATTAAACATTCCAGACAATCCAACCGTTGGATTTCTACAAAGTTGGTGCCGTTGGGAAGATATTTCCAAGGCGAACCCGACGGTTGAGATTTCGGGAAAATCCAATGGTCGGATTTCCCGTACTAGTCGTTTGAAATCACGGTTTCAAAATACGAACTGCACGGCCTCGTTTCGTTTTAATTTTATTTATATTTATATAGTTATATAAATATAGTTCATTCAATGATTTCTATATCGTTTTCACTTCAAAAATTTTTCTAACACCTTAAATTTTGGAAAAATTTCGCCATAACCTCCCCTGCACCGGGAGCGTCGGGAAATCGCAAATAGCGTCCCGGTCCTTCTAATCTCAAAAAGAAAAAGAAAAAGCCAAGCGGCTAGCCAACAGGCTCAAAATCATCACCCAAACAAATCAGTAAATGTGTACCTATTTGTCGGGCACAAAATTTTATTCCTCTTCTCTAGCCCCTTTGCTATAACCTGTTCAATGAATATTGCATGTACATATATATACAGTTCATATCATTTTTCATTTTCTATTCAACTTCATATTTGATTTCTATTTGGTTTAAAAACTCCATTCATTCTAATGTTACATAAATAGGTGCAAATCATTTCATTAGCTAATTAATGAATATTCCATCTCATATATGTTTATTTTGAACAAGTGGCTATTTTTAACGCTTCACATTTCAACGATTTATGCATACAATAAAAATGTGATTTTTATTGTAAAACAATTCATTTCAAAACACTATTTTTCTATATAGTTCAAGTTGGTGATAAAAATGGGATTTTTATCATAAAACAATTTATTTCAAAATATGAATACCATTCAACACATGAATTTCTAAACAACGAATGAATATCAATTCAACACATGAATGTTTTCTATACAATGAATAAATATAGTTTAAGCATATGAAAATAATTCAAACACACAAATATTATTCAAAATTTCGGCAGCATAACGGCAGGGTAGTTACACCGGCACCGTCCCTAGTACGGCTCCTCGCTCTACCTTAAAATCTCGCGGTTTTTGACAATGGGGTTCATGCATCTAGTTCGCACGCAGGCGGCATGTATATATTTATTTCATTTCCACAAACTAATCCTATGTGGTTTCAACCAAATATTTCTCAACACCAAATGGGTATTTTTCAACCACAATCAACCAATATCAATCACAAACAATCCCAAACAATCAATCGCTATCAATCAATTTTCACCTCAATTTCAACCAATAAATATCGTCCATGGTTTGTGGACGAGGGGCGTATATATATATATATATATATATATATATAGATATTTATATATAGCAATTCACTTTCATTGTCAACACATATATATAATTATTTTTAAATCAGAAATCTCACCAATAGCTATCCAACTTCAAGACTCTTCCTTTATAGAAATCTTCGCCTTTTGTCGCTTTCGCCCGTATTCTCTACATATGTAAAAATAGAATTTTTACTATGCTATTCAATATATAAAAATCGAATTTTGACTTCGCTATTCAATATATAAAAATATGATTTTTACTTCGACTTTCAACATATAAAAATATGATTTTTTATTTTTGCAAGTTCAAATCTTTTTCTACTAAAAAGATTAAACCTTTTTCCTATTTTAAAGTTCAAAATAAAATCAGTTTTTCTCTTTTATAAAAATGCAGTTTTTATCTTTTTTTTTTAAAAATGCAGTTTTTATCTTTTTCAAATGCAGTTTTTTTTCCTTTTATAAAATCTGTTTTTACTCTTTTTATAAAATCAGTTCTTAACTTTTAAAAACCAAATCAGTTTTAATTTCTAAAATAAAATCAGTTTTACTCTTTTTATAAAATCAGTTTTAAAATTCAGTTTTTAAATCTCTTAGAAAAACTGTTTTTAATCCTTTAAAAAAATCAATTCAGTTTTAAACCTACTTAAATTTTCAGTTTTTATAACTTTATAAATCAATTCAGTTTTAATACTTTATAAAAAAAAATCTCAGTTTTAATACTTTTAAAATTTTCAGTTTTAATACCTTATAAAAAATCTCAGTTTTAATCTTTTAAAAACAAAACAGTTTTACTGAATAAGTAAAAAAAAAGATAAATAAATAAAAGCTCACCGATGTAGCTGCGAAGGGGGGGGGGGGAAGAAGCGCGGCTCGTCTTCGTCGGCGGCAGGAGCTCTCGAGGGTGGCGCTCGGGGTTTGAACGCGATGGAGGCGGCTTCGAGCTGTCGTTCGGTGGGAGGAGGCTCGATTTGATTCGACGGGGGGGGGGGGGGGGGGGGGGGGCTCGCGATTGGTTCAGGGTAAGGCGTCGCGATTGGTTCAGGGTAAGGCGGCAGGGTTCGTCGGCGTCGGCGATGTCTCGAGGAGGGGCGGTGATGTCTGGAGGAGGGGGGCGCTCGATCTAATTTAGGTTTTTTCTTTTCTTTCTGTCTGAATCGAAATGAAGGGGGGGGGGGCAGAACGAAGATAAAGGGGGGGGGGAGGGAAATTAATTTTTTTTTTTTTTATTATTTTATTATTTAAATTTGCAAAAGGGTTGACCTTTACTCACGACCTCGAAACGAGGCCCACCGCCTGTCGTCCATAGCGTTTTACCCACATTCCGAACACAATGGGATATGTATCGCTAGCTGATTTGATCATTACAATCAGTTTCCTTTTGAATTTTCATTTAAATCACTATATTGAATTTTAAACGTACATTTCAAATTACCGGGGTCACATACTAACTAGAAAAATTCCAGAAAAATATTTTCTAGCTTCGTATCGACGATACGGTCCTAACAAAACTAGTTTCGTCGAATTCTGAGACCGTTTGAAAAATGGCCAATTTCCAGTCGATTAAAATCAACGGAAACTGGTCAAACGCGTTTTCCTTTGCCACGCTCACATATTGATTCGAAAAATTATGAAATTTGAAACCTAACAATAACTTGACACTACGGACCTAACAAAAGTGGTTTCGTCGAAATCCGAGGTCATCTGCAAAATGTCCATTTTTATGGGCCTGAATTCCATAGCGACTATTCAGAATTTTCAACTGGACATACCTTTTGATTCCCGCTATCAAATTTCGATTGGTCGGATTCGTTAGAAAGATATTATCAATTAGATTCCATTATTTTTGGTTTCACTAAAATCCGGATTGTTTTGCACCCGGTATATTCAATTGAAGTTTGAAATCGAATTATCGAACTACCGCGCCATTTTCAATTCTATATATAATTATAATTAATTATATACGTTTTCAAATGTCGATTCAAACTTAGTTTTCATCGCCATTATTTAAAATATTTATTTTAAATATTTAAAATCCATTATTTTAGCCAATTTAAAAATTTTAAATTGGTTCAGATTTTCTGGGTCGTTACACTAGCATTAGAATCATATCTAGGCATACTTTCACGAAGACTTTGGTGGTCATAACGAGGACGGTTCATGGTTCCTACAAGTTTAAAACAATCAAGTATTAATACTTTAAAAAAGGTGGAGCATGAGTACTGTGACGTGCAATGCAAGTGTGTTGTGCATATACTAAGCGTATCCCCCCAACAGACCAGGGCCCGAGACTGGGCTTGCTTGAACTGTCTTCCTGGCCTTTACTGGGTTAATGTCTTCCTCAGAGGTAGGAAATAAAGTTCCCATTCCAATATCCTCTGTTGTATATATACTGTAACACCCCGAAAATTCTATAACTGTGAAATTAACAAATTAAAGTATAATTAATTTGAAATCAAAGAACCAAGGGAAACGGGATACGCCATTGCATTCGTCTCGGAAAAATACGCGAAATAGAGTCCGAGTTTTCGAAAAACGGAGTCCGTATGAAGAAGATATGGCCTTCGGAAGTTTTGAATTAAATTTAAAATTCAAACAGAATTAAACAATTAAATAATTCGAAAGTGGGGCCCAATGGGCCAGAGCAGATAATCACCCGCCTAGGCCACCCAGGTCGACTGGGCTGTCGACCTGGGCTACCCATGTCGACAGGGCTGTCGACAGCCCTGTCGACAGGGGTATCGACCTGGTCGAGCCCAGTCAACCTGGCTGGCCAGGTCTGTGTTAGGTCGAATTTCTGTGGTCTGCTTTGTCATTAGGGCTAGGTGGCGGGTTTTTATTGGTCTCTCTTCCTAATGAATGGCTACGATCTATCCAAGCAACATCAAGGGTCCTAATCAATTCCTAACCTCTATATAAACAACCCTAGACTAAACCCTAATCTATTCATTCAAATTAAGAACATAGCCGCCATGTTGCTGAGGAACGACTAAGAGTAGCCGCCAACTAGAGAGAAAATTAGGAAGAAAGTTCTAAAGCCTAAAGCAATTCAAGCAACCTAAAGCCAATCAATTCAACAAAGGAATCATATCTCTTAATTAGAGAATTCGCCGCAACCATTGTAAGTAGAGTATTACTTTGGTATGAATAAACAACTGTGTTAATTTGTATGCTTGAATTGGGATAATAAAGTAATTCATGTTTGTGCAAAATTATGTTATTCGATTATAAAGAACTACATGCGGTAGTTCTATGCAAGTAAACGTTTGGAATATCCGCAAATTATGTAATCTATGTTGAAGCTACATGTATGTAGTTGATTGAAATTCATGCAAGTTTGGGGCTTTGTTATTATGCCATCATGATGTATATTTTTGTGCATAAGTAATTAGTTTGGTTGTTATAGTTCATATGAAACTATGTTGAAATATTGGCATCATAATCTATGTATTAAGCCATGCTTTGTAATAGAAAACCTATGGGCAAACTTATGAAAATAACTAGGCTATGATTGATATTTGACCATGTTAGTTCTATATTGTTAGCAAGAATTATATGATGACATATGTGAGACATGGCTAGGTTAGACTCAAAAATCCCTTTTTGCAAGTTTAAAGCAAACACCATGATTAGGAATATTTATGCATAAGTATATTTATACCACCGTTATGTGATTAGACTCAAATCATGATTAAGTTGAACTATGCTTTTGTGTTAGTAACAAAGTATCCCCTTTGTAAACATGTCGAAACCTTATGAACATGACTTGCTTATGTTTATGCTAGAAATATTTATGCCATGCTTATGTTTGACATTATGCCATGTTCATGCTAGAAATATTTGTGCCATGCTTATGTTTGACATTATGCATAAATAAGAATATAAGTTCATGTTGCAGTTAAACCTATGCAAGTTTACATGCTTTGATTCATGTCACCTATGTTACCACTATGCAAGTACACCAGTTTCTATTATGTATTTCCAACGTCATATGCAAGTTCATGCGCTCACCTTTCCCCCCCTTTGTGTATGTAATCACGCTTTAAGCCTCCCCTTTCGCATGGCTAAATTGGGCTTTAAAAGGCTAAGCCCAATATATATGAACGGACGTGTAAAACGGGGGAAAATAACGTTGGGTTAAAATTAATTAATGAATGAAAATATGAAATAGAAGGGCCCAAATTCAAGTATGGGTTGGGCCCATGATTGGTGTAACCTTTACACCATTAACTTAATAATGGGCCGCAAATATTTACATATAAGAAATAAAGAAGAATGACAAAATATGTAAATGTAGAAAATACGATATGTTTAACCCGAGGTTGGATTGAGTTGTGATGTAAACCTGCCCGGAACCGCCCGGCTGTCCAGTAGTCACAACAATACCTATCCAATGTGGGAGGTTAAACATGGAGCCCAATAAGGACCCGAGGTTAGACTGAGTTGTGGCGTAAGACTGCCCGGAACCAACCGGCAACAGGCAGCCACAACAATACCTGTCTAATGTGAGAGGTCAGGGCCTTAATAAGACAATTAAGGCTGAGTCAGGATTGTTAGGATTAAGTGAACTAAAGACTTAATCAAAATGGAACATGCTAAACTAAACGGACTGGTGGGGTTAGGTTAGGAAACACTTAACCAACTTAGCATGTTGGCTAGAGATAGAAAACCTAGTAACGGGGGACCCTTTTCAGCAGTAACCCTAAAAGGTGTATCAGGATACCCTGAAACTAGGTAGGGTGGGGCACGATTACTGGGCTGATTGTAAGAGGTCAAATCGACGGCGGTGGTGTAGCAGTGTAGGTTCTAACGGAGTGCGGGCGTGCACACACTCCAGCACAGAAAAATAAGGCACTGGACACCAATAGCATACCTGTGCACTCTAAGGTTGTGTCGGGTTGCCACTATGGGACTTGATACACCCCATGGTGGGACTAGCATAGGTAACTACAGACATCGGGGGCCGTAAGACACATGTAACTATGCGAGTAGGAGCCGATCATCATTGAATGGATCACATCACCCTGGTTATGGGGTGCCAGTTGGAAACTAGTTTATATGGGTTCAGAGATTAACATGGGGTACGACAGTATATTCGACCCTAGACAACTTAACCAAGTTTATAGTGCATGCCCACTTCTTGTTCATACTTATTATACCCAGTTCTTTATTCATGGACAAAATAGTACTAGACTTACTCAGGCTTTATGTCTGACTCTATTTTTCTTTCGTCTTCTTTCTTCCGTTTCCCCCCCCAGGTCCTCAGGGAGGGAACACAACAGCTTGACCTACCTCAACATCCAGCTTGAAGAAGAGAAATGTATTGCTTGGACTTTCCTGTTTTGAACTATGGCTTTGGACAATCCGCTATGGGGCTTTGGCAGTTTATCTATGTTTTATTTATGCTTCTTTAAAAATAATGTACTCAAGACAGATTATGAAAGTGTTATGTTATGTTTTTGGAAAGGATGTTGTTGTAACACGTATTTGACTTTATGAAATAAAAGTTTGTTGTTCTTCCGCTGTTTACAAATATGTGTTCTTATATCTGTCTTGTATATCTGTGACTTGTACTTATAAACCTCCACCAAAATTAGGGCATTCCCTTTGAGAGTGACCCTAACGGAGGTGGGGTGTTTCACTTGGTATCAGAGCATAGGTTTACCAGATAAGATAAAAAGTTTTGAAAAATTATTTTCAAAAAGGAAATTTAAAGAAGCATTTTTAAAAGAAAAATATTATTTTATTTTAAAAAGGCAAAGTCCCCACAAAGCCATAGGTACTATCTCTTATCCTTCGTTTTGAATCTATCCTTTTTGTTTCAGCATGTCCCAAGAACTTAACTTGCCGGAAGGGGTGCCAATACCTGGTTGGTTTAGACGATTCTTAGAAGCAAGGGCCGCTCAGCCAGGTCCTACCGTTCCTCCTCCCCCAGCGGAAGGAAATCATCCAGCTGCAGCGGCACTTTTTCCTCCACCTCCTCCTCGGGGAAACAATTTTGCTAAGATATGTAAAGATTTTAGAGCTATGGGAGGAAGGGATTTCCATGGAACTGAGTCCTTCGTAGCAGCTAGGAATTGGCTGAAAGAAACGGAGGACCTATTCATCATCTTTGAGGTAGAGGATAGACAAAAAGTACAACTGGCGGTGTGGCTATTGAAGGGCGAGGCTTCCTACTGGTGGGAAGTCACTAATGCTGAAAGACCAGTGGAGACATGGGAGGACTTTAGGGCAAGGTTTGAGACCAAATTTCTCTCAGATGCGGAAAGAAGTTTGCAGTTGGAAAAATTCTTATTTCTTAAACAAGGGGACAAGACAGTCAGAGAGTATGTGAATCAGTTCGATGAGCTGGCTAGGTTTGGGCTTGACCTAGTCAACACCCCGCACAAGAAGGCTCTCCGTTTCGTCAAAGGGTTGAATGAGCCATTACACAGTTTGGCCATGACCCATATACCCATGGGAGCCACGTATGAAAGATTGGTGCAAATGGCATTGCTGAATGAAGAGGATAAGGGCAAGAAGGAGACAAAGGCAGAAAGCTCTCAAGGGAAGAAAGAGGGTTTGCAACCTAAGAAGACAGACTTTAAAAAAGGCGGGGAAGGCAACAAAGAGAAGAGGACGTGTAATTTCTGTGGCAAAGTGGGGCACTTAGTAAAGGACTGCCGGAAAAAGAAGGCCAAGGAGAATGGTGGGTGCTTTTCTTGCGGTGAGACAGGCCACAGGGCTAAGGACTGCCCAAAGAAACAAGGACAGGGGCAGGGCACTGGATCCACCCCAGGGGCACAGATTCATGTGCTGGAAGCGCCACCTTTGCAACAACGAGGTACAAACACTTCTGTAGAAAGTGTAGTTTATCTTTACGATCACCCCGTTCGCACTTTATTTGATTCTGGCGCATCACACTCCTTTATCTCGTCTGCTTTAGTAGAATCTCTGCACCTAAAAACTAGTATGGTAGAGGACCCCTTAATTGTTTCAAACCTAATTGGGGGCCCAGCTCATTTGTCTATGATCTGTGTGGGATTGAAAATTTCTATTCTAAGCGTAGAATTTCTATGTAGTGCCTTTGTTTTGGGCTTTTCGGGGTATGGTTTGATTTTGGGTATGGATTGGCTATCCAGTAATGGGGCCATCCTTGATTGTGAGAAAAGGGTTGTTAGGCTCCTAACCCAGCTCGGTAATACTTTGGAAATTTCTTGTAATCCCTCGTATGCGGTTATGCTTAGTTATCTTGAATCGCTAGATGCCTCTGTTGAAAATTTGCAATCAGTTAGAGTGGTCCGGGAATATCCGGATGTCTTCGAAGAGGTGAAGGGCTTGCCTCCGAAGCGGGAAATAGACTTCCGCATATATCTTGTAGATAATGCAAAGCCCGTTGCGTTGCCCGTTAGACACATGGCTCCACGAGAAAGGAAAGAGCTCAGTAAACAGATTAAAGAGCTTCTAGAGAAGGGGGCTCATTAGGAGGAGCATTTCAGAATGGGGCGCTCTAGTAGTGTTCGCCACTAAGGCAGAAAGTTCATTTCGCTTATGAATGAGTTGTGGAGAATCACCTTAGTAAGTACATTTGGCAACATAGTTGACATTTGTTTATTTTCTAGAGGAAATTCATCTATGTGGAATACCTTATAGTAAGTTAACAAGATCCAAGATTCACTAGTGAATTTTGGAGAGCTTGCATGGAACCATGAGTACGCAATTAGGATTGAGCCAAGAATATTAGAAGTAGAGTAAGTGAAAGAGGAACGAGAGGCAACAGTGAAAAAGGTTCCAACTCATATTTTGGAAACAAGAATTAAGACGCTACGAAATTGTGAAGTTAAAGACGGACAAAGCATAATGGAGTCAAGCTCAAGGAAATGCGACTTAGAAGATTGAAGACTAGATTCGTGCATCATATTTCTTCTGAAGAGTAGATCCTTGATCCCTCTCTTCCTGTAGAGCTTACTTGCATGCTATCTTTTCTGTTTATCCTCTCGGTCCCATTCTCAATCCAATTTCTATTGCAAACCCCATAGGGAGTATGACTCATCTGTTAGTAACACATGTTGGGGCTTGAGGGTGTTCGTTGGATTGACCAAACTTTTTGGGTTTTATAGGATACGGGTTGGTCTTAGGAAGGGACTCCCTTGTGACCTAAAAGGAGTCCATCATGCTTAATTTCCTAGAATCATATATGGTGGTTGGGTTGAGTAATTCTTTGGGTGTCAGTCTGATGTTGATTTCGGTCTTCGGGGCTGATGCTTAGAGAGTTCTTCTCCTAATCAATATATATGTGGCATAGATTTCCAGTTTTGACATTGCCTAATGGGCACAAAGTTTTTACTTGTTTCTATCATTCGACTATACCTTTAGGTAGGACCATTTCCTATCATTGAGAAAATTTGGAAAATGACCTATAGATTAGAGCTACTCGAAAAATTGGCCGGAGTCCACAACGTTTTTCACGTTTCACATCTCCGAAAATGTCTACATGAGTCTGCTGAAGTGGTAGAGCCAAATATCCTCGAAGAGGTCGAAGTGGAACGCGAAGCAACCATAAGAAAAGTTCCAACCCGCATCTTAGGGACGGAAGTGAAGAAGCTACGCAACCGCGAAGTCAAGCTCGTCAAGGTTCGGTGGAGCAACGCCGAGGGAGACGCGACTTGGGAAACTGAAGCTAGAATCCGTACAGCCTACCCTTTTCTGTTCGAGGGTACATCCTTGATCTTTCTCTTTCCTTAAGTTGCGCTTTTATCCTTTTAGGTATATTTCCTCGACCGTATCTTTTAGATAGAATCTTTTTTTTGGATGGAAACATGTAGTTGAAACATGTTATGTATGATGGTTGCAAGTGGTTGCAAGTGATTGCTAGTGGTTGCTCGTGGTTGCATATACACACACAATCTAGGTTTTAGATCGGCTCAGTCACTTCATATTGCATATGCATATATGTTTGCTTTCGTATATGGTTGAACTTTAATGTGTTGTCATGTGGATGTTGCATTTGTATTGAATGATTGTGCACTCATGTAGAATCAAGAATAGGAAAATTTGCATACATAATGGATTCATGGCACTTACATAATTCGCATTAAGGAGGTCAACTGAATCAGTAGACCGCCTGATTTTGCATTAGATAAGTACATGTACACACACACTTTGCATATGATCATGAAGCATTATAAGTCTTTTAAGGACAATGGATGCTCGTATTTGATGGATGAGTAGATGGATGATTGGATGTTAGGATATACATTCCTCCTAACTTGAAGATTTCGGGGACGAAATCCTTTTAAGTGGGGGAGAATGTAACACCCCGAAAATTCTATAACTGTGAAATTAACAAATTAAAGTATAATTAATTTGAAATCAAAGAACCAAGGGAAACGGGATACGCCATTGCATTCGTCTCGGAAAAATACGCGAAATAGAGTCCGAGTTTTCGAAAAACGGAGTCCGTATGAAGAAGATATGGCCTTCGGAAGTTTTGAATTAAATTTAAAATTCAAACAGAATTAAACAATTAAATAATTCGAAAGTGGGGCCCAATGGGCCAGAGCAGATAATCACCCGCCTAGGCCACCCAGGTCGACTGGGCTGTCGACCTGGGCTACCCATGTCGACAGGGCTGTCGACAGCCCTGTCGACAGGGGTATCGACCTGGTCGAGCCCAGTCAACCTGGCTGGCCAGGTCTGTGTTAGGTCGAATTTCTGTGGTCTGCTTTGTCATTAGGGCTAGGTGGCGGGTTTTTATTGGTCTCTCTTCCTAATGAATGGCTACGATCTATCCAAGCAACATCAAGGGTCCTAATCAATTCCTAACCTCTATATAAACAACCCTAGACTAAACCCTAATCTATTCATTCAAATTAAGAACATAGCCGCCATGTTGCTGAGGAACGACTAAGAGTAGCCGCCAACTAGAGAGAAAATTAGGAAGAAAGTTCTAAAGCCTAAAGCAATTCAAGCAACCTAAAGCCAATCAATTCAACAAAGGAATCATATCTCTTAATTAGAGAATTCGCCGCAACCATTGTAAGTAGAGTATTACTTTGGTATGAATAAACAACTGTGTTAATTTGTATGCTTGAATTGGGATAATAAAGTAATTCATGTTTGTGCAAAATTATGTTATTCGATTATAAAGAACTACATGCGGTAGTTCTATGCAAGTAAACGTTTGGAATATCCGCAAATTATGTAATCTATGTTGAAGCTACATGTATGTAGTTGATTGAAATTCATGCAAGTTTGGGGCTTTGTTATTATGCCATCATGATGTATATTTTTGTGCATAAGTAATTAGTTTGGTTGTTATAGTTCATATGAAACTATGTTGAAATATTGGCATCATAATCTATGTATTAAGCCATGCTTTGTAATAGAAAACCTATGGGCAAACTTATGAAAATAACTAGGCTATGATTGATATTTGACCATGTTAGTTCTATATTGTTAGCAAGAATTATATGATGACATATGTGAGACATGGCTAGGTTAGACTCAAAAATCCCTTTTTGCAAGTTTAAAGCAAACACCATGATTAGGAATATTTATGCATAAGTATATTTATACCACCGTTATGTGATTAGACTCAAATCATGATTAAGTTGAACTATGCTTTTGTGTTAGTAACAAAGTATCCCCTTTGTAAACATGTCGAAACCTTATGAACATGACTTGCTTATGTTTATGCTAGAAATATTTATGCCATGCTTATGTTTGACATTATGCCATGTTCATGCTAGAAATATTTGTGCCATGCTTATGTTTGACATTATGCATAAATAAGAATATAAGTTCATGTTGCAGTTAAACCTATGCAAGTTTACATGCTTTGATTCATGTCACCTATGTTACCACTATGCAAGTACACCAGTTTCTATTATGTATTTCCAACGTCATATGCAAGTTCATGCGCTCACCTTTCCCCCCCTTTGTGTATGTAATCACGCTTTAAGCCTCCCCTTTCGCATGGCTAAATTGGGCTTTAAAAGGCTAAGCCCAATATATATGAACGGACGTGTAAAACGGGGGAAAATAACGTTGGGTTAAAATTAATTAATGAATGAAAATATGAAATAGAAGGGCCCAAATTCAAGTATGGGTTGGGCCCATGATTGGTGTAACCTTTACACCATTAACTTAATAATGGGCCGCAAATATTTACATATAAGAAATAAAGAAGAATGACAAAATATGTAAATGTAGAAAATACGATGTGTTTAACCCGAGGTTGAATTGAGTTGTGATGTAAACCTGCCCGGAACCTCCCGGCTGTCCAGTAGTCACAACAATACCTATCCAATGTGGGAGGTTAAACATGGAGCCCAATAAGGACCCGAGGTTAGACTGAGTTGTGGCGTAAGACTGCCCGGAACCAACCGGCAACAGGCAGCCACAACAATACCTGTCTAATGTGAGAGGTCAGGGCCTTAATAAGACAATTAAGGCTGAGTCAGGATTGTTAGGATTAAGTGAACTAAAGACTTAATCAAAATGGAACATGCTAAACTAAACGGACTGGTGGGGTTAGGTTAGGAAACACTTAACCAACTTAGCATGTTGGCTAGAGATAGAAAACCTAGTAACGGGGGACCCTTTTCAGCAGTAACCCTAAAAGGTGTATCAGGATACCCTGAAACTAGGCAGGGTGGGGCACGATTACTGGGCTGATTGTAAGAGGTCAAATCGACGGCGGTGGTGTAGCAGTGTAGGTTCTAACGGAGTGCGGGCGTGCACACACTCCGGCGCAGAAAAATAAGGCACTGGACACCAGTAGCATACCTGTGCACTCTAAGGTTGTGTCGGGTTGCCACTATGGGACTTGATACACCCCATGGTGGGACTAGCATAGGTAACTACAGACATCGGGGGCCGTAAGACACATGTAACTATGCGAGTAGGAGCCGATCATCATTGAATGGATCACATCACCCTGGTTATGGGGTGCCAGTTGGAAACTAGTTTATATGGGTTCAGAGATTAACATGGGGTACGACAGTATATTCGACCCTAGACAACTTAACCAAGTTTATAGTGCATGCCCACTTCTTGTTCATACTTATTATACCCAGTTCTTTATTCATGGACAAAATAGTACTAGACTTACTCAGGCTTTATGTCTGACTCTATTTTTCTTTCGTCTTCTTTCTTCCGTTTCCCCCCAGGTCCTCAGGGAGGGAACACAGCAGCTTGACCTACCTCAACATCCAGCTTGAAGAAGAGAAATGTATTGCTTGGACTTTCCTGTTTTGAACTATGGCTTTGGACAATCCGCTATGGGGCTTTGGCAGTTTATCTATGTTTTATTTATGCTTCTTTAAAAATAATGTACTCAAGACAGATTATGAAAGTGTTATGTTATGTTTTTGGAAAGGATGTTGTTGTAACACGTATTTGACTTTATGAAATAAAAGTTTGTTGTTCTTCCGCTGTTTACAAATATGTGTTCTTATATCTGTCTTGTATATCTGTGACTTGTACTTATAAACCTCCACCAAAATTAGGGCATTCCCTTTGAGAGTGACCCTAACGGAGGTGGGGTGTTTCATATACTGTCCGGAAGAGGAGTTTATTTAAACCCTCATGTAAGGAATCGCCAACAGGAAGGGTATCTCCTTAGGTTTCTTTGGCTGGAGGTGTCTTGGGAGAATCTGGTCCTTTAGGAGTGTCAACTCTCTCTGAAGAAGGTTGCTTGTCTTCATTTTCGACTTGAGTTGCTAAAGGAATCTCAAGAGGGGATGTATGAATTTGACTTGTTGAAACCCCTTCTACTTGAATTGAAGGATCAATTACTTCTGCAACTGGAGGAATATATACATAAGGAGTATCTTCGTGCCCAACACTATGGGTTATAGAAAGTAGACCATGGCGATGGAGATATTCGTCAACTAAGCAATGTATGACAGTTAAAAACTTTCGATCGCCTTTCAAAAGAAGACTCTGACGATCTAAGTACACTTGGTGATCTTATTTTTTGGGATTATCAACTGCAATCAATGTTAAAATAAGTAAAGATGTTTGTGACAATAAGAGAAGGTAGAATACCAAAGATGTGAGACTCACTTGACTTGACCTAGCGTCTAGCACATCCTGGCTGTTGCTTGATATAAAACCATTCTGGCTTGACATCACCAATCCTGCTGCTGAATGGTTCATAAATGATCTTTTTCTTTGGAGCAGCTTCGAAACAAACAAAAGAGGGAGAATCTGTTTTTTGATGTCTGAAATTAAAGAAGAAGCTTACATCTTCAAAGGTTGGTTCTATTCCTAGAATTTCTTTGTAGGCGATATACAAAGTGTATAGGTAGGCATAGGCGTTGGGATGAAGCTGCATGAGGGCAATCTCCAACCGTCTTAGAAATTCGACGACGAATGGAGGGAATAGGTGAATAGCCCCAACGAGGCACATTAATCTAGAAATGGCCATGTATCCTTCAGGTGGATTGTGAGGTCGGTCAACGTCTGTTGGTAATTCGGTGTCCTTCCTAAGAATTCCGTGCCTTAAACAAATGCGGGCAATCTTCAAGTTATCGATGGTCGATTGAACCGAATCTGAGGGTGTGGTTAAGATTTCGGAATCATCAAATTCATCCGGAGCTAGTTGATTTCCTGCAACCCTATCTCCTTCCTCAGACAAAGAAGTATCACTCGTAGATGTTGTTGATGATGATCCTCTCTCTTCTCGAACCTCAATCAAGAAATCTGAACCCGAGCTATCCCAGTTAGAATCATAATTTTAGGAGATGTCTTCAAGGGTAACATCAGGGTGGCAAGAGGTTCCTGGAGCTAAGGTCCTATCTAAGAGTCTCGATGATCGTCTATTCTCCATGCTAGCTGTACTATCCAATATATAGCAGATATTAGAGTGAGCTTGCCTGTGTCCCCTATGCATGTGTGTAAACTAAAGTGTGCTCGTGTGAATGCAGTTAAAAGACGAGAAGCAAACGTAAAAGAATGTAATGCATAAAGTAGAAGCATGCTACTTGAATCATTGAAGCACAGTATAACAGGCTCTATCCTAACTGTCCTCGAATATATAAGACGTTTTTGACTTTAACTTTAATTGATTTGAAGTTGTTATTCATGCTTTATGTTGAAGATTCAGCTTCGGATCGGATGGTTGAATAGAAAGCGGTTCGGATCGAAAAGAGGTGCAGAACTGAAGGTTCGAAGTGTATGATATAAGGAAATCATTTCGGATCAGTTCAGAACAAAGAGCAAGCTAGGTCGGATCGGATCGAGTGAATTGACTTGAACATTCTTGGAGGCTTTGTCTAGGTAAATACTCCCCCCGACCCGAGCCGATGTCATATGTTCCTCATGTCAATGCTTCCTGCTCCGATCCAATCTAATTAAGTCAATTCGATTCTCCCTATCGTCACTCCAACTTTGAATCGATTCAGTCCCTTCAGAAATACCCTCCACATCATGTTCTCTTTCTTTCCAACGATGCTGAGTCTATCGCCCATTGAAAGTTTTATTATCCACAAAGATGCTACCTAGCTAATACCCTCGAATAAGCATCATTACTCCATTAAGGTAGTAGTGAAGTCGCCAGCGATGAGGGAAGCAAGGGGAATAACGTTGAGATCGAGTATTGATTCAAAGGAAAATCGTTTAAGTTGAGGCAAAGAAGGCTTAAATTGGAGCAAGAATCGTTGGCTTACCAATGGATTTAATTCGAGAATAAGATGGATTTTGATAATCCTATTTGGGAAATAGGGTTTTCTTTTCCCTTTTTCTCGATTTTGGGCAGAGTTTTCTGAAAGTGAAATAGTAAATATTAAAAGATGAGAGAATTTCTATTTATAACCAAAAGGAGAAGTCCCTTCATGCTCCCAGATGTGACCGTTATCTCCGATTCGAGCGAAGATAATAAAGACAAGGTCCAAGGTTTATTTCTTTAGGCCCAGCAGAGTAATGAAATATTGTGGAATATTCGGATCGAATCCGTTCGATCCGATCCGAAGACAACTCAGCGATTCAGACTGGTTGACATGCTTAAATGTGGAAAAAAAATCCTAACACTTATAAGATGATTTGTGCTTAAAAGTCATTACCTGAGAAAAAACCCAGACATAGTAAATAATGTAGAAATCACCGAATGAATAAGAGAAGTGGTTTTGAGCCCTATGAACAATTTATAGACCGGAAAGACACGGTTTTATGAAAAGATTGCAACTTTCTAGAGAGGAATGAATGTTCACTAAGTGTCGAATTAGAAGCAAATACGATAAGACATTTTCGAAGCAGCTTCCATTGACCATGAAAGATACTTCGAGGGGGGAAAATGTTAGCCTACTTTGTGACTAGGCTACACAAAGCTATAAGAGTTAGAGTCGAGCACTAAGTCAAACATTCGATCACTCAGTCTCACACAGTTTGGAATCCGGATCGGATCGAACGAAATATAACGGATCAGATCGAATCAAAACTAAGAGGAGCCATCCATCTTAGAGAAATTAACTCAAACCCAGAATTGGTAAATCGGATTGGATCGATATATATAAAGGAGAAATCTGGAGAACTCTATTGAGAAGGTTGCACCGGACCAGAGCTGTTTATTCGATCCGACCCGATCGAATGTTACAGGAAGACAGTTCTGCCCTCGTTCTATAGCCAATCCGGAGCGGTTAAGGACACGTTCCCCACTACACCATTATGCTGTCACCCGATTGAAGCCAGTTTCTACGAGATCTAAGGCATGTTTGACACTTGTTCCGATCTGAGAAGATTTGCATCTATAAATAGCTCCAAGCAAGCAGCTAAGGGGGACTATTTGGCATTCAATTTTCTGAGCCCATAGTTGTGAATCACACCATATTCTCTTTAGCTTCAATAGCCATTCGGTTATATCGAGAGAAATTGTAAGTGAGGGTTTGAGAGAGAATCAAGTGAGTTATTCTTGTACTTGTAATCAAACTATCAAAGAGAAGAATAATTTAGAGTGGACGTAGCGCAAATTGCACCGAACCACTAAAAATTGTGTGTTCTTGTTGTTTTCCTACTTCTTAATTAGTTTATATTTCATTTGAGTGTTAGAGCCACTTTTTAGGCAAATAGCTATGGTTTTTAATTATAGCGTTTTTTAAATGCTATAGATGTGCCTGTTTTTTGTAGTGTGACATCCATAGTATTTGATTTGTTTATGCGATAAAAATCTCATCTTTATGCAGATCTATAATATTTGGTTTATTTATGCGATAAGTATTTCATCTTTATTCAAATCTATAAAGTTTGATTTGTTTTTGTGTTAAAAATTCCATTTTCCTTCAGATCTATAAACGTGGGATTATTTTTGGAATAAAGATCATATTTTTATTGTCACTTTATTTCAATAAAAGGATTAGAGAACAAAGATTCTATTTTTATTGTCATGTAGGAACATGAGATTGTAAAACTTTGATTTAGAATAAAAATCATATTTTTATCATCACGTAAGAACATAAATTTGTCAAACTTGTGTTTAAATAAAAAGATATTCTTTTTATTGAAATTTAGAACATGGAAATGACACATTTGGTTTTGTAATAAAAAGATATTCTTTTTATTGAAATTAAAAACATAAAAATGACACATTTGGTTTTGAAATAAAAAGCTATTCTTTTTATTGAAATTTAGAACATGGAAATTACACATTTGGTTTTATGATAAAAAGATATTCTTTTTATTGAAATTTAGAACATGGAAATGACACATTTGGTTTTGTAATAAAAAGATATTATTTTCATTGAAATTTAGAACTTGGAAATGACATATTTGGTTTTGTAATAAAAAGATATTCTTTTTATTAAAATTTAGAACATGGAAATGACACATTTGGTTTTTTAATAAAACGATATTCTTTTTATTGAAATTTAGAACATGGAAATGACATATTTGGTTTTGTAATAAAAAGATATTCTTTTATTGAAATTAAGAACATGTTTAAGAGTTATCCTTTTTATATTTATATTTATTATATATATAAGTTAAAATTAAACGAATCGCGCACAGTAGTTCGCATTTTGGGATCATAACTTTGAATGAATATACCGAAAGATCCGACCGTCGAATTTTCCCAAAAGTGGAACCGTTAGGTCCGTTTTGGAAAAATCTTTCCATCGATAGTAATCTTGTTAAGATCCAATGGTTAGATTTCGAGATATGTGAAATTCAAAATTTCACAAAAACAACGCCATAACCATATATGACCTAAAACGTCGTTTGAACTAAAATGAACTATTTTTATTAAAATAAAAATAGAAATAAATCATTATAAAACATTATAAACAATATGAATTGGTTTTGAGTTATATATTCGAAAATTATTTGAAAAGACCGAGATTCAATCTCATTTCAAATAATTATACGACGATCTAAGGCATTGAAGATGTAATACCCTGTATTTTAATTAAATGTTAAAATAACGAATCAAGGTATACTTAAATTTTAAAATGAGAATTAAGGGAAACGGGTTACGCCATTGCGTTCGTCTCAGAATTCTGCATGGAATAGAGTCCAAGTTTTCGAGAATCGGTGTTCGAACGAGCAATATATGGCCATCAGAAGATCAAGAAGATATATATATATATATATATATATATATATATATATATTCGGGCCCAGGTCGACCAAGAGGTCGACCGACCAAGGGGTCGACCTACCCCTTGGACAGGTCGACCTGTATGGTCGGCCTGGTACGTGAAGTGTCGGGGTCGAGAATTTTGGACGGGAAACGTTTCCAGGTGTGTTGTTTTGTATCCAGACTGATTTCCAAGCTTTGTTCTTGAGCTCTAAACCTATATAAACCACCCCTAAACTCCATTTCTCCTCACACCATATCATTCTAGCCTTATGCTGCCTCAACATTAATTAATCAAAAGAGGGAAAATTCTTCTTCTCCAAGACTACATCTAGGGATTTGCAAATTAGGGGTTTCTCAACTAAAGTTAATCAAGTAGAGATTCAATAACTACAACAACCGTTTCTAGAATCAAGATCTGCAAATTAAAATCTGCGCGCTGTAAGTCCAGTTATTTTTAGATTCAAACACTAGATTATAATATGAACATGTAATAATATGAATTTTTGGATCTAGACTTGATGATATGATTTTCTATTCAGATCTCTCCTTGAATCTATAATTTGGGGTTAATGCAAGTCTATCTATGTTCCTAAAGCTAGTTTTCATGTTCATAATGTTGTTCTAAATCAGATTCACATGCCTATGATGTTTAATCAGTTATACACCAATTCTGTTAAATCTATAATTTGGACAATAATCCCATGCCTGTTCACATGCCCATCCTTGTTATGATTTTCTTGTTTATTCCTTTTTGAATTCCAAATCTAGATTGACCTATAATCTAGATTAATTTCGATATGCGCACGGTGGGAATACGATTTGGGAAAATTGGGCAAAACATGAAATTAACTTGAACATGAATTGGTAGTCGACATCTAGAATGAACATTAACATGCTTGTAAATTGGTAATTGGCATAACATGTACTTGAAATTGAACATGATTATGAACTTGACATATGCCAATCAGAATAGACATGAACCAAACAAGAAACATGGCTAACTCGAGGTTAGGATGAGTTTGCGATGTAATCCTGCCCGGAACCGCCCGACATATCCAGTGATCGCAAACAATAAGTCCCAATGTGAGAAGTTAGTCATAACGTGCTTGAAATCCGAGGTTAGACTGAGTTTTGGTGTAATCCTGCCCGGAACCGCCCGACATATCCAGTAATTGCAACAATAGGTATAACGTGAGAGGTTGGGCATTAATAATTAATTAATGCAAATGAGACATGATGTGTGGTAGGGTTAAGTCATGAACTGCTAGAAAATACTTAACCAACTTGACATGATTTGTGGGGTATACGAATAGACCCTAGGAAACCCTAGTAGTGAGGACCCATGCCAGAAGTAACCCACATTAGAAGTATCAAGGTACCCTGAAACTAGGCAGGGTGGGGCACGATTACTGGGCTGATTGTAAGCGGTCAAAACGACGGCATGGGGTGCGTCAGTGTAGGTTCCAGCGGACTACAGTCGTGCAAGTATTCCGAATTGGGAAAAAGCAAGCATTGGGCATCAGTAGGTATAATGTTGTGCATCTTGATACATGTCGGGTTTGTCACCATAGGGCTTGATACACCCTATGGTGGGACCAGCACATGTAACTGCATTCGAGAAGTGGCCGTATGACACAGATACATGACAAGCTAGAACAAGTATGGAGCCGATCGAGAAATGAATCGTTTCGTGGGTTTTGGTAAGGGATCATTCATGATTAATACAGGATATGCGTTGGAATACTAGTACAGGTGTTGCAGAGAATTTTGATCGTGCGATGTTATACTTGATTTATCTTGCTTCTTTCCTATCCTATGTTTCTTGATCATCATCATGCTTATGTCTAGAATGCTGTTATACATGTCCTGTTACCTTTTCCTGTTTTTATGCTAAAAGTCAGTGGACTTACCAGTCTTTTTGACTGACCTAGTTTGTTTCGCCTCTTTTCTTTCGTTTCCCCCCAGGTTCTCAGGGAGGAAACTCTAGTGCTTAGCTTGGACTTCTTCTTGCTTCCGGTTCATTGATCTACAGTTTGATCTTGAGGCTATGGCTGCATTTCTGCTACATTTGGGGAATTATGTCATCTTTGTTGTTTTGAGTTTTATGCTTCTTTACTTATGCAAGACAGTATTTGTTGTAATGGGATTTGATAGTTTGGCTATTTGGTATTTTGATGTAAAAGGCCTTGACCACGCTACTGTTTTGAAAGTTATGAAATTTAGTTTTTGATTCTTCCGCTGTTTTATTTATTTATTTATGTCTGTCTTGTATAATTTCTGTTCTAGAACCCACAACGCTCCACCAAAGCTAAGGCATTCCCTTTGTGAGTGACCTTAATGGACGTGGGGTGTTACATTTGGTATCAGAGCAGAAGGTTACCAGACTGGGCAAAAGTTTTCTTTAAAAACCTTTTGAAACTATTTTCAAATTGTTTACAAAGAAGCATTTTCAAGAGAAAAGTTTTGTTTTCAAAAGGCATATTCCCCAAAGCCATATGCATTTTCCTTTGTTTCTTTGTTTGAATCTTTTTCTTTTCGTTTCAGCATGTCTGGGGATCTCAATCTGCCTGAGGGCGTACAAGTACCAAGCTGGTTCCGTAGGTACCTAGAGGCCACGACACCTGCCGAGGGACAAGCTAACGTTCCTCCCCCAGTCGCGGCTGTTCCTCCTCATCCGCCTCCTCCTCGAGTTGACACTTTTTCGAAGATATGCAAAGACTTCCGTACCATGGGTGGAAAGAACTTCGTTAGAATCGAGACCTTCGTAGAAGCACGGAATTGGCTGAAGGAAACTGAAGACTTTTTTTACATCTTCGAAGTAGAGGATCGAAGAAAGATCCAGTTAGTAGTATGGTTGTTTAAGGATGAAGCTTCCTACTGGTGGGAAGTCACTAACGCGGAGAGGCCGGTGGAGACATGGTTTGAGTTTAAAAGGAGGTTTGAGCTATAGTTTCTTTCACAGGCAGAACATAGTTTGCAGATGGAAAAGTTTTTATCTCTTAAGCAAGGAAACAGGACAGTCAAAGAATATGTAAATGAGTTCAATAGTTTAGCTAGGTTTAGGATGGAACTAGTGAACCCTCAGTAGAAGAAAGTGCAACATTTTGCAAGAGGGCTGAACGAGCCATTACATGGATTGGCCATGACTCATGTACCTATGGGATCATCCTTTGAGAAATTGGTTGATATGGCACTTCTTCATGAAGAAGATAAGAGTGATAAGAAAGAAGTCAAGGCAGATGAGTCTCAGAAGAAGAAGAATTACTTCAAGAAGGGAGGCAAGAACAACAACAGTAATAACAAGTCACGTGATAAGAGGAAATGCAACTTTTGTGGTATTGTTGGGCATGTTACCAAGGATTGTAAAAAGAAGAGAAAGATGGGTGTGTGCTTTCAATGTGGTGATATTGGACACATCAGCAAGGATTTGCCCTAAGAAGCAAGGGCAAGGGCAAGCCCAACGAGCAGGACCTTCTAGAGGGCAATTGCAGGCTCTCACCGCAACCGTACTTGAGAGAGGTAGGCATGTTTCCGTTGAAAGTTTTGTTTACCTTTATGGTTTTCCTGTTCGAACTTTGTTTGACTCTGGCGCATCGCATTCTTTTGTTTCTTCTTCTGTTGTTGAGTCTCTGCACCTAAGTACTAGTCTAGTAGAAGATCCCGTTATAGTTTCAAATCCAATTGGTGGTTCGGCTCATTTGTAAATGATTTGCTTGGATTTGAGTATATCTATCTTAAGCGTTGAGTTTAGATGTAATGCTTATGTTCTCGGGTTTATGGGCTATGGTTTGATTCTAGGAATGGATTGGTTATCCAGTAATGGAGCCATTCTCGATTGTGAACGAAGGGTAGTTAGACTTATGACTTGCCTCAGTAATACCCTTGAAATCTCGTGTAACCCTATGGGTTTAGTCATGTTAAGTTACCTAGAATCTCTTGACGCATCCATCAATGATTTGCAATCTGTACGAGTGGTCCGAGAATATCCTGATGTCGTTGATGAGGTGAGGGGTTTACCCCTAAAACGCGAGATAGATTTTCGTATATACCTAGTTGATTATGCAAAGCCAGTTGCATTGCCTGTTAGACACATGGCATCAAGAGAGAGAAAAGAGCTTTGTAAGCAAGTTAAAGAGTTGCTTGAGGAAAGTTCATTAGGCGAAGTATTTCAGAATGCGATACCCCGGTGGTATTCGCTACTAAGGCAGATGGTTCGCTTCGGTTATGCGTGGATTATGGAGAGTTAAACAAGCTGACTAAGAAGAATAGGCACCCATTACCAAGAATCGACGATTTGTTTGACCATCTTGTAGGTGTGTCTGTTTTCTCTCAACTCGATTTGGCTACAGGTTTTCATCAGCTAAGGGTAGCTGAGGATAGCATAGACAAGACTACGTTTAGGACTCCGGATGGTTTCTTCGAATGGCTCGTCATGCCTTTTGGTTTGACGAATGCACCCGCGTATTTCATGGACTTGATGAGTAGGGTGTTTAGGGAGTTCCTTAACAAGTTTGTGGTTGTCTTCGTGGATCATATCTTAGTCTTCTCTAAGAACGAGGAAGAACATGCTATGCATCTCAAGGAAGTTATGGATACGCTTCGATCACATCAGCAAAAGTCTAAGTTCTCCAAATGTCATTTTTGGAGAAAGGAAGTAAGATTTCTTGGACATGTAGTATCCAAGCAAGGGATAACTGTGGACCCCACAAAAGTAGTTGCGGTGCAATATTGAAAGATCCCAAGGAATGCGATGGAGGTCAGAAGTTTTCTTGGATTGGCGGGCTACTATAGGAAGTTCATTAAGGACTTTGCGAAGATTTCAGCCCCACTTACTAGGTTAACGAAGTAGAACCTAACCTTTACTTGGGATTTAGATTGTGATGTTGCGTTTACACGGCTTAAGAGGGCTCTTACAACAACCCCAGTTTTGACATTACCGGATGGAAATAGGATGTATACGTATACACAGATGCGTGCAGCACAGGGTTAGGCGCTGTCCTAATGCAAGAAGGTAAAGTTGTGTGTTATGGTGGAAGACAACTTAAGGTACATGAGAAAAATTATGCAACTCATGATTTGGAACTTTCTGCGATCGTTTTTGCGCTTAAGTCATAGCGCCATTATCTTCTAGGAGAAAGGTTTGAGTTGTATACCGATCACAAGTCGTTGAAGTACCTTTTCTTGCAAAAGGATCTTAACCCTAGACAATAGATATGGATGGAGTTCTTGGCATCATACGATTTTGATATAGCTTATACCCATGGCAAGGGTAACGTTGTGGTCGATTCTTTGAGTAGACAAAGGTTATCTTTGAGTCCCCTTTATGTAGAAAGGAAGAGCCTAGAGTATATAGCAACCTTTGACTTTAAACCCGCTGTTGAGTTTGTAACCGGTTTGTTAGCATCTCTCGAGATAAGACCTACGCTTATGGATTAGATAGGGACTTCAAAGAGGGAAGACCCTCAGATTTTGGACATCATGGATAAGCCAGGTAAAGGAGAATCTTCCAGTCAGCTCAATAGATATACCTTGGATGACAAGGGTTGGCTAAGACGAGATGGAAGACTTTGTGTTCCACAAGTTAAGGAGCTAGTGAAAACGGTTCTTGAAGAAGCTCATCATTCCAAGATGACCATACATCCCGGAGGGGATAAGATTTATAAAGACATGAAGAGGATTTTCTTTTGGAATGGGATGAAGAAAGATGTAGCTGAGTTTGTCTTTAAGTGTTTGATTTGCCAGCAAGTTAAGGCTGGGCAAAAGAAGCCTGGCGGATTATTACATCCTTTAGAGGTCCCACAATGGAAATGGGAAAGCGTGTTAATGGATTTTATAGACGGATTGCCTAGGTCAAGAAAAGGCAATACTAGTATTTGGGTTATAGTAGACAGGCTTAAGAAGAGTGCCCACTTTATTCCAGTAAAGAGTAAGAGATCTGCATCTTGGTTAGCATCCATATATCTTAAGGAGATCGTTCGTTTACACGGAGTACCATCTAGTATAGTCAGTGATAGAGATCCTATCTTCTCTAGTGAGCTCTGGAAGAGTCTACAAGGAGCCATGGGTACACAACTAAGTTTGAGTACAGCCTATCACCCACAAACGGATGGACAAACTGAAAGGGTGAATAGAGTCTTAGAGGATCTTTTAAGGTTGTGTATCCTTGATTTTGGCGGTACGTGGGAAGATCACCTTCCTCTAGTTGAGTTCGCTTATAATAATAGTTACCAAGCCAGCATAGGGATGGCACCTTTTGAAGCGTTATACGGACGACCTTGTAAGTCACCAACTTGTTGTTGGGAGTCAACAGACAAGCTCATACCTGGACCGTACATGATTAGAGATACGTCAGAGAAAGTGGACTTGATTAGAAAATGCATGAAGACAACACAAGATAGGAAAAAATCTTACGCAGATAGGAGAAGAAGCGATCTTGAGTTCAAAGTTGGAGACATGGTTTTCGTTAAGGTTTCACCCTTAAGGAACGTAGTTCGTTTTGGATCGGTTGGGAAGTTAGCTCCTAGGTTTGTAGGTCCCTTCCCTATCGTTGAAAGATTGGACAGATGGCTTATAAGGTGGAGTTACCCGAGAAGTTGGCTGGAGTACACAACGTTTTTCATGTCTCTCATCTCCGAAAGTGCTTACACGAGTCTGCAGAAGTGGTTGAGCCAAGCATCCTCGAAGAAGTTGAAGTGGAACGAGAAGCGACGGTGACACGAGTTCCGACTTGTATCTTAGGAACAGAAGTTAAGAAGTTGCGGAATCGCGAAGTCAAGTTAGTCAAGATACAATGGAGCGACGTCGAAGAAGACGCAACATGGGAAACCCGAAGATAAGATACGCTCGTTGTATCCCTTTCTTTTCGAGGGTACATCTTTTAATTTCTTTTCCTATATGTTTTGTTTTATCTTGTATATCTTCTCGATCCTATCTGTAAACCTTAGGTAGAAACTATGGATGAAAACATGTATTCGAAACATGTTATGGTTGATGATTGCAAGTGGTTGCAAGTGGTTGCTAGTGGTTGCTCATGTTTGCATAACACACATTAGGCACTAGATCGGCTCAGTCACCTTTTCATACTACATATGCATGAGTGCTTATACTTGTATATGGATGGAAACTTGATATGTTATCATATGGATGTTGCATATGAATGAATGTTTGTGCACTCATGTAGAAATTATAAAGTATATTAGGAAATTGCATACATGTTGGACTCATTGCACTAGCATATTTTGCATTAAGGAGGTCAACTGAATCAGTGGACCGCCTGATCTTTTGTATTAGATAAGTACATATACACACACTCTTGCATGTGTTCATATAGCATCAGAAATCATTTAAGGACCATGGTTGCTTGTGGAAAATGGTTGAGTAGATGGATGATGGATGGTAGGTTACATTCTTCTTAACTTGGAGATTTCGGGGACGAAATCCTTTAAGGAGGGGAGAATGTAATACCCTATATTTTAATTAAATGTTAAAATAACAAATTAAGGTATAATTAAATTTTAAAGTGAGAATTAAGGAAAACGGGTTATGCCATTGCGTTCGTCTCGGAATTCTGCATGGAATAGAGTCCAAGTTTTCGAGAATCGGTGTCCGAACGAGCAAGATATGGCCATCAGAAGATCAAGAAGAAAAAAATATTAAATATTCGAGCCCAGGTCGGCCAAGAGGTCGACCTCCCAAGGGGTCGACCTACCCCTTGGAAAGGTCGACTTGTATGGTCGGCCTGGTACGTGAAGTGTGGGGGTCGAGAATTTTGGACGGGAAACGTTTCCAGGTGCGTTGTTTTGTATCCAGACTGATTTCCAGGCTTTGTTCTTGAGCTCTAATCCTATATAAACCACCCCTAAACTCCATTTCTCCTCACACCATTTCATTCTAGCCTTATGCTGCCTCAAAATTAATTAATCAAAAGAGGGATAATTCTTCTTCTCCAAGACTACATCTAGGGATTTGCAAATTAGGGGTTTTTCAACTAAAGTTAATCAAGTAGAGATTCAACAACTGCAACAACCATTTCTAGAATCACGATCTGCAAATTAAAATCCGCGCACTGTAAGTCCAGTTATTTTTAGTTTCAAACACTAGATTATAATATGAACATGTAATAATATGAATTTTTGGATCTAGACTTGATGATAAGATTTTCTATTCAGATCTCTCCTTGAATCTATAATTTGGGGTTAATGCAAGTCTATCTATGTTCCTAAAACTAGTTTTTCATGTTCATAATGTTGTTCTAGATCAGATTCACATGCCTGTGATATTTAATCAGTTATACATCAATTCTGTTAAATCTATAATTTGGACTATAATCTCATGCCTGTTCACATGCCCATCCTTGTTATGATTTTCTTGTTTATTCCTTTTTGAATTCCAAATCTAGATTGACCTATAATCTAGATTAATTTTGATATGCGCATGGTGGGAATACGATTTGGGAAAATTGGGCAAAACATGAAATTAACTTGAACATGAAATTAACTTGAACATGAATTGGTAGTCGACATCTAGAATGAACACGAACATGCTTGTAAATTGGTAATTGGCATAACATGAACTTGAAATTGAACATGATTATGAACTTGACATATGCCAATCAAAATAGACATGAACCAAACAAGAAACATGGCTAACTCGGGGTTAGGATGAGTTTGCGATGTAATCCTGCCCGGAACCGCCCGACATATCCAGTGATCGCAAACAATAAGTCCCAATGTGAGAAGTTAGTCATAACATGCTTGAAACCCGAGGTTAGACTGAATTGTGACGTAATCCTGCCCGGAACCGCCCGGCATATCCAGTGACCGCAACAATAGGTCTAACGTGAGAGGTTGGGCATTAATATTTAATTAATGCAAATGAGACATGATGTGTGGTAGGGTTAAGTCATGAACTGCTAGAAAATACTTAACCAACTTGACATGACTTGTGGGGTATACGAATAGACCCTAGGAAACCCCAGTAGCGAGGACCCATGTCAGTAGTAACCCACATTAGAAGTATCAAGGTACCCTGAAACTAGGCAGGGTGGGGCACGATTACTGGGCTGATTATAAGCGGTCAAAACGACGGCATGGGGTGCGTTAGTGTAGGTTCCGGCGGACTACGGTCATGCATGTATTCTGAATTGGGAAAAAGCAGGCACTGGGCATCATTAGGTATAACGTTGTGCATCTTGATTCGTGTCGGGTTTGTCACCACAGGACTTGTTACACCCTATGGTGGGACCAGCACAGGTAACTACATTCGATACGTGGCCTTATGACAAAGACACATGACGAGCTAGAAAAAGTAGGAAGTCGATCGAGTAATGAATCGTTTCGTAGGTTTGGGTAAGGGATCATTCATGATTAATACAGGACATGCGTTGGAATACTAGTACAGGTGGTGCAGAGTATTGTGATCATGCGATGTTATACTTGATTTATCTTGCTTGTTGCCTATCCTATGTTTCTTGATCATCAACATGCTTATGTCTAGAATTCCGTTGTACATGTCCTGTTACCTTTTCCTGTTTTTATGCTAAAAGTCACTGGACTTACCAGTCATTTTGACTGACCTAGTTTGTTTTGCCTCTTTTTTTTCGTTTCCCCCCAGGTTCTCAGGGATGAAACTCTAGTGCTTAGCTTGGACTTCTTCTTGCTTCCGGTTCATCGATGTACAGTTTGATCTTGAGGCTATGGCTGCATTTCTGCTACATTAGGGGAATTATGTCATCTTTGTTGTTTTATGTTTTATGCTCCTTTACTTATGCAAGACAGTATTTGTTGTAATGTGATTTGATAGTTTGGCTATTTGGCATTTTGATGTAAAAGGCCTTGAACACACTACTATTTTTAAAGTTATGAAATTTAGTTTTTGATTCTTCTGCTGTTTTATTTATTTATTTATGTCTGTCTTGTATAATTTCTGTTCTAGAACCCACAACGCTCCACCAAACCTAAGGAATTCCCTTTGTGAGTGACCTTAACGGACGTGGGGTGTTACAGAAGATGGTGGTACAAGACCGACGATCTTCAAATCGAATGGATAACTATTGTTCAGGCCTTGGATTGATTTGCTCCAAAGACAGGGCTAAAATGGTAGTTGTCCGGACGTACTTGTTGATTATCCGGATATGCGAGTACCTCTCCTCCGTATTGGACATACAGGACGAGGAATAAGGTATCGCCCGTTTCGTTCAGACCCAGAACGGACTTGTAAATGGATTGTATGCCTGACATTGTACTCCTTTATATTATATTTGTTGATCTCTGTTTAATATATAAATGTTGGTGGCGGAGAATTTATTCTTTTCTTAACACCCTTTTATATATTGATAGATGATCAATGATATGGTATGGATTGACAATGTGGCATGCTAAGATATATCGATCAAGGCTTATTGTTGCAAAGCAGAGCCTTGTGGATTAAAGATCAAAGCACAGCTTCAACAAGCATAGCTTTGTGTATAATGTAACTTCACGAGCCTCACACCCCGGTATGAGTCAAAAACGAAATGAGGACGGCAGGGAAAGTGCATGCGTTTCTTTCTAGCTAGAAGTGGTATCATGATACGGAAGCCCAGATATTTTTAATTATGTGGTTGTTGCGAGGCGCCTCAGATATTAGTCCCAAGTGGCCATTTTATAGGTTCTATTGGACCGGGAAACGTATTGTACATGCATAACTAATCCACTAACGACCTGTGTGCACCGACCCTCCTGCTAACCAGGGTTGCCCAAGTGTGTACCCCTGAGGCATTAGCTAGAGTGTCTCGAAATCGGTGAGGATAATCCCTAGCCTCGACTCATGATGGAAACCCAATTTCCAATACGACACTTGTACGGTTTTATTTGCATAACCTAGTATGACGACATAGTTTATGGTAGCTATGCCGTCTAGGATTGATACATTTACTTTGAAGTATTTTAAAATGATTAGACACTAATAACAATACTTATTATTGTTTTCTACGTACCAAGCATGTTTGATCATTATAAGGTAAAACTCTATCCTCCGGTTTGCGTTGCATCGTGTGATGGCACTTGAGTCTTATAATGATTTTATTTTTCTAAAAAGCGTTGCGTGTTTCCAAAATTTATTTAATTATGTTATCACTAGTAATCTATTGGAGTAATCCCGTTCCGCGTTAGCGGCGTGGTCCTTTGATTAGCCTTATTATTATTAGTTAAGTTAGGTAAGAATTCTTACACCAGTTCCATAACTGACTTGTAGTTTGTTTCCACTTTTGCAAACTCGGGTGCCCTTATTTTTACACGGGCAGTCAAGTGACAGGTTTTTAGCTTATCTTGGAGTAGCTTATCTTGGAGTTGCTACAGCTTGAGGTGCTTTCTTGGATGATGAAGACCATCTATCACTTTTCTTTTATTTTGCATCTTTTTATCTTTAGACTTTGGGACATTTGGGACATCTTTCTTATGTAGTATTTGAGATATTCTAGACTTACTGTTCGGTTTTGTTGAGACATCTATGTACTAAGTGGATCCTGTGTTCTGTGCACTCTAATGATGCTTATGACATTATGTTTTCCGCTACTTTATTGGGGATGTTATCTTGTAATTCCCTGTGTTATGCTGTTATCTGTGATCTGTGATTGTTGTAAATATGTTGTATTCCAAAAGATTATCCTTGCTTCCAAGTACGGGAGTTTGGGGTTTTCACAGAACCCTCTACCTATCGGCAACCATGGTGGCCGGAATCCGGCCATCTTTGTTTGATGTACATTGAAATTCGTCCGCTCAGTTCATCTACGTTTTCTCGCCAATCCGATCACTTTCAGACCAAACGATACAAAGAAAAGTTGTAGATCTATCTCCCCTCTACAACTTCCCTTTAGATCCCATCACCTAACGATCCACGCATTGGCCGGAATTCCTCTAAATCCGGAACTGAAAATTTTGTTTCAAACTCAGATCCCTACGAATCCGTGCGACGATAGGTCCTGAAATTTTTGTGGGAGGTAGAGATGATGATAATCTACAACTTTCATGTTTAGGGTTTGGACTGATTGTGTTCAAATTGAAAGATATAAAATATTTTATGAATGTGGACTTATTTGCAAGGGTTTGTGTTAGGGTTAGGGGTGGGTTAAGGATATTATATAAAGGAGATTTTTTTATTAAAACCCCTTGTATCTTGAATTATGTGTAATTACATTAATTTAACCTCCTTCAATAAATTAATTTATTCAATTTTGATCATTTTCATGGTTTAAAAATCCGTGTGATCACCTACGGATTTCATTCTCGATGAAAACTGAAACACAACCATTCCCTGACATTACGGATCCAAAGAAACTGGTCTCGTTGAATTCTGAGTCCGTATGCACAAATAGTAAAATTTTAAAGACTGAAAATTGACTGTTTATACTGTAAAAATAATTACGACCACATACTGACTCCAAAAATTACGAATGTTGGAATCTAGCAATAATTTAATATTCTGGATCCATAGAAAGTGGTTTCGTCGAATTCGGAGGTCGTTTGCCAAATTTCGATTTTTAAGGCGCATATATATTATATTAAAAATACATATATAAATAAATAAATTCCGAATCTCAAAATGTATCAGTGTTTATACTCTTCCAATTCAGAAATGTCATTTTGAACTCAATGGAAGTGGTTTCGAGTCCAAATTCATTCGTATGCAAAAAGTAGCTTTTTGGGCCATATATATTGTATATATAAATTCCATAGCGTTATTCTGAAATTTTAATTTTGTCATAACTTACAATTTATAAAACGAAATCTCAATTTCTTACATTTATTAGAAAGATATTGTCAATACGATCCTATCATTTCTTATTTTGTCCAATTCTGACTTGTAATTAATTTTATATAATTTTTCAAAGTTTAAAATCGAATTTTCAAACTACTGCGCCATTTCAGGCTCGGAATATAATTTAATATAATTTACAATTTCTAACTCGATTAAAATAAATTTTTCAGTCGTAATTGTTTAAAATAAATTATTTTAAATATTCAAAATCTATTAAATTAATAAAAAATAATATATTAAATTGTTTCAAAAATTCCGGGTTGTTACCATCTCCCCCACTTAAAATCTTTTCGTCCTCGAAAAGGAACAGAGCTGAAAGTTGTTTCAAAGAATTTTCTAATTTTCAAAAATTTGGCTAACACCCTAAATTTTCGAAATATTTCGCCATAACCTTCTTTGTACGAGGTCATCAGAAAAACGCAACTTGCCTCACAGGGCCTTCATCATCCAAAAAGAAAAAGAAGAAAGAAGAAAGAAGAAAGAAAAAGCCAAGCAGCTAGTCAAACAGCTCATAAAATCATCAAACCCAATGAAATGTAGCAAACTTGTACCTATTTGTCGGGCATACAATTTTATTCCTCTTCTCTAGCCTCATTGCTATGACCTGTTCAATGTATATGTATGTACATATATGCAATTCCAATCAATTTTCAATTCAGTTCCATATTTAATTCGATTTGGCTTAATTTACCATACATTCTCTTATTTGTTTCATTGGTTGAATTAAGAATCAAACATCACAATCAACAATCAATTAGTTGATCAAATTTCCAAACATATAACTTCTATATATATACTCAAAAATCATATTTTTGATGCCAAGTCACAATCAATAAACTAAGTTTTGGTTCTCACACCTGTCAATTGGAAATATATAGATATCCCACTTTCATAACTCGAAAATAAAAGCTGGTGATGTGGCCCATCATCAGAATCATTTCCAGGCTACTTGAGTGTGATTCTATATCTACCCAGTATATTTGAGACTTCGTATATACGTTCATGATGCGTATATGCAAAATCTACTAATACTCGATAGTCCAAAATACAAAAATACTCAAATACGTATAATAAGTTATAAATTTTGAAAACTAAAGTTGTTATTTTTTTTATAAAAACACTCTTATAACTCATTCTAGGGTGTTACTAACCCTATCTCTAACGAGTTATTCTTATAGGATGTTACTAATCCTATCCCCAATGAATTCTTTCATTCGATTCTAATGTGCCTTGTTCACGAGCTTTGTAAAACCAAAGCTCTAATACCAAAATGAAATAGCCCGAAATCCCGCTCGGCCTAGACCGAACTGGAACACGGATTGCTTTGAGAACACGATGCACCAGAAAACAGAACATAAGAACATTTCATTGCTATTACAACAATTTACATCAGAGTACATGATTTTATAAATATTTTATTTTCAATTCACAACTTGAAAATTTCCTTTTTACATTCCAGTATTTCTTATGGTATTTAAAATACCAATTCACAATGATTAATATCATTCTAACACACATAATCAATAACAGATTATATATCACGTCATAGATCACAATATATGAAAACAGTAAAAATAAATGTTGAGGAATCCAGTCGGATTCCTCCAACCTGTTTCCCTGCAGCCACAGATGTTACACAATATAAATAGCATCGATTTCATTCCCACATGAAATTTACTGATAAACAGAATCAATATTTGATTGTCGACTTTTATATATAACAATATCTACGTTTTCAATCAAATCTATTTAACAGTCCAAACAATCAATACACAGCAATCAATCACTATGTAATAAAAATAAAGTACAGTTTATAAAAAAATAAAATATAAACTGATCAGAGTTAATGAGTTTTACTCACATTGTTCGTAATCTTTAAATAATGATTTACGGTCATTGATTCTGATCCGATAATTTATTTCGACATAAATTTTAATGATCTCTAATTTATTCCTAGACGGTTTCATTGTGAAGCATTCGTCTGTATGATTCTATCGGGTCCGGTTTTCGTTGGATTCTGTTATTGTATGGAGAAGTGATACATAATACAAGTTTTAATGTAATTTAAACATTTCTAACTAAATTCAATATAATTAATAATACCCTTTAATTACGTCTTTCTCCCTACCATACAGTTCGTTGTACTTCTCCTATGGCCATAACCACACCTAAACTCCATCCAACTCACACCCACAATTTCAATTTCCCTTAGTGCCAATAAGTCAAACCAAAACCTACCAACCTATCCTCCTCAACAAACAACCCGCAACCTTTCTTCCCCGTCCAGAATAAAAAGCCACTCCCAAACAACCAGCTATCACCATGATTTCACCCCATCCATTCTTCCTCAACATGCAATGAAAACCAACGAACCCATTTCAAAGTCATGACAGAGATTCCAAGCTTCAACCGCTCCTTTCCACTTTGAATTAGCCAGACCCGTTCTCCCTTCCTCTCCTTTTCATCTTGCACTCCAGAACAATTAACGGTAATGGCCAATATTTTTCCCAGCCTTCGAACTCTGCTCCCCCCTTTTCACCGCGTCTAAATCCCTTCCTGTCCATCCCCTGTTTTAAACCCAGCGACTTCCACGACTTCCAGGACCGAGCTCACAAAAGTCACGACATTTTTTCACTTCGAATCCGTTCAAACTTTTCACGCAACCACCATTCGATGCAATAAAACCCAATACAGCTTGAATTCCTGCAAAAAAGTTTCAATCTCTCCCAAACGACAACCCTACACCCTGTGAACTAACGCTGTTTATAAAACAGCGAACCTAACTGCTTTAAAACCCATCTATAAGCATACCAAAAAGATGAGAATAATAGCAGGATCCAAAGTATTCAATTTTAGAGATTTATCGGATTTTATGGGTATTTCTTTTGATTTCTTTACGGTGGAGTTTTCACATTCTCACCATTTTTGTGGCGGCTATTGAGTTTGACCAAGGAAGAAACGATGTTAGGTTTAGAAAAGAGTTAGTGTTATTTATAGGGTTGAGGGGTGAGATATTTTATGGAGATATTTTTTATATTCCAATAAAATGCTTCGCTATCAATATAAATTGTTTTAAACATTCCTACGATCACACACGATACCCAAAATCATGAAAATGGGTATATAACTAGAGTTTGACATTTAGGACCCAACGGGACTGGTTTCGCCGAATTCCGACTCCGTTTGCTCACATAGAGATATTTTAAAGTCAAATTATCAATTCGTTTACATTTAAATCGCGTACGGCCACATACTGACTCTAAAAATCATGCCATTTGAAATATAGCAATAATTTAATATTCTGGATCCAATAAAATTGATTTCATCGAATTTGGAGGTCGTTTGTAAAATGACTATTTTTACATGCTCCAAATAGACCAATAAATATATTAATATATATTTATTAATAATTAAATTAAATAATAATTTAATATCATCGTATATATATTCACATAGAATATCATACAGCTCCAGAATATACATTATGGATTTATAACTCGATATTCCAAATCCAGATTCAATCGATATTCAATTTATATTGAAAACCCTTTTATAACATAAATAAAGCATTACGAATTATATACGAATTCCATAACGCAGTTCTGGAAATTTGATTTGGACATAACTTACAATTTAAAAGACGAAATCCCGATTTTTCTCTTTCATTAGAAAAATCTAGTTCACTAGATCCGTACGTTTCTTGTTTCACAGAAATCCGACTTAAAACGGATTCTGTATATTCGGTTGAAGTTCAAATAGCCAAAATACGAACTACCACGACGTTTCAGGTTCGTTTTATATATAATTATAAATTATACGTTCAAACGTTGTCGATTGAATATATTCGTTATTATATTTCAAATCTAAACGTTACCAAAGTTCTTATACTTATCCAATTCACACACTATTGTAAACTCAACTTTGTTCTGATTATTTCGGAATTATAATATATTATTATATTATAAATATTAATTAAAAATTCAATTTTATTTAATTCCAGTTATCGATATCGCTAAATCGATATTTAATAATTAAATAAATTAATTATTCGATAGCTAAAAATGTGGGTCATTACAGTTCTCATAAGAGAAGAACTCCGTTCTCTCCTTTCTTGTTTCCAATCCATTTTAAAATTATTTACTCACACTTGTCCACTGATTGACCTAGAGTTTATTTTTCTGTGTTTTCCTTAACTCTTGGTTACTTATAACAATTGTTATTGGTAAACAAGTGATTCAGGTAGTCAATGGAAATTTGTTGGAGTATTTTGGACTTGGGATTCAGGAACCAGCTTAGTTACTCTATCTATATCTAAGTATCCAGTTTATATGATGTATTGGGCCAGTACCACGTATGATGTTGTATTCCAACGATGTTCTACTATGTAATAGACTCTGATATGTAATATATTATGTGAAAATATATTTTGTTAAATTCCGATGTGAGATTCTGATGTTTTGTTTAGTTTTATTCTTTATCTACTTCTATTTCTTAGTTAATGACACGAGTTCCAAGCCCATTGAAAGTCGCGCCTTTACATTTTGCATCAGAGCATAAGGTTAACCGAATACCTAGGCTCTGGGTGAGTGTAGTGAGAGCGTATATGAAAATTTAAACTATAAAATAAATTATATTCTTAGTACAGATCAACTCAGGTTATCGACTTGAGTTACTTTTGAAATATCTTCCGATTAAGTAAAAGATTGTATAATATAAATCCAAATTATAAATGGAAGGAGTGAAATAAAATCGGGTCAGAATTAGGATAAGTTAAATAATATTGAATTAAATTTAGAATAATATCAAGTGAATAAATTTGGTTTTTCCCGGTGATAAAAACCAGACTTGAGTTATAAATTGAACTCACGTGAGCTAAGGAAACTGATTTTGAAATCAAATCAGAATTTTGGATTTCGAAAATAAGGTGTTAATGATATTTTTCGTCAACACCGGAAGTGGACCAATGGGAACAGATCCTAAAGGAAAACTAGGTGGATTGGTTCTCTTCCTCAAACGATTTTAGAAAGGGATTGAGTTGCTTGGGTTTTACGTCATAGGAATACCAAGGATTACTAAATTGGATCTAGACTCAGTGATCGAGGTTTGATCATCATTTGATGGTGTTGATGGATGCGACCCAGACTCCTCTAGAGTATAGATAATGAACTACGACTATTGCAATTAGAGAAAATAAAAAGTGCACACTTACATAGCAATTCTCTTAAGAAGTTCTCCTTTTATTAATCTTTTAATGGAAAATACATTGATATCACAGAGTGGAATTCTCCATCAGTGCTCCTTCTGTCGATGGGTTAGTGGGCCCGTAGGGATCCTTGTTGGTTGCTTTATTTTCGGCTTCAGGTATTTGGCTTTCGGTTGCCTTCGGCGCATCAGACATAGTCCCGGAACGATACCGAAATCTCTGAAGTGACTCATGAATGTAGGCTTGCGGATATGAGTTTTGGGGTATAGGCTTTCGGCTTTATCAGGAATACTTAGAGGAACTTTCCTCGTGGTGTATGTTGATGTCTGCCAGTTCGAAACCGCCACAGGTTTCGGTACTAAGTGAATTAGTACGGGTAGCCTGTGTACCCGATTGAGTCTTGGTTAACCTTTCGATGGGGCTTTTGTGGTAGTCTGGATTCCTAAGGGGCGGCTTTTGACGTTTCCCCTGTCATTTGCGACTTCATCCTTTCGGTATCCATGCAGTAGGTGCTTCGGGAGCTTGTTACGGGCAGCCCTTATGCCCCTTTGGATTAGTGCCTTTAGTGCTTTCGCCTTTGGATGTATCGGTTTTTGGGTAAGTTATTATTGAAGATTTTTCTTTGGGTTTCGTCTGCCGGGTTTGTTGCCTTTGATTTCCTTGGTTCTAGATCAGAGTGGTTCTTTACTCGGAGCCTTTCATCGAGCCGATACTGTCGAAAGGTTCTTGTTGGAATGACTTTGGCGGAGGTCTCCTGTCGGTTAAACTCTCTAGTCCTTCACAACCTTTTCCTTTAGGGGGAATGAAAATAAAAAGGTTGCGGTTGATGTGGTCTTTCGGCCTATGTCTTCCTGCTCTCGCCTTCCTCATTGTTTGGCCCCACTTTCTACCGAGCCTACCGTGAGCTTTTGGTTATCTGATACCCCTTCGCTGCTGGCTTTTCTTCAATGTTGATTTTGGTAGTAACATTTGCCCCCTGGTGAAGGGGTATTTTTGACTTTCAAGTCAAACTTCTGATTTCTTCTAAAGTGTCATATCGAAGCCCTTTGAACTTCCTTGGCACGGGGACGTTGATTGGTCCTTGTTTATGGGGTGTAAATTTGAGTAGATATTCTTGCACAGTTACCACTGCCTTTTCTTTTCCTTTTACCTGCAATATTAATTTCTTGAACCAGATTATTTGTCCTTCGAAGATCCTCAGTTTATCGTAAGTAATCTACTACTTAAACGCTCGGTGAGCATTTAATTTTCTAATAGAGGAATTAGGTTGTTTGCCAAAATTTGCTTAGAGTTTTGTATATAGGATGCAAATTGTTTGTATCTTAACAATCTGAGAGATAATTTCATGGCGATCAACCTACTTCCCCTTTTCTCAAATATCAATTTTAGGGTTTAGGGTTCGCAAACTTATTGAAATTTTCATCATTCTGGTTGCTTGTTATCAATTGGCTTAAGCGTAATTTCTTTCAAATGTTCTAATGAATGGGATATAGATTTTATATGTTCACGAAATTACATCACCTGACAGTGTTATGTCTAACAAGATGAGTCTCGTCTTATCAACCGACGATGCCTATGGTCCTTATCAGAGGAAAAAAATTCTTTTAAGGAGATCGCTGGTCACTTCTGAGGATGATGTTAATTCCATTCTTGCCAGTTTTGGAATGGACGACGTGGAGGTCATTCCTGCTGCTGATTGTTATGACATCATGCATCCTCCTGAAGGATATTTTGCCTACTCGGCCATTCATGTCTGGCATGGAGGCTTCTTTCCTTTTCCGCCCTTCGTGCTTCGACTTCTACAGGATTTGGGAGTCGCGCCAATCTAATTTTCTCCGAGCACTTATACATTACTCTTATGCTTGGAAGTTCTTGCTTTGGAACCGGACCAAGTTTCTCTTACGTCGAATCTTGTCCGCCACTTGGTGCGCTTTTCAAAGGAAGAGGACCTACCCTTACTCCATTTTCTCCCTTTCTAGAAGGTTGTGAATGATGGTGCGGGCAAGGTTATGCCTTGGGAAGACCAATTCTTTTTCTTTAAATGTCCAGCCGGTGTTTCCGGCCAAATTGCTGATTGTAGTAAGCTTCCTTAAACTTTCAAAGGTGGTCATCTTCTTACTTGCGATGCATCTTTATTTCTTTTCTTTCATATTTTTCTTCTGAGGGGGCATCCCTAACAGATAGAGAATCTCGCATGGCTGAGCTCATTTTGGAATTGCTTGAGAAACCGCCAAGTTGATCCGCTCTATTAAACAAGGATAAGCTGTGTTTTTATAATCTCCTTCCTCATGGCCAGAGGATATTGGGGCGTCCGCCGGTCTATCTCCCCGGTACTAATCGTCTATTGGTAGGTTCGGAAGCATTTACCCCTTTTACCCCATTATTCCAAGGTACGTTCTGTTGATTCAATAGTTTCTTCATTGAGATCTTCTTTTGATACTACTATTTCTCGCCTTCGACCTTTTCTTGACCTTTCGTTTGGTTAGGGGTTCCGGTTGCGGAGGCCCCAACTCCTATCGATGTGTTGAACCGGGCTACAACGGTTGCTCTCAAGAGGCTAGCTGAATTTCCTTCTGATTTACCAACTAAGAGATTGAAGCCCAGTGCTCCTGCTCTCACAACTCCCGGGGATGTCTTTGACGGGAGAATAAGAAGTGATGCCTCTTCACTGTTTCCATCAAGCACATCCTGAACAGGTATGCGCGCGACACCGTATACTTCTGCTTCTCAGACTATCGGTTCTTTAAGGCTTTTTGACATTTCGTCTGATTTTTCTGATCTTGTGAAACTCATTCTCTCTGAGCCTAAATTTTCTGACATTTCATTACCTTCCACTCCTCCCGACATGATGGATTTTTATCGGAACTTGATTGCTCAGCAGCTTAAGGTGTGACGCTTTTCTTTTCGTTCTCGGGCTTTCTGCCTATCGCAATCGTATGCTTAGTGTTTATACCTTTACAGGCTATTAAGAAATTGCATGTGTCTAAACCTGTTCCTTCTTCCTCCGCTACTGAAATCACTCGGCTTTGGGAGGCCAACATAGTTTTGAGCGGAGAATGTGAGAGAATGAAGGCTTCCTTGGAACATGCTGAGTTGGCCTTGGAGAGGGAGAGGCAGGGTAGGGATGTAACTCCCGACAGGTTTTAAGCTTTAGAGCACCAGATGGCGGAAGATGTGGTTACTCATGCTGATGAGCTTTGGAAGAAAGATGAGGAAATCTCTGGTTTCGCCCAGATCATCTATGCAACCCAAGATAGGATTTCTGATTTTTTTGCAAGTCCATCTACCACGGATTAAATCTGACTGTTATGAAGATGCCTTATTTCATCTTTTTTCTAACAACCTCCAGAATCTTCCTGAACTCCGAACCTCCATCATTCCTTCCTCCATCTAGGATCGGGTTATGAAAAGGATTAAGTTGGGTGAGGAAGGAGTGGAGACATTGCAGAGGGATGATCCTGCAGTCGAGGACCTCTTATACATTGACGGACTTTCGGGTGATTCCGGTGAAGTGGGGGTAACTCCCGCTTCCTTGGCCAGTGATAAAGAGAGGGGGTATCGGTCCCAAAGATGGCGATCGTCCTGGCAAGCGCATCATTTATGATTCTGGATTGCCAATAACTAGGGAGGGCGGACCTTCTAGCCCTTCGGGAAAGAGAAAAAATGTTGATCACGAAGTTCCCTTTCTCCGGTATAGCTTTTTCCTTGGGTGCATCTTCCCTTTTTCCTAGATGTTTGACTTTGAATATTTCCCTGTAGTTATAATAGATAAAATGAAACTGTTTTCCTGCCTTAAGCAGAGTTAGGTGACAAAATTTCAAACCGTTTTTATGCTGGGCAGATAATACACTTATATATTTGATTTCGTAACCTACACAACCTTGTATGGGTCCCTCTTTTGTTGTCACCGAGGGCTAATGTGGTTATTTGCATCATGAAAGAGTTTAATTTACTATTAGGAGGCATTACGCACACCTTGTAGGTTGAGAGAAGAGTTGCGCATGATGCCTATCCATGCTTTCAAAGAAACGCGTTTTCTCGAGGGTCTTGAGTGCGCTTATATCACATTTCCTCATCTCTACTTGAACTTGTGGAGTGGGGACCATGAAGCTATGTTAACGAAATTTAGGATTAAACATGCTGAGGCGCTATGTAAACAGTAGGCATGTGAAAAGTGATGTATTTATGATTCACCCTTCTGCACATATGTTATAGTTGGCAAGCCCTGGGCTTAACCCGTGTAATGGTGTGTAAGGAGGAGAAAGGATATGACCTTTGAACGTAAAAGGAAGTAAAATTGTAATCATCTATTTTTATGTTCGTGGGCAGGTTGATCAGCACGAGACCCTTTCCCCTAGGGAAGAATGCCACCGGAAAGAGAGGTGATTCCTATATCTCATGAAAGGAAGATCTTACATTAGGACTTATCCATCAAACATTTAACCGAGAGGATGAATACTTTGAAAGGACAGTTGGAAGGGAAGGACATAACCATTTTGAGGTAAAGAACATAAATAAAGACTAAACCCTTCGTCGAGTTCGAAGCCGAGCTACAAAATCTTCGTCAACGCGTCATTGACTTGGAAATCGATATAAACAATGTTACTACAAAGTGTGAGACGTGGCAATAATGTTATGAGAACATCCCTATAATGACGGGGACTTCATCCCTTGGCTTCACGACCGCACATAAAGCCTCCACCCCTTAGAAATGTTATTACTTGAATAACCCTCCAACGTGTTTAAAGGGAACAGCAATTTCCAAGTGGTGTAAAAGAGTGATAGCTGAGACGAAGGGAATCTATGACACTAAACTAACCAAGGATTCCCACGACCGCGTTTTCAGGTACGCCGATCAGATTAGACATTTGCAGGAGGAAAATCATGATTTACGTATGAGCGTTTTTAATTTGGAAAAGGAAAACAAATCTCTCAGGGCGATGTGTAGGGCTTTCAATAGATCTTTGAAACGTCAGCCACAACCTTTCGGTCACTCAGACGAGATAAACGAGAAAGTTCAAAGACTTAACAAGCTATTAGGTGTGGCTCTGCGTCATACCATCGACCTTCCCTTACCCGAGGATGGAGAGGATCTAGGTGTTCAGTGATGTTTCGTGGTGGCGACACATAATTTTGCTTTATGATAACAGTGTCGATGATTTAATCCCTTTGATGAATAAACTTACGTAGTGATAACTTTTAATATGTAAATAACTGTTGGTATAAGACATGATTGTGAGTTACTTGTATGATGAATGACTTAAGAGGTTTTCTTGAAGTATGAAAAAGCACAACCTTACTTTTCTCTATACCTGACACCGTAACGGGCTCTTCGTTTGTTTCTGAATTTTGTGGGTCTTCTTTCGTGGGCACCCCGCAAATGTCCTGACTTGAGGTAACTATCTTGGAAGTCTTCAGACAGTCATCCCAATGGCCGAAACCTCCTTCCGATATTTGTAAAACACCAAACAATCCCAGGTTCGGGTGTCCATAATAGTCAACCGGAACTGTAACATCCCGTATTTTCAGCATCGAATAATTAATTTATTTAATTATTTAAATATCGATTTGGCGATACGATAACTTGAATTAAATAAAATTGAATATTTAATTAATATTTATAATATAATAATATATTAAAATTCCAAAATAATCGAAATCTAAGTTGAAGTGATAATAGTGTGTGAATTGGATAGTATAAGAGATTTGGTGAAGTTTAGATTCAAAATATAATAATGAATATATTGAATCGATGACGTTAGAACGTATAGTTTATAATATAATTATAAACGAGCGTGTAACGACACGGTAGTTCGTAATTTGGCGATTCGAACTTCAACGGAATGTACAGAATCCGTTTTAAGTCGGATTTCTATGAAACAAGAAACGTACGGATCTGGTGAACTATATTTTTCTAATGAAAGAGAAAAATCGAGGTTTCATTTTATAAATTGTAAGTTATGTCCAAATCAAATTTCTAGAACTACGCTATAGAATTCGTTTATAATTTATAACGTTTTATTTACGTTATAAAAGGATTTTTCAATATAAATTGAATATAGATTAATCTGAAATTTGAAATATCGAGTTATAAATCCATAATGTATATTTTGGAGCTGTATGATATTCTAAGTGAATATATACGATAATATTAAATTATTATTTAATTTAATTACTTTTAAATATATATTAATATATTTAATTGGGTTATTTGGTCCTTAGAAAATAGGAATTTTTACAAACGACCTCCGAATTTGACGAAATCAATTTTATAAAATCCGTAATGTCAAATCATTGTTACATTTCAATTTCCGTAATTTTTGGAGTCCATGTGTGGCCGTACGGATTTTTAATGTGAAAAACAGTCAATATTTTGACCTTTAAAAATACGTCGTGTGAGCAAACGGAGTCAGAATTCGACGAAACAAGTGTCATTTGGTCCGTAATGACAAACTATAGTTGCATGTCCATTTTCATGATTTTTGGATATTGTATGTGATAATAGGAATTTTTATTCAACTTACAAATAGGAACGTTATATAAATTAATAACAATATAGAATATAAAAAGAATATTCTTGCACTATAAATAGGCCTTAACGCCCTAACCTAATCTCAGATTTTTTTCCCGTAGTCAATTTTTCCGCCGTCATATTCTTTGGGAAAGGGAAAACTAAAACATGAGAAAGAAATCAAAGAAAAATCAAAACAATCCACAGATATTTCTATAAATCATTTTATGTATATATTTGGATTGCTTGAGGGTTTCTCTTCAGTTTGATGTACGATTTGGAAGGATCGAACACATTTTTGTTCGCTGGTTTTAGGTTCCAGTGATCTAGGGTTGGAGTGTAATGTAAATAAGCGGAGTAGGAGGTAGAATCGAAGTGTTGGTGGCGTCGAGTGTGGAAAGCCGCGTCTTTTGATGAAGTTTGGTTTGATTTGGTGTTAAAAGACTTCGATGTCTGTAACAGTCGGTTGGTTGATGCTTGTTCACGCAACAAGGGAGAAGGATGCGAGCTCCTTCTGACTGGTAGGGAAAGGAGTGGTTTGTGAGGAGGAATGTCATGGTGATTTCGGGTTAAGGATTTATGAAGTATGGAGTTAGGAATGGAGATGGGAAGTCTGGGAAATGGCCGGCTATTTTTATTCTGGAGCGATGAGTTGAGATCGAGGAAGAGAGGTTTTGTGTGGCGGGCCGGTATTGTGCTATTGGGCTGAAGAGAAGGTTTAAAGGTTTTAGCCCAAGTGGAATTTAAATTAAGTTTATTTTAACGTTTAACTTATGTATTAACTTATAAATTTGTTTAACTTGATCATACGATATCCAAATTGAACAAAACAGGGTCCGTTACGATCGTATGGACGGATACTACACAATGACACTGATTTGGAATCTATTGGAGCTCATCACAATTTATGACCAAATAAATTGTCTGATCAGAATCGACAATCGTAAATCGTTATTTAACGATTACGAACAATGTGAGTAAAACTCATTAACTCTGCTCAGTTCATATTTTTATAAACATATTTTTATACTGATAAAAATGATTGAATGCCTGTGTGTTGATTGTTAGGATGGACTGTTAAATAGGTTTGATTGAAAATGTAGATATAGTTATATATAAAATTCAACAATCAAATATTGATTTTGTTTATCAGTATATTTCATGTTGAAATGAAATTGATGTTATTTATATTGTGTAACATCTGTGGATGCAGGGAAACAGGTTGGAGGGATCCGACTCGATTCCTCAACATTTATTTTACTGTTTTCATATATTGTGATATATGATGTGATATATAATCTGTTATTGATTGTATATGTTTGGATAATATTTATCATTGTCATTTGGTATTTGAAATACCATAAGAAAAAAAGAATTTTTATAAAAAAGGGAATTTTCAATGTTATATTGAAATAGAAATATTTATAAAATCAAAGGAATTTATAAAGAGGAATTATTTATAAAATCAAAGGATTTTATAAAAGGAAATATTTTTAAATCGAATAGAATTATATAGGAGTATTTATTTAGAAAATAAGTAGAATTATTTTAAAAGGAAATCTTTACAAGTGAATAAACGTTGTTAAAAGGAAATCTTTAGAAATGAATAAACGTTGTTAAAAGGAAATCTTTATTAAGCAAATACAGTTAGTTGAATAAGAGTTAGTCAAACATAGTTATTCAGGATAAGTGCCATTTAGCACGACTGCTAGCGTAATTTGCAGGGCTGTAGATAGCCTACGGCGGTTGTAACACCCCATATTTTAATTAAATATTAACATAACAAATCAAGGTATACTTAATTTTTAAAAGAAGAATTAATGGAAATGGGTCACGCCATTGCGTTCGTCTTAGAATTCTGCATGGAATAGAGTCCAAGTTTTTGAAAATCGGACTCCGTATGAAGAAGTTATGACCTTTAGAAGATTCAAGAATTAAATAACAAAAACCAGCCCGAAATTCGAAATTCAGTTCAAAATTCGAAAAACCCAGAACCAGGGCTAGGCGGGAAAATTCCCTCCCAGGACCCAGGTCGACTGGGGGGTCGACCTGGGGGTCGACATAGGTCGACCAAGGGGTCGACCTCCCCCCTGATTTCCATATCCGAGGACTCTTCATATTTTTTGTATTTGGACGCCCGTTCTGACCAGATTCAGCTCTCCCTATGCTATATAAACACCCCTAACGCTTCAGTTTTCTCTACACAACTTCATTACATCTATACACTGCCTCAATTCTAATTAAAATAAATCAAAGACGGGGTTATGCTGCTCAAGTTCTTCGTGGAATCAAGTTTAGAATTCAACTAAAGATTCAAAGGCTAATTCAAAAGCTTCAACAACTGTTTTCTAAGAGTCGAACCACTGTAAGTCCATGTTACTTCTCAGATTTAAATATTTAATCGTAGTGTTGACATGAAAATAGATTGAATCTAGTCTTATGCCTGATTTGAGATAATTCCTTCAGATTTGTTCTTATTTCTTCTCGAATCTATGAATTATGTGCTTGGATTGTAATTTTATCAGTTCTATTCAGATTTATCCTTGTTGTATATCAGATTCAATCATTCTGTGATTCTCTTATGTTTATGATGAATTATTTATCAATTCCATCACTGTAATATCAGTTTATGCCTTGTTTTCTTTTATGTTCCTTGGTCCTTTCTTTCCCTCGCTCTATTTTTATTGGATCTAGGTTGTCTCGAACCTAGACAAAATTTTATTGCTAATCATATATGCAAATTATGAGGGAATTGGGGCATAATCTATGTAATTGGAGAACATAATTTGTAACTAGTGATTTGGGGCATAATTATTATTGTTACAAATTTGGGGTAAAGTTGGAATAGTTAAGCTAGTTTGGGCATAAGCGGTAAATTGAATAGTAAATCTAGATTTGGGCATAGCTGTTGGTTGGGACGCCAAGCATAATGAATATGGTGTTTGTGGTGGCATGACTATTGTTGTAAGTTGGGAAATTGGGCATAACCTATTTTGAGTAATAACATGTAAGTGAACTTGTGAGGTATAACTTGCAATATGAGTATAACTTGAGAATTGAAACATAACTAGCTTTGTGGACTCGGGCATAACATGGAATTTACATTATTTGGCATAATTTGGAACATGTATTATGGCATGACTGTTATGATGCAATTTGGGGTAATTTGACATGAATTATGGAATATGTAATTTGACATATTGAACCTAGAATTGGCATGAACGACAAAGTATGTAAACGGGCATGTTTAAATCTAGTTTTGACATGAATAGTAAAATGTGGAAAATAGGATAAAGACGAACATGGCTAACCCGAGGTTAGGTTGAGTTTGCGGTATAAGTCTGCCCGGAACTGCCCGACACATCTAGCAGCCGCAAACAATAGAACCTAATGTGAGAGGTTAGTCATAACATGCCAAGACCCGAGGTTAAAATGAGTTGTGGTAGAAGTCTACCCGGAACCGCCCGGCACATCCAGCAACCGCAACAACAGTTCTAATGTGAGAGGTTGGTGCATTAATAAATGATTAATGCTAATGACAAACACGCTAAGTGTGATAGGGTTAAGTTAACACGAACGATCAAATACTTAACCAACATGACATGATAAGTGACAGGGTTAGGTCAATAGGAACACTTATCCAATTTAACATGATTAACGAATGGGGTTAAGACATTGGGAACACTTAACCAATATAACATGATTAACGAGTGGGGTTAAGTCATTGGGTGCACTTAACCAATATCATGAGTGGGGTTAAGTCAATAGGAACACTTAACCAGTGTAACATGATTAACGAGTAGGGTTAAGTCAATAGGAACATTTAACCAATATAAGATGATAAATGAATGGGGTTAAGTTAATAGGAAACACTTAACCAATATAATATGGTGAATGAGAAGGTTAAGTTAATAAGGAACACTTAACCAATATGGCATGATATATGGGTGAGTTAAGTCAACATGAATGAATGACAACACTTAACCAATGTAACATGGTGAATGAGTAGGGTTAAGTTAATAGTAAACACTTAATCAAGATAACATGTTAATTCAAATCAGTGAGTGGGGGTTAAGTTATTTTGTGATGGTAGATTGCACTTAACCGTTGGTACATAGAAAACCCTAGTAAGGTGGATCCATTTTAGCAGTAACCCGTTAGGTATCATAGGTCCCATGAGCTAGGAAGGGTGGGGCACGATTGCTGGGTTGATTGTAAGCGGTCATTACGTTAGTGGCATATGATGTAGTAGTGCAATTCCGGCGGATTATGGGCGTGCACATATTCCAGAGTGGAACAGTTAGACGCTGAACATCAGTAGGCATGGCACTGTGCAATTACCGAAGTGTCGGGGTTGTCATTATAGGACGTGATACACCCTATGGTGGAGCCGCACAGGCAACTACGACAGGATGGCCAATTTAATAATAACACAAGTAGGGAGCCGATCGATTTGGGTGGTATGGATACATCTAGTACTCATGGCAATTAGGCAGGTTGAGGAAGTGTCCCCATACTAGATGTACGCAAGAGGGCTACCACAATTACGAACTAGGGATCGTTCATTATTACAGGGAACTAGTTGGGGACGCTAGTTTGGTGGTGCGGATTTAGCCTAATCATGGGATTAGCAAAATAGCGAAAGCCTAATCATGGAATTGGCAAAGAAGAGAAGTTTTAGGAAGCACATTCAGTTTACCTTATCCTATCTTATCATACCTTATGTTGTCTTGCCATGCTTGTTATCACAGTCATATCCCGTGTTTTGTTTATTTCCATGTCATGATGCTTTTACCTGTTTTTTTACTAGATGTCACTGGACTTACCAGACTTTATGTCTGACCCGTTTTGTTTCGTCTTCTTTTCTTTCCGTTTCCCCCTAGGTTTTCACGGTGGGAATACACAGGCTTGATTCAGATTTCTGTCCCTCTGCTAGAAGTTGCTTGAAGTACTCTCTGCTTGGCTTTATTTCTCTATGGCATTTTGGATTGGGGATTTTGGTTTTACGGCTTTTGAAAAAGACAGATATTTTTATGTACTTGGAATTTGGTGTTTTGGGTTTGAAGATGTAACCAAACTTGTTTCTGTTTCTGCTGCAATAAAGTTATAAATGTTTCAAGTACTATTTTATGTATCTGTCCTGTAATATTCTGTTCTGTACTTATAACGCTCCATGAAACTTAATGCATTCCCTTTGTGAGTGACATTAACGGACGTGGGGTGTCACATTTGGTATCAGAGCCAGGTTACCGGATCAGATAAAAGATTTGAAAAACTGTTTTCAAAAAGGTTTTAAAAGGAAGTATTTTCAAAAGAAAGGTTTATTTTGAAAAAAAACATAATCCCCAAAGCCAAATATCTTTCTTTCGATTCTCTGTAGTTGAGTCTTTGTACCTTCATACTAGTTCTGTTTCTAATTCTGTTATTGTCTCAAACCTCATAGGAGCTACGGCTCATCTGTTGGGATATGTTGGGGTTTGAGAGTATCTGTGTTAGGCGTTGAGTTCTGGATTTTGAGGGATATGGTTTAGTTCTAGGAAGGGATTTCTTATGACCTAAAAGTGTCTACCATGCTTAGTTTCCTAGAATCATTTTAGAATCTGCAATCTGTACCCGTTGTCTGTAAGTGTCCCGATGTTCTTGACAAGGTAAGGGGCTTACCTCGAGGCGTAAGGTAGATTTCCAGTTTTGACATTGCCTAATGGGCACAGAGTTTTGTTTTATTTGTACTTGCTTCTATCAGCGGACTATATCCTATCGATCGAATCTTCGACCTTTAGGTAGAAACCTATGGCTGTAAACATGTGTTTGAGACATGTTATGATTGATGATTGCAAAAGTGGTTGCAAGAGGTTGCCAGTGGTTGCTCGTGGATGCATAAACACACACCTAGGCACTAAGATCGGCTCGACCACTCTCATATTGCATATGGATCCAAGTGCATATGTTTGTATATGCACTGAAACTTGATGTGTTATCACATGGATGTAGCATTTTAATTTATGGTTGTGCACTCATATAGAAGTAATGGAATACATTAGGAATAATTGCATACATGTGGACGCATGGCACCAACATCATTCGCATTAAGGAGGTCAACTGAATCAGTGGACCGCCTGATCTTTCGCATTAGTGTTGGGACATATACACACACTATGCATATATTCATGAAAAGCATTAGAACTCCTTCAAGGACAATAACTTCTTATGGATGATGGTTGAGTAGATGGATGATGGACGGTAGGACACATTCTTCTTGACTTGAAGATTTCTGTGACGAAATCCTTTACGAAGGGGAGAATGTAACACCCCATATTTTAATTAAATATTAATATAACAAATCAAGGTATTCTTAATTTTTAAAAGAAGAATTAAAGGAAACGGGTTATGCCATTGCGTTCGTCTAGGAATTCTTCATGGATTAGAGTCCAAGTTTTCGAAAATCAGACTCCGTATGAAGAAGTTATGACCTTTAGAAGATTCAGGAATTAAATAATAAAAACCAGCCCGAAATTCAAAATTCAGTTAAAAATTCGAAAAACCCCGATCTAGGACTGGGCCTGAATTTTCCCGCCCATGACCCAAGTTGACCGGGGGGTCGACCTGGGTCGACATAGGTCGACCAGGGGGTCGACCTCCACCCTGTTTTCCAGATTCGAGGACTCTTCGTATTTTCTGTATTTGGACGCCCGTTCTGACCAGATTCAGCGCTCCCTATGCTATATAAACACCCCCAAGGCTTCAGTTTTCTCTACACAACTTCATTACGTCTATACTCTGCGTCAATTTTAATTAAAATAAATCAAAGACGGGGTTATGCTGCTCAAGTTCTTCATGGAATCAAGTTTAGAATTCAACTAAAGATTCAAAGGCTAATTCAAAAACTTCAACAACTGTTTTCTAAGAATCGAATCACTATAAGTCCATGTTACTTCTCAGATTTAAATATTTAATCGTAGTCTTGACATGAAAATAGATTGAATCCAGTCTTATGCCTGATTTGAGATAATTCCTTCATATTTGTTCCTATTTCTTCTCAAATCTATGAATCTATGTGCTTGGATTGTAATTTTATCAGTTCTATTTAGATTTATCCCTGTTGTATATCAGATTCAATCAATCTGTGATTCTCTTATATCTATGATGAATTATTTATCAATTCCATCATTGTAATATCAGTTTATGCCTTGTTTTCTTTTATGTTCCTTGGTCCTTTCTTTCCTTCGCTCTATTTTTATTGGATCTAGGTTATCTCGAACCTAGACAAAATTTTATTGCTAATCATACGTGCGAATTACGAGGGAATTGGGGCATAATCTATGTAATTGGAGAACATAATTTGTAACTAGTGATTTGGGTCATAATTATTATTGTTACGAATTTGGGGTAAAGTTGGAATAGTTAAGAAAGATTGGGCATAAGTGGTAAATTGAATAGTAAATCTGGATTTGGGCATAACTGTTGGTTGGGATGCCAAGCATAATGAATATGGTGTTTGTGGGGGCATGACTATTGTTGCAAGTTGGGAAATTGGGCATAACCTATTTTGAGTAATAACATGTAAGTGAACTTGAGAGGTATAACTTGCAATTAGAGTATAACTTGAGAATTATAACATGACTAGCTTTGTGGATTCAGGCATAACATGGAATTGACATTATTTGGCATAATTTGGAACAAGTATTATGGCATGACTGTTAAGATTCAATTTGGGGTAATTTGACATGAATTATGGAATATGTAATTTGACATATTGAACCTAGAATTGGCATGAACGACAAAGTATGTAAACGGGTGTCTAAATATAGTTTTGACAAGAATAGTAAAATGTGGAAAACAGGCTAAAGACGAACATGGCTAACCCGAGGTTAGGTTGAGTTTGCGGTATAAGTCTTCCCGGAACCGCCCAGCACATCCAGCAACCGCAAACAATGGGACCTAATGTGAGAGGTTAGTCATAACATGTAAAGACCCGAGGTTAGAATGAGTTGTGGTAGAAGTCTGCCCGGAACCGCCCGGCACATCCAGCAACCGCAACAACAGTTGTAATATGAGAGGTTGGTGCATTAATAAATGATTAATGCTAATGACAAACACGCTAAGTGTGATAAGGTTAAGTTAACACGAATGGTCAAATACTTAACCAACATGACATGATAAGTGATAGGGTTAAGTCAATAGGAACACTTAACCAATTTAACATGATTAACGAATTGGGTTAAGACATTGGGAATACTTAACCAGTATAACATGATTAACGAGTGGGGTTAAGTCATTGGGAGCACTTAACCAATATCACGAGTGGGGTTAACTCAATAGGAACACTTAACCAGTGTAACATGATTAACGAGTATGGTTAAGTTAATGGGAACAGTTAACCAATATAACAAGATAAATGAATGGGTTTAACTTAACAGGAAACACTTAACCAATATAATATGGTGAATGATAAAGTTAAGTCAATAAGGAACACTTAACCAATATGACATGATATGTGGGTGGGTTAAGTCAACTTGAATGAATGACAACACTTAACCAATGTAACATGGTGAATGAGTAGGGTTAAGTTAATAGTAAACACTTAACCAAGGCAACTTGTTAATTCAAATCAGTGGGTGGGGGTTAAGTTATTTTGTGATGGTAGATAGCACTTAACCGTTAGTACATAGAAAACCCTAGTAAGGTGGATCCATTTCAGCAGTAACCCGTTAGGTATCATAGGTACCCTGAGCTAGGCAGGGTGGGGCACGATCACTGGGCTGATTGTAAGCGGTCATTATGTTAGAGGCATATGATGTGGTTGTGCAATTCCGGCGGATTATGGGCGTGCACATATTCCGGAGTGGAACAGTTAGACGCTGAACATTAGTAGGCACGGCGCTGTGCAATTACCGAAGTGTCGGGGTTGTCATCATAGGACGTGATACACCCTATGGTGGAGCCGCACAGGCAACTACGATAGGATGGCCAATTTAATAATTACACAACTTGGGAGCCAATCGATTTGGGTGGCATGGATACTTCTAGTACTCATGTCAATTAGGCAGGTTGGGGAAGTGTCCTCATACTAGATGTATGCCAGAGGGCTACCACAATTACGAACTAGGGATCATTCATTATTACAGGGAACTAGTTGGGGACGCTAGTTAGGTGGTGCGGATTTTGCCTAATCACGGGATTAGCAAAACAGGGAAAGCCTAATCATGGGATTAGCAAAGAAGAGAAGTATTAGGAAGTGCATTCAGTTTACCTTGTCCTATCTTATCATACCTTATGTTGTCATGCCATGTTTGTTATCACAGTCATATCCTGTGTTTGGTTTATTTCCATGTCATGATGCTTTTACCTATTTTTTTACTGGAAGTCACTGGACTTACCAGACTTTATGTCTGACCCGTTTTGTTTCGTCTTCTTTTCTTTCCGTTCCCCCCAGGTTTTCATGGTGGGAATACACAGGCTTGATTCAGATTTCTGTCCCTCTGCTAGAAGTTGCTTGAAGTACTCTCTGCTTGGCTTTATTTCTCTATGGCATTTTGGATTGGGGATTTTGGTTTTATGGATTTTGAAAAAGACAGATATTTTTATGTACTTGGAATTTGGTGTTTTGGTTTGAAGATGTAACCAAACTTGTTTCTGTTTCTGTTGCAATAGAGTTATAAATGTTTCAAGTACTATTTTATGTATCTGTCCTGTAATATTCTGTTCTGTACTTATAACGCTCCATGAAACTTAATGCATTCCTTTTGTGAGTGACATTAACGGACGTGGAGTGTCACAATGGTCGGATGTTTCCTGAGGGAATCAGGCGTAACCATTGTGATCGCTGCGATCTAGAGTTAAGAGAATGGAGTTAAATCGAATATTAGTTATTCGAATAAGAGTTAAGCAACTGGAGTTAAATCGAATATTAGTTATTTGAAAAAGAGTTAAGCAACTAGAGTTAAATCGAATATTAGTTATTCGAATAAGAGTTAACCAAATAGAGTTATTCAATTAGAGTTAATCGAATATTTGTTATTCGAATAAGAATTAATCAAATAGAGTTATTCAATTAGAGTTAATCGACTATTAGTTATTCGAATATTTGTTAATCAATTAGAGTAAATCGAATATTAGTTATTCGAATAAGAATTAATCAAATAGAGTTAATCAAATAGAGTTAATCAAATAGAGTTAAAGAAATAGAGTTAAGTAAAATTAGAAACCGACTAGAGATTAGTTAAGTTGAATAGTTTTCTGAGTATCGATCTGATGTTGGTTTCGGCCTTCGGGATTGATACTTAGAGAATTGTTCTCTTACTAGTTTACAGTTAGGGACTGATAGTTGTGGAAGGATAGTGATACGTAAATAAGCTATGGAAATGTTTTCCATTGTTAATAACGTATATTTTCTAAATATAAAAAATAAGGAAATATGAATATATGTGTATATATATATGATGATTGATCAATCAAAATTCCGATTGGAAATAGGATTGTTGTTTGCACATATGTTTTCATTTGATAGTTAAATCACCGATTATCAAAGTTTTTAACCATTTTACGTTGTTAATATGGAGAGACCGGTTGGATTATTATCCAAAGAACCACTCTGTATTGGCATAAGCGTTGCAAATCAAGTATGCCGAATATAATTGAAGGTAGAGTAAAATACAAGGGCTGTTTTGTTAATCCTAGGTAGAAATAGCCTAAGATGGATTTACAGAATAGTGCCTTTGGTTTGTTCAGTCCCAGGACCAACGTATATGGACGAATATCCGACAGAGTATTCCTAACGAATCATATATATTGATCTTTTCAAACATATTATGTTTAGTGGCCGAGGAATTCGTTTCTCTTAGCTTTATTCCTATGATACCTCTAGGGAAATCGATAATGATTTGACGGGTATGATGATGTGGCATTCAAAGTAAATGAAGATGTGGCATGTAAAATGATAAGCGTAGCTTCTAGCCTCACAACCGGAAATGACACAAAATCGGGTAGGCAACATGGCTAAGTGGGTCGCACCCAAGTAGGGTGTATTGTCACCTGATCTAGAGAAATTCCTTTTGCTTCTTAAATCTATCGATGTTGTCCCTTTCGGGAAACGGTTGCTGATCCCAATCGTTGGTGATAATACATTCGGTACACTCAAGCGAAATGAGTGGTCAGTCATGTGTAGCCTGAGTTGCAAGATGTTCTTGTTGAACCCGATGTATTTACCTCTAGAGATACACTGTCGGAAGGTGGTTCCATACCTTGCCAGGAAAAATCCAATTTCCAATAAGCACCTGCGGTTTATGATTATATATTATGTATGTGGAACATGAGATGCAAGCGTTCTGCTAGATTGTTATTTACTTGATGTAGATATTATTATAATATCATAATAATATTGTTTCAAAGAATGCTTTGGGTTATCGTAAGATAAAAACCATCCGTGTTTATGTGTGGATTGGTCTTACGATTATTCTTTTTTAAAAGGATTTTTAAAGTTAAACCAAATGTTTGGAGTTTATTTACACCAATCCCATGACTGACCCAGAGTTTATTTTTTTTGTTTTCCGTAAACTCTTGGGTGCCCAAATTTGTACGGGCAGTCAAGTAGTCAGGATTTTACAGATATACTTGGAGAGATTGGAGCAGGAGGCTTTAAGATTATATAGCTATTGTTATTGCCGCGGTGTTGTACTCTGATAATGTTACTATATACATATAATGATTTGTATTGCAAAGTTATGTTATATTTTATTCGTTCCGCTGTGAGATTCGTGTTTACTTTGATGATGTATGTTCTTCTTCTTCTATTCTAAGTTTCTATCTTATCCATTCTCACCCTCTATTTTCTATCTATTAATTTCTGGTTTCTAGTGCAATTTGGGTTGGACTTGTGTTATTTGGTCAGTTCAAATGGTACCGGAATTTGGGACACTACAGGAACCTCCTCCAGTATTCGTATAGAGTCGGATCCACCCAGATTCGGGTGATTGCATAGAAGACCGGAACCTCCTTCGGTATTAATAGAGCACCGAATCGACCTAGATTAGGGTATTAGTTTAGAGAACCGGAACCTCCACCGGTTATTAATTAGAGTGCCGAATCGACCCAGATTCGGGTATTGGTTTAGAGAACTGGAACCTCCTCCGGTTATTAATTAGAGCGTCGAATCGACCCAGATTCGGGTATTAGCTTAGAGAACCGGAACGTTCTTTGGTTATTAATTAGAGCACCGAGTCGACCCAGATTCATGTATTGGTTTAGAGAACCGGAACCTCCTATGGTTATTAATTAGAGCGAGTATCCCCTTTGGATTTGATTTAGGAAGCAGAGGTGTACGTGCTTCTTGAGCCTCCCTTTGGGCTTTCGTTGTCAAAGCAGAGGATGTACGTGCTTTGTTGGCCACTCTCTGGGCCTATGCGTCCGGTGTGCTTGGCCAACTTATCCACAAGCAGGGCCCAAGGACTTACCCGACCTCCCTCCAAGAGGTGCCTTATCCTGACCATCGTAGGCGATGATAAGCGCTTAGAAACTTAGACGGGGCAATCATAGGAACAGAACTAAGGTTTACTCTTTCGACGCTCTACACGGGCCATCATAGGCACTGATAGAGGCTTATACGCCACCCCCTCCGAGGGGTGCCCTATCCTGACCATCGTAGGCGATGATAGGGGTTTGCGTTCCCTTATTCGAGCAACGCAAAACATAAGCAGAGGTAGGACGTGCTCTTCTGCGAGTAGAGGTAGGACGTGCTTAGTTCGAGTAGAGGCATGGCGTACTCTTCTGCGAGCGCAGGCAGGGCATATTAATTTTAGATGCACTACCACGACCATTTCTGGTGTGAAACGGCGGCTTATGCTTTCGATGCTTTAACCCTGCCCCCTCTAATTTGGGCATGGAGAAAGACTAACGCACCATCCTCCTCCGGGGAATGCCTTGCCCGGACTATTTTAGCGCTGACAAGGGTTTTTCTTCGCTTTATCCATTTGTGGTCTGAGCTTTCTTTGGTCGTTTTGTTTACGAGGAATAATTCTTCTCTTCATAATTTTAGTAGGATCTCGATGGCATAATTGCCTAGGCTTTCCTAACATAATTTTGTAATTTTCCTTGGTTCAAAAATCTAATGATCATTCCCTCAAGTACTCTGGAATGTTTGGTCTCATGTTCGTTTTCCATATGGTAGTAGCAATACTATCCTCCTCTTTTAGCTTCATTTTTAGGCTTCTTCTTAGGAGACAGCCAGAAGTTTAACTCATGTCTTGTCAGGAAATAGATACCCTAAATTGATACAGTGAGCTTATAACCTTTCGGTAACCATGATTCGAAATCCTTTTTCTGCCGCTGCATTTTGGTCTTTTTGCCACTTAGTTTTGTTATTCCTTCATTATCTCTGCACTTTGTCTTTACTGCTCTTCGATATGGGTGTACATCTTCTTTAGATTTTATGTCGGTTAGGGGGACATGAACTTTCTCTATGCTCCGTTCAATTATGTTTTCTCTAGCCTTGGCGAGAATGGCTCTTTTGGTGAGGAGGAAGGAATTATATCTCTTGGCTGAGGGCTGGTAAAGGGAAAAAATCGGGGTTGATCCTACGTGGAAGGGGTTAATGCTCCATCGATCAGGGTCATAAGGCTCTATGTTTGTCTCTTTCTCTTGGATGTGGAGGTTTTCTAATTTGGATCTTTCAACTGCCCTGGCTCGCCGATGTTCGCCTCAGCCGTAGGAAATCTATCAGTCACCGGTGGGAATTCCTTGCTCAGAAGGTTCTCAAGATCTTAATTCCGGATGGAATGATCACATGTAGGTATGTGGGTGTTAACCACAAGGTCGGAGGTTCAGGCCATCCTTCTAGCGCCAAAATGTTAACGATATTTTTTGTCAACACCGGAAATGGAACAATGGGAACACATCCTAAAGGAAAACTAAGTGGATTGGTTCTCTTCCTCGAACGATTTTAGAAAGGGATTGGGATGCTTGGGTTTTAAGTCATAGAGTTACCAAGAATTACCAGATCGGATCTAGACTCGGTGATCGAGGTTTGATCATCATTTGATGGTGTTGATGGATGCGACCCAGACTCCTCTGTAATATAGATAATGAACTGCGACTATTGTAATTAGAGAAAATAAAAAGTGCGCACTTACAGAGCAATTCTCTTAAGAAGTTCTCCTTTTATTAAGCTTTTAATGGAAAATGCATAGATATCATAGAGTGGAATTCTCCATTAATGTTATTTTCTGAGTTGTTTTCTGAGGATTACAAAAAGTCAAAGAAATCCCTTTTAAGTGACCTCCGGGGTCTTATTTATAGTGCCTCAGGGCTCCTTCCATCAATGGGCTAGTGGGCCCGTAGGGATCCTTGTTGGTTTCTTTATTTTCGGCTTCGGGTATTTGGCCTTCGGTTGCCTTTGGCGCATCGCTCATTGTAACAACCCACTACTCACCCTTTTGGGAAAGCCCGGATTGTTTTTTGAGAACACGACGCATCAGAACACAAACAATAGAATATTTCATTGATATTACAACAATTACATCAGAGTACAAGAATATGACAGAGTATGAATAAATATTACACATTGGAAACACAAAATCAGAGATTTAATTAATTACAAAGCAGCGAAAAATATAATACAATGCGTAGCGGAAAATAATACATCAACTAGCACAACTGAAGGAGATACACAGATACAAAGCTTTCCGAATATAGCTCCAGTTATAGTCCACGATCCTGTAAAGAAATATCTGCGAAAACCAAAACTACTAGCTGCTCGTGTGGAAAATAAGGGCATCCAGAGTTTAGGTTAAAACAATAAACTCCGAGTCAGTCATGGGACTGGTGTGAGAACTAAAACAATAATTAACTTGATTTTAAAGTTAGGTAAATCAAGGGACCACGCCGTATAACACGGAACGAGTTTCCTCCCAAGAATACCAGTGCATAAAACAAATAGCGCAATGCTTTTAGAAAAATGAAACCATTATAAGACTCAAGTCCCATCACACAATGCAACGCAAACCGGAGGATAGAGTTTTACCTTATAGTGGTCAAAATGCTTTGTATGCGAAATCCATCTTTTATTATTACTTAAGTGTAGAAATAACTTTCAATATAAATGTATCAATCATAGGCGACGTAGGTACCATTATATTACGTCGCCCTAATATATATACAACTAAAACCGTACAAGTGTCGTATTGGAATTGAATTCCATCTATGAACCAAGTCTCAGGGATCATCCTGTGTATATTTGAGAACGCTAGCAAGTGCCTCAGCATTCAGCCGCAACTGCACCCGGATCGGTAGGGCTGGTCATCCATTGATGATTGGTTATACCATAAACTATATGTTAGCCAGTTCTATCGAACCTCCAATTGGTCTAGAGCCACTAGGGACACTATCGACCACTCTAAATATATCCGAGGTACCTCTCTTTCCGTCGTAGTAATATGCAACATCCATACGAGTAAATGTTTGGGCTCCATAGCATGACATCACCCATAGCTAGAACTAACATATGTCCATTTCCCTATGGTCCTTCCCGTTTCGGGTTCATACCGGGGTGCGAAGCTCACGAAGTAATGCTATACACAAAGCTATGCTAATTAAATCTGTGCTTTGATCATCATCCACAAGGCCTTGTTTTTCAACAAAAGCCTTGATCCATGCATCTTAGCATGCCACACTGTCAATCCATGCCATATCATTGATCATCTACCAATATATATAACCTCTGGGCTCGTAAGTCTCAGAGAAGGGTGTTAAGCGGAGAATAAATTCTCCACCACCAAACATGAATATATATTTAGCATAGTTCAACAAATACAGCACGACGGAATACAATGTCAGACATACAATCCATTTGCAAGTCCGTTCTGGGTCTGAACGAAACCGGAGACACCTTATTCCTCGTCCCATATGTCCAATACAGGAGAGAGGTTCTCGCATATCCGTTGATCTCCTAGTACGTCTGAACGATCACCACTTATTATCTTATCTTGGGTGTACGGCCCAATCAAGACATCAGTAATCATCCAAATGATGTGAAGAACTCCAGTCTTCAACCACCGTCTTCATCTTCGACCTTTGATCATCGTATTAATTATTCGGAATGGGTTAAACCAGGTCTTTTCGAATAACTCGCGTATTTTATAAAAAAGTTCTATAATAACACATCATACGCCCCATTCCAATTAAGAATATTCTTTCAATAAAATATTCACATTATAAGGGAAAGGTTCCCATTAATTTTATCAAAGATAAATCCTTTAAATTCATTCTTTAATCTTCCTTTGGATATCCATTTCAAAAGATTTTAATTTATCTTTCATTAATATTAAATCAAACTTAGGTTTATTCACTAGTCGAGATTAGCGAGTCTTACCGAAGTAATCATTTATTTATAAATCCCAATCCCAACCTACATATCGCATGGAGCAAAACTGGTAGCACTCCATATCTAATACCCACCATGTCATCGGTAAATTTAATTACCATTTCCTGTTCAAATTTAATTAAAGATTTAACTATCGCCTGGAGTAAAACTGGTGGTACTCCATTCTCGACCATTTCAAGAATTCGGCAAATTTAATTATCTCATTTCCACTTCAATTTAATTAAAGTTTATTAAAACTCCAATTTGGTTTTAAGATCAATAATTATTACTTTATGATTATTTAAATTTAAGAAATTAATCTTATCTTTAACTGGGTTAAAGAACTTGTGTCATTTTAAAACAAAGTCCACGATAAACCCAAAATATTCTTCCATTAACATGGAATTTACACGGAAATCATAACAGTGTATAATCGATATAAATTCCCGTATCAGAATAATATTATAAATGGAATAACGACAAGTCCTTTTAAATTCCATATATAGTAACAACCTTCATTCACAGAAGCTCACCTAGATTATTACCGAATCAAATTCCATTCAACTCCAATTTAATATATTAAATAGGAAAACTTTACTTTTGGAAAATTTCCATTAAACTTAATTAATAGATTCTAAATTCCAAATTATATTCTTTACTGTTAATAGGGTTAAAGAACAAGTGTTATTTTAAAACACTGTTCACGATAAACCCAAAATCCAATTTCAAATCAACAAATATCGTATTGGGAATAACGATATTAATATCTTCCAAATTCCCATAACAATATACGTATAATCACGGAATCCAATATCGGAACATTCTGAAACCATTTCCATTCAAATCCATTCTAATATCTGTATTATAAAACTTTGGTTATATTAAAGCCATTTATATTCCCTTTTATTTATTTATAAAGATAAATAAATCACTCAATCTGATAAAAATATCTTTTATCTACATAACTTGGAATATTTCATCCAAAAACCATTTCAAATAATTTATTATGATTTAACATAATTTTCCATATTTTTATTTATTTAAAAATAAGCCATTTCGATTAAACGACGTTTCAGGTCATTTAACGGTATTGGCGTTGTTTTTATTCCAACTTGAATTAAACATTTCTGAAAATCTAACTGTTGAATTTCAAATCTCATATTATCATATGAAAGCTCTTTTCGATACAAACCCATAGGTTCCGGTTTCATAAAAATCTGACGGTCGGATCTTCCACTACGTCCAATTGAAGTTAATGGTCGAAATTCGCGAACGGTCGCTGCGCGGAATGTTCTATTCAAACCATTATATATATAATATATATATATCATCGATTTCAATTGAAAACGTAATTTAAAACGTTTATAAGTTCGTTTTGAAATTGATTCCAACTTTTATTTCAATTTTAAATCAAAACTGAATATTCTATTTCTTTCTCATATTAAAATAATAATATTTTCAAAATATTAGATTTTGAAATTACTTCTTTTTATTCTACTCATTACAAAATGAATAAAATCGATCGATAAACTCGTTCGGGTTAAAATAGCGTTGCTACTTATAATGGGCTAAGTAGTCCAATTCATTTCCATATCCATTTATGGTTTATATTGGGCTAGACTTCCCACATTAGGCCTACAACTTGTGGATGCTGGACATGCCGGTCGGGTCCGGGCAGACTTATCCCACAAGTTGGGGTTAACCTCGTGTCATAGCCCGCTTCGTATTTGCGCACTTAGACCTCTCACATTAGGCTCAACATTAGTGGCTGCTGGATATGCCGGTCGGATCCAGGCAGACTCCCACCACAAATGCAACCTAACCTCGTGTCAAAAGTGCAATTATAATTTCTAATTGTAATTATTTCACTGAAAAATATTCATTATTTTAATATATTCTTTATTTTAATAAGATTCTTCATTTTTAAAATATTCTTTATTTAAAATATCTTTTTTTTCTAAAATATTCTTAATTTAAAATATCCTTTATTCTAAAATGTTCTTTATACTAAAAATACACTTTATACTAAATTGTTATTTATTTTATAATATCCTTTGTTTTAAAATATTCTTTATTTCTGAATCGGAATGCGACTCAACCAATTACCATATAAGTTCATTTATATGGTTTTCATACATTGCATATACATGATAAATAATCATTAAACATCCAAATAACAACCAGAGTGCATTCTATAACTGTATAAACATTAAGTAGAAAAATAATGCTTATAACAATCTTAACAAATCACAAGGGAGATGTGTGATCAGAATATCATCCCAAGACCCGTGTGGGGTTTCATCCAACAAATAAATAATAAATTATTTGTGCACTTGGGCGATGTGTAAAAATTATCGTCCCAATCACATAAACAAGTCGGATAACTTGTAAATGGAAGTGACATATACTATTTAAATTATCACAAATGTACTAACATTATTTAAACATGTTAAATATTCCCAATCTCAATCATATCACAACATACATACAAATCATCCATATAATAGATATAATCAACAAACGAATATTTCCATCACAGATAATTTTTATACATTCAGTTATAAGAATAAATAACTGTACAAAAGATTGAGTGAGAAAGAGTTCTCACCTTGGATTTCCACTCCGTCATTCTTTAATTGACGGTTCGGATCCAAATTTGGACCAAATTCTAACTTTCTCCAAAATTAACAAAATTGGTGTCTACTCGAAGCTCTCGACTCAACGATCGCAGCGGATCCTGTTTCGTGTGATTTAGAGTACGTAGAAAAAAGTTATTAACTTTCGAAGTTAAGAAAAACAATTTAAATAATTATCGAAATTGTAGAATTTACCCAAATTTCAAACTTTCTCCAAATTGGACAAAATTGGTGCTCACACGAAGGTCTCGATGCCACGATCGCGGTGGATCCAGTTTCACGTGATTTTGAGTTTGTGTGAAAGATATATGAGTTTATGAAGTTTGTAATTATAATTAAATTAATTAATAAATAAATAACCCTAATTTTCAATACCCCACACCTGAAACCGTCATTCCTTCCCTGCCATCACCTCGCGCCACCGCCGGCCAACTGGGACCCACTACCGTCTTCGCCCATCCAAACCGCGCCGCCACCCACCAGATCCGAAACCCCCTCGCCGTCGATCAGTGGAAATCCGAGAATCCCCCAAATCGGTCTCGAGTCGAATTCCAACCGCCTTGCGCAGCCTCATGGTCGCGGACCCCACCAACCTGCCTCGCCACGCCTAGCCGCACCTTCGACCTTCAGACACCTTGTAACACCCCACCTCCGCTAGGGTCACTTACAAAGGGATTGCACTAGCTTTGGTGGAGCATTATCTAGGTAAACATACACAGAAATATTACAAGACAGAACATATAAAATAGCGGAAGAAGAACCAATTTCATTGCTTTAAAATCTAGAAAGGTCTAAAGCCTTTTACATCAAAATGCTATTAAATCCATTTCATCGAAATCTGTCTTGCAATAGTAAAGAAGCATAACACCATAAATCATTCCCCAAGTAAAACAGCAAAGCAAACCATAGCCAAGAGAAATCCAAGCAGTACATGAAAGAGCCTTGGAGCTTGGTAAGATCCGAACTAAGCTGTATTCCCACCCTGCGAACCTTGGGGGGGGGGGGGAACGAAAGAAAAAGAGGTGAAACAAACTGGGTAAGTCATAAAGACTGAGTAAGTCCTAGTGGCTTTTAGCATAAAAACAAGTGACGATAATATGGCATGAATAAACTGAAAGTAAACATAAGCATGATGACAAGGTAAGCTACAGGCACGATGAATCAAGTATAACATTGCAAGGTTTATATTAAGTATAACATCGCAAGATTTCTAAGCTTTACCATTCCACTATTTTCTTTGATTTCCTATATTCTCTGCACCAACTATACTAGTATCCCAACCCGTATCATCCTTTCCATGTATATGTACAGTCCATTGCTGTATATCGTACGGGTTTCATCACGTATTTCTATACTACTTCAACGTAGTGCCACCATTCTTGAAATCGTTTGGACTGCCACCCTTGTTCTGGCTTGGTTTCCTTATCATGAACTATCGCGTGTTCAACTAGGATTTATGCCACCTAGGATCACTAGGGATTATACTACCTATTGAACGTTTTCTAGATTCGATTAGGGTTTATGCCACCTAGGACCACTAGGGATTATGCTACCTAACGAATTCCACGTAACGATCTATTAGTCGATCGGCTCCCTACAAGCCCTAGCTCGTTCATGTGTCTGTGTCATGCGGCCCAATCACGAAATGTAGTTACCTGTGCTAGGTCCACCATAGGGTGTATCAAGCCCTATGGTGCCAACCATCGACACGAATAAAGCACGCACAGTGTAAACCTACTGGTGCCCAATGCCTGCTTTTTCAACTCCGGACTACGTGCACGACCATAGTCCGCCTAAACCTGCAATGGCGCACCAACTCATCCGTCGTTCTGGTCGCTTACAATCAACCCAGTAATCGTGCCTCACCCTGCCTAGTTCCAGGGTACCGTGATACATCTAGTGGGTTACTGCTGAAAAGGACCGCACAACTAAGATTTCCATTCAGTAGGTTAAGTGTTGTCATTTAAATTCGAGACTTAACCCCATCAGTCTAGCATGTCAAGTTGGTTAAGTGTTGTCATTCAGGTTCGTGACTTAACCCGCCTACGTGTCATGTCAAATTGGCTAAGTGTTGTCGTTCAAGTTCATGACTTAGCCCTACGAATCATCTGTCATGTTGGTTAAGTATATTCAAGCGGTTCATGACTTAACCCTATCAAATCATCGTGTCAAATTGGTTAAGTATATTCAAGTGGTTCATGACTTAACCCTATCAAATCATCGTGTCAAATTGGTTAAGTATATTCAAGCGGTTCATGACTTAACCCTATCAAATCATCGTGTCAAATTGGTTAAATATATTCAAGTGGTTCATGACTTAACCCTATCAAATCATCGTGTCAAATTGGTAAAGTATATTCAAGCGGTTCATGACTTAACCCTATCAAATCATTGTGTCAAATTGGTTAAGTATATTCAAATGGTTCATGACTTAACCCTATCAAATCATCGTGTCCAATTGGTTAAGTTTTTCAAGTAATTCATGGCTTAACCCGCCCACGTATCATGTAAAGTTGGTTAAGTATTATCTATATGTTCCAGTTGACTTAACCCTGCCACGTGTCATGTTATATTGGTTAAGTGTCATTAGTCTTGTCATATTACTTAACCCACCCATTGGTCTGATTAACTGTTACGTTGGTTAAGCCTACACTTGTAAGTTTTACATGTTCTTAACTCATACCGGTTAGGTCCACATTTACATGTCAAAATTCCATGTTATCCCACCTAACCCTATAACCATACCCACGTCTTATTATGATTAGTATTCCTTAATTCATTCATTATGACGAACGAATCATGAGCTCTAACATTAGACCGTGCACTTTGTGGCCACTGGATTTGCCGGGCGGTTCCGGGCAGATTTACACCACAAACTGAGTCTAACCTCGTATCTTAAATCGTTACGCCTACAATTCGACCTTTGACCTCTCACATTAGACTGACACTTTGTGGCTACTGGATTTGCCGGGCGGTTCCGGGCAGATTTACACCACAAACTGAGTCTAACCTCGTGTCAAAGGTTCATTAGTGGTCGTATTACCCCCAAAACCCCAATGTCAGTTCACGTGTTTAACATATAGAAATGTTCATGTTCGTGTTCAAGTCAATTATCCAATACACAGTCATTTTCATGTTTCAAATTCCCAACTTTACATATTAATGAACATATGCCCAAGTTCCAAAATTACATGCCAATCTATATATATATATATATATATGGATATATATACCCTATTCTAGTCAGTTTACATAGTTCCAATTCTTGCCTATTTACATGTACGCCAAGTTTATGCTATTTCACCCATATCGAGTTCTAGCCAAAATTGCATGTATCATGCCCAAACAAACCCAAATCATGAGTTATGATGTAGTTATCCCAAATTGTAATCTTTTTATTCCAACACACGCCAACTACCCAAGTTCATAATACATATTTATGCCAATTATCAAATTTACAATCGCTTTTATATTCAAATCCCCAATTCTACATATGCCCAATCGTAAGCCAAATCTTTTGATTTAATTTAGATAGGCCCGAACTCGTGGCTTAATTTACATGCCAAATTTCATACATGTTACATATACCAAATCTCATGTTACATTACATAGATCCTATTTGTGCCAAATTTCATGTATATAATATTTATGCAAATTTGTTCATAACAAGATTATACCAAAATTTACAGATCAAGCCCAAACTTGCAAATACAATGATAATATCCAATTTCATGTTGCCAATTATTACATCGTGTTCATAAAGGCAATAATCCCATAATTCCCCCGTATACATATCGTATGCAAATCGCGATTTTAGGCCAAGGTCCGAAATTGACCAAGGTTCATGAAACAAAATAAATTGGGGGAGATAGAAATTGAATAAAAAATGAGATCAGAGGAAAACATCATCATAGGCATAAATATTACAACTTGATGATAACATCATCACAAATCAAGAAAACTGCTGAATAGATCATAAACTTGTCATGAACATAAAGATAGACAAGTCCCAAAACAGAAGATTCAAGGAGCAATAGAAATAGATCAGAATTGATAAACATACTTAGATCCAATTCCACTTTATTTCATGTCCATATTATAATTAAATGTTTAAATCTAAAAACAACTAGAACTTACAGAGCATGGCTAGTGAATTAGGAACTGAAATTGTCATAGAACGTTGTAGTAGTGTTGATTTATTGTTTGAACCATTGTTGAAGCTTTGTTCTTCGAATTGATTTGAGTTTGAATGCTTGTACTTTGATTTGGAGGCGGCGACCATGGTTCAAGAGGGAGTTCAACAGCATAATATTGTAAGAATGATTTGATATGAATTAGGTTAGGTCTAAGGGTGTTTTTATAGGTGTAGCAACTAGTTTAGGCCCTTAGATTAACCTTAGAATCAATCCGGACCGTCAAAACACGTCTCAGGCATCAAAAATGAGTTCTGGGTCAAACCAGGCCGACCAGGTCGACCTGTATGGTGGGGGAGTCGACACTATGGTCCACCTGTGGGGTGGGTGGGGGGGGGTGGGGGGAGGGGTAGGTCGACCCTATGGTCGACCCCTTGGAAAAGTCCTGCCTGAAAAGTGCTGAAACTTGTACAGGCCATAACTTCTTCATCCGGGCTCCGATTTTCGAAAACTCGGACTCTATTTCATGTAAAATTTCGAGGCGAACGCAATGGAATAACCCATTTCCCCTGATTCTGATTTTAAAATTTAAATCTGCCTTGATTTCTTGTTTTAACATGTTATAAAAATACGGGTTGTTACATTCTCCCCTCCTTAAAGGATTTCGTCCCCGAAATCTTCATGTTAAGAAGAATGTATCCTACCATCCCATCATCCATCTACTCAATCATCAATCACAGGCATCCATTGTCCTTAAGAGATTTCTAATGCTGTATGAACATATGCAGAAAGTGTGTGTATATGTTCCTTATCTAATGCAAATGATCGGGCCCGATTGATCTTTTTAAATGCAAAATTTGTTTAGTGCCATGAATCCAATATGTATGCAAATAGTCCTAGTCATATAAACACTATATGTGTGCACAAACATCCATCCATATGCAACATCCACATGATAACACATTCAATTTCATCCCTAAACAAGTATAAACACTCATGCATATGCAATATGAAAATGTGTCTGAGCCGATCTAGTGCCTAATGTGTGTTATGCAACCACGAGCAACCACTTTCGACCACTTGCAACCACTTGCAACCATCAATCATAACATGTCTCAAACACATATTTCACCCAATTTTTCCTACCTAAAGATATAGCCGAATGATAGAAGCAAGTAAAAACTTTGTGCCCATTAGGCAATGTCAACGCTGGAAATCTATGTCACACATATATACTAAATAGGAGAAGAGCTCCCTAAGCTCCAGCCCATATCCTATAAAACCCAAAAAGTTTAGTCAACCCAACGGACACCCTCAAGCCCCAACATGTATTACTAACAGATAAGTCATACTCCCTATGGGGTTTGCAATAGAAATAGGATTGAGAATAGGACCGATAGGTTATACTTAAAAGATAGCATACAAGTAAGCTCTACAGGAAAAAGGGATCAAGGATATACTCTTAAAAAGAGATATGATGCGCGCGTCTAGCCTTCAATCTTCTATGTCGTATTTCCTTGAGCTTAACTCCATTGTGCTTTGACCGTCTTTAACTTCACAATTTCGTAGTTCCTTAATTCTTGTTTCCAAAATATGAGTTGGAACTCATTCCACTGTCGCCTCTCGTTCCACTTTTACTTATTCTTCTTTTAGTATACTCGGCTTAAACATAACTGCGTACTCATGGTTTCATGCAAGCTCTCCAAAATTCACTTGTGAACCCTGGATCTCTTTTACTCACTATAAGGTATTCCACGCAGAAGAACTATCTCTTGAAAACAAACAAATGTCAACCATGTTGCCAAATGTACTTACTAAGGTGATTTTCTATAACTCATACATAAGCAAGATGAACCATCCGCCTTAGTGGCGAACACTACTCGAGCGAATCAATAAATGTATCAAGAACGGATCGATAAATGTATCAAGAGATTCTAGGTAACTAAACATGGCAGAACCCTAAGGGTTACACTAGACTTCGAGGGCATTACCAAGGCAAGTCGAGTGTCTAACTACCCTCTTTTCATACTCGAGAATGGCACCATTTCTGGACAACCAATCCATCCCTAGAATCAACCCATAGCCCAAAAAACATAAGCTTTACTTCTAAACGCAACACTTAGCATAGACGTTCTCAAATCCAAACAAGTCATGAATAAATGAGCTGATTCCCCACAGGATTTGAGACAAAAACGGGATCCTCTACTACGCTAGTACTAAGGTGCAGAGACTCAACTATCGAAGCAGAAATAAAAAGGATGCGATGTACCATAATCAAAAAGGGTACGAAAAGGATAGAAATATAAACTAGACTTTCCTATAGAAATATTTCTACCTTCTCGTTCTGAGCCTCATTCGCCTTTACCACTCTTATCCCCTCTTATATAACGTGTTAATAGGTCTCTCGAGAACTACCTCCATCGTACGACAACCCTACAAAGCTTGAAATAAGATTATTCGCAGATGGAACTAATGTGACTACAGATGGAGGAAAGAAAGGAAAAGGGATTCAAACAAGGGAACAAAGGATAATGCTAATGGCCTTTAGGGAATAGCCTTTAAAAATAAAACTTTTCTTGAAAAATGCTTCTTAGTAAATGGTTTTGTAAATAATTTCAAAAGGTTTTAAAAACTTTTGCCCAATCTGGTAACCTTCTGCTCTGATACCAAATGTAACACCCCACCTCCACTAGGGTCACTCACAAAGGGAATGCACTAGCTTTGGTGGAGCATTATCTAGGTAAACATACACAGAAATATTACAAGACAGAACATATAAAACAGCGGAAGAAGAACCAATTTCATTGCTTTAAAATCTAGAAAGGTCTAAAGCCTTTTACATCAAAATGCTATTAAATCAATTTCATCGAAATCTGTCTTGCAATAGTAAAGAAGCATAAAACCATAAATCATTCCCCAAGTAAAACACCAAATCAAGCCAGAGCCAAGAGAAATCCAAGCAGTACATAAAAGAGCCTTGGAGCTTGGTAAGATCAGAACTAAGCTGTATTCCCAACCTGCGAACCTAGGTGGGGGGGGGGGGGGAACGAAAGAAAAAGAGGCGAAACAAACTGGGTCAGTCATAAAGACTGAGTAAGTCCTAGTGGCTTTCAGCATAAAAACAGGTGAAGATAATATGACTTAACCCTACCAAATCATTGTGTCAAATTGGTTAAGTATATTCAAGTGGTTCATGACTTAACCCTATCATGTGGCATTAATTCATTAATGCGCCCCAACCTCTCACATTAGACTAATTATTGTGGTCACTGGATTTGCCGGGCGGTTCCGGGCAGATTTACACCACAACATAGTCTAACCTCTGGTTTTACGTGCGATATGACCAACTACCCACATTGGATCCTATTGTTTGTAGTCACTGGATTTGCCGGGCGGTTCCGGGCAGATTTACACTGCAAACTCAAACCAACATCGAGTTGGCCATTTTCAAATTCATTCTAAGTGTCATGTCCAGATTAAAGTTTCGAGTCTAAATTCATGTCAAGTTTTCAGGTCATGTTTCATGTCAAATCGTGTCAAGTTCATGTCCATATCCAGATTCAAGTTATAACAACGTTCATGTTCAAGTTCAAAGCCAATTCATGTTTCACCTAATCTACCCAAACCGTATTCCCATCGCACGTAAACTCAAATCGATACCAACAAATCTAATTAGGGAATAACATAAAAGGGGACGGGTATAAGGTGGCAAAAGTGATTACTAGCATAGCATGGTATAACTTGAGATAAATGATTATAACATTACTGGCATATGGAATATCGGCCTCAAGCACAAAGATTCCAAATCTAGCAAAATAAGGTACTAGTCAAGATATCAGTTGACATAAGGTGATAGTCATGGTAACGGTTGACATAAGGTGATAGTCATAAACTTGTGACTAATAGCAGACTCAACATTGCAGGCATGATAATATGAGGGGTTTTTCTTTTTGATTTACAACATGAATAGGCCCCAAACTAATGTCATAGTAATATACCCAAAAGTCAAGATCCAAGATGAACAAGAATGGATGTAAAACAGTCATCATACACAGGTCCAATTTCAATTTACAACATATTGATATTACGTTTACAGTTTAAATCTAAAATTAACCGGGGCTTACAAATCATGGTTCAAGAATTAGAAAAAGAAAGTTGATGTTGAATCTTTATATGCTTAGTTGAGTTCTAACAGAAATCCCCAAATCAGCAATTCTCTTAACGTGGTTTCGACGTAGAAGAAGTAGTCCCTTTTTCTAACTTTTCAACCAGAATTAGAGCAGCATAAGGTCAGAGAGAATTTTGTGTAGAGAGACTAGTGTTAGGGGCTGTTTATATAGGGTCAGGTCAACGAATGTAGACAGAAACAAGGCCAGAAACATCAAAGTGAATCCAGCTTCAAAAGTGGGCTCGGCCACCAAGTCGACCCCCAGGTCGACACCCAGGTCGACACTTTGGTTGACCTGGTCATGGGTCGGTCGACTCTATGGTCGACCCCCAGGTCGACCTGGTCCTGGGAGGGAAATTTCCCACCCAGTCTGTTCTGTGGTTTGAATTCGAAATTTGAATTCGAATTCTGAGCTGTTTTGAACTTGAAATTTTCTGAAAACTTCGAAGGGTCATAACTTGGTCAAACGGACTCCGATTTTCGAATACTCGGACTCGTTTCCAAGCAGAATTTCGAGACGAACGCAATGTCATAACCCGTTTCCCTTGATTCTCGTTTTAAAAATTAATTCTGCCTTGTTATGGTTATAACACATTATCAAAATACGGGTTGTTACATGTAACACCCCGAATTTCAATTAACACTAATGGTTAGTAATTAAAGTATAATTAATCTCAGATGTGAGAATCAGGGGAAACGGGCTGCGTCATTGCGTTCGTCTCGGAAAAATATGCGAAATAGAGTCCGAGTTTGCGTAAAACGGGTACCGTATGAAAGAGATATGGACGAACGAAGTTAGGCAGAAAAACCCGAAACAGGCCAGAAATGCATTGGCGCACTTGTGAAGTGCGCCAGCACAAAAATACACTGGCGCACTTGGGAAGTGCGCCCATGTCGGGACAGGAAACCTGCACAGTTTCTAGAGAGTTCTGTGGTTGGGTGCACCAGTTTGGGGTTTGGGCTTGGTCTTAGGGCTGGTTTCTGGAAGGTTCCGAAATCTAAGGGTCCTAATCTAATTTAGGGTTAATCTAAGGGCCTAAAACACTCACCTAATCTATAAATACACCCTAAACCTACCCTAATCCATACTAAAAATAGAATTGAGGGCTACATGCCGCCAAATTAAATCTTAGAAGGAGCCTCCACTAATTTATGAAGAGGGTTGCAAGCTAATCACTCTCTAATCAACCTCTAATCCATTCTAAGCATCTTAATCTTCTTCATTTGGAGTGCAAATTGGCTAGTAGTGAGTTTCTATCACTCTAATGATCAATTGCTAAACTAAGTAGATGAGATATGATGAGATCATATGGTTTTGTTTGTGGATTAATGGGTTTTAAGTCATATGACATGATGTTAGTTTGCTAATGTATGTGGGTTATGCAAGTTTTGTGCTTTGTGATCATATGTTAATATGCAAGTTACATGTATGATAATATGCAAGTTACTTGTATGATAATTATGCAAGTTGTATGTTTCTTCATATGCAAGTTTATGAGTTCATATGCAAGTATGTAACATGTTATGCAAGTTCATATGCAAGTTTATGAGTTCATATGCAAGTTATGTAACATGTTATGCAAGTTCATATGCAAGTTATGTGACATATTATGCAAGTTCATATGCAAGTCATGTATTTGTTAATATGTAAGTTTATGTAACATGTTATGCAAGTTAATATGCAAGTTATGTGACATGTTATACAAGTTAATATGCAAGTTATGTGACATGTTATACAAGATTATATGCAAGTTATGTGACATGTTATGCAAGTTCATATGCAAGTTATGTGTTTGTTAATATGCAAGATGGCACCTTTGAAACATGTTCATACATATGCAAGTTGACACCTTTTATATGTGTTATGTCATGAGAACGAAATTACGTGGGAACGATGGGGTTAATTAAATGCATATGTTAATAAGATTGTGTGAAATTAATATAATTATGCATAACATAAAATAAATGAACATAGTATGGGAATTTGCCTATTAAGTTAGGTGTACCCATACTATGTGTTGGGAATTTGCCTATTAAGTTAGGTGTACCCACACTTTGGAGTTGGGAATTTGCCTATTAAGTTAGGTGCACCCATATTCCTAAAATAAACATGATAATTAACACAAATTATGGGGGTGATTAATTAGGAGTAATTAATCGATTAAGACACGAGGTTGGACCCGTTTGTAGTGTAAGACTGCCCGGAGTTTACCGGCTTAACCAGGCATCTACAAATGACGGTCCAATGTGAGGGGTCTTAATCATAAATTAAATACGTAACAAGGGTAAATGACACGAGGTTGGACCCGTTTGTAGTGTAAGACTGCCCGGAACCTACCGGCTTAACCAGGCATCTACAAATGACGGTCCAATGTGAAGGGTCCTTTACACGGTTACGGTGTTAATCAATTAAGAAACACTTAACCAGATAAGCATGTAGTGGGGCATGGGGGTTAAGTGGGTACCTTGGGTGGTTTGTGGAAATTGCTAGTGGTTGCCAATAGAAAATATGATAAAATACTTAACCAAGATGAAACATGTAATTAAACATGATTAAAGGGTTAAATGGGAAACACTAGTGTGTGGGCCAAGCTTAGGGGGATGGCTTGTGCTGGGGGCCCATTTCAACCAGTAACCCATACGTATCTTAGTGGGCTCGACCCATGTCGAGGACGGGACACGCATACTGGGCTTGACTATAAGAGGCCAAAACGGGTTAGCGGTGGCAACGCAAGTCCAACGGGCTTCATATGCGTGAGTGGGCCCGGGCTGGTAGGTAAGCCGTTGTTGCATCGTGTAGATATAAGCCGTGCACCGTTAATTTTATCAGGTTTCCACGTTGGGGAATGGTACACCCCACGGTTGGGCCAGCACGGGTATCTACGTTAGGGAGCCGATCGAATGGGGAGTAGTGTGTACACCTAGTGGATTGTAGGGCCCCGTGGCGTCTACTTAATCACCTAGGGGTACGCGAGAACTATTAAGTTAATTTTGTAAGTCCATGGGTGGGATCAACCTTTAAGTTAGGAACGACTGGTGTGGTGCAGTTTAGTAATTTACCTTTGGAAGGGTAGATGCGTCTTTATCTTTTATCTTAGTTTAGTTGACTGCTTAGTGTAGCCATTCATCCCCATTAGTTACCGTATATCAGTTTATGTCTTCTCTGGTTACTTTAATGATTGTATTGTTAAAGTTATAGGACTCGCTCAGACTTATGTCTGACCCCGTTGTTTTTATCTTTTTCCCAACCCTCAGGTCCTACGGTGGATCCTAGCAGTAGTGGAGCTTGATCGGATTGTTGTTCCAGTCTTTAGGAGCTTGGATAGATGTAAAGCTCCAGTTACCCAGTTATCTTTTCTTTTGTCATGGCTATTGTATGAGAGTGGGATTATGTACTTCTTTATTTTGATGGATATTGTACTTGAATTTTATTGTGGTTTTATGATGTAACCAGACATGTTTTACTTCCGCTGTTATGAGATGATGTTTTAAATTTCAAGTACTATTTATATCTGTCTTGTTGTAATTTTTCTATTCTATATTCACTAAAATACTCCACCGATGCTATGGCATTCCCTTAGTGAGTGACCATAGCGGGAGTGGGGTGTTACACGTGGTATCAGAGCTTAAGGTTACCGGAACAGATAAATTTTTTTGAGAAAATTTTTTTTTTTTTTTAGAAAATAGTAAAGGTATTATTTTTGGAAAAAAATATTTTCAAAAACATGTCTTTTAAGAGAAAAGTTTTTGAAAAAGAAAAGCATAATCCCCAATAGCCATATCTTTATCTTTCGGAATCTCCTTTTTGAATCTTTCCTCTTTCGTTTCAGCATGGCTGAAGATCTTAACATCCCGGAGGGTTTAGTTATACCACTATGGTATAGGAGGTTACAAGAGGCTAGGGCCGCGGCTGCGGGTCCAGCCAATGCTACTACACCAGAGACAACCGCTCCTCCTCCTCAGCCTAGAGTGGATAATTTTGCTAAGATTTGTAAGGAGTTCAAGGCTATAGGAGGAAAACCTTTTCTAGGTTCAGAGACTTTCGTAGAGGCTAGAGATTGGCTTAAGGAAGTGGAAGAGTTGCTAGATATCTTTGAAGTGGAAGAGGGAAAGAAAGTCAAGTTGGCGGCTTGGTTAATGAAGGGAGAGGCCTCATTCTGGTGGGAGGTCACTAATGGAGAACGCCCTGTTGACTCTTGGGCAGATTTCAAGCAAAGGTTTGGGGCTAAGTTTCTCTCAAGGGCGGAAGAGAATCTGTTTATGGAGAAGTTCTTGAATTTGAAGCAAGGGAATCTCACGGTGAAAGAATATGTCAACAAATTCAATCAATTAGCAAGGTTTGGCATAGAGTTGGTGAATACACCGGAGAAGAAGGCTTTGAGGTTCGTTAGAGGCTTGAACGAACCATTGCAAGGAATAGCTATGACTCACATACCAATGGGGGCCACGTTTGAGAAGCTTGTCTACATGGCACTTATGCATGAGGATGATAAGAATTCTAAGGCACCAGAGAAGAAGGGGGATCAGAAGAAACCGCAACAACAACAAGGCAAGGGTGGAAAAGGTAATGGTGACAAGAAGAAGAAGAAGTGCTTCAATTGTGGGACCCCAGGCCACCTCAGCAAGGATTGTCGCAAAAAGAAGAAGACCGGTTGCTTTCATTGTGGTGAAGCAGGACATCTTGTGAAGGACTGCCCAAAGAAGGGGCAGAGGACGGGGTCTACCTCAGGAGGTCAGGTGCAAGCTCTTATAGCACCACCTCAGTCAGGGGGGCAAGTTCAGGCTCTCTCAGTTCCACCGATTCAGCAGAGAGGTAGAACTATTTCCGTTGAAAGTCTGGTTTTTCTGTTTGATCATCCAGTTCGTACTTTGTTTGACTCTGGCGCATCGCATTCTTTTATCTCATCATCGTTAGTTGAGTCACTGCACTTAGACACCAGTCTAGTTGATGATCCCTTGGTTGTTTCAAACCCAATTGGGGGCTCCATATATCTGTCTATGATATGTTTGGGTTTGAAGATTTCTATACTTAGCGTTGAGTTTAGATGTGATGCTTTTGTATTGGGCTTCACGGGCTATGGGTTGATTTTGGGCATGGACTGGTTATCCAGTAATGGTGCCGTTCTTGATTGTGAAAGGAGAGTTGTCAGGCTTATGACCCGCTTGGGTAATACTCTCGAGATCTCTTGTAATCCCATGGAATCTGTTTTGCTAAGTTATCTTGAATCGCTCGATGCTTCGGTCGAGAGTTTGCGTTCTGTCAGAGTGGTCCGGGAATATCCGGATGTGTTTGAAGAGGTGAAGGGTTTGCCTCCGAAGCGGGAGATATATTTCCGAATTTATTTGGTGGATAATGCCAAACCAGTGTCTTTGCCAGTGCGCCACATGGCTCCTCGTGAGAGAAGAGAACTTCATAAGCAAGTAGGGGAGTTGCTTGAGAAGGGGTTCATAAGGCGAAGTATATCGGAGTGGGGAGCTCCAGTAGTGTTTGCCACGAAGGCGGATGGGTCCCTCAGACTTTGTGTGGATTATAGAGAACTTAATAAGCTCACGAAGAAGAATAGACACCCATTACCGAGGATAGATGATCTCTTTGATCAGTTGGTTGGCGCCTCAGTGTTTTCGCAGATGGACTTAGCTACAGGGTTTCATCAGTTGAGAGTGGCGGAGGACAGTATAGAGAAGACTGCTTTCCGGACTCCGGATGGTTTTTATGAGTGGCTTGTGATGCCATTTGGGTTGACAAACGCCCCTGCATACTTTGTTGATCTGATGAGTAGAGTGTTCAGAGAGTATCTGAATAAGTTTGTAGTGGTCTTTGTGGATGACATCTTGGTCTTTTCCAAGAGTGAAGAAGAGCATGCCTTACATCTCAGAGAAGTGTTGGAGACTCTTCGAGCACATAGTCTTAAAGCTAAATTCTCTAAATGTCATTTTTGGAGAAGAGAAGTGCGATTCTTAGGGCATGTAGTCTCTAAGGAAGGGATAGCTGTGGATCCCGCAAAGATAGTATCTATCCAGGATTGGAAAGTTCCTAGAAATGCTACCGAAGTAAGAAGTTTCTTGGGGTTGGCAGGATATTATAGGAAGTTCATCAAAGACTTCGCGAAGATATCAGCCCCATTAACCCGCTTGACGAAGAAGAATCTGGTTTTCTCATGGGACGTAGATTGTGATGATGCTTTCCGACGGTTAAAGAGAGCTTTGACCACCGCTCCAGTTTTAGTGCTTCCAGATGGGAGTAATCCGTTTGTTGTTTATACCGATGCTTGTGGGACAGGATTAGGCGCAGTCTTGATGCAGGAGGGAAGGGTAATAGCCTATGGAGGGAGGCAATTGAAAGTGCATGAGAAGAATTACCCTACCCATGATCTAGAGTTGGCCGCGATTGTTTTCGCACTTAAGTCTTGGCGCCATTATCTTCTTGGTGAGAGATTCGAGTTGTTCACTGACCATAAATCATTGAAGTACTTATTCTCTCAGAAGGATTTAAACTTAAGACAGCAAAGGTGGATGGAGTTCTTAGCATCCTATGATTTCGAGATAGCGTATACCCCTGGAAAGGGTAACGTGGTGGCGGACGCCTTGAGTAGAAAAAGGCTATCTTTGAGTCCATTGTTTGTGGAACGGCGAAGCTTGGAGTTTCTTTCTTTGTTCGACTTCAGACCTTCTGTTGACTTTGTACCTGGTTTGTTAGCATCCTTGGAGGTTAGACCTACTCTTTTGGGACGGATTGGCGAGGCTCAGCGAGACGACCCACAGTTGGTTGAGTTGGTAGAGAAGCTTATAAGGGGGGAGTCGTCCAGCCATTTGGGTAGATACACCATAGATGATAGGGGATGGTTGCATAGAGACGGTAGACTTTGTGTACCGCAAGATGAGGGTTTGAAGAAGGCTATTTTGGATGATGCACATCGTTCAAGAATGACTATTCATCCCGGTGGAGACAAAATGTACCAAGATATGAAGAGAGTTTTCTTCTGGGCCGGTATGAAGAAAGATGTGGCCGAGTATGTGGCTAGATGCTTAGTGTGCCAACAAGTTAAAGCGGAGCAAAGGAAACCCGGTGGGTTGCTACACCCATTGGAAGTTCCGCAATGGAAGTGGGATAGTGTCTCGATGGATTTCATCGATGGGTTACCGAGATCGAGGAAGGGCAATACGGGAATTTGGGTTGTGGTAGACAGACTTACCAAGAGTGCCCATTTTATACCCGTGAAGAGTAAGAGGACCGCTCCATGGCTTGCTTCAGTCTATGTTAGAGAGATTGTTAGATTGCATGGCGTACCATCCAGCATTGTGAGTGATCGAGATCCTATCTTCACTAGTGAGTTTTGGAGAAGTTTGCAAGAGGCGGTAGGGACTCAGTTGTGTTTGAGCACCGCATATCATCCTCAGACGGACGGTCAGACCGAGAGGGTGAACCGTATCTTAGAAGATCTCTTGAGGCTGTGTATCTTGGATTTTGGAGGTACATGGGAAGAACATCTTCCTTTGGTGGAGTTCGCATACAATAACAGCTTTCAGTCTAGTATTGGCATGGCACCTTTCGAAGCTCTTTATGGAAGGCCTTGTCGATCTCCTACATGTTGGTGGGAATCTACGGATAAGATCTTGCTTGGGCCAGATATGGTTAGAGAGACTTCAGAGAAGATTGATTTGATTCGAAGAAGGATGAAGGCAACGCAAGATAGACAGAAATCTTATGCGGATCGGAGAAGGACGGATCTTGAGTTTGAGGTTGGGGACATGGTTTTTGTCAAAGTATCTCCGTTGAGAAATGTTGTTCGCTTTGGGTCCGTTGGGAAGTTAGCACCGAGGTTTGTTGGGCCGTTTCCTATTAAGGAAAGGATTGGACGGATGGCATATAGGGTGGAGTTGCCCGACAGACTTAGTGGTGTTCATGATGTATTCCATGTATCACATTTGAGGAAGTGCTTACATGAGACCGCAGAGGTGGTAGAGTCGAGCTTGCTTAGAGATGTAGAGGTAGAGCGTGATGCGACGATTCGACGAGCTCCTACTCGTATCCTTGGGTCAGAAACTAGGAAGTTGAGGAACAGAGAAGTTCAGCTAGTTAAAGTGCAATGGGGAGATGACGAAAGCAATGCTACTTGGGAGACGGAAGCGAAGATGCGTTCTTTGTACCCATTTCTTTTTGAGAGTATGTCTTTTAACTTCTCCTTTATCGCTTGTCTAGTACTTATCTTATCTTTAGTATATCCTCTCGCTAGTACCTATGACCTTTAGATAGGGTAAAACCTATGGTTGAAACATGTGTTTGAAACATGTTATGGTTGATGGATGCATGTGGATGCAATTGTTTGCTAGTGGTTGTTCGTGGATGCATATACACACACATTAGGCACTAGATCGGCTCAGTCACTTCATGTTGCATATCGCATAAATGGATGTGGTAGTTAGATTGATGGATGTATCATGGCTGTGTTATCATGTGGATGATGCATTTTTGTGTATGGTTGTGCATGCATATAGAAATTGTATGTGTCAATAGGGTTTCGCATACATATTGGATGCATGGCACTATCATGGTTTGCATTAAGGAGGTCGACTGAATAAGTAGACCGCCTGATTTTGCATTAGTATACGGACATATACACACACTTTCTGCATATGTTCATACATCATTAGAAGTTTCTAAGGATAATGGTTGCTTGTGGTTGATGGTTTAGTAGATGGTTGTTTGGTTGGTAGGATACGTTCTTCTTGACTTAGAGATTTCGAGGACGAAATCCTTTAAGTAGGGGAGAATGTAACACCCCGAATTTCAATTAACACTAATGGTTAGTAATTAAAGTATAATTAATCTCAGATGTGAGAATCAGGGGAAACGGGCTGCGTCATTGCGTTCGTCTCGGAAAAATATGCGAAATAGAGTCCGAGTTTGCGTAAAACGGGTACCGTATGAAAGAGATATGGACGAACGAAGTTAGGCAGAAAAACCCGAAACAGGCCAGAAATGCATTGGCGCACTTGTGAAGTGCGCCAGCACAAAAATACACTGGCGCACTTGGGAAGTGCGCCCATGTCGGGACAGGAAACCTGCACAGTTTCTAGAGAGTTCTGTGGTTGGGTGCACCAGTTTGGGGTTTGGGCTTGGTCTTAGGGCTGGTTTCTGGAAGGTTCCGAAATCTAAGGGTCCTAATCTAATTTAGGGTTAATCTAAGGGCCTAAAACACTCACCTAATCTATAAATACACCCTAAACCTACCCTAATCCATACTAAAAATAGAATTGAGGGCTACATGCCGCCAAATTAAATCTTAGAAGGAGCCTCCACTAATTTATGAAGAGGGTTGCAAGCTAATCACTCTCTAATCAACCTCTAATCCATTCTAAGCATCTTAATCTTCTTCATTTGGAGTGCAAATTGGCTAGTAGTGAGTTTCTATCACTCTAATGATCAATTGCTAAACTAAGTAGATGAGATATGATGAGATCATATGGTTTTGTTTGTGGATTAATGGGTTTTAAGTCATATGACATGATGTTAGTTTGCTAATGTATGTGGGTTATGCAAGTTTTGTGCTTTGTGATCATATGTTAATATGCAAGTTACATGTATGATAATATGCAAGTTACTTGTATGATAATTATGCAAGTTGTATGTTTCTTCATATGCAAGTTTATGAGTTCATATGCAAGTATGTAACATGTTATGCAAGTTCATATGCAAGTTTATGAGTTCATATGCAAGTTATGTAACATGTTATGCAAGTTCATATGCAAGTTATGTGACATATTATGCAAGTTCATATGCAAGTCATGTATTTGTTAATATGTAAGTTTATGTAACATGTTATGCAAGTTAATATGCAAGTTATGTGACATGTTATACAAGTTAATATGCAAGTTATGTGACATGTTATACAAGATTATATGCAAGTTATGTGACATGTTATGCAAGTTCATATGCAAGTTATGTGTTTGTTAATATGCAAGATGGCACCTTTGAAACATGTTCATACATATGCAAGTTGACACCTTTTATATGTGTTATGTCATGAGAACGAAATTACGTGGGAACGATGGGGTTAATTAAATGCATATGTTAATAAGATTGTGTGAAATTAATATAATTATGCATAACATAAAATAAATGAACATAGTATGGGAATTTGCCTATTAAGTTAGGTGTACCCATACTATGTGTTGGGAATTTGCCTATTAAGTTAGGTGTACCCACACTTTGGAGTTGGGAATTTGCCTATTAAGTTAGGTGCACCCATATTCCTAAAATAAACATGATAATTAACACAAATTATGGGGGTGATTAATTAGGAGTAATTAATCGATTAAGACACGAGGTTGGACCCGTTTGTAGTGTAAGACTGCCCGGAGTTTACCGGCTTAACCAGGCATCTACAAATGACGGTCCAATGTGAGGGGTCTTAATCATAAATTAAATACGTAACAAGGGTAAATGACACGAGGTTGGACCCGTTTGTAGTGTAAGACTGCCCGGAACCTACCGGCTTAACCAGGCATCTACAAATGACGGTCCAATGTGAAGGGTCCTTTACACGGTTACGGTGTTAATCAATTAAGAAACACTTAACCAGATAAGCATGTAGTGGGGCATGGGGGTTAAGTGGGTACCTTGGGTGGTATGTGGAAATTGCTAGTGGTTGCCAATAGAAAATATGATAAAATACTTAACCAAGATGAAACATGTAATTAAACATGATTAAAGGGTTAAATGGGAAACACTAGTGTGTGGGCCAAGCTTAGGGGGATGGCTTGTGCTGGGGGCCCATTTCAACCAGTAACCCATACGTATCTTAGTGGGCTCGACCCATGTCGAGGACGGGACACGCATACTGGGCTTGACTATAAGAGGCCAAAACGGGTTAGCGGTGGCAACGCAAGTCCAACGGGCTTCATATGCGTGAGTGGGCCCGGGCTGGTAGGTAAGCCGTTGTTGCATCGTGTAGATATAAGCCGTGCACCGTTAATTTTATCAGGTTGCCACGTTGGGGAATGGTACACGCCACGGTGGGGCCAGCACGGGTATCTACGTTAGGGAGCCGATCGAATGGGGAGTAGTGTGTACACCTAGTGGATTGTAGGGCCCCGTGGCGTCTACTTAATCACCTAGGGGTACGCGAGAACTATTAAGTTAATTTTGTAAGTCCATGGGTGGGATCAACCTTTAAGTTAGGAACGACTGGTGTGGTGCAGTTTAGTAATTTACCTTTGGAAGGGTAGATGCGTCTTTATCTTTTATCTTAGTTTAGTTGACTGCTTAGTGTAGCCATTCATCCCCATTAGTTACCGTATATCAGTTTATGTCTTCTCTGGTTACTTTAATGATTGTATTGTTAAAGTTATAGGACTCGCTCAGACTTATGTCTGACCCCGTTGTTTTTATCTTTTTCCCAACCCTCAGGTCCTACGGTGGATCCTAGCAGTAGTGGAGCTTGATCGGATTGTTGTTCCAGTCTTTAGGAGCTTGGATAGATGTAAAGCTCCAGTTACCCAGTTATCTTTTCTTTTGTCATGGCTATTGTATGAGAGTGGGATTATGTACTTCTTTATTTTGATGGATATTGTACTTGACTTTTATTGTGGTTTTATGATGTAACCAGACATGTTTTACTTCCGCTGTTATGAGATGATGTTTTAAATTTCAAGTACTATTTATATCTATCTTGTTGTAATTTTTCTGTTCTATATTCACTAAAATACTTCACCGATGCTATGGCATTCCCTTAGTGAGTGACCATAGCGGGAGTGGGGTGTTACATTACATTCTCCCCTCCTTAAAGGATTTCGTCCCCGAAATCTCTATGTTAGGGAGGATCTGTCCTACCATCCATCAACTCAAAACATCATCCACAAGCAACCATTGTCCTTAAAAGGTTTCTAGTGCTATATGAACATATGCAGAAAGCGTGTGTATATGTACTTATCTAATGCAAAAGATCAGGCGGTTACTGATTCAGTAGACCTCCTTAATGCAAAATATGTTAGTGTAATGAATCCAACATGTATGCAAAATTCCTAACATAATTTATAATCTCTACATGAGTGCCCAAACATTCATTCATATGCAACATCCACATGATAGCATAACAAGTTCCACCCATGTACAAGTATAAGCACTCATGCATATGCAACATGGAAATGTGACTGAGCCGATCTAGTGCCTGATGTGTGTCATGCATCCACTAGCAATCACTTGCAAACACTTGCAATCATTTGCAAACATCAACCATAACATGTTTCAATCACATGTTTACATCCATATGATTCTACCTAAGGTTCTCAAGATAAGATCGAGAAAATAACAAGACAAACGTAGGTAGTAGAAGCATGATACAAAAAGCTTTTTAAGTTTATAGGAAAAGAGATCGAGAATGTACCCTAAAAAATAAATAGGTAAAGCGCGCGTATCTTCTCTTCGGTTTCCCAAGTTGCGTCTTCTTGGGCTTCACTCCACTGAACTTAACTAGCTTGAATTCTCGATTCCTTAGCTTCTTGATCTCCGTTCCTAAGATACGAATTGGAACTCGCCTCAATGTTGCTTCTTTTTCCACTTCTACGCCTTCAAGGATGCTTGGCTCAACCACTTCGGTTGATTCATGTAAGCACTTTCGGATATGCGAGACATGAAAGACATTGTGTACTCCGGCCAGTCTCTCGGGTAATTCTACCTTATAGGCCATCCACCCAACCCTCGCAGTGATAGGGAACGGTCCTACGAACCTTGGTGCTAGCTTTCCAACCGCTCCAAAACGAACTACATTGCGAACGGAGAAACTTTTATAAAGACCATATCTCCAACTTCGAACTCTAAGTCTGTCTTTCTCTTGTTCGCATAAGATTTCTATCTATCTTGGGCCGTTTTCATCCGTCTTTGTATCAACTCAACCTTCTCAGAAGTGTCCCTTATCATGTCGGGCCCAAGTATAAGCCTGTCTGTCGTCTCCCACCAACAAGTTGGCGATTTACATGGTCTTCCATACAGGGCTTCGAACGGTGCCATTCTGATGCTAGCTTGGTAACTATTATTATATGCAAACTCCACGAGAGGAAGATGGTCTTCCCAAGTACCACCAAAGTCAAGAATGCATAGCCTCAGGAGATCTTCTAGTACCCTATTTACCCTTTCGGTTTGTCCATCCGTCTGTGGGTGATGGGCCATGCTTAAACTCAGTCGTGTACCCATTGCTTCTTGCAGACTATTCCAAAACTGGCTAATGAAAATCGGGTCACGATCACTAACTATACTAGAAGGAACCCCGTGTAACCGTACTACCTCACGAAGGTAAATAGATGCTAGCCATGATGCAGTCCTCTTGCTTTTCACCGAAATGAAGTGAGCACTTTTCGTGAGTCTATCAACTATGACCCATATGCTAGTATTTCCCTTCCTTGACCTAGGCAGTCCATCCACGAAATCCGTCGAGATACTCTCCCATTTCCATTGCGAAACCTCCAAAGGATGTAATAGCCCACCGGGCTTCTTCGACTCGACCTTTACTTGTTGGCACATCATGCACTTCGAAACGAACTCTGCCACGTCCTTTTTCATTCCAGCCCAAAAGAAAATGCGTTTCATATCTCTGTACATCTTATCCCCTCCAGGATGTATGGTCATCTTCGAGTGATGCGCCTCTTCGAGGACTTTCCTTACTAGGTCTCCCACTTGTGGGACACATAGCCTTCCATCGCGCCTTAGCCATCCCTTGTCATCTATGGCATACCTACCGAGGTGACTTGACGTCTCACCACTAATCAGCTTGTCCATGATTTCGACTATCTGTGGGTCTTCCTTCTGTGAAGTCCGTACTTGATCTATAAGTGTAGGTCTTAACTCAAGAGATGCTAACGTAGCAGTCAATGACTCAACAGCAGGTGTAAAATCAAAGGTTGCTATAAACTCAAGGCTTTTCCTTTCAACAAACAAGGGGCTCAAAGTCCACCTTTTTCTACTTAGCGCGTCCGCCACCACGTTACCCTTGGCAGGGGTATAAGCTATATCGAAGTCATATGATGCCAAGAATTCCATCCACCTATGTTGTCTCAGATTCAAATCTTTCTGTGAGAAGAGGTACTTAAGCGATTTGTGGTCGGTATACAGCTCGAACCTCTCCCATAGAAGATAATGGCGCCAAGCTTTAAGCGCAAAAACAACCGCGGCCAACTCCATGCCATGCGTGGGATAGTTTTTCTCATGAACTTTAAGTTGTCTGCCCCCGTAGCTATTACTCTTCCATCTTGCATTAGAACAGCGCCTAATTCCGTGCCGCACGCATCTGTGTACACCGTAAACACCTTGCCTCCGTCTGGTAATGCCAAAACTGGAGCTGTGGTGAGGGCCCTCTTGAGTCTTTGAAAAGCAACGTCGCACTCTATGTCCCATGCAAAAGCTAGGTTCTTCTTTGTTAACTTAGTAAGAGGGGCTGAAATCTAAGCGAAGTCCTTAATGAACTTCCTGTAGTAACCCACCAAACCGAGAAAGCTCCTCACCTCCGTTGCATTCTTAGGAATTTTCCAGTCTTGTACCGCAACTACCTTTGCGGGGTCCACGGCTATGCCTTGCTTAGAAACTACATGTCCATGAAACTGAACTTCCTTCCTTCAAAAATGGCATTTGGAGAACTTAGCCTTTAACTGGTGTGCCCTAAGCGTTTCCATGACTTCCTTGAGATGTCTAGCATGCTCTTCTTCATCCTTTGAGAATATCAAAATATCATCCACGAAAACTACCACAAACTTGTTAAGGAACTCCCGAAACACCCTACTCATCAAATCTACAAAGTACGCGGGTGCATTCGTTAACCCAAACGGCATGACAAGCCATTCGAAGAACCCATCTGGAGTCCTTAACGCAGTTTTATCAATGCTATCCTCAGCCACTCTAAGCTGATGGAATCATGTGGCTAGATCGAGTTGAGAGAAAACAGATGCTCCCACAAGCTGGTCAAACAAATCGTCCATTCTTGGTAGTGGGTGCCTATTTTTCTTAGTTAGCTTGTTTAACTCACGATAATCTACGCATAGACGAAGCGAACCATCCGCCTTAATAGCGAATACCATCGGAGCACCCCATTCAGAAATGCTTTGTCTTATGAAATTTTTCTCAAGCAACCCCTTAACTTGTTTACTGCGCTCTCTTCTTTCTCGCGGGGCCATGTGCCTAACGGGCAATGAAACTGGCTTGGCATTATCAACAAGATAAATTCGGAAGTCTATCTCGCGTTTAGGAGGTAACCCCCTCACCTCATCAAAGACATCTGGATATTCTCGGACCACTCTTACAGATTGCAAATTATCGATGGACGAGTCAAGAGATTCAAGATAACACAACATGACCGGACCCTTAGGGTTACAAGAAATTTAAAGGGTATTACCAAGGCGAGTCATGAGCCTCACTACCCTTCGTTCACAATCAAGAATGGCTCCATAATCGTACAACCAATCCATACCTAGGATCAAACCGTATCCCATAAATCCGAGAACATAAGCATTACACGTGAATTCTACGCTTAAGATAGAGATCCTCAAATCCACACACATCATAGATAAATGGGTGGATCCCCCAATTGGATTTGAAACTATAACGGGATCCTCAACCAGACTAGTACTTAGGTGCAGATTTTCAACAATATCAGAAGAAATAAAAGTATGTGATGCACCAGAGTCAAATAAGGTTCGAACAGGAAAGTCAGAAATGTAAACAAGGCTTTCTACGGAAATATTACTACCTTGGTCAAGAGCTGGAGTGGTGTTGAGAGCATACAACTGCCCTCCAGAAGGTCCTGCTCGCTGGGTCTGCCCTTGCCCCTGTCCTTGCTTCTTAGGGCAATCCTTGCTGATGTGTCCAGTATCTCCACAATGAAAGCATTCACCCAACTTTCTCTTCTTCTTTCTACAGTCTTTAGCTAGATGTCCCGTAATACCACAAAAGTTACAATTCCTTGTCTCACGTGCCTTGTTATTATTGTTGTTGCTGCCCTTGTTATTCTTGTTACTCTTGTTGCCTCCCTTCTTGAAGTCAACTTTCTTATTCTGAGTCTCATTTGGCTTAACCTCCTTCTTGCTATTCTTGTCTTCCTCATGAAGTAAAGCCATATCCACCAAGCTTTCAAAGGTCGCCCCCATGGGTATATGAGTTATGGCCAAACTGTGTAGTGGCTCGTTCAATCCTCGAGCAAAACGTACAGCCTTTTTCTGGGTTGTGTTGACCAAATCCAAACCGAACTGAGAAAGCTGATTAAACTTATTCACGTATTCCCTAACAGACATGTCCCCTTGCTTAAGTGCTAGGAACCTCTCCATCTGAAGGTTCTCTTCTGCTGACGATAAGAATTTAAGCCCAAACCTCTCTCTAAAGTCTGCCCAAGTCTCAACTGGCCTGGTAGCGTTGGTGACTTCCCACCAAAATGCAGCTTCCTCTTTCAACAACCATGCTGCCAACTGAACTTTCCTATGTTCCTCCACATCAAAGATAATAAACTAGTCTTCCGTCTCCTTTAGCCAATTTCGTGCCTCAACAAAGGTTTCAGTTCCAACGAAGTTCTTGCCGCCCATTGCTTTAAAGTCTTTGCATACTTTGGGAAAGGCGATACCAGGAGGAGGAGGAACCGCGGCCACTGGGGGAGGAGGAGGGATGTCTGCCGGGCCCGCGCCGTTGGCCCTAGCTTCTAAGTACCTTCGGAACCATCCAGGCACGGGTACTCCCTCAGGAAGGTTAAGATCAGACATGCTGAAAAACAAAAAGATTCAAACGAGGAAATAAAGGAAAGTGCTAATGGCTTTTGGGGAATAGCCTTTTTAAACATAAAACTTTTATTGAAAAAAATCTTCTTTATATACGGTTTTGGAAAAAAGTTTTAGAAGGTTTTTAAAACTTTTGTCCCATCTGGTAACCTTCTGCTCTGATACCAAGTGTAACACCCCACCTCCGCTAGGGTCACTCACAAAGGGAATGCACCAGTTTTGGTGGAGTATTATCTAGATAAACGTACACAGAGATATCACAGGGAAGAACATGAATAAAGCAGCGGTAGAAATTAAAAACCAAATTTTTATTAGTTTCAAGAAAAGAGTCAAAACCCCATATATCCAAGGTACAAATTATTCCATTACATCAAGTTCCAAATAAAGAAGCATAAACTTAAGATAACAAAAGTAAATTATTCCCCATAAATAGCAGAAGTGAAGCCATAGCATAGCTCAAGACCAAACCGTACATGAGCTGACAGAAAGCAAGCTAAATCCAAGCTAAAAGCTAGTGTTTCCTCCCTGGGAACCTGGGAGGGGGGGGGGACAAAAGAAAAAGAGGCGAAAGAAAAAGGTTCAGTCATAAGACTGGTAAGCCCTAGTGACTTTCAGTATAAAAACTAGTAAAGGTAACATGACATGTGAAAACTGGAATTAAACTTAAGGATGATAACAGGACTGGTATGATAATTAAGATAACAAGATAAGTCAAGTCTAGCATCGCATATTCAAGATTCGCTGCACCCACTATACTAGTATCTTAACCCATGTCAAGTATTAACCATGAGATGATTCCTTGTCCCAATATCATGAAGTGACCCATTACGGGGTCCTACGGTACGATCTATTAATCGATCGGCTCCCTACAAGTTCTAGCTCATCATGTGTCTGTGTCATACGACCCTGTCCTGAAATGTAGTCACCTGTGCTAGGTCCACCATAGGGTGTATCAAGCCCTGTGGTGCCAACCACCGACACGAATCAAGCGCGCACAGTGTAAACCTACTGGTGCCCAATGCCTGCTTTTTCAACTCCGAACTACGTGCACGACCATATTCCGCTTGAACCTACAATGGCGCACCTACTCAGCCGTCGTTTTGGTCGCTCACAATCAACCCAGTAATCGTGCCCTACCCTGCCTAGTCCCAGGGTATCGTGATACATCTAAGTGGGTTACTGCTGAAAAGGGCCGCGTAACTAGGGTTTCTAATGGGTTAAGTGTTGTCATTCAAATTCGTGACTTAACCCTATCCAAATCATGTATCAATTTGGTTAAGTGTGTTCAAGCAGTTCATGAATTAACCCTACCAAATCATCGTGTCAAATTGGTTAAGTTTATTCTAGTGGTTCATGACTTAACCCTATCATGTGGCATTAATTCATTAATGCACCCCAACCTCTCACATTAGACTAATTTTTGTGGTCACTGGATTTTCCAGGCGGTTCCGGGCAGATTTACACCACAACATAGTTTAACCTCGGGTTTTACGTGCGATATGACCAACTACCCACATTGGATCCTATTGTTTGCAGTCACTGGATTTGCCGGGCGGTTCCGGGCAGATTTACACTGCAAACTCAACCCAACCTCGAGTTAGCCATTTTCAAATTCATTCTAAGTGTCATGTCCAGATTCAAGTTTCGAGTCTAAATTAATGTCAAGTTTTCAGGTCATGTTTCATGTCAAATCGTGTCAAGTTCATGTCCATATCCAGATTCAAGTTATAACAACGTTCATGTTCAAGTTCAAAGCCAATTCATGTTTTACCTAATCTACCCAAACTGTATTCCCATCGCACGTAAACTCGAATCGATACTAATAAATATAATTAGGGAATAACATAAAAAGGGACGGGTATAAGGTGGCAAAAGTGATTACTAGCATAGCATGGTATAAGTTGAGATAAATGATTATAACATTACTGGCATATGGAATATCGGCCTCAAACACAAAGATTCCAAATCTAGCAAAATAAGGTACTAGTCAAGATAACAGTTGACATAAGGTGATAGTCATGGTAACGTTTGACATAAGGTGATAGTCATAAACTTATGACTAATAGCAGATTCAACATTGCAGGCTTGATAATATGAGGGGGTTTTCTTTTTGATTTACAACATGAATAGGCCCCAAATTAATGTCATAGTAATATACCCAAAAGTCAAGATCCAAGATGAACAAGAATGGATGTAAAACAGTCGTCATACATAGGTCCAATTTCAATTTACAACATATTCATATTACGTTTACAATTTAAATCTAAAAGTAACTGGGGCTTACAGATCGTGGTTCGAGAATTAGAAGAAGAAAGTCGATGTTGAATCTTTATATGCTTAGTCGAGTCCTAACAGAAATCCCCAAATCAGCAATTCCCTTAACGTAGTTTCTACGTAGAAGAAGTAGTCCCTTTTTCTAACTTTTCAACCAGAATTAGAGAAGCATAAGGTCAGAGAGAATTTTATGTAGAGAGACTAGCGTTAGGGGCTGTTTAAATAGGGTCAGGTCAATGAATGTAGACAGAAACGAGGCCAAAAACATCAAAGTGAATCCAGCTTCAAAAGTGGGCTCGGCCACCAGGTCGACCCCCAGGTCGACACCCAGGTCGACACTATGGTCGACCTGGTCCTGGGCAGGTCGACTCTATGGTCAACCCCTAGGTCGACCTGGTCCTGGGCAGGAAATTTCCCGTCCAGTCTGTTCTGTGGTTTGAATTCGAAATTTGAATTCGAATTCTGAGCTGTTTTGAACTTGAAATTTTCTGAAAACTTCGAAGGGTCAGAACTTGGTCATATGGACTCCGATTTTCGTAGACTCAGACTCTTTTCCAAGCAGAATTTCGAGACGAACGCAATGTCTTAACCCGTTTCCCTTGATTCTCATTTTAAAAATTAATTCTTCCTTGATTTATAGTTATAACACGTTATCAAAATATGGGTTGTTACATGTATGTTGTTAGATCGATATATGTGCTTATGCAAGTTATAGGTTGCAAGTTAGATTTACACATATATGTATATGATTCATGTAGGTTCTATGTATATATGTTTATGTTAAACCAATTGTACCTACATGATTAGAATAAATCAATATTCACAAATTCTTATGCAAGTGAAAACTTATAATTGAATCCATGTTAAATTATCCGTTTATGATTCATATGACTTATAAAAGTTTATTTTTAGATCTATGTTATACATATGTATTGCAAGTTCATACATGTTCGTATATGTTAACTTAACTATGTTGTAGATTCATGAACCTATGCAAGTTTTTAGGTTAAGATTCATGAACCTATGCAAGTCGTTAATTAAGTTGTTAATTCATGAACCTATGCAAGTTTTTAGGTTAAGATTCATGAACCTATGCAAGTCGTTAATTAATTGTTAATTCATGAATCTATGCCAGTTGTTAATTATGTTGTTAATTCATGAACCTATGCAAGTTGTTAATTAATTTGTTAATTCATGAACCTGTGCAAGTCATTAATTAAGTTGTTAATTCATGAACCTATGCAAGTTGTTAATTATGTTGTTAATTCATGAACCTATGCAAGTTGCTAATTATGTACATGTTTATGTTGATTATGTTAAAGTTGCAAGTTCACAACTGTGTACATGTTTATGTTGATTATATTAAAGTTGCAAGTTCACACCTATATGTTTATGTTCATGTTGATTTTGTCAAAAATTGCAAGCTCATAGTTAATGTTGATTTCATGCCAATTTTGTGAACGTTAAATTTGGCTAAGTTATTAGCCTAATACTTTATGTGAAATCATGCTAACAGTAAATTAGGCTAAGTTATTAGCCTAATATTTAGATGGGGGTAACGTTGGGTAAAAACTTAATTATAGGGAGCTTGACATAAATTGGCAAATAATCACATAGGTGATTTATGGTATGAAACGGTATAAATTATTAATTTAAAACATGTTAATACATAGGTGGGCCCAAAACCATGAAATTGGTTAAGGCCATGAATGGTGTAAATTTATACACCGTTAATTTTGAAATAAAACATGTGACATGAAATATTTACATAATTAAAATGTAAAGTTAGACAATACAAATATGCTTAACCCGAGGTTGGATTGAGTTGTGATGTAAACCTCCCCGGACCCGCCCGGCTGTCCAGTAATCACAACAATACCTATCCAATGTGGGAGGTTAAAGCATTGAGCCCGATAAAGACCCGAGGTTAGACTGAGTTGTGGCGTAAGACTACCTGGAACCGACCGGCATACAGGCAGCCACAACAGTACCTGTCTAATGTGAGTGGTTGGTGCTTTAATAAGACAGTTAAAGCTAAGCTAGGATTGGTAGGGTTAAGTAAATTTAATACACTTAGCCAAATTAACATGTTAACTAGATTAAAAGGTTGGGGTTAAGTAAAGTTAATACACTTAGCCAATTTAACATGTTAACAAGACTAAAAGGTGGAGTTAAGTAAACTTAGAATACTTAACCATCATAGCATGATGAATGAACAGGGTTAAGTTAAAAGATGAAGGGACAATACTTAACCATTCGAACATGTGAATTAAACTGATGGGCAAGGTTAGGTTAAAGGGAACGCTTAACCAATACAAGATGAATGGGTAGGGTTAAGTAATAAGAAAATACTTAACCAATATAACTTGGTTTGTGGTAGGGTTAAATCAACATGAACTACTGATAACACTTAACCTGTTTAATATGACAAAGGAATGGGTTAAGTTAACTTGAATTCACTAATGACACTTAACCCATCCAACTTGACGAGAAAGAGGACTAAGTAGTAAACCTTAGTTAAAAATGGCTAAGTAGTAAACCTTAGTTAAGAAAACGATGATTCAATAAACTAAGTGGTAAACCTTAGTTAGAAAAACTAAGTAATAATCATTAGTATAACACAAAGAGGAGCGAATGTCCATCTGATCTTAAAGAAGGCTCCAACGAATTGGGTTACGAAGCCCGAGGCTTCGAGGGGACGTAAGGGTACTCTTGGTATCCATCTGTGAGAATGCAGATGATCCGCCTGGGCTCAAAGAGGTTAAGGTCTGCATGAGAAGAACCAAGGGTATGCCTTGGTTGCAATATATGGCAACCTAAAGACTAGGATGGACCAGTGTGATTCGGCGAGACCAGTAGCCCTGTGATAGCGGCTCATCGTCTACCTACCATCTTGAGTTAGTCGATATATGTAAAGCGGAAAGGCGGAGAACTCCAAAAGACCATATACTTGCTATCTAGTTATGGGTGAGGATGGCCATAGGTTAGTGGGGGCATAGATGACCTGCGTATAGTTCTCATTTTTCAAGATGTGCCTTTCATTAGTTGAGGGAGGGGTCGAGTGGGACCATAGCCACTGGAAAAACAGACCTTAGCATCTGCATCGGCAGATAACTTAAAGCTCCCGACCGAGTTCCGTGTTTCTTGATTAGCCCTGCCACGGGACTCGGGCCGCACATATAGAGGACATGTGCAACTAGATATCTAGCACGTTTACGATACGATTGGGACGTAAAGTCTAGAAACACTTATCGCTCTGGGTAATGTGTCCTAGACTAGGGGCACCGTTCGACAGGTAGCATAATCCCTAGTTGGACTTAGGTGGCATAAACCCTGAATCCGAGAAGTATTAGATAAGTCGCATAAACCTTAGTCGAATCTAGGAAGCGCTCGATAAGAAAACCCTAGATTAGATCTAGGTAATAAATAATAGATGTACACCTAAAGGCAACCGCAATTACAAGGACTGGGGTCACGTTATCATCTTTATACAAATTACTGTTTGGGATACGAGTTAGGTGGTGCAGAGATATAGAATGGGGTGTTATAGTATATTCGGTTTAAACTGTCTTGCTTTGGTTTATATTAGTCTGTAATGCTGGTACTGTCCCATTTTCCAGTTTACTCCTATCATGAACTTTATCTTGTTCACATGCTAAAAGCCACTAGACTTACTCAGGCTTTATGTCTGACTCTGTTTTTCTTTCTTCTTCTTTTCTTCGGTTCCCCCCCACCCCCCAGGTAGTCAGGGGGGAATAGCTCTGCTTAGTATGGACTGTTACTCTTTCCAAGCTTGAAGACTCTTGGATATTTTTTTTCAGACTCTCTTTTCCGCAGCTATGGCTGGCTTATGCTACATTGGGGAATATAAATGTTATTTTATGGTTCTTTATTTTGTAAGACAAATGATACTCTGATATTGAAAAGCAATTGTTGTACAAACTATTTTATCAATAAAGTAAAGTTTTATTTTCCACTGTTTTAATTTTGTCTGTATTGTAATTTATCTTCATTTTCACCTTAAATGCTCCATAGAACTTAGTGCATTCCCTTTGTGAGTGACACTAACGGATATGGGGTGTTACAAGGGAGCTATCCAAATCACCAGTAGTAATCCATTTGATGTGAAGATTGTCGGTCTGACACCGTCTTCAATATCTTTGACTTTTAATCGTCATTTAATTATTTTAAATTGGTTAAACTTGGTCTTTTTAAATAATTCTCTCATAACAAATCAAATCAAATTCTTACTCGAGTTATTGATTTACCAATTAAATCTCTTTTTAATTGGATCCTTTCTTAAGAGTTAAAATCTTATTCTTCCCTTTGGTTAAGATAATTTGGTTTTCACTAATCATTTCATTTACCTTGTACAGAGGTTAACTTAAGAATTCAATTCAACTCATGAATTAAATTCCTTGTTTTCGAATATCTCCAAAATCGTATATATATAAGCTTTCACGTAAAAATTGCCAAATCGCACTCAATCATATTTGTTTATATAAACCATGAGAAATTGGTTTATAATTATTCCAAATCATTTATAATATTTTAAAATGATTTTTCATTATTTTTATAATTATAAAAATAGTTCATTTCAGTCGAACGATGTTTCAGGTCATTCAACTGCACTGGCGCTGTTTTCCTTCAAATTTGAATTAAACATTTCTAAAAATCTAACCATTGGATCTTAACATATTTATTATTGTTGAAAAGGTCTTTTCAAAACAAATCCAATGGTTCTAATTTCGGAAAAATCTGATGGTTGGATCTCCCGTTATACTCGTTCAAAATTACAAGTCGAAAACGCAAATTACCGCCATGCGGTACGTTTATTTATATTTATATTTGACATATAAATATTATACGATGAACAACTTCTAAATTATTTAATTTATTAAATATTTGGCTAACGCCTTATATTTGCGGAAAAATTCGCCATAACCTCCTTTGTACGGAGTGCCCGGAAAATTACAACTCGCCTCAAAAGGCCCACATAAATCAATATATATTTATCCAATCAATATAAATTGGGAGATATGTAAAAAAATATCATCCCAATACCCGTGTGCGGTATACCGTCAACTGAACAACAATTGTGACTTATATACACACTCGTGAAATGTGAAAAAAATATCATCCCAATACCCATGTGGGGTTTACATCAAAATCCATGTCGCTTGTATACCCACAAGAGAGATGTGTGTATTTTTGTAATCTCAAGACCCGTGTGGGGTTTGTTATTAAACCCTGCAATTCTCATTATATGTTTATTTAGTCCATGTCATACTCTGGCCAGTCCATATCTGATAATCATTAGGCAATTACCTGTTCTTCGATTCTTTGTTCTCATCATATAGCATCAAACAGTTATATGTTATACGGTTCACAACATATAAGCATCAAGCAGCTACATGCTTATATGGTATGGTATACTATGCTATGCTATGCTATGTTATGCAGTGTGGTTCATATTTGTTCACTATCCAATGGTGTATATTTAATTACATCCAAGAAACCATCACAACGCATTCAATTCATATACAAACAATAATAAATAAATAAATTACTCAACCAATGCCATTTAAGGCGTAGCAAAATTTCAACAGACTTGATGTATAGTTCAAGGATGAACTATAAGGTATATCACGTATAACTTGATAAAAATAATATTTTTATCGAACTAATCAGTGTTTAACATAGAAATAAACTTGTGTCATCAATGATAAACATTATTAAATAATTCTGATGAACAATTAACAGTCAAATAAAATTTACTACGTGAATTTTAGTCTCGCGCAAACGCCAATAATCACGTGTACATTGATTAAAAATGATATTTTTATAATGCCTATCGTTAACTAACCTCATAATAAATATTATTATTAATCCATATTCATTGTATGACTTTGTAGTTAATTTTATTTTTAACTACAATCAATTAATGATTAATTCCTAGATTTATTTAACCATTTTCAAGCTACAATTACTCGTCATCGATACGGTTTTACACGTGTATATCACATATCCGAACTACTTCACATACAATAGTTAAAAATGATATTTTTTTACTTTCTAAACGTTATTTAACATCTTAATAAATTTGATTTATTAACTAATACTCATTGTTTAACTTAAATATTAACTTGCAAATGGTTTATTTCTAATCTAGCCCTTTTTAAATGAGTTTAAAATTTCTCACTTAGATTTCCACCCCACCAATCTTTTGTGCGGAGGAATTACAAACACTTTTCGGCTTCCATGTGGCTTTCCGAAGGTCCTATGGAGCTCAAATGATTCTTCAACACTCGCTAACTGGCGGATATAGGTAGATCCGGGAGTTTGGAGCTTAACGGGGGAAGAGATGGGCACGAACGGGGCTATGGAAGATGCGCGGTCCACTGTCCGATCTTGCCGCAACGAGGGGAGAGGACTTTGGGGTTCGTAGAGGGTGTAGGAGAAGGTGTAGAGGAGGTAGGAAGTGTCGGAGGGAGAAAAGGAGGAGTTTTGGCTTGGAAAAGCAAGGGGGTTGTTGGGCTCGGCGGCGGCGGGTGGCGCACGTGGCGGCGCGAGGAGGTGGTGGGGGAGGGGGGTCAAGCGGTGGGAGGGCGGGCGGTGACAATAAGGAGAGGAAAGGCGACCATTTTTGAGAGTAAGGAGGAGAAAAAGGATAAAAGAAGGAGAAAAGGAAAAGAAAGAAAAGGAGGGTCCTAATTGCAAATTTACCCCCATTACATGGATCCTGATGTGGCACGATCTCATAAGTTATAACAAAACCACCTTGGCATGTTGGATGGCCTTCGTTTTAATTTAAATTTGATAACTTCACGTTTATAGAAGTGTGCTAGTTAGTCTCCACCTCTTTTGATCGCACGATCACAAATTTACTCCGTTTGTTATGAAGTTTTAGGTTATGACAATAAACATAATTATGAATCCAAAGGAATAAATTTCGTTGAATTCCGAGTTCGTTTGACGTTCCATTTTATTTTTCGATCGAGTTTTTGTTTGAATTCTACTTGTAATTTAGCATACGTTTTATTCGCGCACGCCCACATGTTAACTCCAAAAATTATGAAACTTAGGATTCTACCATTATTCAATGCTACGAATTCAAAAAAAAAGTTTTGTTGAATTCTGAGATCATCTCAAGAACATTCCTTTGTAAACTGAATGTATGTATTACCTCGAATGGTCTTATCGCGCCCCACTACATATTAACTCCGTTTGGTGAGAAATTTGAAATATAGCAATGATTTATCATTCTGAATCCAACAAAATTTGTTTTGTCAAAAACGGAGGTCGCTAGCAAAATATCCATTTTTAAGGGCTATGTAATCTTATTAAAAATGATTTTTGAAATTCGATCATATTTTCTAATAAAATAATTTTAAAAATAATTTTTAAATTGGTTATGAAATTCTGGGTTGTTACAATGTTGAAAGTCCAAACTCCAATAGGAGTCGTACGTTTTTTGTTGCATACCAACTATGTTGGAAAGTAAGATGCAAGCTTTTCGGCTATATTCCTATTTATTTGAGGATTGATAAACATTATTATAATATCACAGGATCTTGATATAAAAAGTGATTTGGTTATCCTAAGGTAAAAGCATATGCCATGTTTATGTGTGGTCATGTCTTACGAGAATTCCAGTCTTTTAAAAGGAATTTCAGTTGTTTGAATGTGAATTTATCATTGAAACTATCCAGACTGATCCGGATGTTTTTGCTTTCCTAAAAGTGTGCTCGGGTCAGACCGAGTATATTTTCCATCTTAGGTTTCGCTTGGAGCTTCAGAGGAGGAGCTTGGAGTCAAGACGTATATCTATATTTTCTAGTGCAAAATTATTTTCGTCCTATGTATTGTATTGAGCTAATGTGTACTCTAAAATTGTTGTAATCATATATATAAAGTTTCATTTTGTGTAAAGAGTTTGATATATTATATTTTGTCCATTCCGCTGTGAGACTCCGATCTTCTTATTCTTCAATTCTAACATTTCTTTCTTTTTTCATCCTCTAATTTCTTTTGATTAACAATTTGGGTTTTTAATACTTAGGTTTTTGGCAAGTAATACTGGATTATGTATTATTGTCAAAAATTCAAGCATCGAATTTTCCAGGTCGTTATAGTTGGTATTAGAGCATAAGGTTTAGTGATAACCTTCGCTCTGTGACGTAACTCAATAGAGATGAGGTTAGTAATACCCTAGATTGAATTTGAGAGAGAGTGTGTGTGTATATGAGAGCGCGTATTTGTAATTGATTATAAAACTACTTTAAATAATTTTGCTAAAATTATACAGTCATAATTTTCTCAAATTATGATAGTATTGGTTTGTTTGATTCATTTGAATGGAAATCAAATTGGATTATAAAACTGGAATGGTTTGATATAAAAGAAGGAGATTTCACCTATAAAATCAAATGAATAATAATAAAATGGAAGTCAATTAGACAGTAATCAATTGATTTTAGAGTATGTTAAACCAAAGTGAAGGCAATAAGTATTATTAATGTTGAATATAAATTGGTTGGTTGTGCATTTTTGTTTATTGTATGTTGGATGAGTTGAATAGAATTCAAAGAGTTGAATGAATTGAAAGCTAAGGAAATGAATTCCAGTATAATAAATTTGAATGGAACTGCTTATGAATTGAAACTAAATGATTTAACCCTATATTTGCATATACCTTCTAAAAAAATGTAGTTACACTTGCAAATCAATGGAATGCTATTTTAAAATTTCATGTAATTGTTACTTACATGATAAATTGTGTTAAATATAAGTACGAAAAGGCTATGAGGATTGATTTTGGTTGCATAAATTGCATATGAGTTAAGCAAGTATGCTTAATAACGCTCATATAAGGTACGCTTATGAGAAAAAAATGGTTATGAATGAGATTTTCTGACCGTGTGGGTCGATGTACATATATTTGTTGTTCCTGCGATATCGCAGAAGTCCCCCATGTACAAGGTAGACTACCGAAATTTTTCGAAAATTTATGATGCTAGAAAATTTTCTAAATTTTTGAGAATTTTTGTTAACAGAAATGAATTGGTATTTTAATATAGCTAATTGGATTAGTTGGAACAGAAGGATTTTAACTAAGTAGATTTTTGAAAAGCTAATAGGGCTGTAGCATTTCTCCTACCTTAATAATTTCGAGAATGATATTCTTTTAAGGGGGAAGGAATGTAACATCCTATATTTTTGGTGGTCGAATATTTAATTTATTTTATTATTTTAAATATCATTTAGAATTTATATTACTCGAATTAAACGAGTTTGAATGTATAATTTATATTTAATTAGAAACGAGTTCATCACGACACGGTAGTTCATAGTTTTACGTTTTGAACTTCAATGGAATATATATAATTCAATATGACTCAGAATTCTTTACAATGAGTATCTTCCAGATTTATTGGACTATAGTTTTCTAATGAAAGAGAAAAATCTAGATTTCATCTTGTAGATTTTTAGTTACATCCAAATCAAATTTTCTGAAAGTCGCTATGGAATTGTTTATAAACTATAACGGTTTATTATATAAAACAAAAGGATTTTTAAGACAAATATTGTTTAACATGGAATTTGATATATTTAGTTTAAAATCTAAAGTAGTTCATTTTGAAGTTATTTTCAATTCTATTTATATATATATATATAACACGATAATAATAATTTATTATTATTATATATAATTGTTTTGAAATCGATTTAATATAGACTTTTAAAAAGGATTATTCTTCAAACGACCTTGGATTCCAACGAAACGAATTTTATTAAATCTGTAATGGCTAATTATTTTCGCACCAACTGGAGTTATTTGTGAGCGTGCATAAATTAGAATATAAATAAATCAATAATTTGAACTCAAACTAGCGTTGTCTAAGGAAACAGACTCGAATTTCGACAAAACAAGTTTCATTGGGTACATAATGTCGAACTATAGCTGTATATCCATTTTCACCGCGAATGGAGTTCGTATGTGACCATACGAATTAATAAACGATGATCGGAAATGGCGATAGGCATCAAGTAATAAAAAAATCAAATAGAATATTAATAAACCTAAAATATCATCACTATATATATACCCATAATCTACCCTAACCTAATTCCCAAATCGAAATCAGCGTTCAATTTTGCAAGTAAGCCCTTTTCATACTTTAATTTTTAACTCTAACTGGTGAGGAATTTAAGGAATCACCAACATGGAAATTGTAGTGCTGGAAGAGGCCGACTTATTGGAAAATTTTGGTGTGGCTTGGTGGGCTGTGGTGGCGGGTAGATGGAGTTGAACGGGGATGCTGAGTTACGATTTTTGGCATATTTCTCAAACCTGGAGGAGTTTAAGGTAGGGGTCTGAAGTAAAGTGGAAGAGGCGAGGTACGACTTTCATTTGGTGGTGGTGCATTAGACCATGGTCATCGGTGGCGGCAGTGGTCGGTAGTTGAACTTAGGGTTCTATTTTCAGGAACTTTGGTCCATTTTGGCCATTTTACTGGCAATAGTGTTGTCGAGGTGGTGTCATGTCTGAAGCAAAGTGGAGGGCAGTAGGGTGGCGCATCGAATGGTGGTGGTTGGAGAGGCTGGCGATGTCGGTCGGCGGCGAAATCGCTAGATTAACGGAATTGGGGATTTTCAAGTTTCTGGACGAACGCTGGCGGGTTGGAGGTGCGACCATCTGGCGGCGACAAGGCGTGGTGTAACAACCCGGAATTTTAGGGCCAATTTAAAAATTTTATTTTAGAAATTTTAATGGATTTTAATATTTAAAATAATTTATTTTAAATAGTAACGACTAAAAATATATTTTGAAACGAATAAATTTACTTTAATTATAAAAGGAGTTTAAAATAGCGCTGCAGTTCGAAAATTTGATTTTAAACTTTGACTGAATGTACAGGATTCAAAATAAATCAGAATTGAATGAGATCAGAAATATTTAAATCTGTTTAATTATATCTTTCTAACGAATCTGAAAAACTGAAATTTCACTTTATAATTTGAAAGTTATGTCCAATTTAAATTTTAGAAAAATCGCTGTAGAATTTATATATATTTTAATATAATATATTGCCCTTGAAAATAGTCGTTTTGCAAACGACCTCGGTTTTCGACAAAACCACTTTTGTTGGAACCGGAATGTCAAATTATTGTTAAGTTTAATTTTCTAGAATTTTTCGAATTAATATGTGAGCGTGGCATAGGAAAACGTGTTTTGTTAGTTTCGGTCAGATTTAATCGACTTGAAATTGGCCATTTTTCAGACGGTCTCAGAATTCGATGAATTTAGTCTTGTTAGAACCGTATCATCAAAACATAACTAGAAATATTTTTTCTGTAATTTTTAGAGTCCATATGTGGCCCGGTAATTTAAAATGTACGTTTGAATTTAATAATTAAATGATTTATAATTTAATTTAAAGAAAAACATATAATAACAGTCGAACTGGGTTACGAAACATATTCCATTATGTCCGGGACGGGGGTTATTAGCTAAGGGCGACACTTGTTAGGTTTGATTTGGAGTTTGTAGCAACATACAGATAAAAGTTGGAAAATAAATAAATAAAATACCAATAAAATACCGTATAAATACGGTTAACCATACGTAACCCTAGCCTAAAACGTAACAGCCGCCGCCAAGCCTCATTCTATAGCCGATATGCTTTCATTTTCAATTCAACCTTTCTCACAATTCCTTCAATGAAGTTCGAAACTTCTAAAACCCAAACTGAAGAGAGCCTTGCGATTGGCCTATCCAACGGTCAAGATCATTTGAAGTGGAGTAAATCAAGTGAATTCTATTCTTGAAGTCACCACATTAGGGGTCGATTTCGTGGTTGATGGCTTATGCGAGTTCGACGGGGTTCAGCGTGATGGCTGGTGTTGTCAGCTGCGTCGATGGGGTGTACTCAGATGGGTGGTCGGTCGCTTCTGGTGGCGGCACGAGTGGAAGACTGGCGGTGAACGATGGGTTCTGCCTCGATCCAAGAAGCAAAAGACAGCGGCCCGTATTCTTTGATGAAGGAAGTAATTAGTTTTATTAATTCAATAATTAAGGAATAATTAAGTTTTAAATAAATCTATAACTTTAAACATGAATAACTTTTTATCCAGAAATCAGAATTCAGCGAAATCAGTCGCGTTGGAACCGTAAAGATGAATAGTACGAGATGGGACTGATCAGATCTGAAATAGAGGTGGTTGGAAATTCATGATTATAATCAATGTGAGAATTCTTTTATTTTAAATAATTATAATTTATTAATTATGATCGTGTTAGAAATTGTTATCAATTCGTTGTAATTTCTATTTGTGGTTATGCATGATTTGATTTGTGTTGCTTGTGATTACCTTATTGATCTGTTGATTGAACGAATTATTTTGGTTGAAACCAAAATACCATGTTTTGTTGAATAGAAACAAAAATTTACATTTTTGTAGAACAGAAATAGATCAAACAAAAATTTACATTTTTGTTGAATAGAATCAATTGAAACAAATGGAATCATTTCTGTTGAAATAAAATAATTGAAATAAATAGCATTTTTGTCAAAAACATGATTAGTGAAAAATAAAATAACATTTTTGGTCAAACATGACTAGTGAAAATAAAAACAACACTTTTATTTGAAATGTGTTATGCAAATCAAATTTACATTTTTGATTAGAAACATGCTATGTAAATAAAATCAACATTTTTTTTGAAATATGCATATAAAAAAGAAATTTTGTGTTAATTAGATTATAAAGAACAGAATTAACATTTTTGTTAATTAGATTATAAAGAACATAATTAACATTTTTGTTAATAAGATTATAAAGAAAAGAATTAACATTTTCGTTAATTTGATTATAACGAACAGAATAAACATTTTTGTTAATTTGATTATAAAGAACATAATTAACATTTTTGTTAATTAGATTATAAAGAAAAGAATTAACATTTTTGTTAATTAGATTATAAAGAACAGAATTAACATTTTTTTAATTTGATTATAAAGAACAGAATTAACATTTTTGTTAATTTGATTATAAAGAACAGAATTAACATTTTTATTAATTAGATTATAAAGAACAGAATTAACATTTTTTTTAATTTGATTATAAAGAACATAATTAACATTTTTGTTAATTAGATTATAAAGAATATACATATGATAAAAAGGACATTTCATGTTAAAGAATATACATATGATAAAAAGGACATTTCATGTTAAAGAATACACATATGATTAAAAGGACATTTCATGTTAAAGAATATACATATAATAAAAAGGACATTTCATTGTAAGGAATATACATATGATAAAGAGAACATTTCATGTTAAAGAATATACAAATGATAAAAATGACATTTCATGTTAAAGAATATACATCAGGTTAAAGTAGCACTTTTGATTAAGAAATGTATATTAGACAGAAATAACATTTTCATATAAATGTTATGTAATAACCCGCAAATCCGAGCCAGTTTAAAATTTTTATTTTGGCAAATTTAATGAATTTTGAATATTTAAAATGATTATTTTAAATAATAATGACAAAAAAAATTTAGTTTAAATAGAATTCAAACGTATATATTTATATAGATCGTCGTTAGAATATAAATATTTATTTTAAATTATAAAAGGAATTGAAAATGGCGCGGTAACAGGATTCAAAATAAACCGGATTTTAGCGAAACAAAAAATATTAGAACCTAATTGAGAATATCTTTCCAACGAATCCGAAAAATCAAAATTTCATAGCAGGAATCAAAAGTTATGGCCAAATGAAAATTCAGAATAGTCGCTATGGAATTCTGGCCCTTAAAAATAAAAAATTTGCAAACGATCTCGGATTTCGACGAAACCACTTTTGTTGGATCCGTAATGTCAAGTTATTGCTAGGTTCCAAAATTCGTAATTTTTCGAATCAATATGTGAGCGTGGCAAAGGAAAACGCATTTGACCAGTTTCAGTTGATTTTAATCGACTGGAAAATGGCCATTTCTCAAACGGTCTCAGAATTCGACGAAACTAGTCTTGTTAGGACCGTATCGTCAATACGGAGCTATAAATAATTTTTCGGGAATTTATAGAGTTATTGTGTGGCCCCGGTAATTTGAAATGTGCATTCAAATTCAATATAAGAGTTATATTTTGATTTTGACTAAAACTGATCGAAACAGTCGAATCAGCCTGCGATATATATCCCATTGTGTTCGGAATAGGGGTGATTAGCTAGGGACGACAGTCGTTAGGTTTGGTTTGGACTGCAAATGGAAAGTCAGGCTTTTTTGAAATTAAATGGAAAATAAAATAAATAATATATATATATATTAATAAACCCTTTTTACATAACCACCCCCATTTCAATTCCTGGATCGTAAAACGTCGGGCTCCCCCAAATCCAAATAGCCAGTCGCCCCCGTTGACCATCAACCGCGAGCTCCTCCACCGGACGTCGCCTCTGGCGCCTCCTTCTTCTTCCTCCCTCCCAATCGGTCGAACCCCACAACCCAAACCCCATACGCGAGCAAGAACCATCGCACCCCCTTGTGCCACGCGCCGCCACCCACAACCATGCCTAGCTCCGCCACGTGGAAGGACCCCGCCACCTCCAGCACTCCTCCGCAGCCCCAGTCCGACAATGAAGGCCGCGCGACACTGATGGACACAACAAACCATCCCTCCCCCTTCACCTTGTTTAACTGTAAGTTATTATTATTATTATTGTTATCTATTTAAAATCTGATTTGTTTTATTTATTTTAAATCAAGTTTAGATTTTTTATTTTATTTTTAATTAAGAATAGTTTTTTATCATATAAAAACATAGATTTTTATAGCGGTAAAACATAGATTTTTATGACGATAAAGATATGGTTTTTATATGAGTGGTGTTATAAAAATATAATTTTTATTATAGTAGAAGATTAAAAATATAATTTTTATTATAGTAGAAGATTAAAAATATAAATTTTATTATGTAGAAGAAGTAAAAATATCACAGGAACCTGGTTTACAGCTGGAACGATATCCGGAAAGCTTTGTATCCGTATATCTCCTTCAGTTGTGTTTTGTATTATTTTCCGCTGCTATGTAATTTATTATAATTTCTGATATTTCTCTGATGTATAATATTCATTTATACTCTGTATATTCTTGTATTCTGATGGAATTGTTGAAATTGACAATGAAATGTTTTCTATTTGTGTTCCTTTGTGTGTTATTCTCAAAGTATCCGCGCTTTCCTTACCGGGGAAGTTACGGGTTCTTACATGTTACATTAGAAAAGAAAGAACATTTTCATATAAATGCTGCATTAGATTGGAAATGCCATTTGAGATAAAATGTGCATTAGTATGAAAATCACATTTTTATTAGAAATGTTCATTTGGTATAAAAACACCATTTTTATTTAGAATGTGTATATAGAATAAAAAGGCCATTTTTTTATATAATGTAATAAATGAGAAGAGAAAATTTGCATTTATCATAATGTAATTAAAGAAGATAAAGTTACATTTTTCATAATGAATAAAGGAGAATAGAAAAGTTACAATTTTATAATGTAATAAAAGAGATAGAAAAGTTACGTTTTTATATAATGTAATAAGAGGATAGAAAAGACTACACTTTAATAAGAATGAAATAAAAAGACATTTGTGTCATTTAATAAGAATTATACAAAATACACATTTTTGTGATTAAATGAGAATTTTACAAAGGTCACATTTTTGTGAAAGAATGATTATAGAAATAAAAGACCACATTTTTGTGAAAGAATGATAATAGAAATAAAAGATCACATTTTTGTGAAAGAATGATTATAGGAATAAAAACATCATTTTTGTGAAAACATGATTATAGTAAGAATTCATTCATTTTGTCACTTTAGAAAAATGAATAAGAATGCAGTAAAGATGGACATTCTTGTCACTTTACAAGAATGAAAATAAAGATATACATTTTTGTTACATTTGAATAAAGGATACATTTTTGTTAGAAAATGTAATTTGAATAAAGAATACATTTTTGTTAGAAAATGTAATTTGAATAAAGAATACATTTTTGTTAGAAAAATGTAATTAGAATAAAGAATACATTTTTGTTAGAAAATGTAATTAGAATAAAGAATACATTTTGTTAGGAAATGAAATTAGAATTAAAAAGTACATTTTTGTTAGAAAATGTAAATTAGAATAAAAGTGGACATTTTTGTCATATTTAAAAGAATGAATAAAAATGGACATTTTTGTCATTTTTAAAAGAATGAATAAAAGAGACATTTTTGTCACACTTAAAAGAATGTGACTAAAATATTCACTTTTGGTCACTTAAAGGATTTCACCAAAATATCCATTTATAATTTTGGTCATTGAAAAAGGATTACACAAAGATAGGAAAGTTAATATTTTTATTTGTCGATTAGTCACAATAAAAAGATCATGTGTTAAAAATATGATGTTAGTAATGGCTTGGAATATATGTATGTGTTGATGAAGTGTTTGATTTATTTAATATAATGTTAGTGTATTCAAAACTGAATATTACACTTCCATTTACAAGTCATCCGACTTGTTTATGTGATTGGGTTGATAATTTTTACACATCGCCCAAGTACACAAATAATTGATTATTTGTTTGATGGATGAAACCCCACACAGGTATTGGGATGATATTTAACAAACACAAATCCCAATGTTTAGTTTTAGAATCCACTTTGGATGTTATTTGGATGCTTGATAATTATTTGTCATGAGTATTGACTACCTACAATATATGGTTGTTGATTGAGTCACATTCCAATAAAGAATATTCTAGAAAAAGAATATCTTAGGAGATATCTTAGAAAAAGGAATATATTTTAGAAAATATATTTATTGATATGAACTAGTTATTAACTAGAATAAATCATTAAATTTAGATTTAATGAAGTTTTCCAATTTGTTAATATTTAATTGAAATTAAATTAAATTAATTGAATTTTGGGTTTGTCTTGAATAGTGTCTTAAATAACACTGTTCTTAAACCACATATGAAAAGAAAAATCTTTTAATTTAAATTATTAAAGTTTTCAATTATCTTTAGTAATTGAAATAAGATGAAATGTGAGTTGGGTTTATTGTGAACCGTGTTTTTAAGTGACATGTGTTCTTTAACCCAACTGACAGTGAAATTATGATTTGGAATTTATAAATCTTTTATCAAGATTTAAATGGGAATTTTCCAAAAGCCAAGTTTTTCAATTTAATATATTAAATTGGAATTGAGTGGAATTCGAATTAATAATAACCGATATAAGCTTCTGTAGAAGAAGGCTGATACTACATACGGAATTTAAGAGGCTTTGCCGTTAGTCCATTTATATTATTGGTCGGATACCGAAATTTATAACGATTACATATTGATATGATTTCTGCGAAGATTCCATATTTTATGGAAGATGACTTTGGGTTTACCGTGAAATATATTTTAAATGACATTAGTTCTTTAACCTAGTTAAGAATAAGATTAATTACTGGAATTTAAATAATCATTGAATAACGATTTTTGATATTTAAAACCAAATTGGGTTTTTAATAAATCTCTAAAAGAATGATTTAAGAATAATTTCAAGAATTTATCTTTGATAAGATAATGTGAATGTTTTATTTAGAAGAATATTCTGAATTGGAATGTGGCGTTGGATGTGTTTTATAGCACTTGATTTTGATTATAAAAATACGCGAGTTATTCGGAAAGACTGGGTTTAACCTATTTCGAATAATCACTACGACGATGAAGAGTCGAAGATGAAGACGGTGTTTGAAGACCGGCGATCTTTACATCGAATGGATATGTTGCTACTGAGACCTATAATGGGAGTAGCTACCTTGAAGGGGCTTCAGTGGTTGTCGTCCGAACTATTGTTGATTGTTCGGATATGCAAGGACCTCTCAGGTGTCTCCGGTTTCGTTCAGACCCAGAACGGCCTTGTAAATGGATGCGTGTCTGACATTGGATTTCGTTCCAGGCGAATTAAATTGATTGCTATTAATGTATATCTGATTGGTGGTGGAGAATTTATTCTCTGCTCAACAACCTGGTATATATTAATAGTGATTGATCGCATGGCGTGGATTGTCAATGTGGCATGACAAGATGCAATTGATCAAGGCTTTTGTTGAAAAGCAGGGCCTTGTGGGATGATCAAAGTTATAGCTTATTACGGCACAACTTTGTGTATAGCCTGACTTCGCGAGCCTCACACCCCGGTATGAGTCAAAAACGGTGATTAGGACTGCAGGGAGTGCACACATTTCTTTCTAGCTAGAAGTGGTATCGGTGCTTGAAATTGGCTGGCATTTTACTTATGTGGATGATGGATTTTGAGGCGCCTCGGGATTTATAGGTCGTTAGTGGTCATACTATAGGTTCAAAGGAACCGGGAAGCGTGTGTTCAGGCATAACTAATCCACTCCCATAGGAGTGGACCGGCCCTGAAGATCCAAGGGTTCGCCAGAGTCCGGGCCCTGAGGCATTGGCTAGAGTGTCTTGAATCAGAGAGGACGATCCCTAGCCTCGACTCATGATGGAAATCCAATTTCCAATACGACCTTGCGGTTTTGATTGTAGAACTAGTATGGCAACATGATATATGGTACCCATGCCGTCTATGATTGATACCTTATGATTGAAATGTTTTTTTGAAACATATACACACTAATACTAAATCCATTTTATACGTATTTATCATCTTTTGATCATTATAAGGTAAAACCTTATCCTCCGGTTTGCGTTGCATTGTGCGATGAGACTTGGGTCTTATAATGGTTTCATTTTTCTAGAAAGAATTGCGTTGTTTAACGATTTACTTTATTTTATGCACTGGCAATCCAATGGAGTAAACCTGTTCCGCGTTAGCGACGTGGTCCTGTGATTAGCCTTATTATATAGGTTAAGTTAAGATTTCTCATACCAATCCCATGACTGACCTGTAGTTTGTTTCACTGGCAAACTCGGGTGCCCGTATTTTTCCACATGGGCAGTTGAGTAGCTTGTTTTGCAGATATATTTATAGGATCCTGGTCTACAGCTGCGGCGGTACTCGGAAAGCTTTGTATCCGTGTATTCCTTTCGGTTGTATATTTGTATTATTTTTCCACTGCTATTTAATTGTAATTCAAATCTCTGATATCATTGTATTTTCTATTTTGTAATAAGTACTCATACTCTGTTATATTCTTGTACTCTGATGTAATTGTTGTAATCAGCAATAAAATGTTCTTCAGTTTATGTTCTGATGTGTGTTGTTCTCAAGGCAATCCAGTCTTTCCTTTATGGGGAAGTTTGGGTCGTCTCAGTTGGTATCAGAGCTTTGGTTTACAGAGCTCGAGAACAAGACACATTAGAACCAAACAAAAGAATTCATCAGAGATTGGATTAGTAATATCCAATAAGAATAACTCGTTAGAGATATGATCAGTAGTATCCTAGGACGAGTGTGAAGAGTATTATTTTCTTTAAAATAAAAAAAATGAAAACAAATTTAGTTTTGAAATTTTATCTTAAAATACGTATTTGAGTATATTATTATATTTTAATGTGGACAATCGAGTATATAAAGATTTCGAATATATGAGTAATTAACGGATATTCGAAGTTTTAGTTTACTGGATAGATATAGAATCACACTCTAGTCGCCCGGAGATAATTCTGGTGATCGGCGCACCATCATCAGTATTTATGTTCGAGTATCGAAAGTGGGATTTCTATATATTTCCATTGACTGGTATGAGAAGCAAAACTTAGTTGGGACACATTGCTGTGATTTGCACTAAAAATATGATTTTTGACTATATATAAAAGTTACGTATATTTGGAAAGTTAATCACCTAATTGATTGCTGGTTGTGATGTTTGATAATTAGTTTCACTAATTAAAATATTAGAATGATAATTACTTTAACTAATAAAATTATTGAACCCAATAAATAAAAATTTAATTAAGTTAGCTAATTAAACAACTTTTAGCTATGTTCCTTTTCGAGGACGAAAAGATTTTAAGTGGGGCAGACTGTAACAACCCGGAATTTTGGGGCCAATTTAAAATTTTTTTTTTAGAAATTTTAATGGATTTTAATATTTAAAATATTTTATTTTAAATAATTACGACTAACAATTGATTTTGCAATGAATAAATTTATTTTAATTATAAAAGGAGTTGAAAATAGCGCTGTAGTTCGAAAATTTGATTTTAAACTTTGACTGAATGTACAAGATCAAAATAAATCAGGATTGAATGAAACCAGAAATATTCAAATCTGTTTAATTATATCTTTCTAACGAATCTGAAAAGATGAAATTTCACTTTATAATTTGAAAGTTATATCCAGTTTAAATTTTAGAAAATTCACTGTAGAATTCATATATATTTTAATATAATATATGACCCTTGAAAATAGCCGTTTTGCAAACGACCTCGGTTTTTGACGAAGGCACTTTTGTTGGAACCGGAATGTCAAATTATTATTAAGTTTAATTTTCTAGAATTTTTCGAATTAATATGTGAGTGTGTCAAAGGAAAACGTGTTTTTTCAGTTTCGGTCAGATTTAATCGACTTGAAATTGGCCATTTTTTAAACGGTCTCAGAATTCGGCGAAACTAGTCTTGTTAGAACCGTATCGTCAAAACATAACTAGAAATAATTTTTCTGTAATTTTTAGAGTCCGTATGTGGCCCGGTAATTTAAAATGTACGTTTGAATTTAATAATTAAATGATTTATAATTTAATTTAAAGAAAAACATATCGTAACAGCCGAACTAGGTTACGAAACATATTCCATTGTGTCCAGGACAGGGGTTATTAGCTAGGGGCGACACTTGTTGGGTTTGATTTGGAGTTTGTAGCAACATACAGATAAAAGTTGGAAAATAAATAAATTAAATAAATAAAATACCAATAAAATACCGTATAAATACGGTTAACCATACGTAACCCTAGCCTAAAACGTAACAGCAGCCGCCAAGCCTCATTCTATGGCCGATATGCTTTCGTTTTCAATTCAATCTTTCTTACAATTCCTTCAATGAAGTTCGAAACTTCTAAAACCCAAACTGAAGAGAGCCTTGAGATTGGCCTATCCAACGGTCAAGATCATTTGAAGTGGAGTAAATCGAGTGAATTCTGTTCTTGAAGTCACCATATTAGGGGTCGATTTCGTGGTTGATGGCTTATGCGAGTTCGACGGGGTTCAGCGTGATGGGTGGTGTTGTCAGCGGCGTCGATGGGGTGTACTCAGATGGGTAGCCGGTCGCTTTTGGTGGCGGCACGAGTGGAAGACTGGCGGTGAAAGATGGGTTCTGCCTCGATCCAAGAAGCAAAAGACATTGGCATGTATTCTTTGATGAAGGAAGTAATTGGTTTTATTAATTCAATAATTAAGGAATAATTAAGTTTTAAATAAATCGTATAACTTTAAACATGAATAACTATTTATCCAGAAATCAGAATTCAGTGAAATCAGTCGCGTTGGAACCGTGAAGAAGAATAGTACGAGATGGAACTGATCAGATCTGAAATAGAGGTGGTTGGAAATTCAGAATTATAATCAATGTGAGAATTATTTTATTTTAAATAATTATAATTTATTCATTATGATCGTGTTAGAAATCGTTATCAATTCGCTGTAATTTCAGTTTGTGGTTATGTATGATTTGATTTGAGTTGCTTGTGACTGCCTTGTTGATCTGTTGATTGAACGAATTATTTTGGTTGAAACCAAAATACCATGTTTTGTTGAATAGAAACAAAAATTTACATTTTTGTAGAACAGAAATAGATCAAACAAAAATTTACATTTTTGTTGAATAGAATCAGTTGAAACAAATGGAATCATTTCTGTTGAAATAAAATAATTGAAATAAATAGCATTTTTGTCAAAAACATGATTAGTAAAAAATAAAATAACATTTTTGGTCAAACATGACTGGTGAAAATAAAAACAACACTTTTATTTGAAATGTGTTATGCAAATCAAATTTACATTTTTGATTAGAAACATGTGATGTAAATAAAATCAACATTTTTATTTGAAATATGCATATACAAATGACATTTTGTGTTAATTAGATTATTAATAACAGAATTAACATTTTTGTTAATTAGATTATAAAGAACAGAATTAACCTTTTTGTTAATTAGATTATAAAGAACAGAATTAAATTTTTTGTTAATTTGATTATAAAGAACAGAATTAACATTTTTGTTAATTTGATTATAAAGAACAGAATTAACATTTTTGTTAATTAGATTATAAAGAACAGAATTAACATTTTTGTTAATTAGATTATAAAGAATAGAATTAACATTTTTATTAATTTGATTATAAAGAACAGAATTGACATTTTTGTTAATTTGATTATAAAGAACAGAATTAACATTTTTGATAATTAGATTATAAAGAACAGAATTAACATTTTTGTTAATTTGATTATAAAGAACAGAATTAACATTTTTGTTAATTAGATTATAAAGAATATACATATGATAAAAAGGACATTCATGTTAAAGAATATACATATGATAAAAAGCACATTTCATGTTAAAGAATATACATATGATTAAAAGGACATTTCATGTTAAAGAATATACATATGATAAAAAGGACATTTCATTTTAAAGAATATACATATGATTAAAAGGACATTTCATGTTAAAGAATATACATATTGTAAAAATGACATTTCAGGTTAAAGAATATACATCAGGTTAAAGTAGCACTTTTGATTAAGAAACGTATATTAGACAAAAATAACATTTTCATATAAATGTTACATTATAAAAAGAAAGAACATTTTCATATAAATGCTGCATTAGATTGGAAATGCCATTTGAGATAAAATGCGCATTAGTATGAAAATCACATTTTTATTAGAAATGTTCATTTGGTATAAAAACACCATTTTTATTTAGAATGTATATATAGAATATAAAGGCCATTTTTTTTATATAATGTGATAAAAGAGAAGAGAAAAGTTGCATTTATCATAATGTAATTAAAGAAGATAAAGTTACATTTTTCATAATGAATAAAGGAGAATAGAAAAGTTACAATTTTATAATGTAATAAAAGAGATAGAAAAGTTACATTTTTATATAATGTATTAAGAGGATACAAAAGACTATACTTTAATAAGAATGAAATAAAGAGACATTTGTGTCATTTAATAAGAATTATACAAAATACACATTTTTGTGATTAAATGAGAATTTTACAAAGATCACATTTTTGTGAAAGAATGATTATAGAAATAAAAGATCACATTTTTGTGAAAGAATGATAATAAAAATAAAAGATAATATTTTTGTGAAAGAATGATTATATAAATAAAAATATCGTTTTTGTGAAAACATGATGGTAGTAAGAATTCATTCATTTTGTCACTTTAGAAAAATGAATAAGAATGCAATAAAGATGGACATTTTTGCCACTTTACAAGAATGAAATTAAAGATGTACATTTTTGTTACGTTTGAATAAAGGATACATTTTTGTTCGAAAACATAATCGGAATAAAGAATACATTTTTGTTAGAAAATGTAATTTGAATAAAGAATACATTTTTGTTAGAAAAATGTAATTAGAATAAAGAATACATTTTTGTTAGAAAATGTAATTAGAATAAAGAAAACATTTTTTTTTAGAAAATGTAATTAGAAAAAAGAATACATTTTTGTTAGGAAATGAAATTAGAACTAAAAAGTACATTTTTGTTAGAAAATGTAAATTAGAATAAAAGTGGACATTTTTTGTCATATTTAAAAGAATGAATAAAAATGGACATTTTTGTCATTTTTAAAAGAATGAATAAAAGAGACATTTTTGTCACACTTAAAAGAATGTGACTAAAATATTCACTTTTGGTCACTAAAAGGATTTCACCAAAATATCCATTTATACTTTTGGTCATTGAAAAAGGATTACACAAAGATAGGAAAGTTAATATTTTTATTTGTCGATTAGTCACAATAAAAAGATCATGTGTTAAAAATATGATGTTAGTGATGGCTTGGAATATATGTATGTGTTGATGAAGTGTTTGATTTATTTAATATAATGTTAGTGTATTCAAAACTGAATATTACACTTCCATTTACAAGTCATCCGACTTGTTTATGTGATTGGGTCGATAATTTTTACACATCGCCCAAATGCACAAATAATTGGTTATTCGTTTAATGGATGAAACCCTACACGGGTATTGGGATGATATTTGACAGACACAAATCCCAATGTTTAGTTGTAGAATCCACTTTGGCTGTTATTCGGATGCTTGATAATTATTTATCATGAGTATTGATTACCTACAATATATGGTTGTTGATTGAGTCACATTCCAATAAAGAATATTCTAGAAAAAGAATATTTTAGGAGATATCTTAGAAAAAGGAATATATTTTAGAAAATATATTTATTGATATGAACTAGTTATTAACTAGAATAAATCATTAAATTTAGATTTAATGAATTTTTCCAATTTGTTAATATCTAATTGAAATTAAATTAAATAAATTGGATTTTGGGTTTGTCGTGAATAGTCTCTTAAATAACACTGTTCTTAAACCCCATATGGAAAGAAAAATCTTTTAATTTAGATTATTAAAGTTTTCAATTATATTTAGTAATTGAAATATGATGAAATGCGAGTTAGGTTTATTGTGAACCATGTTTTCAAGTGACATGTGTTCTTTAACCCAACTGACAGTGAAATTATGATTTGGAATTTATAATTATTTTATCAAGATTTAAATAGGAATTTTCCAAAAGCCAAGTTTTCCAATTTAATATATTAAATTGGAATTGAGTTGAATTCGAATTGATAATAACCGAGATAAGCTTCTATAGAAGAAGGCCGATACTACATATGGAATTTAAGAGACTTTGCCGTTATTCCATTTATATTATTGGTCGGACACTTGATTTGATTTCTGCGAAGATTCCATATTTTATCGAAGATGACTTTGGGTTTACCATGAACTATGTTTTAAATGACATTAGTTCTTTAACCCAGTTAAGAATAAGATTAATTACTGGAATTTAAATAATCATTGAATAATGATTTTTGATATTTAAAACCAAATTGGGGTTTTAATAAATCTCTAAAAGAAAGTTTTATGAATAATTTCAAGAATTTATCTTTGATAAGATAATGTGAATATTTTATTTAGAAGAATATTCTGAGTTGGAATGTGGCGTCGGATGTGTTTTATAGCACTTGATTTTGATTATAAAAATATACGAGTTATTCAGAAAGACCGGGTTTAACCCATTCCAAATAATCACTATGACGATGAAGAGTCGAAGATGAAGATGGTGTTTGAAGACCGGCGATCTTCACATCGAACGGATGTGTTGCTACTGATACCCATGATGGGAGTAGCTACCTTGAAGGGGCTTCAATGGTAGCCGTATGGACTATTGTTGATTGTTCGGATATGCGAGGACCTCTCAGGTGTTTCCGGTTTTAGAACGGACTTGTAAATGGATGTGTGTTTGGCATTGGATTTCATTCCAAGCGAACTAAATTGATTGTTATTAACGTATATCTGATTGGTGGTGGAGAATTTATTCTCTGCTCAACACCCTGGTATATATTAATAGTGATTGATCGCATGGCGTGGATTGTTAATGTGGCACGCCAAGATGCAATTGATCAAGGCTTTTGTTGAAAAGCAGGGCCTTGTGGGATGATCAAAGTTATAGCCTATTACGGCATAGCTTTGTGTATAGCGTGACTTCGCGAGCCTCACACCCCGGTATGAGTCAAAAACGGTGATTAGGACTGCAGGGAGTGCACACGTTTCTTTCTAGCTAGAAGTGGTGTCGGTGCTTAAAACTGGCTGGCATTTTACTTATGTGGATGATGGATTTTGAGGCGCCTCCGGATTTATAGGCCGTTAGTGGTCATACTACAGCTTCATAGGAACCAGGAAGTGTGTGTTCAGGCATAACTAATCCACTCTCATAGGAGTGGACCGGCCCTGAAGATCCAAGGGTTCGCCAGAGTCCGGGCCCTAAGTCATTTGCTAGAGTGTCTCGAATTGTAGAGTACGATCCCTAGCCTCGACTCATGATGGAAATCCAATTTCCAATACGACCTTGCAGTTTTGATTGTAGAACTAGTATGGCTACATGATATATGGTACCCATGCCATCTATGATTGATACGTTATGATTGAAATGTTTTTTTGAAACATATACACACTAATACTAAATCCGTTTTATAAGTATTTATCATCTTTTGATCATTACAAGGTAAAACCCTATCCTCCGGTTTGCGTTTCATTGTGTGATGGGACTTGGGTTTTAAAATGGTTTCATTTTTCTAAAAAGCATTGCATTATTTAACGATTTACTTTATTTTATGCACTGGCAATCCAATGGAGTAAACCCGTTCCGCGTTAGCGGCGTGGTCCTATGATTAGCCTTATTATATAGGTTAAGTTAAGATTTCTCATGCCAGTCCCATGACTGACCTGTAGTTTGTTTCACTGCCAAACTCTGGTGCCCATATTTTTCCACACGGGCAGTCGAGTAGCTTGTTTTGCAGATATATTTACAGGATCCTGGTCTACAACTGAGGCGGTACTCGGAAAGCTCTATATCCGTGTAATCCTTTCGGTTGTATATTTGTATTATTTTTCCATTGCTATTTAAATGTAATTCAAATCTCTGATATCGTTATATTTTCTATTTTGTAGTAAGTACTCGTACTCTGTTATATTCTTGTACTCTGATGTAATTGTTGTAATCAGCAATAAAATGTTCTTCAGTTTATGTTCTGATGTGTGTTGTTCTCAAGGCAATCCAGTCTTTCCTTTATGTGGAAGTTTGGGTCGTCTCACGTGGATGGGCGGAGGTTCTAGACCTGTGTTCGCCCTTTTGGTGAACTCTGTGGCGTCGGCGATGGATTGAAGGTAGCGAGGCTAGAGTTGAAAGGAGAAGTTGGGTTTTCTACAGATGGGAGAAGAGATTAAGAGTTGATTAGGCCGCTAATCATGGGTAGTTAAGGTTTAGTTAATTTTTAATTAAATGACTAATAAAAATTTAGTCAATTTAAAACTTGTTTATACGATATATTATTCATATGTGAACAGAATTGCATAGAACAAGATCCGCTGGAATCGCAGAGACAAAGGCAATGCTGTCGAGCTAGTTTGGCTGGAATCGGAAGCGATGGGAATTTCGTTTAATTTTAAATGATTGTATAAAATTAAATGAAATGACGCTAAAGTAGTCAATCGAATAAATTGTGAGTTAACTCTCACACCTTCTCGAATCCTATGATGTGTTAAATTCATATAACTAAAAATTATAATTGATAATATAAAATTGAATGATGTGAATGACTATTGGTTGTTTGTTTTTTAATGGTTGACGTTAATTATATTTTGCCGTTTAAAAGAATTAGATTAACGAAAAAACATTTCATATGTTATTACTAAATGATACTATGAGTTGTGATGCAGGGAAGGGCAGGTTTGGAGGGATCCAACCAGATACCTCAAATAAATTATGTGTTATTTGCTTTTCATATTATATATATGAATTGTTTACCCCAAATGACGTTATATCTTATTAGATGTTGATGGTTGATTGGATGTTAGTTATTGAATTAAAATTCAACAATAGTTGTGTTTTAATCAATAGACAGTATTGATTAAGTGATTGGTAGTTGATGGCCTAAATCTATCTTTTAGACGTTTATTTTGTTGTATATAACGGTGTTGTATACACAATTATATGATTTTTGTTTGATGATAACAACCAAATAAATATTACTTTAATGTGTTTGATATTGTACTGTTATTGTAAATCACAGACTGGAATATAATATTTATATTTAAATAAAATACAACTGTACAGAAATTTAAATATTCACAGTATTTTATTTGAATAGAATATTTTATTTCAATATCAAACAGTACATCTATTTTAACTCCACTATTTAATCACTTCACATATTTGTACTTGTATATAAACAGAATAAAATAGACAAGCCTGTTTGACAACAATAAAATGATATTTTATTTCAATCAACCTTGTTTATTACAAATAAAAGTACAATTCTCATTTTTTCATTTGCTCCTCACTGCAGAAACAATTAGACACTCATTTTCTGTTTCACTTTTACATTCACTTATTTACATACTCAACACTTTCTTGTTGTCTTCAGTCTTTAGTCTTCTGTCTTCACAGCACTTCACTGTCAGTTCAGTCATCTTCTTCATACCTGTCACAATGAAACACACACACACAGTACACTGCAATAGAATTTAAACTGAACATATGCGAATATAAAATTTATTTTTTAAAAATTCTATTTGCCTCAGATTTCTGGTGTGTTTCTCATCATTTTTCATGACTTGATCTGATAAATCTGTGTCTAGACAGACAGTTTGTATATGTACAGGGACAGGAATTTTTTTTCTGATGGCTGCAAATACACACGTGTATAAAAATACACATGTGCACTGCCACGCCAATCAGTGTGCAACTGAGGAGTAGCCACATGGACCGTCTCGACTCAGTGCACGCATTTAAATAACTCAATGAAAAGTCAACAAAAAGTTCAAAGACAAAACAAATGCAATCAAGCACAAGTTCAAAATGGAATTTGGTGTACACAGCAAGTATGGACCAACATAGTTCAAGACAAGTGCAAATAGTTCAAGTCAAACAGCAAGTCTCAAGTAAAATGCTCACAACAAAAACATGGCCTAGCACATCCAAACATGTTTCAACTTTCTTTTATAAATGGTTAAACATGATTCTGTTCAGAATTTCATAATGTACAAGACAGTGTAACAAGTGGTCGAGGTCAATACATTAAAAGTACATGGACAATGTCAAGTATTGGAAAGCAAAAATGGTCGAGCACTTATGCATGTGCTCCAGATTTCATGTCCAAATGAATATAAACATACAAAGACAACACAGCAAGGTCAAGGGTGCAAAATTGTATACAGTCAACAGAGCAGCATGTTCATGTACTTAAGCTAAGCATGGTGATTCAGTATTGAAACAAAGCCAGCAAGTCAAGTATAAAAAGTGCATGTTCACAAGAGCAAACATTCAAGTCCAGGAACAATAGTAAGTTGCATATGTACATGACTTAAAGAGAAGCATGAAGTAGACAGTAACAATCATGGCAGCAGCAAAAGAGCCAAGTTTGAGGAAATGCAAATGAATGTAACATGGTACAAGTATACACAGTTGTGAATACAATATGGTCGAGGCATTTACAAGGATGCAATCAGTATAAACTTGAAGGAGTGGCATATAAAATGAATTCAGCATGCAATTCTCAACCAGTGGACATTGTTTTGGCATTTACAAGTAAACAAAGCAGCAAAGGTTCAAGAATACTCAAGCCATTAAGACAGCTCGACATAGCCAAGAAAGCAAGACCAAGCAATGACATAGACAAAAGAATTTTCAGCGCAAAAGTGTTCAAGGGTACACATGATCAAGACATGGTTCAGAGAGCAAGTCAGAGCAGGCAACAAGTGATGGTGAACCAAGAATTCAAGTAACATGGACAAGCCAATATCAATAGTGAAAAGCAAAGTGATCGAGTGTCGAGCAAATCTTACATGAAGCACAGCAAGGTGTCAAAACAGCACAGTTATGGTTCACATACAAGTTTGAACTCAGAAATGGACATATAGAAATAAAGTGCAGTAAATCATGGACTGGAAAAATCATGACAAGTGAACAATGGTGAAGAATATTTGTGGGATGACAAAGCATATCTAGCAAGAAATGCAATCAGAACATTTCAGGAATGGAAAGTTTTAAATCAGCAATCTGTGAATTCATATAAGACAACAAATCATGCTGTTATTCATGCAGAATCAAAAAGAGGAAAGCTCCAAAAATCAGAAGGAAATCAAGTTAAAAATGGTGCAAATTTATTTTCCACAATTGCTAAATTCAAATCAGTTTTTCAGGTGAGGAAACCAAGCAAAATCAGAGCAGCAGGGGATTAATTTCAATCAAGCAAGCAATTTAAATCGGGCCAAGGAATTTCAAGTTAACATTTCAAGAAACAATTTTCGAAGGCAATTCTATATATTTCAGGATTCAGAAAAATCACAGGGTGAATTCAAGGAAACAAACAATTAGCTAACACAATTCATTTCAAGCCGGGAATTACAAAAACCAAAAGGGGAAGTTTTTTTTTCTCAGAATTGTTTTTTTTTTAAACTGAATTAATCAACAATTGAAATCAATTATGTTGTTTCCAATTTTTTACAGGGACGTTTCAGCAATCAGAGTATTTTTCAAAGTCGAGAAAAATTTCAGGAAAATCAAAGAAAGCAAAAGGGGAAACCCTAGATTTACAGATCGGCAAATTTCACGTGAAATCAGAGTATTATAAGGATTTTAAATCCTATATATTTACACCTACTTCATCACAGGCATTCCATCGAAAAAACCCACAAATAAATTAAAGCAAAGAATTAAATCCGAATAACTCACAAGTTGTAGGGTTTCGTTCAACTGAGAGCTCAAGCAAATCGACATCAGAAAGCAAGCCACAAGTTCAAGCTTCAGAGATTAACCAATTCCGTCAAGGCCGCGATTTGATTTGGAGGAACCAAAGAAACCCTAGTCAAAGCCGCAATCGAAGAATCACTCAGCAACGAACACGAGCAACTCGAGATTAAAGTTCATACAAGAGTTCATCATTCAATCAAGCCATCGTTTTGGATTGGGAAGGATTTCAGAAACCCTAGAGGATCGCCTGCCGCCATTTTATTTTCCAGAGACAAAAAAGGAACGGACCAAAATGATATGGAGCAAATGGGCTGGCACTTTTTCAATGGGCTAAGTCCTCTTTTATATTTCAACTAGGGTTTTGTATTTAGTTTTGTATTTCTTGTATTTTTTTTTTGAGTTGTAAAAACCAAACGAACAGTTTTCTAGAGGTCTGTAAAAATTTCTAGGATTCAGTCAGGATGTTGACTGACAGTTGACAGAGTCTGAAAAATTCTGAGATACGGATTACGGGGTTGTAATTCGGGGAATCTGATCGAGGGGACATCGTTCAGTCTAGGGTTTTGAGCGTAGGGTTAGGATAGGAGCGAGAGTCGCTAGTGTACATGGTCTTGTATGCGGGAACTGTTCTATCACCTAGTAGAAACCTTAGAAATGCAGCAGTAGGCAGGGTTTTGCCGAAGCTGGGTATATCTGTGTGTGATTTATTTTCTGCATTTCAGTTTCTGCTATTTTCTATGATCAGTTTATTATTATATATCTCGTTAAGTTTTTAATTCAGTTAAAAACTGTGAAAAACCCTATTCACCCCCCCTCTAGGGTTATTCTAGATCCAACAAGTGGTATCAGAGCAGTTATTCTTTAACTCTAGAGAAATGGTGAATCCTTGTTGTCAGTCGATAGAGAGTCAGTCCAGTTCATCTCCAACTATTTTCACTGGAACAGATTTTTTAAACTGGAAATCCAGAATGGAATTTTATTTAAAATCTGTTAATATTAAATGTTGGGATGTTGTTATCAATGGGTACGATATGGTAGATAAAGTTTTTAATTCTCGTGCTACACATATTCTATATTCTTATCTTGACGATGATCAATACAGTCTGATCTCCCATTGTTTAACTGCGCAGGAAATCTGGATAGCACTCAATACAAAGTTTGGACAAATTGACAACTGCGGCTCAAAACCAGAGAAAGTCAACTCAGATTCAGAAGTCTGTTTAACAGGGTTTACAAATGAAAATTCAGAAGGATCAGATGATGAAGAATCAACAGATGCTGAAGTTGAAAATTTCTCTTACGAAGATTTGTTTTATATGTGTGTTGATTTAACTAAATCTGTTGATAAACTCAAATCTAAAAACAAATCTTTGAAATCAGGGAATTCTGAGTTGACCAGCAAAATTGATTATTTGGAATCACAGCTTGAATATTTTAAAAATTCTTCAAATTCAGATTGCAAAAATTGTTTGAAATTGAAAACCAATCTTGTTCATCTCAGTAAAAATATTCAAAAGTTTGAAAAGGAAATTCTGATCTTAAAAGAAAACAAGATTGAATTATCAAGGTTGAATAACTTTTTACAAAAGGAATTTGAAATTTTTAAGACTGACATATATTCCAAATTTGAAATTGCTGAAAATGAAAATTTGGTGAAAAGTGGTTTGATCTTGAAAGAACTTGAAAATGAGATTGAAAAATACAAGAATTTTGAGTCTGAAAAACAAAAACGATTTGAACTTGAAATTTCTGAATCCCAAGTCAAAATTAAATTGCTTGAAAATGAGAATTTGGTTTTGAAACAGTTCAATGCTGAACAAAAGATCGCTATAAATAATTGCTCAAATTTATTAAAAGAAAATAGCGATCTGAAATCCAAAATCCAACAATTAGAATCAACATTGGATAAATTTTCTAATGGGGAAAAATCGTTGAATATGCTGTTACAAAACCAAGTTTATAGTGGAAATAAATCTGGTCTTGGATTCGGGAAAAATGATGTTTTTAGAAATCAAAATTCTTGTGATTTTAAACATCCCTCAAATCACTTTAGAAATGTTTGTTTTGAAAGTTTTAAATCTGAAAACTTCAAAGGATTTGTAAATCACAATCGAGATGAGATTTTGCTTTATAACAAACCATTTAAACATTCTTGGATCTCAAATGGAAATAAAACGGGTTTTGTTAAATTTAAAATGATTTGGGTTCCTAAAGGCACAAAGGTAAATTCGGATGGTTTGTTATATAAACAGGTCTGGGTACCAAAACGAACAAATACAACTGTGAGTGGTTTTACTGCTTTTGTTAGACCACTCAATCCTCTAAACAGTTAGCTACTAAAGGAGGCTAAGGAACAACTGTGTTGAAAAGAGAAACTGATTCAAACTGCTTCACATCATTGAATCATCTACTGTTCCTTAGCCAAGTCTGATGAGTTAGAGATCCACAACGTCTTCTGTGAATCAGGTATGATTTCTAACTTCATCCTTGTAAATATATTTTTTCTCCTTCTTCTACCTTTTTCTATTTTGTTTTTCCTTCTGTTTGTTTTTCTTTGATTAGTCACTAACATATCTCTGTGTTTATTTTGTGCTTCTTAAACTTCCAATTGTAGTTCTCATGACTTTCTGGAAATTCATTTTATTTGAATAGAATCCTCTTGTTTATAATCATTTCCGGATCCTGAATTTAATCTTGTAATTATCTGCAATTGTTTAGAAGTTTATTTTATTCTTGAATTCAGAACAGTGCTGAAGAATTCATGTCATATCTTGAACATTGTTAATTTGAATTCTAAATTTTTGAAGATCTGAATATTTAATGAAATGTCACACACTTTTGCTGTTCTGAGTTTATTCTAATTCATTTTAGAAAAGCTCAAAATATTATACTCATTACAGCACTCTGTTATTTATCAGTTGTGATAATTTCATTGATTTTCAGATTGGCTTGTATCAGTGATACATCTTGGAATTCATCTTTATTCATGACCATTATATTGAAATATGTTTGTTTGAAATCATCTGAAATTCTAGATATTTTGAATATCACACACCTCTTATTTTTTTGAAATTGTCAATCTTGTGTGACTGATTCATTATATCCCAAAACTTTACATTGATTCATGTGATTTCAAATAAATTATCCCGATCATGAATATTTTCAAATTTGATGTAAATGACCTGAAATTTCTCTTGGGCTTGTCAGAAATAGTTTTGAGAAATTCTTGAAAATGTTCTTTTTGAAAATGGTTTTTGAAAATCATTGTTATTTCATGATTATTTGATTTGAATATATGTTTGTTTAAAACCATTTGAAATTATTGATTTATTGGATCTCACACATATCTTGAATCTGAAATATAACCTGGTGTGATTGATTCATCAAGTCCTAATACTTCCACATTTCTTCAAATGATTTAAAATAGAGTATATTTGCAAATCTTGGATCATGAACCACCTTATGTGACCAACATCTTGACAAGTCTGTTGTGATACTGATCTCTCTGTGCTGCTCTGATACTGTTTTTGAAAATTGTTTGTTTTGGAATCATGTTGCTCTGATTATAAGAAATTGATTTGTAAATATTTTTTTTTGGACTGCTTGATTTGGTGTCAAAGATTTATCGTGCTCTGATAAATGAAAATTTTGTGCTTGAGTTGCTTGCTTTGTAATTAAGTCTTTTCTGTTGACTGAGGTACCACTGTTTGCCACCGGGGTGTCATTAAAATCCTCGAGAAAGCGAGAACATTTGGTATCAGAAGCGCCTTATATTTGTTTCATCCATCTGTTCTGAATTTTCACTTTGTAGAGACACCATGTGGTATCAGTTTAAAAGTACTGCATATTTTTTTTGCTGTATATATATATATATATTTTCCTCTTGTCATGTATAGATCAGCATATTCCTCTTGTAATTGATTTTCAATTTTAAAATTATTTATTGATTATTCTTTCAGAAATTGAAATCAATATCCAAATTAAACTGTATTTATAATTCATCAAAATTATAACCAGATTTAGAAATTGTGATGAATTGTGACTGCAGTATATTTCACAACAAGAGGAGAATTTTATTTAGATTTTCATGATGGTTGAATATTTATTATAATATCTTTGAACTGGCAATTATTTCACGGCCATCTTCATTACTTATCATCCTTCTGCCATCCGTTATGATTTTATATAAATGTGGAGAGTTTAATTTTTTTCTTAAAATCATTTTGTATAAATAGTGAAATTATTCGTGATGGAATTGTGACTATGTTATATTCAGAATTAGTGAAATTGAGAATTTTCAATTATCTCGATACAGTTGATCATATTTCATAATATAATTAATTTAGAAATTTATTTCACAGTCCATTTCTGTACCTACCACATTTTCTATCATCCATATATTGGTTTTATACCGAGGAGTCTTTCTTTTTAAAAGCTGAAATGATAAACATATATAATAAATATATAAGTGTGTCTCTAACCTCATTTAAAAATCCAAGCTCTGGTCATGCATGGTTAAGAGACAACTTATAATTTAAGCTGCGACTGACCTCATTTAAAAATCCAAGCTCTGGTTATGCGTGGTCAGTGTGCTCTTAAATAAAAGATAAAAGAAAAGGAAGTAAAGTGCTAAAAATAGAAATAAATTTGAAATTCTCCTCTCTGTATAAAAACCAGCCTATCAATCCATCTTCTAATCTGTGAAATGTGTTGAAATCTTATGACGTATTATGATTTGTTGATTGATAGAGATTGGGATTTGAGATTATACGATTTTATCATTTAAATTGAATTATTAATTATAGTCCAAATCCATCACTGTTTTTGTGCTTCATTTTTATAAAATCCTTTTTGAAAATAATTGGAGAATATTCATATTTTTAAACTCTCTCCATTTTTATAAATTCATTATAAACCTGTCATTCTCTAAAATGTGAAATATGCCACCTGTTCTCAGAATATTATGATTTTTGTTTGACTGATTGAGGTTTATGATGATCGCATTCTTCCTCTTAAGCTGAAATTATATTTTTAGTCGTTTTTCATCTGTATTTTAAACTCTGTATCCTTTTGATGATAACAAAAGGGGGAGAATGGATTAGATTTTGATTTATGAGTGAATATTTTATAAATATTTTTAATTTTGAAAATTTATTATTGTTCATACATTTCACTCATGCACAGTTATAGAGGGAGTTTAGTTGTAGGGGGAGCATTCAAATAGGGGGAGTTGTCTGTTGTAGGGGGAGCTAATAAATAGGGGGAGTTCAATATTCACTGTCAAACACATCTATTGTATACAAAATCTTTTATTTGTTTGTCATCATCAAAAGGGGGAGATTGTTGTATATAACGGTGTTGTATACACAATTATATGATTTTTGTTTGATGATAACAACCAAATAAATATTACTTTAATGTGTTTGATATTGTACTGTTATTGTAAATCACAGACTGGAATATAATATTTATATTTAAATAAAATACAACTGTACAGAAATTTAAATATTCACAGTATTTTATTTGAATAGAATATTTTATTTCAATATCAAACAGTACATCTATTTTAACTCCACTATTTAATCACTTCACATATTTGTACTTGTATATAAACAGAATAAAATAGACAAGCCTGTTTGACAACAATAAAATGATATTTTATTTCAATCAACCTTGTTTATTACAAATAAAAGTACAATTCTCATTTTTTCATTTGCTCCTCACTGCAGAAACAATTAGACACTCATTTTCTGTTTCACTTTTACATTCACTTATTTACATACTCAACACTTTCTTGTTGTCTTCAGTCTTTAGTCTTCTGTCTTCACAGCACTTCACTGTCAGTTCAGTCATCTTCTTCATACCTGTCACAATGAAACACACACACACAGTACACTGCAATAGAATTTAAACTGAACATATGCGAATATAAAATTTATTTTTTAAAAATTTCTATTTGCCTCAGATTTCTGGTGTGTTTCTCATCATTTTTCATGACTTGATCTGATAAATCTGTGTCTAGACAGACAGTTTGTATATGTACAGGGACAGGAATTTTTTTTCTGATGGCTGCAAATACACACGTGTATAAAAATACACATGTGCACTGCCACGCCAATCAGTGTGCAACTGAGGAGTAGCCACATGGACCGTCTCGACTCAGTGCACGCATTTAAATAACTCAATGAAAAGTCAACAAAAAGTTCAAAGACAAAACAAATGCAATCAAGCACAAGTTCAAAATGGAATTTGGTGTACACAGCAAGTATGGACCAACATAGTTCAAGACAAGTGCAAATAGTTCAAGTCAAACAGCAAGTCTCAAGTAAAATGCTCACAACAAAAACATGGCCTAGCACATCCAAACATGTTTCAACTTTCTTTTATAAATGGTTAAACATGATTCTGTTCAGAATTTCATAATGTACAAGACAGTGTAACAAGTGGTCGAGGTCAATACATTAAAAGTACATGGACAATGTCAAGTATTGGAAAGCAAAAATGGTCGAGCACTTATGCATGTGCTCCAGATTTCATGTCCAAATGAATATAAACATACAAAGACAACACAGCAAGGTCAAGGGTGCAAAATTGTATACAGTCAACAGAGCAGCATGTTCATGTACTTAAGCTAAGCATGGTGATTCAGTATTGAAACAAAGCCAGCAAGTCAAGTATAAAAAGTGCATGTTCACAAGAGCAAACATTCAAGTCCAGGAACAATAGTAAGTTGCATATGTACATGACTTAAAGAGAAGCATGAAGTAGACAGTAACAATCATGGCAGCAGCAAAAGAGCCAAGTTTGAGGAAATGCAAATGAATGTAACATGGTACAAGTATACACAGTTGTGAATACAATATGGTCGAGGCATTTACAAGGATGCAATCAGTATAAACTTGAAGGAGTGGCATATAAAATGAATTCAGCATGCAATTCTCAACCAGTGGACATTGTTTTGGCATTTACAAGTAAACAAAGCAGCAAAGGTTCAAGAATACTCAAGCCATTAAGACAGCTCGACATAGCCAAGAAAGCAAGGCCAAGCAATGACATAGACAAAAGAATTTTCAGCGCAAAAGTGTTCAAGGGTACACATGATCAAGACATGGTTCAGAGAGCAAGTCAGAGCAGGCAACAAGTGATGGTGGACCAAGAATTCAAGTAACATGGACAAGCCAATATCAATAGTGAAAAGCAAAGTGATCGAGTGTCGAGCAAATCTTACATGAAGCACAGCAAGGTGTCAAAACAGCACAGTTATGGTTCACATACAAGTTTGAACTCAGAAATGGACATATAGAAATAAAGTGCAGTAAATCATGGACTGGAAAAATCATGACAAGTGAACAATGGTGAAGAATATTTGTGGGATGACAAAGCATATCTAGCAAGAAATGCAATCAGAACATTTCAGGAATGGAAAGTTTTAAATCAGCAATCTGTGAATTCATATAAGACAACAAATCATGCTGTTATTCATGCAGAATCAAAAAGAGGAAAGCTCCAAAAATCAGAAGGAAATCAAGTTAAAAATGGTGCAAATTTATTTTCCACAATTGCTAAATTCAAATCAGTTTTTCAGGTGAGGAAACCGAGCAAAATCAGAGCAGCAGGGGATTAATTTCAATCAAGCAAGCAATTTAAATCGGGCCAAGGAATTTCAAGTTAACATTTCAAGAAACAATTTTCGAAGGCAATTCTATATATTTCAGGATTCAGAAAAATCACAGGGTGAATTCAAGGAAACAAACAATTAGCTAACACAATTCATTTCAAGCCGGGAATTACAAAAACCAAAAGGGGAAGTTTTTTTTTCTCATAATTGTTTTTTTTAAACTGAATTAATCAACAATTGAAATCAATTATGTTGTTTCCAATTTTTTACAGGGACGTTTCAGCAATCAGAGTATTTTTCAAAGTCGAGAAAAATTTCAGGAAAATCAAAGAAAGCAAAAGGGGAAACCCTAGATTTACAGATCGGCAAATTTCACGTGAAATCAGAGTATTATAAGGATTTTAAATCCTATATATTTACACCTACTTCATCACAGGCATTCCATCGAAAAAACCCACAAATAAATTAAAGCAAAGAATTAAATCCGAATAACTCACAAGTTGTAGGGTTTCGTTCAACTGAGAGCTCAAGCAAATCGACATCAGAAAGCAAGCCACAAGTTCAAGCTTCAGAGATTAACCAATTCCGTCAAGGCCGCGATTTGATTTGGAGGAACCAAAGAAACCCTAGTCAAAGCCGCAATCGAAGAATCACTCAGCAACGAACACGAGCAACTCGAGATTAAAGTTCATACAAGAGTTCATCATTCAATCAAGCCATCGTTTTGGATTGGGAAGGATTTCAGAAACCCTAGAGGATCGCCTGCCGCCATTTTATTTTCCAGAGACAAAAGAGGAACGGACCAAAATGATATGGAGCAAATGGGCTGGCACTTTTTCAATGGGCTAAGTCCTCTTTTATATTTCAACTAGGGTTTTGTATTTAGTTTTGTATTTCTTATATTTTTTTTTTGAGTTGTAAAAACCAAACGAACAGTTTTCTAGAGGTCTGTAAAAATTTCTAGGATTCAGTCAGGATGTTGACTGACAGTTGACAGAGTCTGAAAAATTCTGAGATACGGATTACGGGGTTGTAATTCGGGGAATCTGATCGAGGGGACATCGTTCAGTCTAGGGTTTTGAGCGTAGGGTTAGGATAGGAGCGAGAGTCGCTAGTGTACATGGTCTTGTATGCGGGAACTGTTCTATCACCTAGTAGAAACCTTAGAAATGCAGCAGTAGGCAGGGTTTTGCCGAAGCTGGGTATATCTGTGTGTGATTTATTTTCTGCATTTCAGTTTCTGCTATTTTCTGTGATCAGTTTATTATTATATATCTCGTTAAGTTTTTAATTCAGTTAAAAACTGTGAAAAACCCTATTCACCCCCCCTCTAGGGTTATTCTAGATCCAACATATTTGCCATCAAGCGAATTGACGAAGTTTTATGTTATAAAAATTATTTTTATAACTAAATCAAAGTTTTAAGTTTATTTTATATAAGTTATCTTATAATAGAAATTTTATAAATATATCTATATTTATAACCATGTTTCACAAGAGAAAATTATTACATGATTTATATAATGGATTCTTATGTCTTTACTAAGTTTTTATGAGCAAAAATGCAGAAATCAACCTACGGATTAGAAAAGGTGAACAATTGTTTTCATGAAACAATTAAGTGATATTCTTAAATTAATTATATTATTAATTAGTATAATATTTATGGAAATCAGTTAACAAGTTAACTGATGTTGCAAGTTGACTAAGTCAACTGTTTTAATTGAAATTGATTATCGGATTAATTTGATTTAAATTAATCCAATAGAAATAGTTTTCTAAACAGTCGTTAAAAGTAATGGGTATTCCTATAAATTAATTAATCCTTAATAAACTATGTTTTAAAGTGATTATCGAATTGTTTATTCTTAATCAAATTAATTATTATTTTAATAAGCTTTTAAAAGGGATTAACTATTCTATTTTTAGTTAACCAAAAAGTTAACTACGTGTAGTTAATGTTGAAGTTAATTTTTACTTAATAATAATTAAAGTGATTGTTTTATAATTGGAATTCCTTTTTAGAAGGAATCGAGTTATAGTGAAATCTTAATTGAATTATGTAAAAGGGTTATGAAGAGATTTTGTTGTAAATCCAAGTTTTATAAACAAAGGTTTATAAAAGAAATCTCGAGCTAAGGCGATATTTTAAGATAAAAAGATCTTAACTGAATTAAGTAAAATGATGTAATCAAAAAGGAATTTCCAAAAATAAAAGACATGAAATGGATTGGCATAAAGGATTTGGTAAATAGATTCTTAGAATAAAATCCAAGTTTATAAATCAGGTTTATAAATGGATTTAAAGCAAAAGAAATGAATTTTTTTCAGACGTCTACTTATATTTTAAATTGAGACGACCAAAATAGAAAAAGATTTCCAAAGAGTATAGCTAATTTGTTTGAATGAAGTTGGTAAAGGATTAGAATATGGTAAAGGTATTTAGCAATAAATAAAAATCTGAGTTAAGAGCTAAAATGGATTAGCATAAAAGGGATTTGAAAATAATCGAAACAACGGTCGTAAAGAGGCTTTAAATAGAGGCAATGATTTTAATTATAAACGTTTACTTAAGAATTGAATTAAATGAAACATTATAATTGAGATATGGATTTCAAATGCAAAGAAATGATATTTAATATTTTTGTATAAAATATTGGGCAAGTGAATTTGCAGAAATAAAATCTAAGTTTATCAACAAAGGTTTATAAAAAGGGTTAGAATTAATGTGATGATTTAAAATAAGCATTTGCTTAAGAATTAAATTAAATAAAAAGATGGAAAGTAGAGTTTCAAAGATGCGAAGGAAAAGATGTTTAATGGATTGGGTCATAAATCCAAGTTGAAAATAAATTATACGAAATAGATGTTAAAATTAAAAGATGTGTTTTAATAAGAGTATTAATCAACGAATTAAGTAAAAAGAGATTTTTAAAGGTAAAAAAAGATTTATAAAACCATATTTGAATCAAGCAAAAAAATAGTATTTGTGATATTATCACTAATATTAGGTTTTCAAGTTACAAGCTTTTATCTATCTTAAGACAAGATCGCTGTCGATCAAGGTCTGAGCGGTAATTAGAATACCTCAACTTGAACTACTTCACTATTATCAAGGGATGGTATTAGTTTGTAATGGAAAGGATGTTGGAAATAATTAATTATTACCATAAGAATAATATTGCAACATTAATTTGCAAAGCTTTTGAAATTTAATAAAACCATTGGGTTTTAAAATAAACAATATATTATTTTGACATTGTTTGGCCAAGATGTGAAGTATATTAATACTTATACCATTCAGTGTAGTATATAGCACTATTTTTAAATTAACGAAAATAGTTTGGTTTTTTAAATATACTTATTATAAGAAATAAGTAACGGTTATGGTTTTGGAGTAAATGCAAATACGAAGGAAAAATGATATCTGAATTATTATTGCCATAATTGAAGTTTTAAAACCTCAATGGGTAAGGTTTTTAAACCATTAGGTTTATGTAATAAACTATATGTCGCTTGACGTCGTTTTGGCCAATATAAGGATTGGTAATTAAATTTATACCAATTGACTAAACATATATAGCGATATTTTCAAAATAAGGAAAATAAGAAAAAAGGGTTTGGTAAATACACTTATTCGAAGAAATAAGTTAATGGTTTTGGTTTTTAGGGAGAAAATAAGAATAAAAGGTTATATTTGTTTTAATGGAATTGGATACGGGAAATGTAATTATAATTTCCGTAAGCAAGATTGTAAACCTTAATTGATAAAGTTTTAAAGTTAATGAAACCGTTTAAGGTTATATATAAAGAGTACGTCGCTTGACATTATTTTGACCCATGTAACATTGATAATGTAACCAATACCGATTGGTTAGGTATATATAACGATATTTCCAAGACAAAAAGGTTTTGTGAAATATAGCGATATTTTGAGGTAAAGAGGAAAATAAGGGATTTTGTGAATATACCCATTTTTGAAGAGGTAAGCATATGGATTTGTTTTCAAGGCAAAAAAAAAAAACATGAGAGATCTGTTAAGACAAATACATGGAATCGATTTGTGAAAATCGATGAAATGGTTTTAATTGAAATGTTTAACGTAAAGGGACTGATCTGCTGATATACTTGGCTATACTATTTGATTTTTTAATTAAAGAACTAACTATCAAATGAATATTCCTTGTGAATTTTGACGAGTTAGTTCGAAGAGATCAGGATGGAAACTAGACCCAAAACCACTTCGAACCGACTTCATGTTCGAAAACTAATTTGCAGAAATACTTATGAAGATGGAACATTGAAGACCATTGATCTTCATGAGCGGAAGAACTACTTGTTGAATTTCGAAGGGTAGCTCCTGGAGATATTTCAACAGTGGTTCTGTCGTGATTGAAATATTCGGATTGCAAGGACTACTCATTATTGATCCTTAGGGTGATTCCTATATAGGATGTGGTAGGAGTGTGCCTTTGGTTCATCCTATTCCTAGATGACTTGTATGGACGAATGTCTAACAGAGTACTTCCAGATGATCACGTATGTTGGTTTTTACAAATATACCAAGTTTGGTGGCGGAGAAGGAAGCTTCTTTTAGCTTAACACCTAGAGTATGTTTATGGACGTCAATTAGTGATTTGGATGGATCTAACGATGTGGCATTCAAAGAGAATGATGACGTGATGTTTTGAAAATGTAATCATGACCTCAAGCCTCATCAACTAGGAATAACAGAAATCAGGCAGGTAGCATGGCTATGTGGGTCATACCCATTAGGGTTATTATCACCATTTAGAGAAATTCTTTTTGTTCCCTTTTCTATCAATTATGTATGCTTACGGATTATGGTTGATGATCACAACCATCGGTGATAATATACTTGGTATGCTCAAGTTAAATGAGTGGTCAACCACGTGTGGCTGGGATGCAAGATGTTCTTGTTGAATCCTAGTGTATTGGTCTCTAGAGGTATACTAATTGGGAGGTGGTCCCATATATGGTCATATTGGAAATCCAAACTCCAGTATGAGCCTTACGTTTTTAGTTGTATAATAACTATCTTGGAATGCGAGATGCAAGCTTTCTGGCTATATTCCTATTTACTTGTGGATTGATAGACATTATTATAATATCACAGGATTTTGGTATATAAAATGATTTGGTTATCATAAGGTAAAAACACATGTCATGTTTATGTGTGGTCATGTCTTACGAGAATTCCATTCTTTCAAAAGGAATTTCTGAATTTAAACAAGTTGTTTGGAAGCTGATTTTATCATTGAAAGTATTCCACACTGATCTAGGTGTCTTTACATTCCTCAAAATGTGCTCGGGTCAGACCGAGCATATTTTTTAGGTTAGGTTTCGCTTGGAACTTCAGAGGAGGAGTTAGAGTCGAGACATATATATGTATTTTCTGGTATAAGATTATTTCCGCTGTGTGTGTTGTAATGATTCAATGTGTACTCTGATATTGTTGTAATCATATATATACGGTTTCATTTTGTGTGTATAGTTTTATATATTATATTTTTTCCATTCCACTGTGAGACTTTGATCTTCTTATTCTTCTATTATAACATTTCTTTCTTTTCCCATCCTCTAATTTCTTTCTATTAACAATCAAGGTTTTCGATACTTGGGTTTTTGGCAAGTAATACAGGAATATGTATTATCGTCGAAAATTCGAGCGTCGAATTTTTTGGGTCATTACAGGTTCCCTTCATCACTTCGATAAGTGAAGAAGCGGATAATGCTAGGACAATTTAGCATGGTGTGCTTTGAAGTAGTGTGATGTGAAGGAGTGCTTTGAAGCGCTTTCTTCCTTTCGCAAGGGGATCGCATTTTTAAATGGTATCAAAACAACCGTCTTTTCTTGTTTTGCTACGAGGCAGTTGTTTCGAGTTGTCTTGATCTGTTTTGCAGCCGTTTGATTCAAAACTCTTATATAAATTAGTTTCGCTTCAAAGTTGTTGCTTTGAACAATTTTAAATTGGTTTTGAATAACTTTTGTCGTTACTTTTGGAGGAAGCTCTATTTTATTAAGTCGAAGAACCTCTATGTGTTTGATTTTGCTTTGACCACCATTTAGGTGCAAAGCCGAGTATTCTATTTCAAAGCTTTAGAGGCACGATTCCATGTATTGTTTAGTTTTGAACTTATAAATCCTTATAACTTTTTCTATAAAGAACTATTTCAAAAGGCTATGGACTAAAACCTTTTATTATTATTATTTTCCTTCATTTCGAATGGTTTTGATTGGGTTCGAAGGACTTTAAGAAAATACTTGCTTCGAATGGACTTTGGCTTTGATGCCATATGTTTTGAAGTATGACTACTTCTAATACTTTAAAACATCACCAACGATGTTTTGAAAGCTTTCACTTGGCATAATTGTTTCACTTAATATACTAGTTTATTGAATTCTTTATTTCAAAATTTATATTCAAAGGGATTGAACAAGGAAATGTTTTAAATAATATTTAACCATGTAAATCGATAATCCTTTCACATTGGATATAGGGTTGTGCCATATACTTCAACGATCGCCTCCAGCTGGATTTGTCCAGCAATTCAGTGTGTAGGATAGGGTTAAGGTCAGATCAAATACATGGTACGCATAAGAAAAGATGAGATAAGATAGGTTATTGATGAGCTCACAAAATAGTTAGATTCTCAACTAGCCTAACAAAACTAAAGGAGTGGTTAAGTAAGGGTTAACTTGAACAGGTCGTCCAGCTTAGTACTAACAGCCAGTTAGATAATTTGGCAAATCTGGTATGTCCGAGTCAGCCACTTGATATTGATTCAAATCTTCAGGATGAGGGAGATAACCAAGAACAGGTGGATAGTCAAAGTTACCCATGAGAATAGATAGTCATAGTCAGATAGGTAGACATGTTAGTCCATTAGATGGCCAGTTAGGATTAGGTTGAGATAAATAGTCAGAGTTGCCCTTTAGGCAGATAAAACATGCATCATATAATTATTCATGATTGTTTATTATTATTATGTTATTAATTATGGAAACCCATACCCCTTGACATATACCTTTCAAGTCATGTCAAAGAATGTGGACTATCTAGTTATAACTAAAAACATGCATGGACTAATATCACAAAACATAAATTTAAAAATGTTTTACAACGGAAACATTTAGTATAGTAAAATCATTTTCATAAAACCATTATTTCAGAATTCCACGATCTCAAGTGTCAACATCTCAGTCTCACAAAAACCACATATCAGATTACATATATAAAATATTCCCAACAAATACAAGACACAACTCAACCAAATGAAAATATAAAGATGAATTAAAATACATGAAGAATATAAAGCTCTCAGGAAATGCTCCAAGCGATTCAGGAATCAACCACTGGCTTGTGAGCTTAATAGGGAAAAGGGAATGGGTCAAATATAAAAGTCTAGTGAATAAAAAGTAACTACTAGAAAGAGAAAGACCAAATGATGATAGCCTTCATAGGGCCTAAGCATTACAAAGTTATGTATTCATGCTTTCTTAAAGTGATTACTTGCACTAAGTTTCTTAGTTTAAAAGCTCTGCTTAAGGAATTATTCCTTATTCTACATTGTTATCAGCCTAACTTCTCTCTGTTATGCCTATACATGAAAGCTAATGCCCTTTGCACCAAATTAGAATCCACCCAGACAAGAATCATTAGGGATGCCCTAGCTACTGTAGTCTCTTATTTCCTGCTTTGAAACCGTCCACGTATTCTCTTAGATGGACACAATCTATTAGCACTAAGAAGCCACAACATTTTTTTTCTACTCCATGCCTACACGCCGGGTCATCATTAGGACACAGCCTCTTCTCCTTTCTCTATTAGGTCCTGCTTCGATGTTCCTATCTGTTTTCCACTAGAAGGGGCCTCAGACAATATTCTAGTTGCACTCCCTACTTAGTCCCTACGACCAATTCTCTAAACAATTGGCTACTTATTTCCTACTCCGACGTCGTGTCTGTTTGATAGTAGGATATGCCTCACAACTATGTTGTTTCTATGCTACTGTAGGTCACTTATGTAACACCTCGCACCCCATAACATTTCCCAAAATAGAGTTATGTCAAGAAATATGGAGCGTTGTAGGTATAATGAAATATATCACAGAGAATAAGATTTATAAGATAATAAAATAATAAACACAATGGAAATATATTTGAACTAAAATATAACTCTTATCTCAAAAACCATCATTTGTTTCAGTTATAAATCATAAAACCATCGCATGTTTCATAAAGCAATACACAGTCTCATAAAATATTAGAGTATAACATAAAAATCATCCCTCATCAAATGTCGACTGTAACGACCCGTATTCTACGCATCATAGGACCGTAGAATATTTATTTCTTTCACATACGAAGTCATATGGTCATGTAACTTTGGGAGACGGCTATTCGGATCATTTCCCATGTTCATGATTTTTCCCGATTTTTAAATGACCATTTTACCCCTAGTTGGTACTGTTTTGGTTATAACTTTTGACTGGAAAGGAATTTTGACCTGAAACCACTTCCATTGGCTCCGGATGATGGTTTCTCTTTCCGTAGAGTGGTCATAATAGCCAAACGGACTTACCGTTTGGGAGATATGGCTGAATGAAGATTTAGAGGGTTAATTTTGGTTAATTGGGACTAACCGGGTGATTAGCAGCTAGGCCCAGAGGGGAATTTCGGGTTTAGAGGCATAGGAGGGATGATTAGGGTTAGGAAATCACTTTCATTTCAGTTTTGAGCCGCCACAAACCTTCTTGAGACCTTAGTAATGGCTTCCATCCTCTAAAACCACTCCAAAACACATTTTTAGTGAAGATTAAGCCTAAACTACATCAAAACAAGGCCAAATAGCAACAGAGCAAGGTTGGAGCTGCTGCTATACATAGGAATTCGACCCAAACAGAGAGTATTTCAGATTTGGTGTTTTATTTTGTGGCAAAGGTGAGTGATTTGCATAGTTTTTGTACTAATTACGGTAATTAAGGGTAATTAGTGAAGATTAGCGAACTTATACACTAATAAATTCTGGAAAAATGTTTAGAAATTTGAAAATGATGTTTTATGCCTCTGTTAGAAAATTTGGACGATTTGATTAAGTTTTACTAAGTATGTGCTTAAACATGATTAAGAGGGATTATAGGAAAATGTGAGGTTTTAGCCACTTTTGATCCATTTTGATTCATTTGAATTGTTGTTTTGCTGTTTGTGATTGCTATTACATGTTGCTATGACTCTATGGTGTGTTCTATGATTGATTAGAAGTGTTAGATTTGTCAAAAACGTCGTCGAATGACGTAACTTACTTGCTGGAAGAGTTGCAGAAAAAGTGCAGGTTCTGGACCGGATCGGATCTGATATGGAGGCTCGGATCGGATGAGTTGAACTGGGCAAGGGATCTGATCGGAACTTGACACTTGAGACAATTGGCAAAAAGGAAGGCCACACTAATTGAACTGGGATCGGATCGGATAAAGGAGGGGAGATCGGATCGACTTAAGGACGAAGGGCTCGGATCGGATCGACTGATGGATGAAGGGCTCGGACTGAAGTAAGGCGAAGGAATCGGATCGGAGCAAATGAAGGAACGAGGGAGCGGATCGGAGCGGAAGCACGAACTGGAAGGGAGATGGCACCCGACCCGACCCGGAGGAGGACACCCGACCTGACCCGAAGTGGAATACCCGACCCGAACCAATGCGACGCTATGGACCCGAACCGAACCGCTACAGGAGAAGACTACGAACCGAACCAAAGTAGAGGACCCGACCCGAATCGATGGCTAGAGGGAGAACCCGACCCGACCCAGTATTGAACAATAACCCGAGATGCAAAGGTAGTCCAATATGGGAAGTTAGAGATTAGGATCCAGTTGGGAACCGATGAGTTCACTTCATGATTGGGCTTTGCTGCGGGACGCGTGCAAAGGGGTAGTCGATGTTTATGACTTTGGATCACTATGTATGGGAAGTACGTGAACGGATTCAGGGCTGAAATGGCCTAGGTATGACTAAAGGGCTATAGACCAATGAAGTGGGGTCATTTGTAAAGATTTGGTCATGACTCCATGTGGTAAGCTTGGTAGTAGCAGTAGTTGTACAAGTCGAACTCCGTCACTACTTCAATGGGTCTAGTGATTGACAGTGGTGGACATCGTATGCTTTATGCACTGAGTGAGAGATGTGAGGATGGTTGCTATGGTTGATTTGTTTGCTATCATTATGACATGCACACCCCACCCCCGTATTCTTACACTATATATTATGGCACCTTAGAGTACTGTACGGTATGTGGTACTAACTCTTTGGTTGCAGGTCCAGGTTCAGGTATGGTTTAGTATACCTGTTATTGTTCTGTTTAGATGCTTATCGCTCATACCAGGCTTTATGTATGACCTAGAGTTTTATGTCTCCTCTTATTACTCTGGGTGCTCACACGAGCAAACTAGAGACAGGTTAGCTGGTGATGCACGGGTAGATGATCCGGAGACGAGCCGGAGGCTTCCACGTAATATATACATAGTAGTCTCCCTGTGTTGTTGAAGATCACTGCTTGGGCATTAGTGGTGTATCTTCTAATTTAGCTTTCTTTTGTTTAGAGACAGTAAAATTGGAAAGTTGTAATAAGCTGTATTTGGATTTCCGCTGCTCTGATGTTGATGTTGATTTTAGTTATCAGCTTATGCACTGTCTCACCTGTTTTATGTCAAGTATGTTATTATTATTATATTTTACTCCATGCGCTGTGAGACATTCTACAGGTTCTTGATTAGTTAATTCCCTTCTTTCCTTTCTTC